>JAGXJF010001228.1:0-600000 GCA_019208055.1 Stipa capillata | reverse complement strand
GATGGTCTTTATGCTGAACTTCTCAAGTGTGAAGAAGCAGCAAAACTTCCGAAGAGGTCAGTGCATCATCTTTTTCTGCAATCAGCAATATGTTAGTTCCTTGTGAATGAAACTTTTATGTTTTATACAGTCTGAGTGGTGCAGATTTCCTGATCCTCGTTTGGTGAACAGCTGCTGTTTTATTTTGATTTGAGGTCCTACTTAATGCAGAAGTGCATTAGAAAATAAATCTGCTTATCTAGGGGATCACCACTGTCACATTTGAACATGGCTGATCTGCCGTAGTTATTAGTTTCCTTTACTAGCATCTGGAATTCATGCTATATTTTTGTCAGTATGGGTTCGTTATCGTATTATATTTGATTCTTTGATATCCAACGAAATGGTGATATTTCCCCATTGTAGCTGCTTTTTTTGTTTGTAGCATTGCTATTTTTGAGTTTATGTTTACCTAATAAAGAATGAAGATAGTAATTCATTTGCACAAAGTGCTTTTTTGTTTTCGTATTACATGGTAATCTACATGGATGACGCTGACGTGGCTTTCTTTCATCCTTGGTCTTGCTCATGTGTGCATTTGCTTTTGTATAAATGAACTTCTTATATACGCTTGACCTGCATGGTGAAGCTTTAAGTTATAAGTACATATATATTTTGATTGAGCTGTTCGTGTCAACCAATACGTGTAACTAGCCTCTTAGCTTGCAAAAGTGCTGCTAGTTTTGGATGCTTATTTCATACACTGCAGATGTTTGGGCTTCTTGAAATGTTGTAGTGACACAATTTTATATTTGAATTGACGTAATTCAGTTCCTTACATATACCTGCTGTTAATCTCGTACGTACTTATTTTGCTCAGCTATCACAAATATTTATTCTTCATGTCTGCAGTAACTTGCTTAACATTTGTTTCACAGATCTACATGTTCTGTTGGTCGATTGAAGTGTCTATTTTTTTTGTTGGTTGATTGAAGCACTAATTTTCTCCTAACCTGTTTCAGGACGCCAATTAGAAACTACAAAGAGCCCAGCTCCTTCCAAATTGAAAGGGATTCATCAGCAAGTCACAGTTTCCAAGAGTCATCCTCTCCTATCATGTCAAAATCACCGTCACTCCAGAAAACACATGGTTTGCTTGCGTTCCGAAATTCAGATGCCAATCATAACTCACATGAGTCGCCAAACATCCAAAGTCCCCCCTCAGAGCAAATGGCAGAAGCCAGGCTACCTATGGTGGCTTCTGAGAGAGCTCCATCCATCAAAAGGCAGGACAGTTTTGAAATGAAATTGCCTGATCTTCCCAAAATTGATGTCCCCCTACACCGTCAGTCTTCAAACACTTCAGACCCAGAATCACCAATATCACCATTATTGACTTCTGATCCAAAAAATGAGCGTTCCCACTCAAAAACTTTCAGCCGACCTCTTGATATGTTTGATAATTTTCATGTTGATGAGTCAAAGAAGCATCAAACAAAAGCTCCATCATTTTGGAGGCTTGCAGAACTTAGCCTTACAGAGTATTTTTATGCTCTGTTGGGGAGTGCTGGTGCTGCTTGCTTTGGTTCATTCAACCCACTTCTTGCTTATACAATATCTTTAATAGTGGTGGCCTACTACAGAATAGGTGTCCGTGATGTGCATGATGAAGTGAACAAGTACTGCTCATTCATTGTTGGCATGGGTATAATTACTGTGCTGGCTAACTTCTTGCAACACTTCTATTTTGGCATAATGGGAGAGAAAATGACTGAGCGTGTAAGAAGGATGATGTTTTCAGGTACGCATTTGCCTCTTCTTATCTATGCATGGAAGGTGTCATTCTTACGTTCTTGACGGTGCAAACGCTCCTTTTATAACGCATTCTTGACCTTATATCACACCATTACATGAAACACACACTCATGAGTATCTAATGCATTGAATAATGCTACAATGTTCTAACATGATAGCTTAGTATTAGTATAAAAAACTGTCCTTGCACTACCGAAGACTGATCAGTGATCACTGACCATGTACTGCATTCCAGCAATTCTGCGCAATGAAGTTGGGTGGTTTGACGATGAAGAAAATAGTGCGGACATTTTGTCAATGCGACTTGCAAATGATGCAACATTTGTTCGTGCTGCTTTCAGCAACAGGCTTTCTATATTCATTCAGGATACATCAGCCATTTTTGTGGCACTTCTTCTTGGTATGCTGCTGGAATGGCGTGTTGCTCTTGTTGCACTAGCAACTTTGCCTATTCTTGTGATTTCTGCAGTTGCACAGGTTAGCTCTCACCAGCTTTCAACATTTCACATGATTTTATTATGATTATTGAAGATTGTAAGATTATCTGCATTAAAGCTTCCCTTTTACGTGTATGGATGTATCTTATACTAAATGCTTATGTCGTTATGTTACACTTTTGTAAAATTTACACAATGCCTTTAGGTATTACTTGGTAAGATTCCAACTGTGTCCAAATTGAATTACATTGAAATTTTAGACAGGCTTTTATGCTACGTCTATTTTTTTATTGTTATGGCAATGGCAATACTTATAGTGCCCTGATGGCCTCTCTCTAGCAGTGTTAAACATGTAGATCAACATCATAATGTCCCCCCATCATACATGACTTACTAAAACAGGAACATGCACAAACATGACCATATTTTTAGAACAAAACGCCAAACTTCTGACACTGCCAAATTTACTCTCGGATGATGCACAGCTATGTTGTACGACGAGTGCAATTCCTGGTGTCATAGGCTTAATGTTTTTGTGTTACCTGTAGGATGTCATAGGCTTAATTGACCCTAGGATGTCATAGGCTTGATTTTCGAGTTGGTATTCTATCGACCTCATTTTTTGGAACAGTGTCAGGACTTGCACATAGGCGGACTTAAGGCATGATACTAGCCTACCTGTATTTTCATCCATGTGACCATTTACGAAAATTACTTCCCATTGGTGTACGTATACCTTTGTAATAAGGTCAAGAATCCATTTCTAGTGTTCTAGAAAGTTGGTATCTTTGCTAATACCCTTTGACCAATTTTCCTCTTTTGTTTCCACCATGTTCGAGTTCAAGCACACATTTTTGGTCCACACTTGTTTTTCTTTATTTAGCTGCTGGTAGAGGTCCTGCCTTGAGAAATTTCTTACACTTAGTTCTTATTAGACTGCACGATGGTGCTCATAATGGATTCTTCCTTCTTCAGAAAATGTGGCTTTCTGGCTTTTCCAGAGGGATTCAGGAGATGCACAGGAAAGCTTCTTTAGTTCTTGAAGATGCAGTGAGGAATATCTATACTGTGGTGGCATTTTGCGCCGGTAACAAAATAATGGAGCTTTATAGATTGCAGCTTGGAAGTATTCTTACGAAAAGCTTTGTTCATGGAATGGGCATTGGTTTTGCCTTTGGCTTATCTCAGTTTCTTCTTTTCGCCTGCAATGCACTTCTTTTGTGGTATACAGCTGTTGCTGTGAAGGCTGGGCATCTTAGTCTGGTAACAGCACTTAAAGAGTACATCGTCTTCTCTTTCGCAACTTTTGCACTGGTGGAGCCATTTGGCCTTGCCCCATATATTCTCAAGCGTCGGAAATCGCTGACCTCAGTATTTGAAATTATTGATCGTGTACCCAAGATTGATCCAGATGATGCCAGTGGTCTTAAACCCCCTAATGTGTATGGGAGCATTGAATTCAGGAATGTTGATTTTTGCTACCCTACGCGCCCTGAGATGATGGTTTTGAGTAATTTTAGCCTTAAAGTCAATGGAGGACAAACTATTGCTGTGGTAGGTGTATCTGGATCAGGGAAGAGCACGATAATTTCTATGACTGAGAGATTCTACGATCCAACTGCTGGCCAAGTTTTGTTGGATGGTCGTGATTTGAAGTTGTTCAACGTGAGATGGTTGCGGAGCCACATGGGGTTGGTTCCTCAGGACCCTGTTATATTCTCCACAACCATAAGAGAAAATATAATATATGCAAGGCACAATGCAACAGAGTCTGAGATGAAAGAGGCTGCCAGGATTGCTAATGCGCACCATTTCATTAGCAGCCTGCCTCATGGCTATGACACGCACGTGGGAATGCGAGGAGTGGATTTGACTCCTGGGCAGAAGCAACGAATTGCCATTGCCCGTGTAGTGCTGAAGAATGCTCCCATTGTGTTGCTTGATGAAGCCAGCTCTGCTATCGAATCCGAGTCAAGTAGGGTGGTGCAGGAAGCCCTTGACACATTGATCATGGGTAATAAGACGACGATTCTCATTGCACATAGGGCAGCAATGATGAAGCATGTGGATAACATTGTGGTATTAAATGGTGGTAAGATTGTTGAGCAGGGCACACATGATTCACTGGTGCAAATGAATGGTTTGTATATCAAGTTGATGCAACCGCATTTCACAAAAGGACTCCGCCAACGTAGACTAATATAGATGATCTGGTGGGTTTTGTACATTACACCATGGAATTAAGCTAATCAGCTCTGTTTCACTGACTGGTCACGGGGTGATGCTACAGATATTTGTGATCTAACAGAATAGGCATTGGCGCAGGGTCTGGACACATGGTATCTATCGTACTAAATTGCTGGGGCTTTGATGGAGCTGAAATACCATTGCGTGAACTTGGGTTATGGATTATGATACATCATATTGGCTCCAATGTTGTGTGATTTATTGAACTGCAGTTGAATCATGACCCGAGCAAGTTCAGCATGGAGGCTCTGCCCAAGCCATGCCCCGTGGTGCCTATTCATGCATTTTTGTAATTGGTTATTAGATTGGCTTTTCCTACTTTGATGTAGTTTTGAACTAGATTATTTTTTGCCCTGGTGTGTATGGTATTGAGGTGTAATTAGAGAAGAGTAGGGGAGGAATGGAAATGGATATTGTTTTGCAGGGAGTAGGATGTGATGGTATTGTGTTGTGGTAGCCTAGGACCATTTGTTTAATCATGTTTATACTCAACCTCTTAATTTGTTGGATGCACGATGTGCAGAAGTGTCTTGCTTTAGCCACGAGTGAATTGATAATTGCTACAATTTGGATGCATTTCGCAGCGGTTGTGTATTTGATGTTGCACGCGTCACCGAGTTGTTTGTATAGTGTCCGGACAAGTTTGCAGTACTAGTAGCCGCAGCAGATGATGCAGACCCATGTAATAATCCATTGAACTTGAGAGAGTAGTACATCAAAGACCATTCCTTTTTATTTGATGAGTAACTGCCAGTCAAACATTGGAAGGAGGGAGAAGCTTTAACCGACTAACCCCCATAGATCCATCATTCCTCTCTCCCCGGCTCCGCGGCCATGGATCCGAACCCAAACCCTAGCTCACCCCCCACCCACGCCCACCCGGAAGATGCCCCCGTCAACAAGCTTGCCGCCCTCTCCCTCCGCACCTCCGACCTCCCCCCGGACTTCGCTGCCGGCGCCGAGATCGACGACGACGCGGACGATGAAAACGACGACGACGACGAGGGGTACCTGACGGCCGCCTCCAGGGGCGGGAGCAGCACCGCCGCGTGGAAGGAGGAGATGGAGGGGCTCGACGAGGAGGACAAGGACGCCGACGCCGGGCCGCCCAGCCCCAGCAGCAGCGGCTACGCCGGCGAGCGCGGCAGCAGCCTCGCCTCTAGCGGCGGCATCGAGGAGCCCGACGCTCAGGCCCACGCCCCGGGCGCCGAGGACTGGGCGCGCGACAAGAAGCATATCGACGAGGTGACAGTCTGCTATGAACTTGCTCTGTCACACACACAATTGTGCCTAACACATGGTTGCTTAAGCTGATCCGATCACATATCTATGAATTATTCATCCCCAATTCATCCGTAATTGGTAATTTGGCTCGATGTGTAGTTACCTTAACTGAAATATGTATACTAATCTTTGACATGGCGCTTCTGACATTATCAAGTAACGTATGGCGTTGCTACTGATGCCTATTTATTATGCTCACTCGTATCTATTTACAGATCTACATACTACCAAACCGATAGCTCAGAATTTCCAGGTTTTCATTACGCACTAGCTTGTTGGTATCCTGTTACCATTCTAGGCAGCGAAGTAGTTGCTATTGCTGGAGTTGAAAGTTTTGTGTCACCCTGAATGTGCTCCTTGATGTTTCAGGATGATGCTTCAGCTTCATGGAGGAAGAGGAAAAAACATTTCTTCATTTTGAGCAATTCTGGGAAGCCAATATATTCTAGGTGAAATCACTTGTGCAAGAGGAATTCATGATAGCGTTGATCAGGGATGGTGCATTCTCTCAAGCAAAACCATAAGATTGTGCTTTTTCTTCATCTTGTTCAACTTTCAGGTATGGAGATGAGCACAAGCTAGCTGGGTTTTCTGCTACATTGCAAGCGATTGTTTCCTTTGTTGAGAACAGGTCTGTCACGATGCAATTCCACTTTGGTTGATCGCAATGATTAGAATTTTCTGCTTCGATTTTTCCTGTTGCTGTGCTGATTTTTTTTTCCTTCTATTGATCTTTTTTTTTCATCCAGTGCTGACCATATCAAATTTGTGAGAGCTGGAAAACATCAGGTCAGGTGGCCTTCCTTGTCCAAAATTTACTTTTATCCCATCTTCAGAAGGAAAATGCATGCTTTCTTCCACTGAGGCTTGAATTATTAAACACAGCTAACCTGGACATTTTATTTGCAAACCTTTATGACTACTAACTTTAATATGCTAAGATGATTTTACACTGTCTTTCAGATAGTTTTCCTTGTCAAGGGACCAATATATCTAGTTTGTATAAGCTGCACTGAAGAGTCGTATGAAGGATTGAGGGGCCAACTAGAGCTCATGTATGGTCAGGTGCTTCCACTGCTGCATTCATCTTAACACATTTGTATTCTATGGCCTTTCGGTTGTGATTATACAAACTTAATTTCTCCATTCTTATCCTAATTTCTCTGTCTGGAAACACAAATTTGCAGATGTTGCTTATTTTGACAAAGTCAGTCAACAGGTGCTTTGAGAAGAATCCCAAATTTGATATGGCACCACTGCTAGGTGGCACTGATGCAGTTTTTCTATCTCTTATACATGCATTCAGCTGGTCAGTTTGTTTCCTTTTCCTTTTCGTGGGATTTATCTTATGATACATTTTGGACTTTAGTGCTCAATAAATCTTATCGAACCATTCTACAGGAATCCTGCTACATTTCTTCATGCATACACATGCCTTCCCCTTGCCCAATCAATAAGACAGGCTGCTAGCGCAGTTTTGCAGGACATTGCCGATTCAGGAGTTCTGTTTGCACTGTTGATGTGTGAGCACAAGGTTTGTCCAATTCTCTGCCAGAACTTTTTTTTATCATACTGTACTGAAATCTTGCTTATTTGCTAAGATTTACTATAGTTAATTCTGAACACACTTTAGGTTCCACTTGAACCTTCTAGAGGTTCAAACAACAGCGGCATACATCTTATCTTTTGTCAGTCAGTCAGTTACGTCTTTCACCTTCTCCATGCCGCTATGCCACATATCTAGGAATTTCTGTATAAGGCTTGCTGTTTGTGTTTTGACTTGGTATCACATGCTTTGATCTCTCCAATAGAGTCGACAATTTTTGTGCTCTGTAACTTGACAAATGGTACTAATACCATTATTTATTGCTCTTTGCTCTCACTACCATTAGTTGTTATGTACTTCTAGCATCCCATCATGAGGCACAGTGAACTAGAGGCCTCCTGGAACTTTATCCATGCCAAATATTCCACTTATTTGCAAGTTGCTTAACGTAAAGCTTCTATTTTCCTTAGTCCTGTGTGTTCATGCTTCTGAGAGATACGTTCTTGGTTAATTTTCAGGTTATTAGTCTTGTGGGAGCACAAAAGGCAACTTTGCATCCTGATGATATTTTACTACTTGCGAATTTCATATTGTCCTCTGAATCTTTTAGGTAATCATGACATACTATCTGAAATGGAAAATCTTGATGTAGCCACTCTTCTTACAAGTTTTCTGGTTGATGCAGGACTTCGGAGTCTTTTTCACCTATATGCTTGCCAAGATACAATCCGATGGCCTTCCTATATGCTTATGTTCATTTTTTTGATGTGAGTGAAGTATATGCATCTAAATATGCATGCACACTTTAGTGTGTCGACAATATCTTTATTATGAGCATCATGATGCATGTCTTATGGCGCAGGTGGAAACTTATAGAAGTTTATATTTTTTATGTACTGATAACATATGAGGTGTTGAATCTCAACCTACTCTATAGAAATGATTTTACGGATACATTGAGGCATTGAGCACATTTGGAAGGAAAAAGAAAATCCTCTGTGGGAAAATGCTGCTTTTGGATAGCTATAAGAGTAAAATGAATATATGAAAGGCATTAAAATCATTTCTTTTGCAGTATCAATCACAATTTATTTATTTACTTAGCACTGGAAATTTGGGATAAGGCTTCTTAAATAATCTTCTCTCTGTGGCAGGAAAATACATACTTGACTCTGCTTACTACGAGATCAGATTCCTTTTATGATTTGAAAGATTCAAGGTGAGCTACACAATAGAATGTCCAAGACATGATTAAAATATCACAAGATGCCGAGTGCATGCTGCCTAAAAAGTACATGGAACTAAGCGCAACTATTCTTTTGTGAACAATGTCTAGGGCTCGCATTCAGAATGTTCTCTTGAAATCGAATGTCCTTCTTGAAGTCCAAAGGTCTTTGCATGAGAATGCACTGCGTGTTGAAGATGTCCCCATTGATCCGCCTTCTCTATCTGCATCACCGCCTGCACAGTCTTCTCAAGGCATAAATTCTCAATCTTCATCTTCTGAAATGGAAATTGGTGGACCAGCTGGACTTTGGCATTTTATATATAAAAGCGTCTATCTTGACCAGTATGTATCATCTGAGTTTGCTTCACCCATAAGGAATCCAAAGCAGCAGAAGAGGTATTAAATATTGATGGCAGTACAGTATTTACTTCCCTATTAGTGAATCTTCTCTGAGGAAGCCTGATACTGCAGATTGTATAAAGCGTATCAAAAGTTTTATGCTTCCATGCATGATAAAGCAACTGGTCCACACAGAACTCAATTCAGAAGAGACGAGGATTATGGTGAGTTAATATGAGTAGCACTCAACAACTTATTTCATGTGTTACAAAGAAAATTGACAGATGGGATCGTTTCAGTTAGTTCGTTCCTCAGAGTTATAGTGCTTACTAGATAATTTGTAGGTAGCAACTGTATAGTTCTATACTACAGAAAGATGCAATTCGTTCTTAGTAAATTTTGATGCTCAGCTTTTTACTACTGCATAGAAGCTCTAATAGCCAATTAACCACTGATAAGATACCAGTGGGATTCAGATATTTTCTCGTCAAATCATTTATGTGGAAAAGAAATAAACTATGAATTCAGAAAGGTAAAGACATTTGCTAAAGATGTCTGCAAGTATGGTTGAACTAGAAACCATAAAATTTAGTCTGACTTTTGCTGTATCTGGTGCACTGTAAGGACAAAAGTCGTGGCCATTTAGTGGCATGTTGTATCTAGAAGAGAGATGAAACTATTAAGTTCTTATTCTAGTTGCTCTGTGAGTCCGAGGCCCATGTAGATTCGTCTTATCCACACGACGTAATTGTGGGATCTCAACCTCTGCAAGCATAGCTATTTAACAAAACACTGTTCTGAAACAAGGGGGACAGATATGTATGGAGGTATACTGCTTTTATCTCTTTCGTAGGACCAGCTTCTGAATGTTTGCAAATACAGGCATATGTGCAGTATACTGTTATTTTGTACGTTGAAATTAGTTAATGCTTAGACCTCTATAAATCCGAGTTGATAATTATAACCATCAGTGAACAGTTGTATCATCCATCCTATGCATGTACCCATAAAGATCCAACTCTAGCTGTTACGGTTCTGTGGCATTTTTGTCCCAGGAGTACCTTCACTATCAAGATGTTCTTGAATTTACTAGCTCGATTGTCATGGTATTCACTTATGTGTTACAATGAAAATGTTACATTTTCTCCTTTCGTTGCAGTTCTATTTTGCTGGATAACCCAGGATTTTGAGCTGTATGCAGCCTTTAATCCACTGGCTGACAAGGTTCGTATCTGTTGCATTCAGTTTGGGAATGGGATTAGTGCATCATTTACCGTTGGTCTGCAATAACTCAATAATCTTACTCTTGAGTACATTTATTTTGCAGACACAAGCGATCAAGATATGCAATAGGGTATGCCAATGGATCAGGGATTTAGAAAACGAAATATTCGTATATGGAGAGAGAGCACCCTTGCCTGGTGATATTTTGTCTTGTATGTAAATTCATATACTTCTGTTATCTCTTTTATTGAAAGTTTTCATGATTTATGTACTTATTATACCGACACAGGCAATACCATCACTGTTGGGGAGATATATGAGGGATTAGGTTTATCTTGTAACATGTTCACAGAAGTGTTGCTTTTATTCATGATTCGGGACAATTTCAAGCCAATTGTTAGTTTATTTGTATCTTGTTGATGTGATCGGTGCCATTTCTCATTTCCATGTATTTTCGGTCTGTAAGCTTCTAATTCCCCATGGGATCATCCTAGATAGCTTGAACTTGTACAGTAAACAGTTTTTCTTATGTTATATCAATTCAAAAAAAGTTCAAATGATATTTGCTTGTGCGCGCGAAAGAATATTTGCTAATGGCTATCACTTTACTCTGAAAATAGAACAGTCTCCAATAGCATCGGCAGTAGGGGGGAATTCGAAGATGTTCATGATAGCACATGAGCTAATCGATCGACCATGGCAAACGCATCGGAGCACAAGAGTATGATGGCGACGATATGATGGGGCTGGGGTTGGGGAGCGCCTGCGCCGGTGGCGGGATGCGCCACCGCGGCAACGGCCCTGCCACCAGCAAGTTCTGCAGCAGCGGCCCTGCCTCCATCACCGCCTGCAGCAGCTGTCCCTGCTGCGGCAGCGGCCTCTTGGTCGCCAGCAGGTCAAGCGCCGCCGCCGAGATCCTGTCCTCGATGGCCGCAGAGCTGGCCGAGGTTGGCTCGAACGAGGCAGAGCGATCCACGGCCACCGGGGAGGAGGACGTGAGGCTCCTATCCGAGTCAGCTCTCGACGTGACCACCACCAGCTCGCTGGACAGCAGTAACCGTTGCTGCTGCCGCTGGAGCTGGTCGCGCTCCTCGGCGGTGCGTCGGACGAGCTCCACCAGCCCAGCGATGCACTGCTCCTTCCGGCGCACCTCCTCTCTCGCCGCTTCCAACTCCACCGTGGCTGCGGCTAGCCTTTGCTTCACCTCCTCCACGCTCTGCCATAGTACAGCAACAAAATTTAGAGAGACGGTTGAGGTTGGGAGCTGGACTGCTGGAAGGAAAAGTATATGATTGCAGCATCTGCTAGTGCTTGGCCATCAGCATGGACTCGCAGAGGAAGCTAATACGGCCTCCTACATCAGCAATTGTGTTAGCTTCCACCAGCCATGCACATTCACACACTCTCATTCAGTTAAAAGATTACTCCCTCTACTGCACACTTAATATGTAATCGAAAATGGGGGGCCACAAGATCCAGGAACAGGAAAACACTACTCCATCTCGATCAACAGCATCATTGTACATAATCCCACTACAGTCCAAGCTATAGTTCATTACCACTAATTAATGGCTTCTTAACAAAACGGGTAGAAAAAACCGAAGTACCAACATAAACTGAACTTACAAAGTAAAACAAGGCATAATGTTTCACTTAAGACTAGAAGTAAGGAAAAGCCAAGCAGGAAGGAGTACAATACTAGCTAGGGTGAGAAATTAAGCAGAATTCCAAGACGCCTAGACGAACGTCTGTATTCAAGCCTCCCTTGCCTAACAAATTAACTAAACCGGACGACCTTGACCACGGCAGACACGCACCCATCCCAAAACTATTCCAACAATTAAAGCATGAAATTCCGAGATGAGAGTGCAAAATTGGAATTAATGCATACGATTACAGACCTCTTGGGGAAGGTAATGAAGATCCTGCTGGAGCGGCCAGAGGGAGGAGAGGCTGCTGGGAGAAGCGTCCATTTTCATGGAGAAGTCTCCAAAGCCAAGAGGCACCGGTTCCATCGCCATTACCTTCTGCTCTTCTCCTTCCGTTCCGGCCCTGAGCCGCTTGCTTCCTGACCTATCAGCTGGTCTGTGTTCTGTTGTGGCAAAAGAAGAGCTGAACATAAGAAAACAGGGGCTAGCGCCCGGTGAGAAGAACGCATATATACAGCCAAGCCAAGAGTCTTAAGACAAGACTCAGGAGAGAGTATGGTTTCTCCCTTCCATATATAATTGTTCAGGTTTCCAAATAAGTGTTTAATTTGTTTGAAGAAAAAGGCAGGAAAAAATATATGCATGGAATGTGTCATCACATATGATTATTTTTTTTCTTCAGTTTCAGCATTTGGGAGGTCCCGATCACTTTCCGTCTTTCTTTTGCCTTTTTCACATTCATGTTTCCTTGTGTGCGTTGGCCCCTCACAACGTCTTAACCCTTTCTAATTAGTGTTTTGTTTTCAATTTAGCTGCTAGCTGTAGTACTGTATGAAGTAGTGATGATATTTTTGACAGCATGCATGCAATAGCTCGTGTGGTTTCTTCTTCAAAATTATCATTACGAGCATGGTTGAATTTGAATTTGTTTGGTGGTTTACATCGAGTTCTCCGTTGGGGTTCCATATATTGATATATTCACGGTCCTTGGCATTCAATTATTCATTCCTTATTAATACTCGATCCATCGACCATCTCCCGTACATACATGTATGCATGCGTGCACCCACGGACGGTATGGTAATCCCACTAGTTAAATTGCTTGCAATTGCATAGTCCAGTCCATGATGCATTTGTACACGTAGGCATGTGTTGAGACGTACGTGCAGTACGCAGCTCTCAGCTGCATGAATGGTCAGACAATATATACTAAGCTGGCGTTGCACCAATCTAGTTTAATTTGGCCTTGCTTTGGATAAGAGCATCTACTACAGGCCATGGAGAAGCTAAATGAGAGTCTGAATTACCATGGAAATTAAGATCCGAATTGAGAGAGAGAGTGTGTGTGTGTTGCAAGTGCGTGCGATGCATGGCCCGACGCGCTTGTCGTGTAACGTAACTCTGGACGCACGCGCGACAAGTGGGTCCAGCCCAGGGCACGCTCATTCTGGCCCTCGCACCATGCAATGCATTCTTCATGTTGTACACACATGTGTACGTATGCACGCTGATGCTATGCATGTGTACGTTTGACCGTTCGATCGCATGCAACGACGTATGCTACTAACTACGTAGTACTATGTCGTTTGACTGTTTTTCATGCATCGGCGCCACAGCCTACGTGCACTCCATATGTAGTACTGAAACAAACAAAATAGCCATGGGCGCATCTAGGGTACCCTCATGGATACCGTATTGTATTTATATCTTACCGTAGCTCTCAACTGCCTAATTAAGGTCGCTATGAGACCATATATAACTGTTTATATTGTAATTTTAATAAATTTTAAATTTATATATTTTATTAAACTTTGCGATATTTTTACATAACAATTGAGTTGTACATAAAGTGGCTAATACTTAAATTATAGATCTGCCACAAAGTAGCTAGGCTCCTGCACGTTGGCACTACGCACGATCATGCATGCATGTCTGAAACTTCACGTACGCTTTGATACCTTTTGCACCAGTTCCGGCCGGCCGTCGACTGAAACAATTAATTAAATGTACGAAGTGAACATGAAGACGGACAAGGTGACAAGGGCCCAAATATGTCACGGCCGAAAGGCAAGCTCTCGCTTCTCTTCGACTCTTGGTTCATACACATATGCATGCATGGAACTCTTCCTTACACTTATTCTTTTGTACCATGCACAAATAAGTCAAGCTAGTACGTGCACTCCAACAGCTAGCTAGGAGCACGCGCACACGTACGGCAAAAAACGAGCAAAGCAAGCAAGCTAGGCAAGGCTGAATTTATTCCAAACTTTATAGGGCGCTGAAAGACTGACTCCTCGGGCCTCTCCAGCTTACCCAGTTTTGGCCAACCTGGTAAAGGTACCGTGCGCTTGTAGAGTGGTGCCTCAAGCCTTCTCGCCGACTGTTTTCTTCCTACCGATGGTGAATTTTTTGGTGAAAATATTTGCTGTGTGGCCTCCGATGTCCGGTCCTTCCGAACTCATCCCGCTTTTCCTCACCTTTCTTCCCAAACCCGGACCGCCACTATGTTGAGGAACAATTCCAATGCTTTCTTAATTTACATGCCAAATGGTATTTGTAGCTCCCGAGTGTTTCATAAATAAATCTGTTCTTAGTGCAGTAAATAAATCAAACTTTTCTTTGGATTTTCTGATTGAATTGATATGTTCTGCAGGAGGCACTTAATTTTTGTAGGGCATGTATAACTATTCACTTAGTTTTGCTATAACGGGAACCAGTCTGTTGACATGGCTTTTTGGCCTTTTGCTATTAGATTTGGCTGTAACACAAGTAGATCACCTCCGGAAAGCTCTCACTGTATCTATGATGGCCTTTTTGAAGCCTTTCAGTTTAATTTGTGATTGCCTCCTAACTAAAAAGGTCCGGAATTTGTGCAGGCATAATCAGATGGGTTTTGCTGAAACCTTGCCTCAAATTCCCACATTGGTGGCTAATGTCTTTGGAAATTATACTTCTAAACCCAAATGGCCTGTTATTTTACTGCTTTTTCTTACATAAAGATGGAGCACCATTTAAAGGGAGAAACTGGAAGCTGTTTTCTTGTAGATCATGGAGGCTTTGGGGTGTCTACACACATTCATGTTTTTCGTTTTCATTTATTTATTTCGACATTCTTGTGCTTTATTTTGCGTTGGTAGTAGTACAATTCTTGAAAAATATAAAGAAATTCAAGGCCCATGGGTGTTAATCTATCGTTCTATCGTTCTATATGTAGTTTGGTGTGACGGGCCCTGCCAAACATTGACTGCTTTATTTCCCCACCCATTTATTGTGGAGAATTCAGTGATGCAACTGCTCTGTTGAGCATATATGAGATCCCAGTTTGTTCTTTTCTTATCAGATCCATCAGTTAAGGTACTTTTCTCTTCAGAGAACAACATGATTTATTTGCTCCTCTTTCTTTCTTAATCCACATGTTCAACATTGATTCCCTAAAATTTTTATTTAACCATCTTTGTTGGCTAGGTTTCGCCAAGAAGTTCAGCAGTAGGTCTATTCTCTTCGGGCCTTGAATGTTTCTTTTGTACTGCTGATTGGGTGAGCGAGAGAATAGCTCTAAGAGATGTGGTTATCATGGTTGATGTGGTGCGTCGATCTGGCTGCAT
This sequence comes from Stipa capillata, assembly GCA_019208055.1. NCBI lineage: Eukaryota > Viridiplantae > Streptophyta > Magnoliopsida > Poales > Poaceae > Stipa > Stipa capillata. Next base: position 584,647 of record JAGXJF010001228.1, on the reverse strand, counting down.
GGCCTCTCTATTCTCCATCTGCAGGATCAATTTTCTTTGACTTAGTAGCTGCATTTTTTCTTCCCTAAGTGTATGTTGAGCTAGCCACTGTTCTGCGTAGTTTAAACTATGTCATCATGTTAGGACAAAGACATTATTGTACTATCACTCAGTGAGTTTTTGGCACTGTCATTTCACCTAACTCTGCCGATGCTACCTGCCGTCTACGGTGCATTATACTATCGTGGCATGAAATCATTTATGGGAAATATACTATGTTTCCACAGATATGCCCAGGCCTTAGATATGCAACTTTTTGTGCGCTTCACCTATGATTTAACTTTATTTTTACCATAGTTTAACATCACTAACAGATATCATGTTGTCATCGTTTCTTTGAAGTTCCGAGCTAAGCAACTTGTAAATACATGCATTGATCCGTTGCGGTCGCATCACATGCATCCTGACATAAATTGTGCAGTTAATTGATCCGTTATAAATGACTTACTAATTCCTTATCCCTGTTCGGCAGGTCTTTTTTGTATCTAGAGAAGCTAATGTTGGTGCTATCCTAGCCATCTTCCCTAGAGTTATATATTTACCTGCTTATTGTCTACATATCCCTGAATACCCAATGGAAAGCAAAGAAAGCTCCATCTCTTCTCGGAATCCTGCAGACTCTGCATTATGGAAGGTGCTTACTGCTCTACTTCTGGATGTTTGGCGGAATTTTAGTTTTTGTTGACTCTATTGTTCATACTTCAGAAATTTGCATCCATCGTTCAGTCCATGAAGGAGAGTGAGCCATTCTTGGGAAGTCCATGGATCCGTGGAAGACTAGGTTGTCATATCGAGTGTGGTACGATGAGTGCTCATTATGCAGGCCAAGTGTTTGATGCATCATCGTGGTGGAAAAGATTTGATCTTTCATCATCATGAGAACGAGCTCACACAAAGCCTACGCCGAGGGACTGAATTTGTATTGTGCTACACATTACACATTGGTTGTAAGGCATATTGTGCATAAGTCTAACTATGATTGAAGATTATTAGTTCTTTACATTCTGTATTGCACCTCTTATAGCATTTCTATTTGCTTGAGAAGGCTTTGAACTTGCACCTGATCATATATCACACTTCTATTGGAACAATGTGGCATGCCAATGAGTACATCATCGCATCGGTCCCTGGCGTAGCGAAGCGTGCTGACACCTCTAGTGTATAACATGGCTAACTAGCTAGCTACTGCACCATCATATAGATGGCCATTTTTACCCTTTCTTAACTTGTCTAATTCCATGCCATAGATAAAAAAGACATTAAGCTTTAAGACCATAACCCTCAGCTCCTTGTAGTATGATCAGGTGGCAGGCAGAAAAATAGTGGTGTTAAGAAGGAAATTTACTAAGGTTCGATCGAAGTTGCCGACACAGAACTACTGGATAGGAGAATACAATCGTCATAAAGTTGTTGTCGCCGAAAAGCCACCTTGATGCATAATGTCAATGGGGAGTAAAAGAGGAGGACATAAGATAAAATGCCGGTCGATCGGGACTCAATAAATTGTGTATTTCTTAGTTGTCTATGATTTTTAAATCTCACTCACATTTTTAGGCCTATGTATTAATATTCAATCACCCTCATCCCATTTCATTCCATATATATAACCTATAGACTAAAAATTGCAACAAATTCTACTAAAATTGCGCATTCTCTGTACAACAATTTTAGGCTCACTAACCTGCAATTTAAGGTGACTAAGATTTATGAAAATTTCAAATAACCGATAATTAGCAAAAGTGAAACTATTAACTACTATTTGCGAGTAACCTTTTTTTTGGAGAGATTTGCGAGGAACTTTTGACTAGTAGTTTGTTTCTGTTTCTCGTATCATTTGATGGATCATGGACTCAATTTTGAACTCACGTGGCCCTGTCCTACCTTATAATTGCCAAATTAAGCTAGCTATCTCGTCATGTCATGGGACAATGGGAGTAAGGGTGCGTATGCAGGAGAAGATGCTTCCTGCTGGGCCAAGCCCAGTGCATCTCTAGACAAAGGTATGTAGGTTACGTATTGGGGGCCGGGGTAAATGGGCTGTCGTTTCATCGTGATGACGATGCTTGGATTTTAGAACAACAAGATGAGATTGATTCCACTAAAAAAAGAGGAAGATAAGATTGATTCGATTGATGTAATCGAACGAGTCTGACCCGTTGGTGTTTGGGCCCAAGGAAAGGAGGCAACACAAAATTTATACTGTAGTACAGTTTATACTGAATTTTGAACTAGTCACCGTCAAAAAAGAACAATGCAGAGTCCTCTCTACAAATTAACTTTAGAGGTTTATAATAGTAACAACAAGAGCAAGGGTATGCAGGAGGCTATCTTTTTAATTCAGTTCTCCTCTCTCAAAGAGGCATCGACTGATCACAAATAAGCTGAATCAACGGACGGTTCATAAGCGCTGGGCCTGTAGCCTGCAACAGCTCACCGGCCATCTCCATCTCGTGGGACAAATTCATTATACTTTTTCTGGCTGGAATTTTTCCGTACAGGTATCCTGAAACGAGTTTTCGTCCCAAATTAAGTTGTAGTAGTATTTTGCTTTCCAGGCCGATTTCAACGTGTCTTATAACAACAAGATTCCCTCGAGCATTCCAGAAGGAAAACAGTTGGATCCTGCTCCTGGCTGCACATACCAACAAGAGAAGCAGACAGAGAATGAATGCAGATCGCTCTCCCTCCATTATGTTTGTAGGTGACATATGCGTGCAAACACATCCACTAATCGAAAAAGATTCATCATGCATACATCCATCCATCACCACAAAGTTACTTGGAGTATTATAGTATAAGAGAAGAGGGCAGCTGGGCAGTCTCTTGCGCATCGTCTTGTTTAGTCGCTAAGAAAAACAAAGAAAGGAGAAGCTGGAGAGCGCCGGAAGCAGCGACGGCCACGTCACTGGTCGGCGCCGCTCCGGCCTCCTCCGCCAATTGTTTGTCCACGTGGCGGGCTCCTACTGGCCAGGAGGGCCCGCCCCATCATCCACTCCTGCTGGGCGGCCGCAGCCGCCGAAACTTCACTATCCATCTGTCTGTGTCCGTACCACACAAGATGCACCTCTAATCATCAATCTGCAACACAACAACATTAGGTACACACCATTTGAGTTAAAGATGATGATTCGTGATGTATGTATGGTTAACAACATACTATTTTTTGAGAAACGGGTAGGCTTTCCGCCCCGTGGATTCTTATATTGAACCCATCATATATAGATCCTTACAAGAACGGAACAGAGCACCAGGCCAGCTAACCCGACCGGCAAGTTTACATTTTCGATAAAAAAATTTATTAACTCTCATTATAACATCAAGACGATACAATAATAAGAGTTCACTCCCAATCTCTGCATATCTAGGATGCACATAGCCAAAATTCACATTGTCAAAATAAAGTCCAAAAACAAAAAACAAAAACGAAGCAAACCGAAACTAAGGAGGAGAAGCGTCGATCCGAAGCTCAGCCGCCATCCATGTTGGGTAAAGCAGTCCTTGGCGACTTGCTCCAATCATAGCACACCACTGCAACCATACCCCGCGAGTCCGGCTTTTGAAACATAGCCTAAGTACGGAAGTAACGTGTATATAAAAATAAAACATGCAATGGAGAAGAGATTTATTTTCTTATCGAATATCATATCATTCCTGCATAGCCACAAAGACCAAATGAGGGCAGCCGCCCCATCATGATTACAGATTTCAAATCTTTTCTAATGCCTCGTAATCCTTGGCCGAACAAGTTGGACACACTACGGGGTGAAAAAAGACCAGAAGCCACCTAGATAATAGACCATACAGAACGTGCAAAACGGTATTGAAAAAAAAGATACTAAATTGTCTCGTTACACACAAGTTTACAGCCACTTGGCACATTAGGAACCCACTTATTCAGATTACAGAGCCAACAAGGTAAACAGCCGGGCCCGGTCTGCAGCCTTCTTCGCCCGTCCTCCTTTGCAACCAAGACCAATCATCCAGCCAGAACAAACACGATATATTGAAACACTGGAAGTTGAACGGTTGAGGTGAAAGTAAAATCTTTCGAATTGAGAGTGATGATGACGACGTGGTGAAAGAGAAGATGTGTCCATGGGTTTTCTCACGCTTGCGACCTCTTTTTGTTTTTGTTTTTCTGCGGACATCACAAAAACCTTTTGAAAAAAACTCATATTGGTGATATAGACATTTGTGTCCACAGCATTTCCCTTGATGACAAAAATAAATGGTGCAGAAGCAACGGATCTGATCTGATCCCAATCCTGTCTGGAGCAGTCGTGACCGGCTCCAGCAGGTTCCCCGCCCAATCTCCCATCCATTCGGCCATTCCCGCGCTATATATAACTACCACCATCGCAACTCAGAGCACAGGAGTGTCTAGAGGGAGTCGAGGAGAGAACTCGATCCACAACAACCTGTGCACCCGGCAAGGATCGAAAATGCCGGTGAGCAGGATCGCCATCGGCGCTCCGGGAGAGCTGTCCCACCCCGACACCTTCAGGGCCGGCGTCGCCGAGTTCATCTCCATGCTCATCTTCGTCTTCGCCGGCTCCGGCTCCGGCATGGCCTTCGGTAATCAACCACTTCTTGATCGATTCTGGGTGTGTCATCATCCATCATATACATACATATACACATACATACTCATCATGCACACGCAAATCTGATGGCACGGCAGGTAAGCTGACGGACGGCGGCGCGACGACGCCAGCCGGGCTGATCGCGGCGGCTCTGGCGCACGCGCTGGCCCTGTTCGTTGCGGTGGCTGTGGGCGCCAACATCTCGGGCGGGCACGTGAACCCGGCCGTGACGTTCGGCGCGTTCGTGGGCGGCAACATCAGCCTCCTCAAGGCGGTGGTGTACTGGGTGGCGCAGCTGCTGGGCTCCGTCGTGGCGTGCCTCCTCCTCAAGATCGCCACCGGCGGGGAGGCCGTGGGCGCGTTCTCGCTGTCAGCGGGGGTGGGGGTCTGGAACGCGCTGGTATTCGAGATCGTCATGACGTTCGGGCTCGTGTACACGGTGTACGCCACGGCGGTGGACCCGAAGCGGGGCAACCTCGGGGTGATCGCGCCCATCGCCATCGGCTTCATCGTCGGCGCCAACATCCTCGCCGGGGGCGCATTCGACGGCGCGTCCATGAACCCGGCCGTGTCCTTCGGCCCCGCCGTGGTGAGCGGCGTATGGGAGAACCACTGGGTGTACTGGCTCGGCCCCTTCGCCGGCGCGGCCATCGCGGCGCTCGTCTACGACATCATCTTCATCGGCCAGCGCCCGCACGAGCAGCTACCCACCACCGACTACTGAATCCGATCGATCGAAAAGGTTGGTTCAACAAGCGTCGACGCACCTGTGCTACCTTCGAGTCCTAGCCACTCTGTTTCATATACTCGGTCTTGACAAGTGTGAGTCAGTCGCATCATATCGCACGAATAATCATCTTCTCTTCGTGTCCTCAGTTATGCATGCATGAATGCTACCGTTCCATGGTGAAGATCAATGTTTGTACAAATCTGCCGCCTGTCTAGCAACTCGATGTCACGCCAATCTTGTGTAACAATTTTCAAGGCATTCTCAAATTAGCATCACCTTGTGCAGCTTTGCACAGAAGAGTTCATTGTTTGTGACTAGCGTCGCTGGATGTGTGATCGATGCAGTGAGATTGGCAGTTTTTTTTTCCTTGCTCGACATGTGGCGAGCGAATTTAGCAGAATATTTTTAACAGATGGTGTACATGGTGTGACGAGTGTGACGGTGGCAAAATGCCAACGATCGTGGAGGCGACGGGGATGAGAATGAGATTCCCAATTAAACCCAGGTCCATTTCAACAAAATATTCGTATGCCCATGTACATTGCAGAGTCACCCCAAAACAAATTTAAATCACAGTCAACTTTCTTGCCATGGGATCTAGATCCAACCATCCAGATTATCTCCAATTTGGGGTATAAACCCATCTAAACCCTAGCCCAACCCGTGCGCCACATTGTCAACCTTTTGTGGCGCCCTCATACTTTCCTCCTCCCGTGTCCTTTTTCCTCTAGATGACTCTCACGCTTTTCTTCTTCTCTAACAAGCTTGTCGTTGCCTCCGGTTTCGCCAAAACGTGTTGTGGAGCGTCATCCATGACTTTGCCGGCGCCTGGCACATTCTTTAACGGTTGCAGCTACCGGCTTCGCCAGAGCACGACGTAAAGCGTCGCCCACGGCTTTTTCAATACGGGGCACATTCGGTGATGGAAGGGATGGCAGTTTCCTTTGCTAAAGTGCGGTGTGAAGTGTTCGTGGCGCATGCACCCATGACTTTATCGGCTCACGCTGCAATGAAGGAAAACCCTTTTTTGGTAGGTGAGGTAAAATGAAACTATTCATTTCCTTGTTTATCTTTTTGTGTGTATAGAGTTATAGAACTTTTTTTAGGAGAATACTGTCGGCTTTATTCTATCATAACTTGCAAAGATACAGCACTAGTCCTGGACCATACATGCCGACCGATATCACTGGAGTATTCGGGGCGCGGCCTTTTCTTTGGTCGATCTCGTTCGTGGCCCAGCACATGCATTCGGCCCGGCCTCCAATAGCTCGTCCAACTTCACGGGAGTATCATATTAATTGTGCACCACTAATCACCCTTATCTTACGATGAGATGGCAGCAGGTACTTTAAGCCACGGGTTAGCTAGCTAGCCATCATTTTGGTTATGGTACTACTAAAAAGGTTAAGGCCAGTGCTACAAATCGGTATGTCGATTTGTGCATTTTATCGGCACAGTGCACAGCCGTCGGATTTGACGGCAAGATTAGCAATAAACATGATTAGCTAAATTTACGAGAAACAATTTTAGTGACTATAGGGAACAATTGTAGTGACCATATGAAACATCGCAATTGTTTGTATGCAATACGTATCGTGGGCTCACATGGAAACATTTTAGTAAACCTTGCGCAACAAATTTTTTTAAACCAATACAACAATGGAATGTATACGGCACAATCCCGGATTTTCGGAAAACTTATGATTCAAATCACTAAATTTTCGACATCGTGGGCTCCTCCTGTTATGGCAACACGGAAACATTTGCATAGTGAGACGGAAACATTTTACTAAACCTTGCGCAACAAAAATTTTAAACCAATACAATAATAGAATGTATACAGCACAATCCTGGAGTTTTGGGAAACTTATGATTCCAATCACGAAATTTCCTGCATCGTGAGCTCCTTCTGTTATGGAAACATGGAAACATTTGAGTAGTGAGAGGGAAACATTTTACTCAGACTTGCGCAACAAAATTGTCAAACCACCATAACAACTAATGTTTGTTCATCCAGGTTAATTTGTTTGTGTTTCATTCATCTAAATATTCTGTTTCATATACAACAACAATTTGTTTCATATACAACAACAATTTATTTCATATACAACAATAATTTGTTTCCAACGATTTCTTGCGGTGGTCATTGTCGACCTCGACGAACTTGACCACGCCATCGCCGTTGACGTCCACAGTCCGATAGGACTCGCTCAGCCCATGGTGGTCGTCGACGACATCGAGGCCGTACGATCCACCTTGTCGAACTCCTCCCGCGGCACGCATTGCCGGCGTCCCCGAACTGGCGCTTCCACTCACCGTTGCCCAGGAGGGGGAGGTGCTGCAGCGACGGGCGGAGGGGATCAGCCATGTAGATGAAGTAGTCCTCCGGGTAGGCCTGGCGGCGAGACTCGGCTACCACCGGCACAGCAATGAGGAGGAGAAGGAGGCCGGCGTCGGTGGCGGCGACCGTGGAGGCCTTGCAGAGGTTGTCCTCCTCAGAGACGGGCGCCGGGACCTACCTCCGCAACAACAGCCCAATAGTGCAGCTCAGCAGCCCATTAACACGCAGCTTTCCTAATCACGCTGCAACGCCTAATTACGTGCAGTTACTAATCATGCGGCGGCGCTGATCACGTGGCAGACGTGCGCGACGTGGGTGATAGCTGATGCGCACGACGCGGTTGCAGCGGCTGATGCACAACGTCGGCGGCGGGCCACCTCACTCTGATGCGGGCGACTGCGAGTGGCTCTTGATGCGCGAGGCAGCATTCGCAAGCTCGCGCCGGGCGACAAGCCTCCACGGCAACGGTGGCCAGGGCGTGCAGCGAGCTCCACGAGGGTGACGGTGGCGACGAGAACAGGAGATGGGGAGAGGCAAAACCTGATTGGGGATTTTATAGGAGGGAGTCAACGGTTAGATGAATAACACAAAAATAAATAGCTGGATTGTAGGCCGATGGAAAGTCTCCGATCGGTAGGCCGATGGAAGAGTTTTCCAAAGGTTAAAGGTGAACCGATCCAAATGAACCAGCTAGCTGTTAATTAGCATTCACTTCACTTTTTTATCTTTCATTTGATTCCCCGGCCGCATTCATGCATTTATTTTCACATACCGTTCAAGATTAGCATTGCAGACTCTTTTCACATATATATTTAGCTCGATGTTTATCAAGACAGGTATATTTCCATATTTGCTTAGGTGAGTATTTTCGCATTTATCTTAGTTTAGTATGATTTTATACTAGACAGTTTTGTTTAATTCAATACTCAAACACAACACTCAATAGTTACTGTATAGGATATAGCTAGGAACAAACAAATAACAAGGACGTACTAAAAGATAAATACATTTCACAACTTGTTTGCCCAATGTTTGCGGGTTGATTGGGCCCACGCGACAGTGAGACAAACCTAGTGGTAGAAACAAAATAAATACGAGATAAGTACATGATTTAGCTAGTGCAAAACAATATTATCCCACGTGTATGTCCTGTGGAAGCAACTAACACAATTAATGCACCATGGCCAAATTTTACTGCAATACACATCAGCACATGGACGTGGCATGACAGACGAGAAGAAGAAAATTTAACAAACTTAGCTCCAAGAAAATGAAGGCACGAGCGCGTCGCTAAAAACACACACACACACGAGGTGTCATCCAACAAGGTAGCATATGTGTCAAGCTCCAAATTATTCCCTCGTCCTTTCGTAGTTGCATGTTATTTTCGATATGTGCACAGTGTTCAACATATATAACTTTAACTGTTATTTTACACATGAACATATTAGCAAGATACTATAGAATTATGATGTTATAAACATATTTTTTATGACAAATCTAATATACTATTTTTGCCTGACTGATCTAAATAATTTTGTACTCCCTCTATGTCACAATGTAGGTCGTTTTAGAATTTATGCTAGTCAAATATTTTTAGCTTTGACCATCAATATAGAAAAGTTACCAATATCTACAACACTGTATTGATACTACTTGGTCTATCATAAAATATACTTCCATAATATATATACTTAATTTTATTTAAATCAACATATTTTCATATGAATTCATAGTCAAAGTATCATATTGAAGACCATGTCAATATCTAAAACGACCTATGTTGTGACATAGAGGTAGTATATAATACTAGTTAAAGTTTGAAAAGTTTGATTGCACGCTTCTAAAACATCATCTATTTCCAAACAGTGGTATATAGAAAAAGAAAGCTCATGAAGAGTCGAGTAATTATGCGCACATACTAATGTGCAGTAGTACTCAGTACTCCCTCCGTGTTACAAGGTATGTAGTTTTAGAATCTGGATAAATCAAACATTCGTAGGTTTGACTATTAATATAAAAAATTAACAATGTCTATAAAAAATATCGATGTTATTTGAATTATCGTGAAATATACTTTCATAATATATACTTAGTTTTATTTGAAGCATTATATTTTTATAGAAATTCTTGGTTAAAGTGCCGTCTAGAAAACTATATCAATATCTAAAACGACTTAAGTTATAACACGGAGCGAGTATTAGCTACCAAAAGTTAATCCCTTCCCTCGAATCATTATTACTATTAGCCATTAGCTAGCTTGCACGGACTCCATTGTTAATCCCTCGGCTAGCTATGCATGCAGCTGATCTCATAGAACACGCGAACACTTCCTATCCTCAGTCCCATTTTTCTCTTTCTATTTCTTCTTCTATGGGCAGCTTGCCAGACACCAGATGCCACAGAAAAATCTTGATTTTCAGAGGTATCTTAATCTTTCCGAGTTTCTGAATCTGATCGAGGGAGTTTGCGTCCTGCCATAAGACTATGTATAACGATAAGCCCCTGAGCCTTCTAGATCCCTGAAGGAACACCAGGCTTCTATAGTCTCTCCATGAGAGCTCCAGGACTACATTTTACCTAGAATATGGATTTCACCCCTTAGATGGTTGTCCACCCGATGCACGAAGTGTGATCTTTTTTCACTTCAAAAAGTTATAAAAGGATTTATGAACATGTGTCATGATATAATATCTAGACCTTAAAATTTGGTAAAAAAAATATGACAATATGCATCCTGTAAATAAAGATGAATTAGTGCTGCTTGAAACATATATAATTGTTTCAAACTGCACCAATTTATCTCTTTTTTATAGGTATGATTCTAAAATATAGGCACACCCTTCCTGACCCTTGAACCGAAAAGGAATTCTCATGATGAATATATTCCTTATGAATGATCTCCCACCAAAGTCCACCTGCATTCTGCAGAATCTTCTGGATCCACTTAAGATGCATGATAGATATTAATACAAAAAGAACTCTCGTATCTGTGCAAAGTTGCCCAATAGAAATATATTAAAAAGGGTTGGATTTGGATTAATTTCGAGCAAGCGATACAGAACAGTACAAGCCATTGATAATCGAACCTAATATGTTGCTTTCCACGAGGCGTGTGCAGCACAGCAAGAGAAATTAAAAACACAAGAATTACATCGTCCAGATAGATATCGCCATGCATACATGCATCTATAGAAGTACAACGATCGGAGCTAGCGTTGTTGTTGCTGTTGTTGTGACGTCCATGCATAGGAAGCTAGCGCGCGCATGGACTCGGAATCGGATTCAGTTTCGGTTTCAGTCTCAGTAAGGAGAGCCGAAGAAGGCTTGCGGCCCGAACCCTGCATCTCGACTCCGGCGAACCCCGGCGGCGCCATCATCTGCTGCATGCCGCCGTTCACGGCGCCACCGAAATCGAAGGCACCACCGGCGACGGCGAGCTGCGGGCCCTGGCGGCTCCTGCTGCGCCCCGCGAGCAGTGCTTCGCGGAGCACCTGGTCCGCGCGCGCCTGCACGATGATCTGCAGCTCCGCCAACGCGGCCCCGTAGGCCACCAGGTCGTCGTCTGCCATGTCGCCCACGTCCGCTTCGAGCCCCGCCGCCGCGCGCTCCTTCCGCATGGCCTCCTCGGCGAGCTCCCTCCGCGCCTTCTCCACGTCCAGCCTCGCGCGCAGCTCACCGTACTGCCGGTTCAGCTCCGCCACAATCCGGTCGCCACCGGTTCCCAGGCCCGCGCCCGCCCCCGCCCCCCGCCCCGGGTGACGAGGCTAGGAAGCGGTCGAGGAGGGACTCGACGGAGTGGTGGCCGAAAGAGAAGGCCTTGCCGGCGGGGGAGAAGACGACGGCGGCGACATCAGCGCCGTACAGAATGGACAGCTCGCTGCCCTTCTTGAAGAGCCCCGCGCAGCGCTTGGAGAAGCACACCTGCCGCGCCTCCTCGCGCTCGATGCGCCGGATCTCGATCTTTTGCCGCCCCATGCTTGGTCGACGCCGCGCCATTGCCACCTACCTACCTTTGCTCGCTCAGGGAGACGCGCGGCGCACGCTAGCGTTAGTTTCGGGGAGCAGCCTGGATCTATCTCGCTAGATCAGCTTGGGGCTTGTTTATATAAAAGAGGAGCTGAGAGGAGAATGCATGCGTATGATGGGTTGTCACGTATGACAAGATCAGATGAGCTGAGAAATGCGTATGAGTTGTCACGTATGAGAATATTAATTGAGAAGAGATGAGCTGCATGCCTAGCTAGCTAGCTAAAGCTAGGTGATTATCGACGATAGAGTGCGTGCAAGCCTGACGGCTAATCGTAATAATGAATTTAGGAAAGCGATTAACTGCTGCTAGCTAATACTACTGCACATTAGGATGTGCATTACTCGATTCTTCATGAGCTTCCTTTTAATTTGGAGCTTGATAAAAATGCAGCAATGCTGCCTTGTCGGATGACAGCCTCCTCATGTGTGTGTTTTTAGCTACGCATTCATAGCTTCGTTTTCTTTTAGCTAAGTTTATTAAAATTCTTGTTCTGTTGTCTCCTGGCATCCCACATTCATGTGATGTGCATTGGAGTAAGATTTGAGGGATACTACTCGATTGCTTGGATATACAGATATGTGGGATCAATTTGCTTTTTCTCACTATATGGCTTGCATTTATCTGGCTACACTACTACAGAACAGGTCATCTCTGACGGGCAGGAACAGCCCACCTGTGACGGGTGGAGAGCCCGTCAGGAACTAATCGTCAGTGGTAACATATGTTACCACTGACGGGTGACCACGCCCGTCACAGATAACACATTTCCTCTGACGGGCAGGAAACACGGACCCGTCACATATGACCAGTTCGGGGGACGCCATGGAAGACCTGTAGTAGTCATCGCTGACGGGTGCATGGAGAGGCACCGTCAGTGATGACATCTAACGTTGACGGGTACCATTATCGACCCGTCAGTTCTAATTTCTTACCTGTGACGGGTTAAAAATTTCCAGCCGTCAGTGCTAATTTGTTACCTGTGACGGGCACTAAATGTGGACCCGTCAGTGATAATGGATTACCTCTGACGGGTCAGTGTTTTCTGCCCGTCAGTAGTAATGTGTTACCTGTGACGGGTAGCTTATTTTGACCGGTCAGTGATAATTGGTTACCAGTGACGGGTTTGGATTATCTGCCCGTCAGTGAGAACTACCACGGTTGACGCAGGAAAAGCCAGCACCGATGTTGCGCCCGTCAGTGATGACCATATCCTGGTGCATCCCTGCACCATTTTTTGCTGGTTAGCCTCAGGATTTTGCTAGCCATGCCCTCTGTAAAAAAGCCCAAGCTGTGTAGCCCCAGCTACACAGCCTCTCAGCAGCCCCAGCTGCGAGGCACAAAGCATCAAAAGCACATTCATAATTATATGAACTTCAGAAATCAGCACATATATATTGACAACATAGTACAAGACATTCACAATATATGAAATTCACAAATCTAAATTAATGCACATATATTACACCCAAGCACATTGAAATTCATAATAAATATGTCATCAAGCTTCTATGATGTTGCGGAGGAGTCGTTCGATGATCGTGAAGATGTATATCCTGCAAGAAGATAGTAGACGGCACAATATAACAACATTGTATTGAAACAAGAATAAGGTAGAAATCTACGTTGATAATGAATGAACCAATATTATTTGACAAGTCTGAATAAACAAATAAGTTTGTACAACTAGTCCTCAGAATGATGAGATGTAGCGGGTGGGGGCAGCTCTACGCCGGCGTAAAATTCACCGCCTGGCCGAACGACGTACTGGTTGAGGAAGTACGCAAACGCATCTCTGATGCGGCATTGATCTTGTAAGTAGTCGTAGTTGTCATGCTGCATCCAGATTTTGAAGTCTTCTTCGGTGGACCGTGGGTTCCAGCTTTGGACGAACGCGTCCATGTGCGCGCAAACGTAAAACCCACAAGTCACACTATTCGGCGGTTGCTGCCTGCATGGGTAGTCAAACTTGTGGGTGAGCTTAGGCGCTGGCTTTTTCCGACGCGCCATCCCTCCGCATGCCCTAAATTTGACGTACGCCCCATCAATGCACCGCCGAATCTTCGAGAAGTCCCGCCGGGGTAGTCCTTTCTCTCGGATAAGAGAATCAAAGTAAAATACTTTGTTCTAATCGGGGACTATGGTGATAAGGACCCAATGGTCGCTGCATAGACGAGATGACATGCATGTAAACACATTTAGCTATTTTATTACGTAGATGAGAAAAAATTGACAGAATTAGTGAACAACTCACGGGGGGTTGTAGGGCATGAGTATCGCATCCTTGTCCTTTTGCGCGAGCCATGCCTGGTAGATGTACTCGACGACCGATTCTTCGGCCTCGTCAATTTGACGATCCTGCAAGAGGCACGGATTGATGAACCCAATGTCCGCTTTGATGCGCATGGCCTCTTTGTTTTGCCAGAGTGTCCAGGCCCTTAGCAGATTGGTCTCCAACCTGTTCAGGTTGTACATGTACCAGAGGTCTTCAAAGTCGACCCTGAATGTTGGAGAGTCAAACTCTCGATAAAAGTGATAGCTTTGTGGCACTTCGACCGTGAGGTAGGATACATATTGATTCGGTTGACTCGCATGCTGCACGATCATGTCATGCAGCCGTCTTGCCTCCAGTCCCAAAGATTGTACCTCATCGTCTGGGAGGAGCGGCTGTCCGGGCATGTACTTGTCAGCCCTAGCTGTCAATTTAAAGACAGGAGTTGACGCGTAGGACAGGGACTTAGCGGCGCTATCTTGATTTGCTTTCCTCTTTGATGTGCCGCCCCGTTTGGTGTTCCTTCTCTTCGGAGCCTTTTGGACCGCAGCTGGATCACTCTCCGTACGTATTATGTTTTCCCTAGGCGTAGGGCCAGCAAATGCCTCCTTCATTGCGCCGTGAAGTGTGCCTGGAGATAAAGTCTTCGCGGCACCTTGCGCACTGTCTGGCTCCGCTGGCGGTACGGCATTCTTTGGCTCCTACCTATGCTTGGTGCGTCTTTCTTTTATCGGCGGCTCGGGTGCATCGACAAGTGGCAGGTCAACATCCATTGGAGTGGCACCTGCCTCCGGTCCCTCATGGGCTGGCATCGGGTCTTCGTCTCTCCGGTCGAACGACAGATGTGTTTGGCTCAAGGCCAAAGGAGATATCCGGGTTGATGGAGAGGCGCTGGCCGGAGATGTGCGAGTCGAGGCCCCTTCTATAACCACTTGAGCCTTCGGCCACTGGATGAAGGTCATCAGGCATTGTCCTAGCGTGGTCGCATCCTCTTCAGGAGGTACAGGGACAGTCATGGCACCGAACTCGGCAACTACCCTATCCACCTGTACCTTCACCATGTCCGGCGATGTTCTCTGATGGTGCGTCAGGGCCCCCGAAGAAGCTGGCATCAGTAGGCCGTGTGCGACGGTAACATTGGCGCCCGGCACAGGATAAACCAATCGGCATTTCGTGGGCACCTGCACCTGTGGAACAGTTAAAGGTTGGTTCTCGGCCATTAGAGCAGTGTTTGAAACATAAGATGTGTATGAAAGATTCTACTAAGTGCCATGAACTTACATTTAGGGTTTCGTACGGATACGTTGTAGCTACCCCATCGGAGGTGGCCGCGTTGGTAGAGGCGCAACTGCTCCCTCCAGGAACGTTCGGCGCACGATGCGTGGGTGGCAGCTCCCCATATAGCCTCGCGAACTCCTGTCTTGCCGCCTCTCGTGCCGCCTCTTCCGACCTTCTCACCAAATCCTCGCTGATCTCCTGTCTCGCCGCCTCTCTCGCCTTCTCCATCATCGCTTCCATTAAAGCGTCGTGCTTGCTCCTCTTCCTTTGGCGGGCGGCTTCAGCTGATTTGGGAAAGATTCTATCCCATGTAACGGCTACACCGACACCTCGTATACGCCCAGTTTTCTCTGGGTTTCCCAGAGCAACCGATAGAGGTGTTTGCCACCTCTCCGAATGTATGGAATCTTGAGACGATTCCTGCTGGCTCAACTGTATCTGCAATAGAGACGTACCATATTTCACTACCGAGCGTTTAGGAAACAAGTTATTTACGATGGATTGACAGGACAGGTCGAGTGAGTACCAATCGATTGGACACCGTCTGGACCTCCTCCGTGGGGAACGTCACATCCCCCGTCGTCAGGTTCACTTTCGTGTGACCCCTGGCCCAGTTTCTGGCGCGAGGCTCCGATATTTCCTCGAAAGGAACTGGTTTCCCAGCCGCTCGTAGTGCAGCATCTTCTCTTTCCCATTTACTCTTTATCCCGGCGTACCCGCGGCTGCCAACTCTGTGGTTGAATTTATTCCTCGTTCGTAGCTCCTTGTTCTTCTAACTCTTGGCCTTGAACTCGTCAGTGCTCCTCGAGGCGACGAATTGGTCCCACTGCTCATCAGTTACTTTCGACCATCTTCTTCCCGGATGGCGATTTTTCATCACGTACTCCTTGGTCGCAGTGTGTCTCCAGTTCTTGTGAGCATTACACATCGTTATCTCCGCGTGGTGCTTCACCGTCTCCTTCAGGTGCTCCGGGACCTCGAACAGGTTAAACAGCGAAGTCAACAAGGCATCTTTCTCTGACCGGGGCACATGGTTCCATTCGGGAGTAGTGATCGGGATGTTCTCCCGTACGAGCACCCCACAGGCGTTGTTGAATTTCGACGCCGAGCTCGGTGGTTCACTTGGTGCGCCTGTGTCGGGGTCGACCCCCGTGATGACTAAGGTCTGCGTCGGCAGCTTGTTCCCCGTTTTTGGTTTGCGCTGCCTTCTTGGTGCCGTTACAACTTCGGCCTCGACCTCATCCCCAGGATTGAACGGTCCAGAGCCTCTTTTTTACGTAAATATATGAACTAGGTTAAATAAAGACCTAATATGTTTATAATAAACATAATGAATTAAATACACAAGAGAAGTAGAGGGTACGTTGTGGTGGCTTCAAGTTCTTATAAGTAGTTTTATTTTCTCCTATACAAATAACTCAAACTAATGCATTCATAGGTATACTTATGCAACAGCCAGGAATTATAGCAATGCTTCTATTTTCTTAAGGCTTGCATATTTATGCATGGATATGATATGAAATAGCTAACTACATTGTGTGCATATATATATATATATATATATAAGCCAATCTAGTTCGTATTAGAACAGGCAGTAAATAGTCAACAAAAGAACCGCGCGATATACATACCCAAATACACTACAATAGCCACTTGACTTGCAATAATTTCTGTGGAATTAACTCAAGTTCAACAATTCATATACGATACAAAAAATACATATAGCTTGAAATAAAAGAAGATTTGGCATGTGCCGCAAATATATGTAGCACTGACAAAGGAAAAAGGTCGATAGGGTTGGGCTTGAGAGCATGAAAAGCCACATCTAACCCTAAATTTGTATCAAGTAAATCAGCCCCTAAATTTATCACTCCGGGCTCTTAATTATTTGTAGCTTCTGCTTAATGTATAAAGAATGCTTGATCAATAGAAAATGTATGCGCAAATCAGTCCAAAGAAACAAAGGAATGAAAATGAATTACCCGGGCATGGCGGAGTGGGAGGAAGAGGTGGCGGCACTGGAGTGCGAGGAGGAGGAGGCGGCGACCTCGGTGGCGGTGGCGGTGGCGACGACCTCGGTGGCGGTGGCCTGCGCGGTGGAGGCGGCCCCGACGGCAGCGGGAGTGGAGGAGGTGGCGGCGGGATCCATGGAGCGCGCGCGGAGCAGTGCAGATTCGTCGGCGGCGGCGGCGGCAGTTCGGCACTGTTAACTAGGGCTCGCTGCTAGTCCAGGCTTGAACGGACGCGCGGGCACGAAAATTTTTCTAAGTGTCGAGTCCTACATATAGAACAAACTCATCACTGACGGGCACCACACAAGAGCCCGTCAGTGTTGAGTTTATCAACACTGACGGGCCCAATTTGGCGACCGTCACTCATAAATACCAGTGACGGGTTCGCTTTTGTGCCCGTCAGTGGTAACACTACCGGTGGTACCGCACAACTTTAGTCCCACCTCGCCGAACGAGCAGCGCGCGCACCAGCTTAAAAGGGCAGCTGCGCCTCTGAGTTCCGAATTCCTTACAAGCTTCACTGATACTACGAGCCACCGCCGGTCCCCTGCGCGGCCTGGGCTCGTGGGCCAGGGCGCTATGCTCGGGATAGGCCTATGGCTGGTCCCCTGCGCGGCCTGGGCTCGTGGGTCTGGGCGCTGTGCTCGGGATAGGCTGGTGCGCCCAATTTTTTTGCTTCATGTCTTAAGTTCGAAATTTTTTGCTTCATGTCTAAGTTCTAACATTTGTTCTTGTGTGCGCCTAAAATGTCTAAGTTCTAACAGTTGTTCTTGTGTAAAGTAAAAAATTTAGGCTTACCACTGACGGGCGTGCCTTCTATACCCGTCACTAATGAACAAATTACATAAAGCAAAAAAATCGGGCACACCAACCTATTCCCGAGCACAGCACCCAGGCCCAAGAGCCCAAGCCGCGCAGGGGACCGGCCATAGGCCTATCCCGAGCACAGTGCCCAGGCCCACGAGCCCAGGCAGCGCAGGGGACCAGCGGTAGCTCGACGTATCAATAAAGGTTGTAAGGAATTCGAAAGCCAAGGGCGCAGCTGCCCTTTTAAGCTGGTGCGCGCGCTGCTCGCTCGGCGAGGTGGGACTAAAGATGTGTGGTACCACCGGTGTAGCGTTACCACTGACGGGCGGCCGTTCTTGGCCCGTCAGTGATGATAAGTTAACACTGATGGGCCTTTATTTGGTGACCGTCACTTGTATTTATGAGTGACGGGCGCCAAGAAGGCCCGTCAGTGTTGACTTGATCAGTACTGACGGGATTGTATTTGACCCCATCAGTGTTATTTAGCAGTGACGGTCTCCTAATAAAGGCCCGTCAGTGTTAACTTCATCTTAGTGTGTTTCCAGAGTCTAAGACTCGGGTGGATAGCTTGAGTTTGTCACCTGAGAATGAACAGGATAGCTTGAGTTTGTCACCTGAGACTCAGGTGGGTAATCTCACCATCGCAGACAAATGGTAACCATAGCAATCCATCCAACCAACCAATTAAACATAAAATTGGCTCATCATATCCAACTTACATCCATCCAACCAAATGCTTGCTAAGTGTGAAGGATTCATCACTTGCTGGGCTTCCAACATAATCAAAATTGCATATCCTTATAAATGACAACACTTATATCGCACATATATATTTATATCTACATCACATAAATGTCAACACTTATATTAAGTTCCGTCCTTCTCGTCATCGTCATCGACTAGCTTCTTCCCTTGATATGTCAGTCCTTCGTTATGATCAGTACGTACGTACGGCTTGGCACTGTTATCAGTATGATGTTTCATCTTTTTCTTTGTCTTCTCATCTTCATCTTCGGTATCCGGATCATCGAATTGGTCGTAGTCTTCTTCGTCCACTACACCATCCACTCCAACGATACTCCTTTTTCCTTTTCTTACAACGTGGCGCTTCTTATTAGATGGATCGAGTACGTAGAACACTTGCGCGACCTGTTTAGCCAATATGAATGGTTCCTCTTTGGACCCGACACTCCGAAGATTCACCGTGGTGAAGTTCTGATCTTCGACACAAACGTCCTTCAGGTGCACCCATCGGCAACGAAACACCGGGACCTTGGTCACGGTGTAGTCAAGTTCCCAAATCTCTTCGAAGATGCCGTAGTACCTGCATTTCGGGCCATCAATACTACTTTTAGCTTCTATCGTCACCCCGGAGTTTTGATATGTGCTTTTCCGGTCTTGGGCCTCCGTATAGAATGTGTATCCGTTGATATCATACCCTTGCCATGTCACGATGTTTGTCATGGGTTCTCTTGCCAACCATTTGACGATTATTTCTTCTTCACATGTCGGTTCCCTGCCGTACCAGTACTCCTTTAGCCAATGGCAAAATTGCGCGTTGTGCGTCTTTGTGATCCAATAAAGTCCTCTATTAGGGTTTTCTTTGCGCAACAGTTGCTGGTGCATCTCTATGTAAGGCCCAACCACTGACAGGTGTTGCAAGACCACGAAATGTGCTCTATGGAAGTCAGTTGATCGATCGGTACGTAAAGGATCGTACTGTCTTCTTCCGAGTGTGCCGATACCAATGAGTCTACCCGAGTGCCGCGAACTTGGCACACCTATAGGTCGATGTTCAGCCATGTAATCTGTGCAGAACTCGACACACTCTTCAGCAGCATAGCCTTGCACGATGCTTCCTTCAGGCCGATATCTGTTACGAACATAGCGCTTCAGAATACCCATGTATCTTTCAAAAGGATACATGCTGTGTAGGAACACGGGGCCTAGGCTCAGTATCTCCGGAGCGATATGTATCATGAGATGTACCATGATATCGAAGAATGTAGGAGGAAAGTACATCTCTAGTTCGCAGATGGTCACGATGATCTCTTGCTTAAGTTTATGAAGGCGATCTGGGCTAATTGACTTCTCAGAGATCGTGTTGAAAAAGCTACAAAGGTTGGTGACGGTCTTGCGGACTCCTGGCTCCATTAGGCCTCTAATTGCAATGGGTAGGATCTGTGTCATCATCACATGACAATCATGAGATTTCATACCAATTAATTTCAAGTCCTTCATCGATACAAGTTTCTTTATGTTTGCCGAATATCCAGAAGGAACTTTGACCCCAGCAAGACACTCGCACAATCTCTTCTTCTCTGCTTTGCTCAGGGTGTAACAGGCGGGAGGTAGGCGCGTCTTGACTCTCAAATCACCATTGTTTGTCTTTGACGTTATCTGTTCGGACCACAGCTCTGGTCTGACGCCCATCTGTTCCATGTCAAGCCGTGCCTTGACACCATCTTTTGTCTTGTCTGGAATGTTCAGCAAAATACCAACCAAGCTGTCGCACACATTTTTCTCGACATGCATGACATCAATACTGTGACGGGTGTGTAGAACTTGCCAGTAAGGCAGGTCCCAAAATAGCGACTTCCTCTTCCAGATGCCCGGTCTTAGCTCTTGTGTCTTTCCGGGTACAATGTCGATATCCTTGACAATCTCGTATATCTGTGCACCGGTCTTCTCCACCGGCTTCGAACGATTTTCCACTTCTCCGTTAAACTTAATTGGGCACTGCCTCCATGGATCGTTTTTAGCCAGCCACCTTCGGTGACCCATATACACGATTTTCCTCGAGTTCTGTAAGAATGAACTCGCAGTCTCTTCTTGGCACGAGACACAAGCTTCGTATCCTTTCACACTCTGGCCAGACGAGTTTCCGAGCGCTGGATAGTCATTGACCGTAGTGAACAACATAGCTCGTAGCTAGAAATACTCTACTTTATCAGCGTCCCAAACCTCAGCCCCCTGGTGCCAGAGTGTCTCTAGTTCCTCCTTCATTGGCTGCATGTACACGTCAATATCGTTTCCAGGTTGTTTCGGCCCTTGGATGAGTACGGAGAGGTGTATATACTTGCGCTTCATCGACAGCCATGGAGGAAGGTTGTACATCCATAGAAGGACTGGCCATGTGCTGTGTCTGCTACTCATGTTGCCGAATGGATTGATCCCGTCTGTACTCATCCCAAACCTTATGTTTCTCGCCTCCTCCCCGAAATCTGGAAATGCATCGTCCACTGCCCTCCATTGGCGTGCATCGGCAGGGTGCCTCAGGATTCCATCTTCAATTCGACCCTACTTATGCCAACGCATTCGTTTTGCATCTTTCTTGTTGGCAAAAAACCGCTTCAAACGGGGAAGAACAGGAAGGTACCAGCAAACCTTCGCAGGGGGGCCCTTCGCTTCATCGTCGTCCTCGTCACGATCGAGTTGGTTTGCAGTACGATTGTACCGGGATGTCTTGCACACCGGACATCTTCGTAGGTCTACGTACTCTCTGCGGTACAAGATGCAGTCGTTTGGACACGCATGGAATTTTTCAACGTCCAATCCGAGAGGGCATATAACCTTCTTTGCCCTGTAAGTGCTTGTAGGCAAGACGTTCTCCTCCGGGAGAACGTTGGAAAGGAGCTCTAATAATTTTGTGAAACTTGTGTCTGGCCAGTTGTACGCTGCCTTTAGCTTTAGAAGTTCTAACGAGACGGACAACCGCGTATGCTCGAGTTTACATCCAACAAACAACGGAACTCTCGCGTCTTCCAACAATCGTACAAACTCTGCGAACTCTCTTTCATTCTCCGGGGTCGAAGTCATTTCTTCCATATCATGCAACATATCATTCAAATTCCCCATGCTATCCTCTGAAGATTCTGAATTAGCTTCTTCCTCGATAGCTACGCCGTGCTCATCCTCAACGAGGTCCACCGCTTCTGTCGGGTTTGCAACTTCTTTCTCTTCACCATGACATGTCCAACGTGTATAGCCTTCCATGAAACCCTTCGTCAGCAAATGTAGCAGCAACTCCCCCGTCGTCGATAACATTTGCGTATTACTACATTTACGACATGGACAACACATCTTCGCTTTCCCCTTGATCGCCATATCCTCTTGAGCGACTCGAAGAAACTCGTTCAAAGCGGTGACGAAACTCTGTGTGGCACGATCTCCATACATCCAACTTCTATCAATCGATCCCTACGGCAAAATAAACATAGTTTCATAAAATAAATATATTAAATTAGCCATTTCTTCTCTCAGGCGAATAAAATAAAGTACTTACCATGTTAGAGACTAAAAACCCTAGAGGAGCTAGGAGCGACGGATATCGTGGGCCTTCGGGGAGAGGGATGTTGACAAGGAGGCTGCTGGGGTCTTTGAGAGGGGGATGGGGACTGGAGGAGAGAAAAATTGGCCTTTTGAGATGGGGGGAGGAGAGAATCAGGAGCCCGGGTAGCTAGCAATCTTTGAGAGAGGGATCAAGAGGCCGGGCTGGAGAGAAGAGGGCCTTCGGGAGGCGCGGGCCGCAGCAGTTTAGCTGGCGACGGCGGCGCACGCAGCTGGTCCTTGGGACGCGCGGGCACAGAAAGTTATTCGCGTCTGGGCTGGATTTATATAGGAAGGAATACCACTGACGGGCATCAAATAAAGGCCCGTCAGTATTAACTTATCATCACTGACGGGCAAAGAAGGGCCGCCCGTCAGTGGTAACGCCGCTGGTACCGCAGAAATTTAGTCCCACCTCGCCGAGCGAGCAGCGCGCGCACCAGCTTAAAAGGGCAGCTGCACCATCGGCTTTCGAATTCCTTACAACCTTTACTGATACGTCGAGCCACCGCTGGTCCCCTGCGCTGCCTGGGCTCGTGGGGCTGGGCGCTGTGCTCGGGATAGGCGTATGGTCGGTCCCCTGCGCGGCCTGGGCCCGTGGGTCTGGGCGCTGTGCTCGGTATAGGCTGGTGCGCCTAAATTTTTTGCTTCATGTCTAAGTTCAAAATTTTGTGCTTCATGTCTAAGTTCTAACGTTTGTTGTTGTGTGCGCCTAAAATGTCTAAGTTCTAACAGTTGTTGATGACGGTCATCACTGACGGGCAAACAATACCGACCCGTCACTTCTATTTATGAGTGACGGTCATCAAATAAAGGCCCGTCAGTATTAACTTATCATCACTGACGGGCAAAGAAGGGCCGCCCGTCAATGGTAACGCTACAACCGCTAGTACCGCAGAAATTTAGTCCCACCTCGCCGAACGAGCAGCGCGCGCACCAGCTTAAAAGGGCAGCTGCGCCTTCGGCTTTCGAATTCCTTACAACCTTTACGTACTGATACGTCGAGCCACCGCTGGTCCCCTGCGCGGCCTGGGCTCGTGGGCCTGGGCGCTGTGCTCAGGATAGGCCTATGGCCGGTCCCTTGCGCGGCCTGGGCTCGTGGGTCTGGGCGCTGTGCTCGGGATAGGCTGGTGCGCCTAAATTTTTTGCTTCATGTCTAATTTCGAATTTTTTTGCTTCATGTCTAAGTTCTAACGTTTGTTGTTGTGTGCGCCTAAAATGTCTAAGTTCTAACAGTTGTTGATGACGGTCATCACTAACGGGCAAACAATACCGACCCGTCACTTCTATTTATGAGTGACGGTCATCAAATGGCCGCCCGTCAGTGGTAACGCTCAGTGAAAAATCGGGGGAAGTCATCATTGACGGGCCGCCGTTCTCCAACCGTCAACGGTATAATACCACTGACGGGCGGACGAGTTTCACCCGTCAGTGGTGATCTCTGTGGGCTCAAAAAAAATACAGAACGCCATCAACATTGCACATATACAAGACAAGAAATTTTTCATCCATTTCATCCGATTCATCCATAGTGAAAAAATAAAGTTAGTACGCCATCGATAGTTCATCCATTTCATCCGATTGCAAAATACAAGACAAGAAATTTTTCAGTTGTCCGTCATTTCGACAACTTCTTCTTTCTCTGATTCTCGACGCGCGGCTCCGAGCCAGAAGTTCCTCCTTTCTCGACCTTCTTCATCTTCCCCTCCCGGGCAGGGGCGGCAGCCGCGGCGCGGGCATCGGCGAGGGAAGCCTTCACGGCTTCCGCCGTCATGCGGTCCTCCTCGGCTATGATGGCGGCCATGGCGCGTTCATAGTTGATGGACCGACGTATCGCCTCCTGGAGCTGCCGCTCCTCTTCGACGGCGGCAGCGGCGTCGTCCTCATCCTCGGGCTCCTCCTCGACGGCGGCAGCAGCGTCCCCCTCCTCCACGGGCTCCTCTTGGACGGCGGCAGCGGCGTCGTCCTCCTCCACGGGTTCCTCTTCGACGGCGTCAGCGGCGTCGTCCTCCTCCACGGGCTCCACGCGCAGCTCCACGCCAGAAGAACAACGTAACTGCTCCGCCTCCTCCATCTGCTCCTTCTCCTTCAACATCTTGATGCGAGGAGAACGACGTACCTGCTGGGGAGCTTCGTGGCGGGCCCTCTTCCTCGAGGACGCGCTTTCAGGAAACTCCTCGGTCTTCTGCTCCCGCACCATCGCGGATCCGGCCGGTGGCGAGACGGTGAGGGGAGGAAGATGAACGGAGAGAACGAGAGGAAGATGCACGCTCGGTGGGGTATGTGTTTTTTATAGCTCTGGGAGGCGAAGAGGCAGAAAATGGTGACGGCTCGTCCTACAGGCCCGTCACTGAGAATAGCCGTCACCGGTAACAACGTTACCGCTGACGGGCAGGTTTTTCGCCCGTCTATGATGACTAGAGTACCACTGACGGGCAAAAAAACAAGATCGTCACTGGTAAGATTCGTCGCCGGCAGCTTGTGATCTCTGACGGGTCATATATTTTGCCCGTCAGTGATGACTTTCCCCACGCATCTGGTAGATTCACTACTGACGGTGCACCCGGTGCCCGTCAGTGATAACAAACAACTGTGATGGGCCTCTCCCTGCCCGTCAGTGATAATATGCAACGGATGACCTTTTTTCTAGTAGTGCTAGTCTTTTGCTATTGTTTTCTTTTACTGCCATTCGGTTGGTCCCCCTGACATCTGGGCTCAAGCATTTCAAAAGTGGCAAAAACCAAGTCTGAACTCTGAACTATGTTTATCTTTTAGTCATCCTTAGTTCCTAGGTACGAGTTGCGAGGAATCCGCATTCGGCCCTGGCTTGTTATATCATATAGTCATGCTAACATGGCAATATACATTTGTATTGTATGAAAATCAAACTAACTCTACTATATACTAAAAGTAAAATATAACAGAAAAAAGATATACTAAACATTCTCATAAAAAAGCTGGTGGATCCTTCTATTATTAGTAAACCACAATCAATAGATCTTCACCTAAACAGATTATATCTGATAAATCTGCATAATTGTACCTAAATAGATCGGCACCGATAGATCTTCATAACCGTACCTAAATAGATCAGAGCCGATAGATCTTCATAACTGTACCTAAACAGATCAGAGTCGATAGATCATCATAATTGTACTTAAACATATCACAGCCGATGGATCTCCAAAAGCGTACATAAACAGATCATAACCGATAAAATTTCATAACTGCATCTAAACATCACACGGTCATTCATCTGGTGCACGCTTATTATTAATAGACTGCAACTGATAGATCATCATAACCTAAATATTATTCGACATTGATCTGATGTACAAACAATCTACCGGCTCGGTATAACAATTGGCCGACTGGATCCTGATTTGAACTTTTATTTTCTATACTCATCTAATATCATGTATAAGTCTAAAAAAAATTAAAGATGATTCAAAACGTTTCTGACGCAATTGCGCGGGACATTGTGGTAGTTAAGATAAATGTGAAAAGACTCGCCCAAACAAATATGAAAAATATATACATGTCTTGTGTAAAAATCAAGCTAAAGATAGATGAGAAATGACTCTACCATGCTAATCTTGAATGATACGTAAAATTACATCCATGCAGTCGAGAAAATGAGAGATAAATGTGAAATGATAACTTGTATAAAAACGGCTAGCTATAGCTAACTCCTTGTTTCAATTACTTGTTGTCATCTCATCACAAGATAAGGGAAAGTATTAGTGGTAGTTATGATACTCCAATGAATTGTCTAAATTGTTAGTTGGCGAACTACCAATTCTGACAACATCACGCGCTACGAGCGGAGCAGTGCCCATGGGGGAGCAACCAATGAGGTTAGGGTATATATGAGACTTAGGGGTGGCCAAAGGGGTTCATTGGTGCCTCCAGGCTTAGAGAGATAGCTAGGGAGTCACCAAACCGAATGGTGGGAGGTAGTTGGAGGACGGAGGGTGAGAGACGACAACAAATGTTTATGATTAGGAGGCAGCGAGAAGTGGTGGCAATCCAAGGGCTAAGACGGGGAGAAGGGCGGGGGCGAGTATGGTAGCGGTTTTTGACAAGGGATTTGTCGTTTCCCTGTCAGAATTGACCGAGCCCGAGGACCATACATTCGAGGAAATGAGAGATAAATGTGAAATGATAACTTGCATAAAAATGCCTAGCTATTGCTAACTCCTGGTTTCAATTACTTGTTGCCATCTCGTTGCAAGACAAGGAAGATTATTAGTGGTTAGATATTATACTCTAATAAATTTTTGAGATCATTAATTGGTGGACGATGGAGGCAAGGTGGAGCTAGCCAACGAGGTTAGCATTTGGTGGTTGGGGGTGGCCGAAGGGTTCACTAGTGCTCCCATGCTTCCAGAGATAGCTAACGATGCGCCGGACAGATGGTGGGAGGTGGTTGGAGGGTAGGACCGTGAGACAATGTAGCATCAATGGCGTCCGCATGAGGTAGCAGAGGGTAGCTGGTGGTGTCGGCAAGCTGTTGACACCAGAGGGGGAGATGGTGATGAATGGTTGGTTAGGATGCAGTGAGATGGTGGCGTATCAGGAAGCTGAGACTGGGGAGAAGGGCTAGGGTGATGGTGGGAGAGGAGATGACAAGAAGACATTTCTCACTAGCAATACACGATAGAGGTGCATGGAGGGGTAAGATGGAGTGTGCAGTCATGAATCGGGGGAAAGGAGGAAGATGAGGGATGGGCGCCCGTTCTGACAAGAAATTTGTCATTTTCCTATCGGAATTGGCTACGACCCGGAGGGCATCTGATCAAGAAAATGAGAGATAAATCTGAACCAATAACTTGTATACAACTTGCTAGCTACAACTAACTTATGGTTTCAATTACTTGCTACCATCTCATTGCAAGATACAGTGGATTTTAGTTACTTGCTGCCATTTCATCACAAGATAGGGAGGACTCAATTACTTGATGCCATCCCATGGCAAGATAAGGTGGGTCTCAATTACTTGTTGTCATCTCATCACAACATGATGGGGGAGGTTCAATAACTTGGTACCATCTCATCACAAGAAACAGGTTTGATTACTCGCTGCCATCTCATCGCAAGAGAAGGTGGGTTTCAATTACTTGTTGACATCTCATCACAGGATAAGGGAGGTGGCAATTACTCACTGCTATCTCATTGTAGGATAAGGAAAAGTTATTAGTAGTAGATATAAAATTCGAAGAATTGTTGAAATGTTAATTGGTGAACGACTTACGAATTGCGACTACGTCATTGTCAGAACTGAGGGTATTGTCGGACTGAGCGAAGGCACAGCCGAAGCTAGAGGTCAAGACGGATCCGGACGGCAAGGTCTTCGACAAGTGCATCGAGACCGAAGGAGAGTTGATGGCAAGTGGTTGAGGTTAGGAGGCAATAAGAGGTGACGGCAGATCCTACAGCTGGCGGTCGAAATTGGGGGTGGAAATAGGAGAGGATATGAGGACATGACGTGCCTCGTCAGATGCATGTAGAGGTGGAAGACGGGGTGTGTAGCGGTGTTTGAGGTAGTCAAAGTAGGAAGACGAGGGATGTGAGCACGTTCCAACATGAGATTTGTTGTTTACCTACCGGAGTCCACCATTCCTGGGGCCACCAGGTCGGCAAAATAAGAGATAAATGTGAAATTATAACTTGTCTAAAAATGGCTAGCTATAGCTAACTCTGATTTCAATTATTTGTTGCCATCAGAGCGCAAGATAAAGAAAAAATTTGGTGGTAGATCTCATACTCCAATGAAATTGTTGGTATCATTGTTTCCGTATGTGATGATAGCCAAACAGAACCCTCATGCTTTTTTTCTTTCCTTTCGAGAGAATAGAACCATGTATAGTTGCCTGAGCTGAGGCCGAATGTAGTAGGGGTGCGTATGATATCGACTCCTCGAGTACAGATATGTGGATAAGTGGAGCAAAGCAGGCCGCTTCCAGGTAGGCTGGCTGATGGGCTGGCCCTGTTGTCCTAGTAGTTGACTGATCCAGATATATATACTGCGTGAATTATTAATGTAGTAACGAAAAGATTACTTCCAGGTAGGCTGGCTGATGGGCTGGCCCTGTTGTCCTAGTAGTTGACTGATCCAGATATATATACTGCGTGAATTATTAATGTAGTAACGAAAAGATTACTAGTGCATTGCATGAATAAGTTTTCTACGTCGTCCACTACTACTCCTACCAGGGCATCTTTATCGCTATAGGTTATTATCTTACAGTAACTCTTCATTCAGTACATTATTGGACGTACTTTGAAACCATTAGCTAGCTTTTGGCACCTAGTATCCTACTAGTGACAAGATATATAAGCCACAATTTCATACTTAAGCATGCCATGATCCTTGTCCGGAGTAGTGTCATTTTATCGAATCGTGGTTAGCTAGCTATCGACATATTTAGCTTAAGTTATTTCTTAGCTCCATATCGTCTCATTTCTCTTCCTTTTTCTTCCTATTTTTCTCTCCCCTAAAGGACCCACCTATTTTGATACTCGTGTTAGGTCGTTTCTCTTCTAATAAACAGCTTGTTTCATCCATCTATATCTATTTCTTCTTCTTTTTTACTCTCTCCTCAGGGGCTGATCTCTTCGGGGTCAATATGAACTAGTAGCATTAACATGTAGCTGTATTGGGGTCAAATTAAAATTTTAACTGTGGTTAATTACTAGCTTTGTATGGTTTAGCCGGAGAACGTCGGTGTCAATCGACACCACTGCAATAGTGTAGCTCTGCCTCTATCTCTACTTCATACTACATTTAAGAAATTTCTGATATAAGCTTGTTAGAGATGCCCTTCTACAATCATCCTATAGCCAGGTCGGCGCTATTACTTGCCGGAAGCTCGTCTGTAATTAATCTAGGAGCCAGATACAATGTGATTTGGGACAATTACACAAACAATCCTGAACATGTCAGATAAACTTTGTTTCTTTTCAGAATGTTTTTGTAACAGCAGACCAAAGGTGTTCATTACATGCCCTCCCAATCACCTTAATTTCAAACTTACCAATATAATTACCATTGCTTTGCCAAGTGTTTAGCTAGAGTTGTGGAAAAGGCCGATCGAGGATAAGGAACGAGATAATCTTGGGTGTCTTTAGCGATATGGATATGTGATCCTGATGAAATCACGGGTGATTAGAAAAATCGGATAACCCCATCCCCTTGGCTGTCATCAAGGACGGTAATGGTTTCGGCGCCTTACAATAATTAATCGGTCGTTTATACATATTATCGATGGATCTGATTTATCAGCAAGCGTGTTTGTTTTTTCTCTGCAAGTTGGATGGATATGTGTGACGTGATCGGCACCGACCCAGGCCGTCAGGTAAGCAAGAATATATTGGCAAATACTACTAATCATGACGCTGCACGGCTTAAAGTGCAGATCTAATCTCTAACTCCGTCGGTCCAAGACGGATTTGCTTATTTTTCTTCTTATTCTTGTCCCGGCATGCATGCATGTTTCATGGTTCATATGTCCATCTCTAATGCTTTGATTTTTTCCTTTTCTTTTTTGAAACAAAGTGCAAATGCTTTTATCAGTGGTTAGCTAAACAATTTCTAGAGGCCTTGTTGCATAGTGGCATCACGTATTATCTACTACGACTAGTGCATGTATGATCCTAACTGCATGTTTCCTCTGATATATATGGCCTATATATTAGTAGCCTCCATCGAGCTGGTATGCTAATCGTGCTGATTCTGCGAGAGAAAAGTAACACACACAGATTACTTTTGGTGCTCGGATCGAGTTATATACGAAAATTTGTTGTTATGGGCATACAATAGTTGTTAGGTCTGGCACAACAAGTACGTCAATGAGTAAATCTCATTCCTCCATTTTCTTATTAGAATCTTAAGACGTTCTTAAACTATTTTAGACCGTCCCTGTTTCTTATCCAAAGGTTTAAATTGAGCACAGTGACATATTATCCTACAGGAGGTAATAGATCATCCATAACTCTTAATTATGTAGTATTGACTTTTATATTTAGATAGCATCTGAGAAGTACAAATTGATAATATGGAAAAATATTGCTACATATTCCAAGCAGATTGGACTTCTCCAAATAATAGTTTAGCACCTTAGCCCCACGTATTTCTTACAATGGACAGCTCAGATTTATTTAGTGGTCTTACCTCTTAAGTTGGTGTGTCTTCTCTCTTATTTGGATATTTGGATTTGAGTTGATAATAACAGCAGTTAAATTAGTAGGCTGCTTATTGATTATTGTATACTTTACACGGTTTCTGCAGGCGTGCGGAATCATTCTGAACCTGAATACGTGTTGCTTGAGAAGGGATTTATTATTAAGGCGTTTGCTAAGCGTGCCAACCATGTTCCAAGCTAGCTAGTGCACTTCACATCTAGAGAGATCATCTGAATCCGGCAGTATTATCTTGGAGCAGCAAGTGCAGAAAAAGTGAGAAGATGAGGTTAGCCGCTCGCACATAAGAGGACAACACTCCACCACTGACCAAGAGAAAGGTTGTGATGAGGCACTAGCTAGGCAGATGGTGTAAACTAATGAGCAAGATAATACTAGTACTAGCACTAAAGCAACAAGCTGCTGCTGGCTCCTCCTCACACACTGATTTTTGTCACCACCATTTTTAACTCCATCCCTTATCAGAACCACCTAGACCTCTCCTTTAATTTCCTCAGCCCCAACTTGCAACCAGCTCACCCATTCCAGCTCAGTAAGTACTGGAGATCAGAGCCAGCCACTGTTTGAGATGGAATTAATCAGGGATTCATTAATTGGAGCATGAAAAGTAGGACAGGGACAGGCACAATTTAATCAACATCTTGATGAGTTTACTTGCTTGTGTACCTCTCCAGGTAGGAGGTTCTAGTTAGTTCTTCATGGAATTATTAGATTCCCGCAGCCGCCGGGTAGCTACTTATCATGCAGATTCTCTTGTGAAGTACTTGATCGAATATGCTTCCATCAATTAATCCATCTACAATATTTCAACCCGGCCGGGAATGAATGGAAAGATTCGGCATCTGCATCACAAATCTGCTTTCATATATGTCGAATATCTTATAGGGATATAGATAGGCTACACTAGCACAAAATAAAAAAAATTACCCCATAAACCAGGAATTGTTGTAGCAGTAGATCACGAGATTACCCGTTGTCACGCAGAACCGTAGAGGAAGTAGAGTCGATGCAGCGGAAGCAACTGTAGTCGTACTACCTTCTCCTCCTCGCGGTTCCCTCGAACTGTTCGTCTCCTCCTCGTGGCGCCCTCGAATGGATCGTCCAAGCGTCGCAGCTGCAACGCCTCCAAGGTATCCACACGTTCAGGGAGGAACGTTACTCGTCCGGATTGCTTGATCCGAGCGGGCAATTTTAAGTGTGGGAGGGGTGACGGCTAGGGTTTCGGAAACTCTGAGTTTGCTTAACCCTAACACGTTCGTCCCCTTCCTTATATAGACGTCCCCATAATGGGCTTCTACGTTAGAAGCCTGTTGGGGGAGTCTAGCCACGTCGTCCGGGCGAGGTACCCCCTAATATATCTTATGCTTAATAACTTGTGCTGTAGCTCTGCAGGGACATCCGGCGGAGGACTCAGGAGAGCCCACGTCGCCCTCCGGAGGCGAGGCCCCTGGCGAACAGCCCCCTCCTCCTGGGGAGGTCACCAGGAGGACTCGGACCAAGTCGCCCATCTCGAGCAGAGCCGAGGACATCTCCCCGGGATGAGATGGAGGAGGAGCGGACTCGGTCCGAAGTAGGAAACAGCTTGTCCACGAGAAGGCTGCGAGCACGGTGGAAGGCCGTAACGGCGAGGCGCATCGGGGATATGCCGGCGAATATAGTAGGTAGCGGCGAGGAGGAGAGTACTGATTCGTCCGATGTACGGTGGCACAGACTAGGATAAGATTGTGATCTGTCTAAGGGCAGCGATGTATTTTCACTTGTAAGCCGGTTTTGCCTATATAATGGTGAATCGGCACCCCATATGAATCGAAGCTCACCTCTTTGAGTTCCAACTCTATTTTCCACTGCAATTCTCATATTATTCTTCGGCGGTAGGTTGAGGCGGTTCCCGTGGTCACTAGGCATCGTTCCCCAAGTCGTCCTCTTAACACCTCGGTCCTCCGGCCCGGGGTGCTCAAGTTTACTATCCGAGAGACATTTCGTCGACAAAGCTCATTAGGACTCAATGCCTAGTCTAATTCGGATTAGGCTCCTGCCCCTCAAGTGTGCGACTCTATAGGTTCACGCACGTTTAGACATGAACTAAGTACTCCTACTCGATCACTAATTGGTAGCGGCCCCTAGCAGGACGTGCCAACTCCCAAACGTACGTAAAGATCGTATCGGACGAACCATCACAATGTTATGCAACTTCCTTTGCCTCACGATATTTGTCAAGCTCAAACTCGAGCTTGACAGCTCTTTCTCGATCACGTGGATCGGAATCCTTTATTAGGTTAACTCTTTAACTTTAAGTAGCACGGCCATGCATTACTAGATCCGATCACTCGAGGGGCCCTGTGATATCTCTCTCATCACAGAGAGGGGCAAATCACATCTCGATTGATCATGACTCGTATCATACTTCATGACAAACAAGAGGGCAACTTTTATGACTATCCAGTTACGGAGTAGCGTTCGGCAACTCCTAAGTAAGTCATTACACATATCAAGCACATACGATAATCTCAGGTCAAATGATATAGCACACACATCGTTCTTAAGTTGGGTCTGTCCAACCCCATGTTCCCTAACATGTACTCATACAATTAGTTCGACATCTCTATGTCCATGACCTGTGAAACATGGTCATCAAGCAATACATATACTAGTCTATTATTCATATTTGTCCTCACATGAGTTCCGACTAGAGACCAATTTAGAATAATTATTCAAACTTAGTACGGAGTTCCATAAACAAGTCAAGTCACATACTTGCCAATCAATATAAATGATATTATTTAAGGAATATTTAATAAATCATAAATATAATGAAATATGATCATCACTATGATTGCCACTAGGGCATATTTTTAACATATCTATTGTACAAATACATGAAAAGAAAGGAGATAGTTGTATGCACGGCAAGGTAGACTCGTCATATATATATGAAAATGGGCCGGAGGAAAAACATGTAATCGATGTCAATTCTCAAGTCAGTCGCGAACTCGCAGTACATAAGTACTACTACGTACACTAGTTAGTACAGAACTACAGATCAGGGAGCAATTAACACAAGAAATACATGCATGCATGCATACATGTACAAAGGCAGGCAAGGACAAAGATCGATGGAGGAGGCTTGAATTGGACGCATGCTACGTAGGCATCTTAATTTGGCAGCTAACCTAAAGATGGATGATGCAAGTTGCACCTTAATTTATATGCAAGAGAAGATGATACAAAATGGATGGATCAGGAGGCATGGAGCATCTTCTTGTACTCCTCATCGTCAGCTATTCCCCAGAGCGAATCGGAGCAGTAGTCCCACACCGGCGAAGAAGGCATCGACACGGCGGCAGTGGTGCTCCAGGCGCCGCCCAAGTAGGTGTCCATGTCGTCGTTCCAGAGCAGCTGGTCCATGCCGGTGTAGAGCAGCTCGGCCTCCTGGCTCGCCACCGTGGCCGCGTCTTCCTCGTCGCATGCGCAGCGGTTATTCACGGCACCGTGTGCATGCAGGAGGTTGTCGTTGGAGGAGGAGCTGGACGTGGTCGGCGACGCCGCAGTGGAGGTGGAGGTGGAGGCGGAGGGTGCGCGCGTGATGCTCTTGTCCTGCTTGCGCATGTGGGTGCGCCAGTAGTTCTTGATCTCGTTGTCGGTGCGTCCCGGCATGCTCTTGGCGATGCGCGACCACCTGTTGCCCCACTTGGCGTGGAGGTGGAGGACGAGGCGCTCCTCGTCGGGGGTCATGCGGCCGCGCTTGAGGTCCGGGTGGAGGTAGTTGACCCACCGGAGACGGCAGCTCTTCCCCGTCCGGTTGAGACCTGCAGCATCATTCAAGAGAAACAAGGAGGGCAAAAGGTGCCGGTGGAGCAAGAGGACGTGTTAATACAACACAAAGACCATTGCTTCATTGTATTTGCCATGGTTCGAGCGTAGAATTAACTAAGCACGTACGCATACAGATCATATTTATGTATGCGTACTACATGCATGCATCTATCGCTCGAGACCATCACCCGCCACCTTGCAAACCTGAAACCTTAGCTAAGAAATCCCAGCGGCGTTGGCCGAAGAGCCGCACAAACCATACCAGCTTCATGTCCTCCTGCTCCGTCCACGGGCCCTTGCGAACCACGACCCCTCCTGCTGCTGCTGCATCTTCCTTCCCTGCGGTCGACGTCCTCTTCATCGGTCGACGAGCAGATCGCAAGAGATGGAATTAAGAACTC
Source organism: Stipa capillata (assembly GCA_019208055.1). Classification (NCBI taxonomy): domain Eukaryota; kingdom Viridiplantae; phylum Streptophyta; class Magnoliopsida; order Poales; family Poaceae; genus Stipa; species Stipa capillata. Next base: position 549,810 of record JAGXJF010001228.1, on the reverse strand, counting down.
TGCTGGTGGTGGTGTGAGAAAGAGCTGGCCAATAAACGTAGAAACGAAATAGAGTGAAACGGGAATGAAGGAAGGGTACTTGTGAGCTCGATCGTGTTCTCAGCTTGTTTTATAGCCGGCGGGATCGGATGAGTCATGAGTGGGAGGGCGCGCGTAGAGATAATTAAGCTAGCTGCCAGTGGAGTGGAGTGGAGGCTGATGTCAACGTCCATGCTTTGCTGGCCTTCCATTTCCATTTCCATCTCTTGCTCCGACGTCACCCGCTCGATCATCTGTCGCATCTGCCACTCACTCACATATATGCGTGCAATGTACGGTCCACATCGCGTCGCCGGTTGGTAGGTGTGTCTCGTCGGTGCTTGCATTGGCGCGCCCGGACACGTACCATAGTTACATCACATGCAACAACATAGATTCTACGTGGACTTTTGGTCCGTGGGATCGAATCCAACCAGAGCCACCTTCATTTTGGTCCCTTCCCTTGTTCTCTGTTAAACAATCCCTTCAAATTTTCAAATTCCAGATATTCTAAGTACCAAATCGAAAATTCAACTTACAACTACGAGGATTTATTCTACGAAACTCACAAGGTTTCACCTCAACATCAAAAATATTTAGAACATGAAACATCAGCCCAAGGGAAGAACCATAACATCGCACTCTCCCAGGCTGAACCGTACATAATAGAAGCCAAGGAAAGGAAGAGAGAGTTCAATTCTCACTCGCATCACATTGAATCTTCCTTGTTCCCCAGGATGAACATTGAGGATGTGGCTTTAGCTGCACCGCAATAAACTCTCAAGTGGCTTCGCGGGCAAACGACAAATCTTGAGATCTGAAGCCAACAGAACGTCAGGTTCTGAGCTCGTCAGCTCGTCGACGCCTACGCGTTGAATATTTACTGGGTGGTAAACTGCATGGCTCGCGAAACTCCAAAGCATCCTGAGAAAACATAGTGTAGGTGACGTGAAAAGGAGAGGGAACAGGCGACCGTAGATTAGACAAAGCTGACAATCGACCGACCACGGGCCCCACTCACGCCACATGCTCATGTCGTCCAAGGAATGACATGACAAATGAGACAGATGAGAGAGAGAGAGAGTGAGAGAGAGAGAGATGATGTCCCAACTTTTAACGGCACAAAAGTCAACCGCGCGCCCATACATACACATCGGAGTTTGAAGTTGACCGTAGGAAGGAGTAGCTTACGTTACACATAATGCTACTACACACTAGCTAGTCGAATAGATCTTGAATTGCCGTCACTCACACCCCTTGCAACTTGCAGTGATCCCTTCCTGTGCGGCCGGCTGCTTCCGTCGACGTGATTGCTAATTTGCTGGGTTTCCTGGGGATGCACCGGGCGCGCGCCTCCTCCGCCACCTCCCCTCTGACACAAAGGAATTGTACTTATTCCATCAAATGCAAGGAAAGGAATCATTCTGTATTGCTAACTGCTAATTAAGCCTAAATCGATCGAGCTAAGCAAATTAAAGAGCCAGCAGCAACACTGACAACTGACAGGATGGCGGTATTATCGGATCTCGCGATTCACAAAAGTGCCTTTTTCCTCATGACGTACGTCCAACCTTTTCCCTGACCTGTCTCCATGCCTCTGTGCGTACGTCGTTCCTGCAGTTCCATCACTGTCCACCCTCCCTACTAGCTACTCCAGTTCCAAACTTGTACTACTACCAGAAGAGTACGGAAGTACCTGTCGGCATTGTACGACGATGACCTCTTGAGCTCGCCGGCGCCGGCATGATCATCGCTGCCACGGTCGCCCGTCGTCTTCTTGGTCTCGATGAGGCTCCCGCTGAAGTACTCGCGGTCCGTGGCTATGCCTATGCCTATGCTGCCCGAGAAGCCGTCTGTTACCGTGCTGAGGTCCGACCGCCCACGCGGGAGGCGCTCCGTGTACCGACCCCTGCCGCCGTCCTTGACGGTGATGGAGCCGCAGGAGATGAGCTGCATCAGCACCGCCGACGCACGCATCCGCCCGCCCGCGATCACGCCCACGTCATCCCTGCTCTCTGCAGCCACCTGCGCTTTTCTAAGTCAGTCACAGTACGTCTAGTATAATCTGTTGAGTTTCTTGGAGCAGAGCAAGTGGTGGCGTGAGACGAGTGATTACTACCTCGCACTGGGGCGCGACGGTGGTTGCGACGGCAGCGGCGACGCGGGCGTCGTTCTTGATGAGCGTCTCCAGTGTCTCCGGGCTGCTCGATGACGGCGGCGGCGAGATCTCGTCGATGCCGAGCTCCGTGGTCGGCTCCGGATTTCGGCGCCGGCCGCGGCGGTCGTCGGTCTGCGTGGCCGCGTCCGCGGCGCAGAGTTCGGCACTGCGCACGGCGACCCTGTACTCGCCGAGGTCGAAGGAGCTCCAGTTCTTCCGGCGGGCGGCCCTGGTGGGCGTGGGAGTCTTGTCACGGCAGCTGGAAGAGGAGGAGGAGGCGGAGGCGTCGCGCGGGCGCGGCGGCGCGGGCATGACGAGGAGTTCTGAGCCCTTGAGGACGTACTCGTTGCCGTGCGCGGGGTGGACGAGGTCGTCGTCGGTGAGGTCGTGCCACACATAGCCATTCTTGTAGCTCCTCTTGGAGGACCAGGAGTAAATGTTGGCGATGCCGTCGCCCCGGAGCACGTTGAGGCGATCCAACACATCTGCGCGCACCCGCCATGGACAATGTAAAGCATGGATGGATGGATGGATGGATGGGCATAGATGGGAAAGAGAGTAGTGCAAGTGGAGAGACGTACCTCGGAGGTAGAGGCCTTGTTGCGGCGAGGAGAGGGCGACCTCCATGAAGTGGGGGTGGTCGAGCTGGCCGTTGCGCGAGAGGTAGTAGACGACGGGCACTTTCTTCCCCTGCCTGGTGGTGGTCTTGGGGGGAGGCTCCGTCCAGACCATGGTCCGGTCGGGGCTCGACCACCGCCCTCGGGAGCTTGCCATCGTTGCCCGGGCCGGCCGACCACCAGAGTAGCTTAGTTGGAGTGGAGTGACACAGTGCAAGTGCTACTTAGTGAGACTGTTGTTTGCGAAGGGGAGTAACGTGTGTGTGTGGTCTCTGGTCTCCTCCATTTTTATAGCTGGCAATGGCAATGGTGCGAGGTGTCAAGCGGCGGATTGGGTTCAAACACAAGTGGGGCTCGCGTTGATTTGCTCTCGTGACCTAGGTTGGAAATTCGCGAGTGAAGTGGAGACAGGGAGATGCCGACAAGCGCGTGACAGTTCCCACGTTGCCAAATGACCCTTCTACCCCTCCCGGTGCCGTACGTGCTACAATGCCTTCTGTGCGGATTGATTGAAATCAGCGCCCTGTCCCACAAACAACTCACGTTACCAGTTTGATTACCTATCCCTATGCTCCTCTGGTTTCAACGCTAAAGGTGTATTTGCTTAAGCTGTGACTTATTTAAAAATTAGATTTTGATTGTTTTATTTAAGTGAAAAATACAGGTAATTAATCAATTTCAGCACAGCAACCTCTAAAAGTCAAGAAAACACATCAAAAGATGCTTTTTTAACACTAGATTTGACTTATAAGTAGGAAAAACAGTTTTTGAATATTTGGTATTCGGTTGGACTTTTGGCTTAACCAAACACCCCCTAAGTGTCTTATTTTTTTTCAATTAAATCAATCTTTGTCACGCGGGCAGATTAGTCATTTGGGGACACTTGGGCTCTGTGATCACTACTGTGCAGTAAAGCACGCTCTGTCACAGTAGTTGGGAAGGAAGGAAGAAAAACAGGAGGGCTAATTTGAAAGCTAGTGCCGCGCGCGAGAGACATGCACATGCTGCGTTTGACTTGTTGATCCAACCCCAACAACCCCGCTCCCCATCACGCACACTACTTATTATATGCATCATCTGACCATCGTGGAAAATTTATCACGTCACTTCTTTTTCTACTTCATTTTTGGACCTGAGCGTGCTCACGGAAGCAAACAATGACTATATTAAACCAAGTGCTAGCAGTCACTCAGCCAGGCAGCTGTAACAATCGTGAAGCTAGCCTTGCAAAGTCCAAGACCTACCTCGTTGTTACAAGGTTCAGGGGAATTCCATGTACGTCACGTCTTCTGTTTAAAATACTGACGCGTTAGCTAGCTTCCTACAGGGGGATCGATCACGTAATTAAGCTACGACATGCATGGAGAGCTCCATTTTCCAGTCAGCTACAGTACACACAGTCAACGCGCTGAGTCAAAGTGGTCGGAACACGCGTGTTTTGCACGTCGGGCCGGGTCAAAGAAGACGTGATGCGATGCATCCTAGGCAAATGCTTAATTAACCATTGCCAATCGCGTCGCATGCTACTGCTACAGGTACACGTACTATTATTTTTGTTGTAACTTTATTACTAAATTTTCTTCACCGCTACAGATAAGGTCACCATGATCAGGTAAAAACCGCTTAAGATAAAAGTCACCACCGACGGTTTCTTATGTGCGAACCGCATGAAATAACTGTCATTACAAACGGGTATATCGAGCCAACCATCTATGACTATAGTGACATCATAGATGACTTATCCATTAGAAATGCCTATGATACTTTTTTCAAAGGGCATAACTTATTCCTGATTTGGAGCTAGACTCAACAATGCTAGCCATACCCTCTGAAAACAGTATAACACACACATGCGCACGTGCACACACACATATATTTGTGACAATTTAACTCATATCATATTTTCACATCACAATTAAAGTTATATCACATCTCATCAATATTGATATCACAGCTGAACTCAAAGTTTAAATGTACGTAGGAATAATTATTCGTCTTAGAAGAACCCATTGTAACATACATAGAAGTTTTACGATATCTCACTCTCAAGCACTAATTTAGACAGCAGAACTTGTCATTTTCGTTGAGGACATCCGCAAGTAGGAAGAATGCAATAGTTCTGCTAACCCACTTGAGTTCACCTCTTTCCAAATGATTATCTTCGCATCTCCAAGCCCCTTGCTAAGAGAAAGATCAAAAATGCATCTCAAATTATGCATGTAAAAAAAAGAATTAATTTACATTTGTGTTCTTGATGGCATGCATGTGGTAGCAAACAAATAACCCCACAGAGGTTGGTTTCTGGTGGTTGTTGTTTGCACTGTAAAATACTCCCTCCGTTTCAAAATATTAGTTCTTTTAGTTTTGTCCTAAGTCAACATTTTTTAACTTTGACCAAGTTTATAGAAAAATATACCAATATTTACAACACCCAATTAGTTTTATTAGATTCATCATGAGATATGGTTTCATAATGTGTTTATTTGGTGTTATAAATATTGGTACATTTTTCTATAAACTTGGTCAAAGTTAAAAAATGTTGACTTAGGACAAAACTAAAAGAACTAACATTTTGAAACAGAGGGAGTATTGAAAATTGTTAATTACTTCTTTATGCTCTGATTAATCCGAAGTGTGCCATAGAAACGTAGCACATAGATCATGCGGGGGATTTATATACTGAGAAAGCTTGGGTCTCTTGTATTTGTCTCCTCTAGCAGTGCGATGGGAGTAAAGTCACGGCCCTTTATTTTGAATCGACATATATGAGCCAGAAATTCGGCTTCTACATCGCGCACCTTGTTGGGCCAATTATCATGTCCAAAAACAGACAAGATGAGACCCGTGGGCTCTGTTCTTCCCGGGCAGCGGAGGAGGCGAAGAGGCATGGCGGCGGTGGATCTGTCCAAGCTGGTAAAGGAGAAGAGGTTCTAGGTCGCCTCCTTCCTCGTCGCCTGGGCAGCAGCGCTCCAGGTTCCATCTTCTTCCTTCTTACTATCCATTCATTCATTTCCCTAGCTAGCTACTCCGATATCAGATTCCAACTGCAATTAGCTCCAATGGCAGGGGCACATGATGTGGGTGCAGCGCCAGGACGCCTTCAAGGACAAGTTCGGCGACCCCGACGCCCCAAACAAGGTCACCGACGCCAACTTTTAGATAGATAGATAGATTCATCATGTCATCATCCCTAGATGAGATCCCCTTTTCGTTCACCAAGCCATCTACGTGTGCTTGTTCATATGTTTATTACACCTGCCTGCTGGAGATTGCCAATGTTCATCACGGCCAAGGCTTCTCTTGTCAACATTATCACATATAATTGGGCAACTACATATTCTTTGACTCACTGAATTGCAAATGCCTACTACATTTTCTTATCTCAACTCGGGAGGGGGGGGGAGGGGAAATCCCAAAACAGTTCATCATCTATACATAGATTTTTCATCTTAATGATGATTAAGAAACTGTGGGTTTGTGGCCGCATCATTAGCTCCATGTAGCTACTCTATGGCCTATACAGATATACACAGCATGTCAGCAGGAGAGCTAGCTGCTGGTATTCCATTTAAAAGAGCATAAAACCCCATCCGAAATTACAAAGAAGAAATGACGTACCGCAAGGAAGAAAGACAAGCTAGCGTAGTAATTGCTAATCAGATTTAGCAAGCCTGCTTCTCCCCGAGCCTCTCTGATTTATGCAATCAGCATTGAAGGTCCTTTCTCGTTTTTTGCTGGAGAATTCTGTTGGTCCTGTCATTACAGATGCGCTAAAAGCACTCGCATCGCTCATTGCCTCCTTGTTACAATTTTCATCCAGCTCCAGCAGGGCCTTAATTCGTGAAATCAGTGTCCGCCAACGAGCCCAGGTTCATCAGTGCTTGTTCGCCCATGGATGAAGCAATCGAAGCCCGGCGTGCCGTATCTCTTTTTTCAGTACCAGCATCACTGCAGAAGAAGATGTTTTGCATTTTCTTGATGGACTTTGCTTCCATGTCTGGTGACTTGTGGATTACATTTTTCCTCTCTTTTTATCTGGTGACATGATAATGACTGATGTGCTGGGAGGATATATAGGCTGAAGCACTGGCCTTGTGCGTTGGATTTATGCCTCGTTGCAGCAAGCTGCTACCACACCACCACCATGGATCAAATTAGCTTTATTCTTTCCATCGCATATATACGTGTAATCTTTTTCGCCTAACCTTTATATCTGGGGCATAATATAGAGATGGAAAATCCGGTGCGGAAAAGGTAGTGCGAATATTGATTGGTCCTGAGAGGAGAATTGAACACAGATCTGTTGGTTAGGCTTGGCTCCTAGGGGATCAGGCAGGGGAGAAGAAAAGGTAAGATGCCAAGTCACGATGTATAATAATTTACATGTGGCATATGCGAATCATTCGATTCGATTGGTACGTACATACATATATGAAAAGAAATGAGCTGTGAGTGCTAAGCTAAGCATCTCGCTGAACCGTAAAGAAGAGAAAAGAAAGGCAGAGGCAGAGGCAGAGGCAGAGATACTCCCACTATGTAGGCAGGCAGGAAGAAGATGCCAGTAACTCGTGTCGGTGTCGTCGGTGCCCCATCAGTTTCAGTTGTATGCCATGCCATTAACTGGAATTAATGCAGTTGTACTCTGCTGCTCAAGTTGACCTGACCAAGCTAGCTAGGTTTGTTACGTAGTGGCAAGTCAGTACCAAGTACACAAGTGGGTGCTGTTTACCAGAGTAATATGGACCTGGGAGGTGTCGGTGTTTTGAATGGATATCCGACGGGATATCCATATCACCAGCTACGTGCATACAAGGTGATGGTTCAATTCCATCTCCCCGATCGATCCAACGGAACCGCCATGACACCGCATCCGATTCAATTGCACTCCTCCACCACCCATCCCATATATTAGTGCCAATTTTACCAATATATATGTTGTTGCTTGCCATAGTACTGTTGAGTATCATCAAAGTATCATGAGCAGCGCGTGTGTGCGCGCGCGCCAACATTTGCTCTCCGTCTCTAACTAACAAGGCACGAAATTTGTATTCTTTATTTTCCAAACGACATATCACCAGCAGTCCACTTAAATTGTTTAATTAGTTCAAACTGACCCTGCAAACACAACTCTCCATGGGAGAAAGCTAAGTGCAGTTAGCTGGAGACACGATGGGATGGATGGACAGTTCGTCATCATCCTCATCTAATTATTACTCCTACTCCGTAATGTAGTGCTACTCCTTAATAGCTTGTTGATAACTAAACGGCCGGGCATCCAGGTCAAGGAAATTACTACTAGGATGGAGCGATTCGTCGTGCAAAAGGAAATTAAGGTAGGAGCTGTGGCAGGAAGAACCCAATTACTACTGGACTGGAGAAGTAGAGATAAAGCACGCCGAAAGCAAACAGCTATATAGCGGATCCTGCTTGCGGTTGGCTCAGATCCGTGGAGGTCGTTGGCGTTAGTTAGATCACGCGCAAGTTTAATTGGTGTTAGTTACTTAGATCATAGCGGCCGGCGATGCAAGCTAGGGCGAGTAATTAGCACCGGCAGTAGAAAGAAGATAGGGGGCCCAGATCCAGTGATGGCAGAGAAACGTGAAAAGAGAAGGAACACACACGCGCGCGCAGTCACTCTTGACATGTGGTGGTGGTGACCGATGTTTCCAAGCCAACTCTTTTTCCATCCATCACCAACAAACATGGCCGCAATGCCAGACTGGGAGGATGGAGGCATGACATGGCGCCGGCACCGGAGGCCAAGTCAGCAATACGTACATCGCTTTTCTTTTTACCAGTAAGTACTCTACTATTCAGAGGAACTAGTCTTCCTTTCCTTGTTCCCTCGTCTTCATCTTCGTCTTTCTCTATAAGAAGGGAGGCAATAGAGAAGAACCAACTCAAGAATCTCGACAGAGAGCAGGAGGAGGCCCGGTCTCGTTTCTTCAGGTACGATGCGTGCCTCTCCTTCCAGCTGATTTCATTCCATCAAAATTGCTGTTTCCATCCAGCTGCTTCATCTTCTCCAGCAGAGCTAGCCTGTTCTGGATCTTCTCATGGCTCCCTATTAACTCTCTGTTTTTACTTGATTGCAGATAATACAGATCTTCTCCATCAGCTAAGCTAGCTTGTTGTTGTGGATCTTGTGATGGCTCCCCCTCTGGAAGTCGCAACCAAGGTGAACACGCCCCAAAAGACACCTGCCCTCAACGAGAGGATCCTCTCCTCCATCTCCAGGAGATCCGTTGCCGCACACCCCTGGCATGATCTCGAGATAGGACCTGATGCACCCACCATTTTCAACTGCGTAAGCCACGTTTTCTTACCCTAATCCATCCCATTGTTTCATCCCATCATGCTATTACATACAACAACAATTGCTCACGGACAAACAAATGTGAAAGTTGATGGCTCTTTCTTTTACTCTCCAGGTCATTGAAATTCCTAGGGGCAGTAAGGTCAAGTATGAGCTTGACAAGAAAACTGGACTCATCAAGGTAAGCAAGCTACACCGAAAATTTACTTCATACATCTTGTTTTTTAACTGCTAAAATTTCCTATTGCTCTAAGCATGATTAAATGTTATCCTCACATGCATGTATGCAGGTGGACCGTGTTCTCTACTCGTCAGTTGTGTACCCTCACAACTACGGATTCATTCCTCGCACCCTGTGTGACGACAGTGATCCCTTGGATGTGCTGGTCATAATGCAGGAGCCAGTTGTCCCGGGATGCTTTCTTCGGGCAAAGGCCATCGGTCTCATGCCTATGATTGATCAGGTTAATTTGGTTCCTACTCAGCTACTCGGGTGTACCTTGCAGTTTGTTCAGAATTAATGAAATGAAGATTCTGACGAAGCTATGTTGTTCTGAACAGGGAGAGGCAGATGACAAGATCATTGCGGTCTGCGCTGATGATCCTGAGTACAGGCATTTCAATGATATCAAGGAGCTCCCGCCTCACCGCCTAGCTGAAATCAGGCGTTTCTTTGAGGACTGTATCCTTATAACACCTCGTTAATAATTAATGTCTTTCTTCTGCTTGCTAACATTCATACGCAACAGGCTCGGGGATTCTCAGTCACCTTTTCGTTGCCTCTGTTTAAGCATTTTAACTAAGCATAGATCTCATGCACATTTTCTTTTTCTTGATTTGTTTGGGTCCTTCTGCATTTCGAGTACTTCACAGTTTACAATTTATGAAATTTCAAATGAACAATCCTACAGTGTAGGTTTTAGATGGACACCTAGATCTTGCAACAAGTAGTTGGAAAATTTCTGAATTCTGACCAGTTAGCATGTGTACTGGAAAGTGCTACTATCTTCTTGCTGGGTCAAATTTTCTTTAATTGGGGAAATCAGACAAGAAGAATGAGAACAAGGAGGTGGCTGTGAATGACTTCCTGCCTGCAAGTGCTGCTTATGAGGCCATCCAGCATTCCATGTCAGTTCTGATTCTCAACTATATAGGATTTCTTGATTCACGTGTCAAAACATGGGCAATTAGCGAACTATTCGAGTTATATGCATTGAGCTAATGTTGCATCATTTTGTTTTTCAGGGATCTTTATGCTACTTACATTGTGGAGGGCCTAAGAAGGTAGGATGCAGCTTGATCATCTGGTGCCTTGTCACTTGTTGGAGGATCTTGACGAAAAATGTGGAGACGTTACTTTATAAGCATATATACATTGTTTTTTTTTGTTACTACATACTAGTATATGAGCTACAGCTCATCTAAAGCCTTGAATTAAGGCAGTAGGCCAGATGAAGAAGGCATTCTTTTTCCAGCTACCTTATGTAATATGATTGGCTGATTGCGCTGAATATGAGATGTTGATTTTTTTTCCCATTGTGAATCTCTGCTGAATCATTTTGTTGCGTAAGCCAGTAAATATTGTGACCGAGCCACAAGTTAGAAAATGAATTTCCTATGTTGCCAAAGCAGATTTGGCAAAATAAATGTTAGCTCTTCTATAGTGCACATCACTAATTTAAGCTTCTCCGAGGTATCTTCAGTTGATTTCTGGTTTATTGACACCATCTGTCATTTCTCCAACAACCAAAACAAATGATTCGATCCACTTACGTAACATTTGCTGACCTCAAGATGATTCCCTTTTCATGTACTATGATTGGCTGATTTAGCTAAATATGAGACAGCTCATACTAGTATTGGAGAGTGCTACTAGCTTCTTAGGTTCAATGTGGGGAAATCAGACAAGAAAAATGAAAATAAGGAGGTGGCTGTAAATGACTTCCTGCCTGCAAGTGCTGCTCATGAGGCCATTCAGCATTCCAAGTCAGTTTTGATTCTAAACTATTTTGACTTCTAAATAATATAGATTTTCTAGATATGGCATCATTGTTTTACAGGGATGTTTATGCTACGTACATTGTAGAGGGCCTAAGAAGGTAGGATGCTGCTTGATAATCTGGTGCCCTGTCACTTGCTTGAGGATGTTAACGAAAAGTGTGGAGAAATTACATTGTAAGTACATACATTCTGGTTTCTGTTCTGTGTTACTCCTATACTAGTATGAGCTACAGCTCATCTAAATTCTAAAGCCTTGAAGGCAATAGGCCAGATAAAGAAGGCATTCTTTTCCAGCTCCCTTGTGTAATATGATTGGCTGGTTGAGCTAAATATGGGATGTTTCATAATACTGTTCCATTGTGAATCTCTGCTGAATCATGTGTGTTTGAAGAGATGCAACTCTGTTTGGTGAGTTTGCCCAAAATAAGCTCAAATTTTCAACTGTCCTTTTCATAAATTTGCCAAAAGTAAGCTCTAATTTACAGACCAGTTAGCACTCTGAATAGTTACAATATGCCACGCTTGCTGCAACATACATAATTCGCGTTTCAATGGATAGTCATTTTCCCTTGGACTTGATGCCATATTCAAGTTTAAGGTCAGGGCGTGAAATTGTTCTCCAAATCAGCGCTAATGTTGACCTAAAACCCAAAAAAACCATTACTATTAATTTCGTGTTGTAGTGGAAGAAAATTAGCTGACCGATTAGGTGTACCTCTGGTTTTTCAGTTAGCAACAGTCAGAACGCTACAGGCAATACCAAGCTAACAAAAATCAGAATGGGCATAAGACTGAACATAAATATGTATTGGTGATCATGCTGCATGCAAATGTAAGAAATCCAGTGTACATTCCAGGGCTCCATTTAACATCATAGATTCCGAACACAAGATATGATATCCAATAAGCACCTTACTTATCTCAACAGCAGCAGCAGATCATCCGCTGGTTGCGTAGTGAACCCGTATGTTCCTTCCATCAAGCACCTGAGACAATTATCATGTGGAAAATTTATGTTAGCAAAAGGAAAATAACTGCACTGACGCTGCATATTATCCTGCAAGAACTTGGCTTGTGCTATATCTACAGATACAATGAAGCACATTTTACCTCACAGCTCATCTTCTCCAATGCTGCAGCTGCTTCGTTTTCTGAAGAGAACTTGACGAAACCGTACCCTTTGGATTTCCCCGTCACAGGATGGCATATTACTTTCACTGTCAGACACATTCATCAGTTAGAGGATCAGGACAATCCCTAATCCATAAAAATCACAGATCCAACACCAACCGGAGTCAAAATAGATAGATTAGTACTACCTTCGATAACATCGCCATGCTGAGAGAATGCATCCTTCAGAGCAATTTCATTTGTGTCATAGGACAGACCTGCAACTCAGTGGAAGAAACAGCACGCCATCAAAACATCCTGAACCATAAGTCAGCACTACGCTTGCATTGTTTATGCAGATTATTCCTGACATCTACATTGAGTTAAAATTGGACACAACGTTTGCACGAATTTCACCAAACGAAATAATGCACTGATCTGCAATCAGTAAGCAAGATGATTCATAAACTAGCATGAACCCGGTGTTGCTAAGTAGGCTGGCAAATTGCCATATCTGACAGGAAGCCCATCAGATCTCAAACCCAAAAGAGATTTGGATCAGAGCATCAAACAAATTGACCATAAACTGAATACAAGAGTACTTTTAGATCTACGAAATCCTACCACCAACGAACAATTTGGAGCATGACGAGAAAGCAGCACCCCGATTTAGCAGTTTCTCGATTGGAATCGTGGCATGGGTCAACGCCTTTCGTCTCCAATTCAACATCACCTATAAACCCTAGGAATAATTCCCAAACCTCTCTGATCTAGTCTCCCCAATCAGACCCCTATTAACTTTTACGATTCGCACCCCGCACAACCTAAATTTATCACAAATCTCCCTCAACACCAAAACAAAAGAATTTTTTGCGACCCTGTAACAGGAGCAAATAAATCACGCGAGACATCCAGATCCAGTCAACAATCAACAGCAACACAGGTTGAATTGGACGAGAGCAAAAGGATTCAATTTGAGCTTCCATTACCAAGAATTCCAGCAGATCAAGGACTACTACACATTAGCAGTTGTTGTGTTGGGCACCCACCGGCAATACATACAGGATCCAAACCAAAAGATTATCTCATCTCATACGGAAGAACTAAGCAACGACCAACCCGACGCTACGCTAAACTACTCGTCGGCGGCCTTCTTGGGGGACTTGGCGACGGCCTTTTTCTTCTTGGGCGACTTGGACTCCTTCTCGGCGGAGGCGGCCTTCTTGGGAGCAGGACGGAGTTGATGTTGGGCAGGACGCCGCCGTGGGCGATGGTGACGCCGGCGAGCAGCTTGCCGAGCTCCTCATCGTTGCGGATGGCGAGCAGCACGTGGCGGGGGATGATGCGGTTCTTCTTGTTGTCGCGCGCCGCGTTGCCGGCCAGCTCCAGGACCTGAAAAGAAGCCAGGCATTGGATGTGGGAGTCAGTCAGATGTCCAACACAAGATGCCGAATCGAATCGAACTGAAACGAGAGAGAGATTCGACGTACCTCGGCAGCGAGGTACTCGAGGACGGCGGCGAGGTAGACAGGGGCGCCAGATCCGACGCGCTGGGCGTAGCGGCCCTTCTTGAGGTAGCGCCCGATGCGACCGACGGGGAACTGGAGGCCGGCCTTGACGGAGCGCGTCACCGACTTCTTCCTCTCCCCGCTGCCAGCCTTCCTCCCGGCCATCTTCTTGTTTCTTCTCCGAAGACGAGATGTGATGGAATGGAACGCGCGCTTCTGCTGCTTTCAATCAAAAGGCTCGCGCCTTTTATAGATTTATATTAAGGCGATGGGGAGCGATCCGCGTGACGTGGTGTATCTGCCGTTGGATCTGGGAGGAGCGGGCGCTGGAGATTGCTTCGACGGGGCGCGATCCGTGGGAGGGTGGGCTGGACCAATCAGGACGCAGGGATTCCACGACAGAAACCATGATGAGTTGGCGGTGTAACCAACTTCGAAATTGCACAGACGCGGGAATGGCCTTTTATTTATTTAGGAGTATTACTCAAGTTTCGCTACACCAGCCAATCCTATATCGATTTTGGACATTGAAATGGTCATCAAAATACAATTTTGACCACTGATTTCTATTGTAACATATGTATAGAATCTAACAAATTATGATATTATTAAAAAAAAATTCAAGACGAATCTATACATATCATTTTTTAGTGCCTAATCTAAATATTTAATATGATATCAGTAGTCAAAGTTTTAAAAGTTTGACTAAAACTATGTCCAAAACATCATATTTTTTTGACATTAAAAGGAGTACCAAACTTTTTGTTACAATAAAGACTCTACACCGACTTTATATGATCGTGTTTATCCTATTAAGTGCATGCATGGATTAACATACGGACAGGTGCTATCTTCACATCCATCAAGCATTATCAGTTCGCTACGGTCAATTTTGATTTAGAACTTCCGTAAAAAAAATGATTTAGAAGGTTGAAACGGAGGCCTCTTTTAGATTGAAGGATTTTCTAAAGAATTTCATAAGACTTCAATCCATGTGAATTTTTTCTATAGAACGTCTTTGGATTGCAGGGTTGATGGTGTAGGAAACCTACGAAATTCCTATAGAATGACTTAATCCATAGGAATTTTAGAGGAATTTTAACATGAGTTTGGCCCTCATGTGTATGTCTTGCATGAGTCTTCTCTCTCTTCAAATTTCTGTAAAATTTATGTGGAACATTCTAAGAGCTAGTTTTGCGTAATCATGTGTTTCTATTTTTAGACTTAGGGAATAATATTGTGGACGAATGAAATCTAGTAGCTAAATATAATGATTTTAATCACTTGATACGTGCAGTTTTCAAGTACGACCCGAAGGTCTTCAACGTGGTGGAGGTGGACGAAGCCGGTACAAGGCGTGCAAGATCATCCCGGCAAGACGTAGACCTCCGGCAATGACCGCGTCCAGATCACCAGCAAGGCAGCAACAGGACCTCTTCATCTGCAGCTTTTTCGACCACTGCTAGCCAGACAGCGAATGGAGCATGAGCTAGGCTCGACATCGACAAGCAGAGAAACTGCATGGGACTTCCACCAAGACCAGCTCCATCCGCTTGAATGTGCAAAACAGGCTTGTAGGTCATGATTTGGATGAATGGATCGGCAAATAAAGAAATAAATTGATGTTGTGTTCTTGCTAGTCAATCGTTTCTTCGTCAGATCACTTTGCTAAACCAACATCTTATTTCGTGGACTGAAGCTAACATATATTTGGACTAGCTAGATAGAGTATACAAGAATAATAAAACATGCATTGATCAAATATGGTCAATTTAATGAGTCCGTATGCAAGGTGGTTGCCCATTTTTCTCCTAACCCACCCGGTCTCCTTCTTCCGTACACTCATCTTCTACCCCCAGCCATCACATGCCTTCCCAATTTAATCTCACCTCCGTCGGTGCCGCTACCTCCACGTCGTCGCCGCTACCGGCTTGTCATGTCTAGCGGCGGCCCTTTTCCCTTTGACCTTTGCTCCCTTCTTATTCTTTTTTGTCACTGATGGTTTGTTGGCTTTGCTACACAAAGATCTATAGAAAAAAGGATTTTACCCCTTTGAGCGTGTAGGCATGCGCCAGGCATCTCTCACTTGCTTTTTGCAGATGATAACTGTTGGGGTGCTAAATATTCCCATGTGGGCCGGCCCAAGGCATCCCACATGGTAGAAAGTCAAGTCAAGGAGGTTAGAGGATATATGAAGGAGTCACTTCGGGGACGTCCGATAAAATTGGAACGATACAGAGAAGATTAGCATAGCCCCTGCGCAAGGATGACACGCACAAAAAAAAGAGGGTATATGAAGGAATTAGTCCACCGTGAGCTATGAACCACCACTCCCTTCCTAGTCCACCATGGACTCATAAGCCACTTTTCCCAAGCTACCCCTCCACCTCTCATCCCTTAAGGGTAGCCATGGTCTTTTGTCATGGACCCCTTGCCTGTATAATCCCCCATGGGGAATGTAAAATTCAACCCCATAAATGAGAAATCTCAAGGGGGAGGCCTAGAGTTCCAAGTCCGGCATGGGGAGCTCTAGGAGCGATATTGAGAAGTCTAGAACAGCCCAATTCGCTAGTCGAGTCCCGCACGAGGCGCCTCCCTCGACATAGGAGTAGGCCGATCTCCTCGAGACTGTCGAACCTATTCAAAAAACATCGTAGCTTTGCAATTTGTCGAGTGTACGACAACCTTCTCATAAGGTCGTCGTACACGGCCCATTACTACCACTTTTAAATCAGTGAGCTCTCGACACCCCCTCTTCTGTGTTGTTTTTATAACAACAATAATAACCTCTTGTTTTTCCAAGCAAACCCAAGCCAAGCAACTAGAATTAAGCACGTTCTAGATGTATATGCTCGCGGCACTGGTCAACTGACCAACCCTATGAAGTGCTCTATATGTTTGGGGAGTCATGTCCTTTGGGGGTTCAGGTCAACATCAAAAATACCTTGCAGGTGACCCAGGCCCCTTTTGAATCAAAATATTTGGGATTGCCGAACCTAGAGAGCCATATGAATAAAGGAAAGTTTGAGAGCTTGTGGTCAAAAATATGTAAAGATTGATGTAATGAGGAGGCAAAGAAGTTCTAATTAAAGCTGTGGCTCAAGCAATCCTGACCAATTATTGAGACGGAGAAAATGATCTGTTGTTGCGGTCTGATTTATCAAGAACTCAAACAGTAGAAAATCTTGAAGAAAAATAGCAGATAATGAAAGTAGTAGGCGCATGGCAGAAACTTGGTGGCTTTCAGGCCCTCCTCAGAGGTTGTTCTGCTGATGGTCTGGCTACGCTACTGCATTGCGATGATTTTAGTGCACGATTTCCCGCGGAGGTTTCAGTTAAATGCCTTGCTGATGCTGGGCTTTTTCTTGACGTGTAGGGTCAAAATAAATTAGCCCACTAGCATTGTAGCTGAGCTAAAGCACTAGTTTCTCTGGCAGAAAGGATATAACTAGAGAAAGGTCCTTCTGATCTGTTCTGGCAGAAAGGATATAACTAGAGAAAGGTCCTTCTGATCTGTCTACAATGGAGTTGTTCACCTCCAGGTTAGCTGCGGGACACACTACAAACTTAAAGAAACATGACTTACTTTATAATCAAGTACCTTTTGGTCATCTTTTATTCCTTTTTGTATGTTGGGGGAGTCCGGCCTTCTTCCCCTTTTGTTTCGCAACGGTAGCTGTCTTGCTGGTCAACATGGCTCCTCGCCCCTCCTCCTCGAAAGCTAAGTCGTCCTGAAGGCGTTTGAGGGCAACCCAGGACGAGCGACGAATTGTGCCGGAACCGGAAGCTAGGTGCGCGGAGAGCAGCGAGATGCAAACGGCGGTTGCAGGAGCATGGATGAGGAATGGCGGAAAGGAGACCTGGGGGTATTTATAGGCCTCGGTGCGGCCCGGGAATCAAGGCGGCATTTTCGGGAGGATTTGAACGGAAAGAGAGAAGTCCGGAGCACGGGGGCACCTCGTCCCGAACTCCCCGTCCTCCCGCTCCTCACTAAGGTTTGATGCAGCCATGAAAAGACGTCGCCCCCCTCGTCAATCGCACCTGCAAGGGGCTACTGTTGGGGCAGTCCGGCCACGTGGTTCGGACGAGGTACCCCCTGTTTTATCTTTCCGTCTTTACACTTGCTAACTGTCCCGTACCCTTTGAATATTCTCAAGAACAGTCGGCGAGGTGGCCTGGAGAGGTCAGGCCACGTTGCCCTCCATGGCGAGGCCAGGACGCGTCGCCCTCCTCTGGGGCGGGGCCGAGGTCGTCCTCGCTTCGGGACGAGGTTGAGGTGGCCTGCGCCCGGTCCGAGGTGGGGGACGGCATCTCGCCTGGCCCCCGAAACCCGAAGAAACCCTTCCCAAGCCAAGATCACGGAAAGGAGTCGAGCCAGGTGGCGATCCGTACCGGCGAGGTGCATCGAGGATATGTCGGCGCATATAGTAGGTAGCGGTGAGAAGGAGAATACAGATTCGCCCGATGTACGGCACTGTAGGTCAGGGTAAAACCGTAATATGCCTAGGAGCAGCGATGTATATTCACTTGTAAATCGCCTTTGCCTATATAAGGGCAAGACGGCGCCCCATATCGGGGCAGTTCAATTCAAGTTCTCTTCACTGGGTCCTAGTTCTTTTTTCCCACTACAATTTCCGTATTAATCTTCGGTAGCAATTTGGGGTAGCTCGAGTGTTCGCTAGGCGTCGTTCCCCAAATCGTCCTCTTGGCACCTCGGTCCTTTGATCCGGGGTGTCTAAGTTTACTGTCCGAGAATTGCTTCGTCAACATTGTACCTCTCCAAAGCGTGACGACTAGAAAAATATTTGTAAAACCGCTATTTTGATTTTCTTTCATTTGGTTCTCTTACGCCAACCGTCAGGCGGTCAGGGGAACATGGCCATGTTTTCCTGTTCACGTAATTGAAGTGTGCCATATGTAACTTGTACTAGATAGCCTTATAACTGGTTGTACTAAATGTCATTGAGTTCTCCTTGTTGAACTTCTTCCAGAATGTAAGTGAAGTTTTGCCCAAGGACTGCCTCGCAAATAAGGAGCCGACAGAGGTATTTAGGAGCAGTTTGGTTGCTGGCCAAAAATTGCCAAGCCAAAATTAGGCGTGCCATCGTCCGCTTGGAAGGTGTTTGGTTGCTGGCCAGAGATTTGGCATGCCACAGTCGAAGCTCGCTTCCGCCACAGCCTTTTCCACCAAAAACGTGGCGGGCTTTTTCCCCGCCACACCGGCCGCTGGCGCGCCACACCGCCCATGTCTCGCCCCTCCTCCGCTCTCCAGGGCTACTCGCCGTCGCGCTCGCTGAGCTCGCCGCCGCCCCGACCATCTCCTCCGGCACGAGGAGCCCCGTTGGGTGGGTCCGCCAGTCGCTCGCCGCCTCCGACGATGACTTCTCCGCCGTAGCCTGGGTCGACGCCGCCATCACCTCCTCTTCCTCTCCTCTGGTACGCCCGCTCATGGCCGCCTCCTCCCTTCCTCCCTTGGTCTTCCCTGCCTCCCCTTCCACTCCTAGGGCACCGCTGCTTCCTCTCCCTTCTCAATGATTTGGATCTGGATCCAACTTGGACCTCGCTGCTGCCGGCTTCCGCACGGATCGTAGTCCGAGCTCGAGCTCCACGAGGCTCCAAGACTGCCGCCCTTGGAGCTCCCCTCCACCAGCGAAGCCCCAAACGCCGCGCCGCCCCGTCGTGTCTACAGCCGAGCTCCCCGCCACTGAGCACCGCCGCCACCGACGGGCTGCTCGCCTTCCTCACCGGCTGTCGCCCGCAGTTCGTCTGAGCCCGACAACTCCATCGCGTCCTATCTGCCGCCGCCACGGACGATGTCGCCGTCGACCTCAACGCCGCTCGTGTGACAGCATCGAAGCTCCGCTGGCCACCATTGACCGAGACATTTTTTCCTCAATCCTCCCCAGCATCGGATCTCCTCGTCCCGACGGTCTCCCGCGGCGCCCATGGAGATGGGGAAGCTTCTCGTCCCACTACCAACACATATCATCACTGAATATCTAATTGCATATCACTGAATATCTATATGCTTATGGGGCATAAATTTCTTCAGTACATTTCTCTGATGTTCTAATTGCATGAACAATTATACATTATACTTCATTCTGATGGAAGTTAGTGAGCTTTCCTCCTGGAACAACGAGGGCAACGAGGACCTCATATTCAGCAGCAGCAAGGCGTGCTATTTATTATCTTTGTATTAAGCTATTTGAGGAATTAATATGGGTGTGTTGCAGAGTCATATTCCCATTCCTGTGATACGGAATGATTTGTTAGCATTCTTTATTGTCTATGGTTATATGAGGCTGGTGGCATTGGAAATACTTTCTGCTAGTGATTGAAGATATGTTAATTGCTTTCTACTCCTCTAATTCATAATATAAATAGTTTTAGGCTTGAAGATAAGAATTAAGAAGGATATGTCTATATCCATTGTCAAATTCTAGGGAAGGATTTAATTGAAATATATACAAATGTAGTTTACCTGCAATGCATAAGTTTCACTCTTTTTGTGAAGGATGCATACACCAATAGACTTAGTTGGAACCCATGCACAACATTGTGGCCATAACACATATATGTATATAGATCAAAGGTATATATATTCATGCATATAGTGTCCAGGCTATAAATATTAACAAAAGCAGTGCTTCGATCTCTCTTTTTAAATTTTTTTGGGCCAAATCAACTCGCACAAATCCTGCGTGTTCAAGTTCTTAGCTAGCTCCCGCCAAATCTGTGAACCTTATGCGACAAAGTTCAGCCTTAGCTACCTCCCGCACCACCGCTTGAGAAGCCGATGCGTTGTCAAACTCAAGAGAGTGTATGTAATTACTGTTTGCTGGTTAGTGTGCAATTTTATTAGATGGTTTATATGTTCCTCAATGAATAAACGATGTTTACTCGACAATGCTCATGGTAAAAAGGATACAATTATTCTATTGAGATGCATTTTTACCGTGAGCGATTTGTCTACTTTAATTCTTTCTAACAAACATCTGCAAGCAAGTGGTAGATGCTTGCCAATTTATGAAAATTTTGCATCTCTATTTCCCTCTGATGAAAGAGTTCTTTTCCTTTTGTCTTGTAGATATCCAGTCCTCTGCTTGCTGCTGGTGGTAGCTTGTTTGAAACCGTCTAAAACTTACAGGTAAATATTGCTCCCAGGTTCCTACGCTTGTTACCACAAAGTAATTTTAACTTGCTGATCTGTATTTTCAAGCATATAATGATAGATACATACTGTAAAAGTACTACGAGTATTCAATAGTCCTGTGCATGCTAAATTTATGATTGTCTGGTTTGATCCGGGTGTTCCCTTTCTTGATTATATGATCTTGAACTAAATTTATCATGCATACTATTTTGTCATCTGGTTGTGTTGCTATGAGAGTTCCTTTTCTTTCACTGATTCCATCATATTTCTTAAAACATGTTTTAGATGGATCAAAGGCAATATATTTACAGTATTACTTGGAGTACTGCCATTACATATGGAGGAGAAGAATGATTGCTGCTATCCTTGTGTGTCTAGCCATGTACTAGTATATGATTAATACAAGAAAAAGGAAAAGAATAACATATGCTCCCATGCTTGATAGAGATGTGGAAAGATTGAGACGTCTAAATTGTTTGTACCACGGAACTGATGCCCACTGCATAAGTGAGCTGCGTATGAGGAAAGTTGTCTTCCATAAGCTGTGTGCTGCGCTTAGATCACGTGCCCTCTTAGAGGAGACCTTTCATGTCACAATAGAGGAACAAGTCGCCATGTTTATTCATGCTGTGGGCCTAAACTGGACAACCAGATCAATTGCCTTTGAGTTCATTAGATCAACTGAGACTGTTAGTAGGTATTTCCATCTTGTTTTAGATGCCTTTTGTATCCTCGCCCGTGACCTCATATGCATCAGATCTGTTGACACGCACTCAAAGATAACAAATTCCACTGGCAGATTTCACCCTTACTTCGAGGTACATCCAAAATTGCTAATCACTATTTCAAGTACACTATAAATGTCATGTCCATCTAATTGACAAACAAAACTTTCTATCTTTGTAGGGATGCATAGGTGCCCTGGATGGTACACATATACCAGCGTGTGTACCTATCCATATGCAAGATCGATTTAGGGGTAGAAAGTCCTATACCACCCAAAATGTGCTAGCAGCGATTGATTTCAACCTAAGATTCGTATATGTTCTTGCTGGATGGGAGGGCTCAGCTCACGATTCTTATGTGCTTCAAGATGCTCTATCACGTCCTAATGGCCTTAAAATACCAGAAGGTAGGATTGTAAACCAATAGCTCCAATCTAAAACTTCCATTTATTAGTTGTTACCTAACTAATCTGCATGAAATAATGATGTAGGTAAATATTTCCTAGCTGACGCTGGATATGCAGCAAGACCTGGTGTATTACCCCCATACCGTGGTGTTCGGTACCACCTAAAAGAGTATAGGGGCATTAGGGAACCAGAGAGCCCAAGGGAGTTATTCAACCTTCGCCATTCACAACTTAGGACAACTGTCGAACGAGCATTTGGTTCCTTGAAGAAACCGTTTCAAAATCTTTGCAAGTCAGCCATTCTTCTCTTTGAAAACACAAGTGAAAATTGTGATGGCCTGTTGTGTGCTGCATAACTGGATCTTGGAGGACGGTCCCGACGAGTATGTGTATGACGACCTTGTTTGGTACGCAGCCCTGCCACGGAGTGTAAGAAACCGTAGTGATATGCACCAGGAGAATGTGGCATGGGCAAACAAAAGAGAAGAGATGGCTCGAAAGATGTGGGAAGATAAAGTAGGACCAGCTGTAGCTTAGATGGAACATATGGATGTGCTCATTTATTATTTCATTGTATGGAACATTTCAGTGCGACCATCTATTTATTTGTATGGAACATATGAGTGTGCTGCTTCATTCTTGGTGGTTTATTGTTGATTTACTACACTTTTTTAAATGTGCAATGTCACTTGTTTTGGAAGCAGCAATGACCAAGAGAAAGCTGAAGGTTGATGATGTCGCATCCTCTCGTGAGAGGACCGTGACCTGGCATGAGGACCAGAAACAATTCATGCTAGAGTGGTACATCGAGTACATGAAAAGACAACATGCAGGATTTAAGTTCAAGAAGCAACATCACATGTTGTGTGCTGATGCTTTGAACAAGAAGTTTGCAATGGGGGTTACTGTTGATCAAGTGGACCGTCAGTACAGGCACTACAAAGAAAATTGGAAGTTTGTTGCAGTAGCATTGAGCAAAAGTGGCAACTCATTCGACCATACCAGATGTTTGGTGACTATTTCTGAATCTGTAAAGGCAAATCTATGTGTAAGTTCTTTGCACTCAATTCTGGTTGGCATGCATAAATTGCCTTGCAGTTCATGCCATGTTGGATTTCCGTTTGCATTGCAATGCAGGACAGAGCAAGACGCCTGCTCTCCAAGCCCATCAAGTTCTTCAAGGAGATGCAGGAGCTATTTACAGGATGCAGCGCTGATGGTTCCTTGGCTATGGACCAGAACACATGCATGGATGTTAGTGATGATTCAGATAGTGACGATGCAAGAGAGCTAATTGACCTCAACGGCTACACACAACCCGAAGACACACTTGGTGAGGATTCTGACACTTTGCCAACTTCAAGCAAGCATCCAACAGGTGATAATAGCTGCTCCTCCAACAATAGTCGAGCTGGTAAGAAGCGTCCAAGAGGCAACAACGGTCTACCAACTAAGAGCCATCGAAGAACAAGAGCCGTCTTGCGGAGTGCAATGATGAAATCAAAGATACTCTGAAATCACTTCGTGACACGCTTGCTGCCACTGCTCCTCCCCAAATGCCACAGCTTACCGATCCTCATGCATCTTTGTGGCAGAGACTGGAGGCTATCCCAATGACACCAGATCAGAGAATTCTTGTCGGAGAGCACCTGTCTTCCAACGAGAATGTAGGTAAGTGTGGCTGGTTGTGCAACGCTAGCGATGATACTCTGCATGCCTGGGTGTTCAAGTTCTTATGCGACAAAGAAAGTCTTCACCACTGAAGTTTAGCTATATGCTTACGAATGTCGGCTAGAAGTTCACTAGTAGTAGCTGTGCAATCATTTTGGATGTTGTCCTCTAGTATGGTGTATTTTGTTAATATGATGGGGATATCAGATATGTCTATCTTGTAAGCATACATGTGTATGCAGTGTCCTGGAACTGAAAGCAATGAGCTATGGATGGTTGGTAAAATTTGTCTGGCTGATATCTTGCTTTGAGTTTGCAATTGCTTGTTTGTTATTTTTTTTCAGCACACGGTAAAGAGATCTGCGACTTGAACAAATGCTTTGCAGGATTACAAGGTATTATTTCTACCTTTTCCACCTTTTCTTAACCACATCTTAATCTATCTTTGGCTTTGATTCTCTTATGCAGGGATATGCTCACTTTGGTCTTATTAAGATTATGGATGTGAATTTCATGCTCATCATGTTGTTGGATTTCTCAAGGTTTAACTTCTGCTGCAGGTAATAGTATTGCTTTCGGATAAACTATTTAATCTCCATTATTGTCTGGTTGACATACATATTGTTCTCTATGCAGGGTACATATCTTACTTCCGCTGCCCTCAGTCATGCAAGAGACAATAATTTACCTGAGGGTCTGACTTTAGGGAACTTCAATGGAGAGTTTTGGGGGATGTTCGCTAGTACGCAGGTGCAACTATTCAAAAACTGTTTATAAACCGAGACATGCCAAGAGATTTTTTAGTATTTGTTCTTCATACATCAAGTGTAGCTTCTTTTTGTTTCCGCACATAGCCACTTACCCTGTACGTTTACAGGGGTAAAATGGTCTCTGACTTAGTGACTTGTACTACATTTGAATTATTATGTAGGTCATTGGAAATTTGATCTCACTTGCTCTACTGAGAGATGGACAGGTTAGCATCTTAATTTAGAGTCTTATTAGTGTCTTGTTAGAATCTTCTGGACTGCTATTTTACTTGCACAACATGTGTAGTCATCTTGTTTGATCCTCTCATTTTCATATCACTTCAGGATGGAGGAAGTGTAACAGGAAAAAATCTGCTGTTTGTTGTGTTCCTTGGCTGCATGGTTATCGGCATTGTATTAATGTGTTTACTATCCAAAAGGGATGAGAAACGAGATAATGCTTCAATGCACTCCTCATTTGGAGCTATGCTGAAGTATATTGTTGCCCCTCTCAAGGACCGAAGGATGCTTCTTTTAATTCCTCTTATAGCATATTCAGGTTTACAACAGGCATTTGTATGGTAAGTAACAAAAAATGTTTTCAGCATCAATGGTGGTTCAGTTCTTTAGTCGCCTTTTTGTAAGAGGTTGTTGTGGATTTCTTAGGGCTGTATTCACAAAGAGTGTTTTGACACCTGTGCTTGGCATATCTGGAGTTGGTGGCGCCATGGCAGTATATGGTGCAGCTGATGTAGTTGTAAGTGAAATTATTAACTTGATGTTAACATTATCTACTTATCTAAGTACCAATTAATGCTGTCTGCATTTCTATTTCATTTGCCAAGGTTCCTGCTGTTGCTATTGCTTTAGACTAGAATAGCTGAAGTGCACAAGGCACACTATCCACTATAATCTTATCTTCCATTTATCCGCAATTTATACACACATCATCCTAAACTACTGAAAAGACCATGCCGTATGTTTAGCTTACTTTTGAAGCTTGCCTGACATTGCAGTGTTCATTGGTTGCTGGACGTTTTACCTCTGGGCTTCATTCAGCTACATTTATAGTGTCTATTGGAGCTAGATGAGGGAAATACCTATTTGCTTGGACAGGTCTTATTTTAGTTCTTATCTAAATATTGTTCTGTTCTCCATTGAGTTGTAACACAAAAGTGTTCTCAGGGCGTACATGAAGGGGAAGTATGCTCTTCAATCAGGCGCCTGCAGGGGAACGTGTTACTGATCCCATATCTGGTGAAGAGGTCTGTAATCCTAGTTGCTCTTGCTAATTCTTGTGCTAATTGAGTAGCTGCCTTAAATTATTTATTGACTGTGATAGCTTCACTTTATTTTCTCTTAGTAACTGGGTTTACAGCCAAAATTGATGCAATCTAATATTGAAATGGAATTTTGCACCTGACAGTTCATTTGGCCAATTTTGATGGAGGTATAAAAGGTATATCTATTTGGTTATTTGTATTTATTAATGCCTGGTACTCCATGAAACGTTGGACCATGTTGAGTTCTTGTCTATGATCAGATAGCAAGTGTAGGTCAAGGAAGCAATCTTCATCTATAAAACATTTTGATGTCAGATGACCATTTGTGTGAAACTTTTTATCCTCCAATGTGTGAGGTATGCTTGGCCTTCCGCTTCATCCGACCGAGTGTCTAATTGCTATGGTTCTGCCAAAAGAAACGACCACTGAAGTTGCATAACACAATTGTCGTGTATTACATGTATGTAACGTTTTTTTAGGACTTGCATTCTGTTGCTGCTAGTTTTGTGCACAGTTTTTGCATTATTGTTGGTTACCGTATATTTCTGTGATTAGTATGGCACTGCGCTTCAGTTTCTTTGTTGCTATTGGATGCTCTCGTATTAGACTGCTGATATCTTGTTTGTGACGTGTATAAAAAAAATTAAAAGATAAACAGAGGAATACAGACAGTGTTGAAGGAGAAGTCAGGTTTTGCCATTCACCATAGATTTGATGATATCAATATACATGTTGGCATTTTCTTATTATATTGAATCAAAATGTGGCACCAAACCAAACAATTACCATGTTTTTTGTCAAACATTTGTGGCAGCAAACCAAACACTTGCCAGAAATTTTTTTGCCACAGTTGAGCTGCCAACCAAACGCCCTTCTATTGCCACAAAATGTGGCAAGCCAAACATGTTCGAAAATTTTACCATCTTGAATGAAAATTAGTATGCTCAGATAAATGCCAACATATCGAGTGAAAATATCCTTTTGGTGAAAAATCTGAAACGTTTCTTAGTTCAAGCACCAAACCAATGTCTTAAAATTTTCAATTTGTGCTTGGAGAAACGAAAAGGGAGGAATGGCTAACAACTTATAAGTTGAGAATGGAAAAACAAAAAATTCATATTCACAACAGTTTTCTCTTTTCGTTTCTCGCAACACATATTGAATTTGAGCCTGAATTCTTAAGAGATTCGATGTTTCCTCATCTTTTTTGAATTATTTTGTGTCGATTGATGCTTGAACCAACAAATTTATTTCAAAATTTCACATGCTGCCTAGATGAATGCAAGTTGCAAATCAAACTAAAGATGGACTAAACTTGGAATATTTCAACTAGCAAAGCTCCGAGATGCAGCACCTTGCAACGCTCCACTTACAGGTAACTACGTAGTATATGCATGCCCGGGTTTGCATCCCCACCGGCGGCCGCCGCCGCCACCGGAGAAGCGCCGATCCAAAGTCAAAACGGCGGCGCCATTGCTCGTGCTCCTCACTCCACTTCGCTCCACTGCGGCGGCATTTTAAATACTACTCCAGTATTGTAAGACTCGCGCGTTGATTGTTTAAACAAAAGTCGTCGCCGATGCGGGGCGGCCAGATCTACCAACCAGTGGTTGCTGCTACTCATCGCCGCCAACACGCTCATGCCGCCTCTCTCCTCCTCCTCCGCGCCGGCGGCCCACCACCTGCTCCTCTGGTGGCGCCGCCTCGGCCGCCGCGGCGCCGCCGGGGCAGCAACATTCGCCGTCGCGCTCCTCGCCGCCGCCTTCTTCCTCACCCTCTCCCGCGATGCTTCCACTCCGGCCACCTCCTCCTCCCCGTCCTACGGACACCGCCTCCCCACCCTCGTCGACCTCACCCTCGTCGACGGAGCCAAGGACAAGGGCGCAGGTATGCTGACCTTGATCACTACCTCCCTGTCGTTTCTGCTGCTGCTTCCGGTTGGAGTGCGTGGTTCTTACTCGCTAGGGTTTCTGCTGGTTTGCACGCCCGCGCAGTGTGCTTGGATGGGACTCCGCCTGGATACCATTGGCTGCCAGGATTCGGGGAGGGATCCGACAAATGGCTCCTCCACTTGGAGGTGATAAGCATATCTTCCGATGTCAATTTGCTCCCGCGCCTCAACGTAGATGACTGAGGCTTCTGTTATTGAGCTGCAGGGTGGAAGCTGGTGCAGGAATTTGACATGGTGTGCTCAACGTAAGAAAACAAATCTCGGTTCCTCTGCCTACATGGAAAGGCGGGTTGAGTTCGTTGGCATCTTGAGCGATGATGAGTCGCAGAATCCAGGTACATTCTACAGCAGCTACGGCTGCCGGATGTGTAACACACTGTTAACTGTTTCATAAGAGTATTCCATTCTTGAAAGATTCTTAGTATGCACTTTCCACCTTACTAATTTACACGTTTTGCCACCATATAGATAGCCACAAGTTTGCAAAAGTTAGTTCAAATAAAAAGAGAATTATTCCAATATTCTGCACTTGGTGTACAATTGAACAGTTTACATTGGCTGTGCGCCTGTATCCTACCCACCATCTAGTCAATATCGTATCTGAGGATTGTCACTATTTAGCTTTAAGTAACTTTCAGAGTGCACATTGTGTCATTGACTACTATGCTGTAGCTCTGTTTGGATTAGAGGAGCCTTTTCTTCAGTGATGATGTGGAAACAACTTTTTCATACATTTTGTATAATGATGTCAAAGAGCCACTACATGTTCAACATTCACTGAGAAAGATTTCATTTAAACCTGCAGACTTTTACAATTGGAACAAAGTGAAGGTAAGGTATTGTGATGGTGCGTCGTTTTCTGGAAATGTCGAAGAGGAATTGCAGGTTTGCAGAACCTTCTATAATTTGCTTTTCAATTCCCGTTTCATACAGTGCAATGGCTTAGCAGATATTCTGAGTAGTACTCTGTGATTCTATGAAGGATGGCACCCGTTTCTTCTTCAGAGGCCAGCGCATCTGGGAAGCAGTTATGAGTGAACTTCTGTCAAAGGGTCTATCCCGTGCTAAACAGGTTACCCTTCGAACAAAAATAGGAGTGATTATTGACATTCCAGTTTAGATAGAAGCAATATTTGTATCTGAACAGTGCACGAGTCCTAAGTTTTCTTATTATTAGCATAAGAATAGATCAGTCTGGTCAAAAGATGCACACCAACAACTGAACCCACCCCTAACGAAAGGAAAAATAGAAAGCAACTTTACAATAATCAAGCACTAGATAGCATGTCCTTTATGTGGTTTTCTGTTTATTTTTTACATTGATATCCTTGTTCTGTAAATACATCTAGGTAATTTTGTCCCGAATGGATATCTTTGTGTTTTGTTCGAAATCTCGAGCCATTGTATAGAATATGTATTTGGATACATTGAGAGTGCTATATGCTTATATTGAACTATTCTTTCAGTATGAAATGCGATCGTCAATGCGTGCAATCCAGTCATTTATTTGTATTACTTCACCTGTTCGTCCCACTATGTCTCTGAAACAAACGCGGTATAAAATGTTCTTTTTTGACCCTATATGCTCAGGCAAAAAAAAAGAACATAATTTGGCATAGCTGGTGAAATATTTCAGTACGTTTTAGTGAAATATTTAATTTCTGGAAGTCTTTGCTGTGGTTGAATTGGGATTAGGTGATGGTTTGCACTCATTTTTATGATTTATCTTCAGATCTTTTGGTCTGCACGTTTATTATGTTGTGTCTGTAGTGTCATTACTCTTTACTCAGTATTTTTACTAGCAAGTTCTCAAAGGGATGTAAACCATAGCTGTATGAGATGCCTCTTTGGCGTGTTAGTAAGTTAAATATTGTTGTGATCTTTTAATGCTGTTCATTTCCTTCAATTTCAGGCTTTTCTTACGGGGTGCTCGGCTGGTGGTCTATCCACTTACATTCACTGTGATGATTTCCGTGCACTTGTACCAAAGACGTCTACTGTGAAGTGTCTCGCAGATGGTGGTTTTTTTCTTGACGTGTATGTGCTTGTTTTGATTTGCTGTTGCTGTATTTCAACACCCCCCCTCCCCCCACCCCTCCCTATTTGATTGTTCTAACGGATTCATGCATTATTTCTTCATACGGATATCTGCTGCAGTTTAGTTTAAGCATGTGGCACTACTCAATTGTCAAGTACCCAAGCGGAACAATTTGAAAATCTCATCTTGATGTTAATTTATCAATGCTTGGTGTTGACATGATTTTATTCAAAGTTAATTTTAACTGCCTAAAATGTTTATAATTTAAACCACCTGGATGTTTAAAGCCAGCCAAAAGAGATAATATCTGTTCACCCAAGATGAATGAGCTCTGTGTCAATCAGTTTGCTATGCATGTTTGTCATTTCTGACCTTCGAACAAGATGTCCAGTAACCCATAATTCATACTTTTACCTTTTAGTTTGGGGTTTAACATATGCACGGCCTAACTTATTTATTCTTTATGAGGAATCGCCCATAAGCAAACCACAAGCTGCTGGCCCTTCAAAACTTAAGTTTGACTGGTCCTTTCCTTTTATTCATTACAGAGAAGACATTTCTGGGAGAAGGTATATGCGGGGCTTCTATAATGATGTTGCTCGTCTACAGGTCTCTCTCTCTCTCTCTCTCTCTCTCTCTGTGTGTGTGTGTGTGATTCTTATTTGTGAGAATCATGTGTTCTCTGAATGATTCGCTGCAGGATCTGCGGAAAAGGTTTCCTCATTGCAGTTCAGATATGGAGCCAGGGCAGGTTATCCTTCAGTTTGTTTTCTTGTTATAATATATCGCCTTAGTGTCATCGGCGTCTTTAGGCATTACTAATCAAGCTACTGCATGCTAAGTAGTGCTCATTAATTGTACCTTCCAGTGCTTTTTTCCATGGGAAGTTGCAAAAGGCATCACCACCCCGATGTTTATTCTCAATCCAGCATATGATGTTTGGCAGGTACCATTATCCATATCTGTGGGAAGTTGAAACTTTTTGATGTTCTGTTACAATATCAACAACATGATACCTGTTGCTGCTCTTCTTTTTTCCAGGTAGAACACGTCTTGTCTCCGGAAGGGTCTGATCCTGAGGGTTTGTGGCAAAATTGCAGATTGGATATTACGAAATGCGATTCAAAACAGCTTGAAATTCTCCAAGGTTGTAATATATAATGAACTCACGACATGTGTTCATGCCTTTATCTGGATAACTTATGTCGCTTCCACTGTCATGTCATGTCTGCACGTTACTAGCTTGACAAGTATAAAATTTGCAGGTTTCAGGAATGTGTTGCTTGATGCTATAAGTGAATTCAAGAAGAAAAGGGACTGGGGCATGTTCATTGACTCCTGCTTTATACACTGTCAGTCGATGAACCCCTTGACTTGGCACTCTCCATCTGCACCTAGAATCAATGACAAGGTAACCCCCACCTCTCGTCTGTACATCGATAGCAGTACAAGGGGAGGCTATAGTTTTCATTTGTTCAAACATGATCCTGAACTTCACAAATGCTATTGTTTTGGAAATTGGATCTGGTTTCACTGTACTGACATCAATAGTTCTGCAGTCAGTGAGCTACATGAGTATCATAGCATACTGATCTTGTAAGAGCATATTTGATAAAAGGAAAATTATGTGACATTGGGCAAGTATTGCCTAGTTACCAATATCTTTAAATTATCAAGAAGAAAGAATATCCTTTGCAACCTCGTGGGTTCAACTTTGCGATCACTGGCATACTAATTTAATTTCGTTGCTGGTGAACAGACAGTTGCTGAAGCGGTGGGAGACTGGTACTTTAACCGGAGAGAGGTGAAGGAAATAGACTGCGAATATCCCTGCAACCCAACATGCTACCACGCGGTTCTTAATCAGCCCTACAAGGAAGAATGACATTGTTTCCATTGTAGCATTTTGATGATTTTCAGCACATTTCGCACCCCATGGGGCTCAAATTTACTCAGTTGAATGTGGCCATTAGCTCAGATTTAATTCACATCTGTACTTGAGAACTGTTGAAATATAGGAATCATACATTCGCAGAAACCTTTGATCCAGCCCGTATAATGCTTTTACTTAATTGATGTATGGTATGTCTAACCTGACAGTAACCCCCAGTCTTCTCCTTGAAACAGGGGAAACCATCATTTTCTTTACAGGGTCGCGCATCCGGTGGAAGGTAAGAACTGACAAAGTACAACTACATTACACCTTTGGAAGTGTTCATTGATGTCCAGTGTCCACCAGCCTGCAGCCAAAGCCCCTAGTCCCAGCTTTTTCTCCTTGGTTTGGTTGGGCAATGACCATTGGTGCAACTGCACTCCCTGGAACACGATGTTCCTGTCGTCCTCATAAGCAAGCCCTCCAGTCTAAGCACGGCAATTACCATCCCTTTGAATAATCAAACTCTTTGTTCCCATTACTACTAGCTAGTGTTTGGATCAGGTTAATTGAAATTAAACTGCATATGATGTCAGTGAGATATCATAAAAGCCATGGATTACGGGATTTTCCCTAAATCATGTGGGAGTTAAATTTTTCATAGTGATACGTCCTAAAAGGTTAAAAGTCCAGCACTAGTGGCAGCCCTTCTCCCATGTAGCTAGAGAAACCAAGTAAGTACTCGCATAGTATCATCAGCTAGTGCTAATTATGAAGCTGGAGACCGCATTACGTAAAGCCAAGTAGGTCTTGTAAATATCTAGCTGCTCTCGTCATCCAGAAATTGAAATACTTGTCATCGCGTCGTATGACCCCATGTGATGTGGAAATGCATTGAAGGGCTGGTTGTTTCGTTCAGATGCGTAATGGTCAAACATATGAAACTGGAGTGGCCATTGTCTTCTCCTTTGACCCCTTCGCAGACCTGACTTTTGCTCATTGTCACGTTTCTGATGCCCATACGCTTAGATCTTTGGCATGGTTACAACTATGCTTCAGATTCTAGTCTTTTTGTAAGGTTGTGTTGCACGGCAAAGTATCGGTTGACAAATCAATTTTAGTGAAGTTTTGAAGAAAAAAATCACTAAAACGAACCCTCCTCTCTTCCCCCCACCCACCCCCCCAAAAAAAAGAAAACAGTTGAGGGCTTCTTCAAAATTTCAAGTCCATAGTTTGTGCTGGGATTTTTGGGAGGTACCGAAAGGAGAAATAGCATCTCTTTCAATGGATTGACGTACTGTTGAAGATCAGGGGCCTTGACTTGGAAGAGAGATAAAATTGCAGCAAACGAATGCACCGATCTTGCAGATGTACTGTACCCTGCACGGAGTAATCCTTCTCACGAGGATGACCATTCAACTGCAGCTTCTCTTTCTTCTCTCTTTCTTCTTCCTGTGTGTTTTAAAGTGTAGGTAGGTAGGTCCGCTGGGAGTTCTTGAGGTACATCTCAATGGTCCAATGCGAATAACTCAGCTGTGCTTGCCTTGACCCGCCGTTGGATCTGATTATCAGAAGACCCAACTGCCATCCTCGTCTCAGAAGGCTTCAGTCTTCCTGTGCTCACCAAGGAAATTACGGTAGACTAGCAGTAGTAGCACTGCTTGGTAAATTAAAGATGAACAGTCTGCAGGGCAAGTCAGGTACAACAGAAATCATGCCACTGGCAACCATATGGTACACCATACAGAGTAGGCAATAAAGGCAGGAGATCTGTACACAGATCCAGTTGGGTTCGGGCTTTGGGTAGTGAGCAGTGCAGTGACAGACTGACAGCTGACACTGCTTCATGCATCAAGTCAGGTGAGTCCATAAACATGAGACAAACACCAACGCCGTGATGTGATGTCCATCCCCATGATCAGTTCAGTTCCACAGGAGTACAGCCTCTCACCCTCAGCTCACATGCCATTGCCATTGCCATTGCCATGATAAGTTTAAAAACTGAATCCCTTCGTTCCATATCTGACACCTCTGTTCTCTACATACATGATGATAGATTCACCTTGATCACACCCAAAACACCACAGCCACTTCCACTTGGTATGTATTGCATTTGGCCAATGGACTCTACAACATGAATGATCATACAATGGATCAACATGACAAGACAAAAAAATCGACCAGTGCAAGACTGACAATTCAATTTCCTATCTGCTAGTATAAATTACCCTACTAATAGTATATTATATAACCTTGATGCATGGATCACACTGGATCTTTAACACGAGCTGTGCTGGATTCCTTTGATCGTCTCGATCTTCAAAAAATAAATTTGGCGGCAGTTCGTTTATCTCGCCCTACTGCTCTGCTGTCGCGCTCATCACGGGAGATCATGCTCAAGCTTGTCCAGGAGGCCGCCGTCGTTGTCGGCCAACCTACCCGAGCCACGGCCGATCTTGCTGGACAGGGAGCCCATGGCCGACGACAGCCCCTTGAAGCTGCTGCTCCCCTCGCGGGACCTCCTCGACCGCCGCAGGCTCAGCCGCGGGGACGCCGCCTTCTCGTCGTGCTCAGCGGCCGCCGCCTTGGCCTTGGTCTCCGCCACCACGAGCCTGGAGATGCAGCTGCGGCAGAAAGGGCAGGCCGGCGGCTGCAGCGTGAGCGTCGTCGGGTTGGGCTTGCTGTGGCAGCACAGCGCCAGCGTGCACGCCGCGCACATCTGGTGTCCGCAGTCCTGCACCTCGATGCTGCACGCCTGCTCGAAGCAGATGCTGCACACCTCCACGCCCTCGCCGTCGCTGTCGCCGTCGTCGTCGGAGTGAGCCGGGGACGGCGGGGAGTACTTGGTGCCCTTGAGGATCTTCTTCTCCCTCTCCCTGTTGGCCTCCATCAGGGCCGCCTCCAGGAGCGCCCTCGCGTCCTCCTGGAGTTCGCTGATGAACTTGAGAGGGGAAGGCCACACCATGGGCTCCGCCGCCGACGGGTTCAGCAGCGCCGCGCACGCTCCGTGGCTCCGCTTCAGGGCCACCGCGTACGCGATCCTCCCGGCCGAGTCCCTCTGGAGGCGATCGGCTCCCCAGGCGAGGAGCTCCCGGATGCAGTCGAGGTTGCCGCCGCGAGCAGCCAGATGCAGCGACGTGCTCCCCGGGAAGCTGCAATCGTATAAGAACACGCGTGAGGATCTTGCTTGCTCGTGCCGCTAGCTGCAGCAACGCCGGCAAGGCGATGGATGGGTACCCGTAGGAGCCGGTGGGAGCGGAGACGATGGCGCCGTTCTCGAGCAGCAGGTGCACGCACTCGGGCCGCCCCTGCCTCGCCGCCAGGTGCAGCGGCGTCGCCCCGTGCTCGTCCCTGACGTTGACGAACCGCGCGAACCCCCACGAGTCGGCGACCGGCGTGGTCCGCGCGGTGGAGAGGATGGCCCGGAGGCAGTCGGCGTGGCCGTAGTAGGCCGCGTGGTGGAGGCAGGTCCTCGCGTGCACCGAATCAAACATGAGGATCTGATGCGCAAATCAATCATTCAGTGGCACATGCATGCACAGAGTTAGGAATCGAAGTCCGCGGAAATCAATCATGGAACTGAGAGAGACTATGGGTCAAAGTTTGCGGCTTTGCTTCTCACATTAGCGCCGGCTTGGAGGAGCCTGAGCACGCACTTGATCTTGCCGTGCATGGCAGCGAGCATCAACGGAGTCTGCTTGCTTCGATTCAGCACGTCCGGGCGAACCCCGCGATCCAAGAACATGGAGAGCACCTGCAATGCCAAGAAGCCATTTTTTTTTCTTCTCTCGGATGAGCTGAGAAACAGAGACGAACGTCCCACCCCGTAGTGGCGTGGGGCTGTGGCTATGAGGGAGAGAGACCGGAGCGCGTACATGGAGGTGGCCATTGGCGGCGGCGATGTGGAGCGCGGTGAGGCGGTCGTAGATGGTAGCGCGGCGGGCGAGCGCGGGGTCGGCGGCGAGGAGGTCGTCCAGGGCGTCGAGGTCGCCGAGCTGCGCCGCGCGGAAGAAGTCGTGCTCGTCGCCGTCGCGGCTGCAGCTCAGGCCGTGCCCCATGGCCTCCAGCTCCCCCGCTCCGGCTCGGTCGCCGCAGGCGAAGGCGAGGTGGGTGGGTGTGGTGGCCTGGTGGGTGGTAGGAAATGAGGCGAAGTGGGGGAACGAAGACGGAGGAGAGTGTGGCCTTTTTATGCGCTCTCCTTGGATCTTCCTTCCATTCCCCCCTTGGCATTTTCTTTCTCTCGATATTTTATTTCCCCAGTCTTTCACTCTTTCGACGGTTTTGTATTTGTTCATGACACGGACTGCTTACTAGCATTTCATTTCTCCCCTTGGCTTTTATTCCCCAGATAGATGCTGCTACTTTTATTTGCTTTGGTCTTTATATGTGTCCGTTGCCGACTGATTTTTCTTAAGTTCAAGTTAATTCTTGCGACTGTTCAATTGATCTGCCATATATTAATTCGGTGTCAATCCAATGGATAAGAATTGCGGCTTATGCTTAAGAAACTTTTAAAACAAACAACCTTTATTTGCAAGGACATGACGGTACATGTTTGCAGCTTGGACATGTGCAAAAGAGATTTGAGGCAAAAGTACCAGGAACAATAGTCCGCTGAGACTAGGCTAGGAATTTCGCATTATACTGCTGAGATTGCCATTAGACGGAGTACAATTTAAAGCTTTTTACCGGGAAGTAATCGATTTGCGAATTGTGCACCATGATGTTGACCGCATGTCGGCGCCCTTTTAGGACTTAACTCATGGATTGAATTTAAGGTAATCATGGTCTCCTATCCAGTTGTTTTTTGTTTGATGGTCTTTTTTGTGGACACACATGTTTAAAAATGTGAATTATTGGGTAGGGTCTGGGAGACGGAGATGTTGCGGGATGTGCCCAAGAAAGAGAGGCCATACCCAAGAACGGGACCCATCCATGTCTACTTTCTTCAACCTAAACTCCGTTGCTTCCTCTTCCTTTTTGGCCTTTGCCCCATCTTCTCTTTTATCTAATTTTTGACAATTTGAATGCAATCACATTGTACAAGTTTGAACTTCATATTTCCCTCCGTTCAACGGCCGGCGAGCATGGTAGTAGTTTACTGCAAAAGATTTACACCAAACGGTACATGCTTCTATAGACTCATGGGAACTATTTGTTCCAAATGAACAGAACATTGCTGGCGAGCAACCTACCTAACATGTCATATTAAGAAAACATTGTGCCTGCGCCACGCATACAAAATTGTGGTTTTCATGTATCACAAAAAACTGACTGGAATTTGATCAACCTCTGAAGGCTTTTGTGGAAGTGTGTGTAAAAGCCAGCTGCACAAGACAATGGTTTTGACCTCTGATCTGACCTTTGTCGGTTCTTTTGCCCTTTTGTGATCTGACAGCACTTTGGATGTGACTAGCTACGCGAGGCTTTGCACCTGAGATCCCAATCCCAAAATCACAGAATCACATAAGTACGGTGCTTGTGAAGATTATACAAAGTTCGTTTACTATTAGATTGACTCCTGTATAGGGAAAGTGTTAGAAGGTTCCAAGATGTTTGAGAATGTCGTGAGAGAGCGGTAATCTTTTGCGCTTCATTTTCTACAAGAATATTTGATTTCTCTCTCTTGTCGTGACTGTAATGGCTGTTATTTTAGTTTTTGCTACAAGATACGGAGCAAGATTTATCTACTCGTCCTTAGAACCTCACAATGACTGATTGGGTGTGCATGACGCGTATGAAAAAGGTATGTGACCATAACAAAAGGATGCATGGAGTAGAGTAGAATATGTATGGCATGGCTAAGATGATTTGAGTAGGTAGGGAAGGGGAGGGGAAGACGGAGATATCTCACATTCTCACGCGCGTCGGTGCACCATCAGATCAGATGGCTCATTATGCGCCGCGCGCGCGCGCACATGGAAACGTCCAAATTACAACTAAACGCGGCTCCTCTTCTAAACAATTCGATCGCCTCCGCGCAACTAACACGTATGGCACATGCTTACTTTAATCACGCGTGCTATGTGCACTTGACCTCGTCATTTATATCTAAATTAAGGCAATTTTTTTGAAGTTTGCTCCAAATTCATATCACCTCTTTGCAGAAGACGTTCTACGTTATCGGTGTGGATTTGTTAGTCGATACAAATTGTGACCCAGATCTCGCGAATATATCGATTCCAGCAATTCTTTCTTGCAAAGAACCCATTTCTGTACTAAGAGTAGAGAGGGAGGATCCGCCTTCTTAGATTTCTTTTTCTATTTATTTTTCCATCCAATTTCTCGATTCAATAGAAGCCCAAAGAGGACCCATTCAGTGACTTTGGCACTGGACGTTCCAAAAACGGGTCAAATCCAATTTGCATCGATAAAATAAATCCAAATTCTAAATAAATCAGCAAAATTCTTTTATTTTAGGATTCTCGAGAAGAGAGGTGCCGTGGTGGCACGGACCGCCCGGATCCCACGAGTGCCGGAGGCTCTAGGGAAGTCGGAGGAGAAAAACTTCAATCATTTCGATTTGTTCAAGGGGACCATCAGGAGAAGCAAATACAAGGGGTAATCCTTGGAGAATATTCAAATTTGATTCAATGACCAGAGTTCGCGTAAAAAAAACCTTTGCATTTTAGATTTGGATCTTTTTCGTATTTCAAAATAGTGAAAAAGTCAAATTCCTCTTTGGCTGGAATACTAATGGATAGGGCCTCGTTGCTAAGTGCTACAAGATCTAGTGCACTGGAACTCGTGGTTATGGACCCGAATCCTTTAGTTAGCTAGGTTAAGAGATAATTGAGCATGCCATGACGTTGTTAAGATTTCATAGAGACCCTTATGGCCTTGTCCTGTAAATGGGCCCTTGTGAGCCTCCAAAATATCTTTAAGTCCATGGCCAATACCCCAGTTGGTCCTATACATATGACCTGCGATTAGGAAAAGAATTTTAGTTAGTTTTTTTTGTTTTTTTGTATAACTCCCCAGGAATTTCAATTGCGCTTCTCAAAATCTCAAAACAAAAGGTGCTGAGTTGGAATCCCATTCTAAGGATTCTTGTGGTTCCGGGGAATCCAGCTACAGGAGAACCAGGAACGGGGAGCTCTCCCCTTTTTCCGCCCGACTCTTTGATCTTAAACTTAAGAATGCTGGTTTTAAGAACGAGTGATTGCCCTTCTCCGATCCTTACTGAACCAGCAGTGTCACCTCACCTATGTCAGCCACCTGTGACACAGGTGGCTCATCACCTGTGACACAGGTAGCTGACACAAGTAGGGTTAGCTCACCTGAGTCAGGTGCTAGCATGTTAAGTGTTCTGCATGTGTCAGTCAACTGTGTCACAAGCAGTAACACAGATACCTCTTCACCCACCTGCATCTATATATATCCTACCTTGTAGCCGTTATGGAATAAGCCAAGCATTGTAAATTTCTAACGGGTTAGGACTTCATTCATAGTGAAGTTGATGTCTTCGTGCGTCCGTAGTTTTCACCCTTTTTAGGATTTCCACGTAAAACTCCATGTGTGCTTTGGATCATGTTTCTTGCTCTGTTTTCAGAGCGCGCTTTGTTGCTTGTTTCTTGCTACGAGTTTGTTTCCGCTACTCTGATTTCTCTCTTCCACTGGACCGCCTCTCGTTCCTCCCGCTTCTAACAAGTGGTATCAGAGCTTTGGTTGCTCGTTCTTGAGATGGCGTCCATGAAGTTTGATCTTCCGCTTCTTGATCGAGACACTCGATTCTCTTTGTGGCAAGTCAAGATGCGTGCTCTATTGGCTCAGGCTGATTATGAGGATGCTTTGGATTCCTTTGGCGGGAAGACTGTTGCTACTTGGTCCGATGATGAGCAGAAGAAGGACCGCAAGGCCGTTTCCCAAATTCAACTTCATCTGCACAACAACATCTTGCAGGAGGTTCTCCAGGAGACACATGCTGCTTCGCTATGGCTGAAGTTTGAAGCAATCTGCATGACCAAGGATCTAACCAGCAAGATGCACCTCAAGCAAAAGTTGTTCTTGCACAAGATGCAAGAAGGAGGTAACTTGCTTGATCACATCTCTAATTTCAAGGAGATTATTGCTGATCTAGCATCATTAGATGTTAGTTATGATGAAGAAGATTTGGGTTTGATTCTCTTGTGTTCGCTGCCTAGTTCATATTCTAGTTTTAGAGACACCATACTATATAGTAGAGATACCATCACTCTTCATGAGGTGTATGAGGCCTTACATTCCAAGGAGAAGATGAGACAGATGGTGTCAGATGATTCAAGTGGCTCACATGCTGAGAGCTTGTCTGTCAGAGGCAGATCTGAGAAGAAAAACTCCAATCATGGTCATGGAAGAAGCTCTGCCTGCGCCACAGATCAAAGAGGCATGTCAAAGTCCAGAGGAAATGGCAAGTTTTGCAGATACTGCAAACGTGATGGACATGACATTTCTGAGTGTTACAAGCTGAAGAACAAGGAGAACAGGAAACGCACAAAGCCGAAAGATAAGGCTGATGCTGCTGCCAACTGTTCTGCTAACTCAGATGTCGAGTCTTTAGTTGTCATTGCTGGAATTTCTGCCAGCAGCTGTGACACAGCTCATCACCTCAGCTGTGCCAGCTCCAGCTGTGACACAGGTGATCATCCCACCGTTGACACAGGTCTTCACCTCACCTGTGTCAGCCCCATCTGTGACACTGATGCTAACACAGGTGTTGGTTTTTTGAATGTTGTTGCCAGTTCAACTGGACAGAGAGCTGTCACCGATGAGTGGATTCTTGACACTGAGATTGGTTCAGTTCTTTTGAACTGTTAAGCAATGGTGGATCAGTTCTTGGCTATAATGACTCACCTTGCAGGATAGAGGGTATTGGCTCAGTTCAGATCAAGATGTTTGATGGCATGATCAGAACACTGACAGATGTCAGATACATTTCAAAGATGAAGAGAAATATCATTTCATTGAGCTACTTTGATGGTAAGGGGTACCATTATTCAGGTGGATATAGCTGCTTGAAGATCACCAAAGGTTCTCTTGTGGTGATGGAGACAGACCTGAGGAAGTCTAGTGGACTATACTATCTCCGTGGCAGTACAATCTCAGGCAATGTCTCCCCTGTAATTCCTCAATATGCTTCTGGTTCTGATGCATCAAACCTTTAGCATATGCGTTTAGGGCATATGAGCAAGTCTGGTCTGGAAGAGCTAAGCAAGCGTGGATTACTTGAAGGATATAGTGGAAGTCTGAAGTTCTGTGAGCATTGTATTTTCGGCAAGCACAAAAGGGTGAAGTTCATCACCTCAACTCACACAACTAAAGGAATTCTTGATTATGTGCATTCTGATTTGTGGGGGCCATCCAGAAAGCCATCATTTGGTGGATCTCGTTACATGATGACCATTATTGATGATTATTCAAGAAAG
This sequence comes from Stipa capillata, assembly GCA_019208055.1. Taxonomy (NCBI): domain Eukaryota; kingdom Viridiplantae; phylum Streptophyta; class Magnoliopsida; order Poales; family Poaceae; genus Stipa; species Stipa capillata. The sequence continues at coordinate 508,825 of JAGXJF010001228.1, read as the reverse complement.
GTCTGGCCCTATTTCCTTAAACACAAGTCAGAATCATTCTCTGCCTTCAAAGAGTGGAAGATAATGGTTGAAAACCAAACTGAAAAGAAAATCAAAAAGTTTCGAACTAATAATGGTATGGAATTTTGCTTCAAATAGTTCAACTCATACTGCAAGTCTCATGGCATTGTGAGACACTACACTGTCCCTGGCACTCCTCAATAGAATGGTGTAGCTGAGCATATGAATAAGACCATTATCTCCAAAGCCCGTTGCATGTTGTCCAATGCAGGTCTGAACAGATATTTTTGGGCTGAAACTGTCTCCACTGCATGTCATCTTATCAATATGTCACCTTCCACAGCAATTGATAAGAAAATACCCATTGAGATTTGGTCTGGTTCTCCTGCAGACTATTCTAGTTTGAGAGTGTTTGGATGCCCTGCTTATGCTCATGTTGATGCGGAAGCTTGAACCCAGAGCAGTTAAATGCATATTTGTTGGCTATAATTCTGGTGTCAAAGGCTTTAAGCTTTGGAATCCTCAAACCAAGAAGATGATAGTCAGCCGAAGTGTTGTCTTCAATGAGGCTGCTATGTTGCAAAGTAATGATGTTCCAGTTGATCAGCTCAGAGGTTCTGAAGACAGAGGATAGAAGTCTAACTCAGAGGTGGAGCATTCAGTTAAGCTTAATGATTCTCATGCACCTGTCCCACAGGTGAGTGCACCTATGCCACAGGTGACAGCTGTGCCACAGCCAGGCCTAGGTCAGCCAGCTGTGCCACGGGCAACTCATGACCTGCCAGCTGTGCCACAGGCAGGTGACGCAGGTGGTCATATGCCTACTGCTGTGAACACTCCACAGCATTCCATTGCAGTTGATAGGTCCAGAAGGGATCTTAAACCTGTCAGGATGCTAATTGAAGAAGCAAATATGGTTGCTTATGCTTTCAGTGTCGCAGAGAAAATTGAAGGATCTACCGAATCTTCTTCATACTCAGAAGCCATTATCTCTGCTGATGCAAGCAAATGGATGACTGCAATGCATGATGAGATTGAGTCCTTTGATAAGAATGGTACATGGGATTTAGTTAAACTACCCAGTGACAAGAGACCGATAAGCTGTAAATGGGTCTTCAAGTGCAAGGAGGGTATTACTCCTAATGATAGGACAAGATACAAAGCAAGGTTAGTTGCCAAAGGCTATAGTCAGATTCCAGGTGTTGATTTCAATGAAGTGTTCTCCCTTGTTGTGAAGCATAGCTCAATTTGTACACTTCTCAGCATTGTTGCAATGCATGATTATGAGCTACAACAATTAGACGTCAAAACTGCATTTCTTCATGGGGAGTTGGATGAAGACATCTATATAAATCAACCTGAAGGCTTTACTGTTCCTGGTAAAGAGAAGCTTGTCTGCAAGTTGAAGAAGTCACTGTATGGATTGAAGCAATCTCCTAGGCAGTGGTACAAAAGGTTTGACACCTTCATGATTTCTCAAGGTTTCAAAGATCTGACTATGATAGCTGTGTCTACTTGAGATCTGTTAATGGCTCTGCCATTTACTTACTATTGCATTTCGATGACATGTTGATTGCTGTTAAGGATAAAGCAGATGTTGACAAATTGAAAGAACAATTGAGTTCTGAATTTGATATGAAGGATCTGGATGCTGCAAAGAAGATTCTTGGCATGGAAATTTCCAGAGACAGATCTGCTGGAAAATTGTACCTCAGTCAGAGAGGATACATTGACAAGGTGCTTCACCAATTCAATTTTCAAGATGCCAAGCCGGTTTCCACACCGTTAGCTGCACACTTCAGATTATCATCAAGCTGTTGTCCAAAGTCAGAAGAAGATGATGAGTACATGTCTAGAATTCCCTATTCGAGTGCTGTTGGCTCTCTTATGTATGCCATGGTCTGCTCACATCCTGATTTAGCTCATGCCTTGAGCGTTGTGAGCAGATTCATGGCTAATCCTGGAAAGGAGCATTGGAAAGCAGTCCAATGGATATTCAGGTACCTTCGGGGTACATCTAATGCTTTTTTACATTTTGGGAAATCCAGAGATGGAATTGTTGGATATATTGATTCCGACTTTGCTGGTGATTTGGACAAGAGAAGATCACTCACAGGCTATGTGTTCACCATTGGTGGCTGTGCTGTGAGTTAGAAGGCAACCCTACAGTCAACTGTTGCATTGTCTACTACTGAGGCTGAATACATGGCCGTTGCTGAGGCATGCAAGGAGGCTACTTGGTTGAGAGGATTATATTCCGAGCTTTGTGGAGATTCATCCTGCACCACTATCTTCTGTGACAGTCAAAGTGCAATTTGTCTTACAAATGATTCCATGTTCCATGAGAGAACTAAGCACATCGATGTCAGATTTCATTTCATCAGAGATGTTGTTACCAAGGGTGATGTCAAAGTGACCAAAATCAGCACGCATGATAATGCTGCTGATATGATGACAAAGCCAGTTCCTGCAGCTAAGTTTGAGCTTTGCTCAAGCTTGGCCGGTGTTAAAAGATAGTCCCTAGTGACTATTGGCGTATGGCGCGTGATGAACTGTTAAATCAGTTGAATTTGTTATGCCTGGCGTTACAAGGAAGGAAGGAATTTGTCTCAAGGTGGAGTTTATTGGAGTTTGCTCCAAATTCCTGTCACCTCTTTGCAGAAGACGTTCTGCGTTATCGGTGTCAGCCAGCAGTGTCACCCAGCAATGTCAGCCACCTGTGCCAGCCACCTGTGTCACAGGTGACACAGGTAGGGTTAACTCACCTGAACCAGGTGCTAGCATGTTAAGTGTTCTGCCTGTGTCAGTCAGCTGTGTCACAAGCAGTAACACAGATACCTCTTTACCACATGTATCTATATATACCCTACCTTGTAGCCGTTATGGGATAAGCCAAGCATTGTAAATTCCTAACGGGTTAGGACTTATTTATAGTGAAGTTGACATCTTCGTGCGTCCGTGGTTTTCACCCTTTCTAGGATTTCCACGTAAAACTCCCTGTGTGCTTTGGATCGTGTTTCTTGCTCTGTTTTCAGAGCGTGCTTTGTTGCTTGTTTTTTGCTATGAGTTTGTTTCCGCTACTCTGATTTCTCTCTTTCACTGGAACGCCTTTTGTTCCTCCCGCTTCTAACACCTTTCGATCTGCCTTTTTCTGAATCTAAAGGAACTAATGGAGAGTATACACAAACTTTGGTAGTTGCATCTGTTGTTTTGTTGGCTTGTTGCTTTCACCTCTCTCCGGTTTTAAAGAAAGAAGAAGAGAAATTAAGGAGTGGCAGTACTAATCAATCTTCATCGAGGATTTAATCATACCCAACTGATATAGCCCCTTAACAAACGGGCTACAAAATTCTGAACATGTTATGATGATCACCGAAGAACCGGATATGATGGAACATGCATGCATGTGAAGTGCAAGAGGGAAACCGGTTAGATGATTAAGCAATTAACTGAACCAGCATGCAGTAAGTTCATTAGTATTTCTCTCTCAAGAGTTATATAATTGCATGAAAACTAAGCTAGCATAATTAACAAGCTCGATATATGTGTTCACGTGTACGTCAAAACAATCCCATGAGAAAATACCAGTACCGGATTCTTTCAACCATGATATGCATCCTAGATAGCCAGGTGGCACGACGAAACAAATTGCTGGGTCTCGTAGGTCTCGCCGCCGCCGGAATTGCTCCTGCCTAAAGCCTTGCAACGAGCGATGTGAAGGAAGATGTAGAAGTAGCGCACGTGCAATACAGAAAAATTAGATTAAGGATCAAATCGATCGTGCCTTTCCGTTAACAAGAGAAAAAGTCTAATCTATCCATGCTAGATTTGATTTAGTGCTCTCACCTCCTCTTAAGAAATATAGGGGTACTGCAAAAAAGCTCAACAAATTAGCACATCAAGATCAAAATCCCTTTCAGAAACAAAGAATATCGAATTATTTCCCCACTAGCTCTAGTGCCCATACCGCCTCGCGGTGCGCTGGGCATTTTATACGATTCGATTAATTTTTTTTTGCGAATAAGGCACTGGATTTATATTAAAAGACTTCCAACGATACAAAACATCCCGAAAACAAGGAAATTACAACCAGGTCCTCAGGGAGCCAAACAAGCTCAATCTCCAACACGAGCCGAAGGCGTGCCACCGCTGCCGCTCCATCACCGGAGCCGGCCTGACATGGAATAATCCCTTTAATTTGTCAACTAGCTTTTGATCCGGTCCCCGCATTCCATAGGCAACCTTGTTTATGAGGAGTAATTAGAAAGTTTAGTTTATTTTAGGCTGGCAGAATGAGCTGATCCTGCAGCAAAGTCTCTAGCTAGTCTAGATAATTTCTTAGTTCCAGCACTAAATTACTAAGCTAGTTGATGAACTCCCGCTCTATAATAGTCCAGATATATGACGAAATTTGGAGAAGCAGCTGTGAATAAGTAACGTCGATGGATCGGCAAGACATAACACTGCACCTTCCTGTCTTATATTTATATCGATATTTTACCAACCAAATTCAGTTTCTTACGCAAGTACCAACTCATGGTCGATCAATCTAATTTTAGCGAGTCCTGTACATAGTGACTAATTTGTCATTGTTTAACACCTACCACCTGAAGTCCTAAAACAATAGACCTGGTAACTGATTTATGGCAGGCGTATTTAATTAGTGACAAGAAATAGGAGGAAGATCTAGAAAAACACCACTAAACTCACACCAGGCAGAAGCAGAGCAGTTGCATCTAAGATCTGCTAACCTAACCTGCAAAGACGTACGTTTAATTATCTCTTCTTAATTTATTAGTTGATTTTTGGTACTATATATATGACTAGATGGAGACAAATTACGCGGATAAATAACATGGCAGGGTCAAAGAAAATATCATATGTGCCTAGCTAGCTAGTTGGCGTACGTGTGTGTACACATGCCACCGGTACGGTGCAGGCGTGAGAGGCAGTACAACCTCTTCTTGTTCTATTCTAACCCAATCGATCGAGCAAGTTGCAAGACGTAGACTAATTGGCTCTCATCGATATGAGTATTAGCTTATCTTTCGCTCTCGTCGTCCATGAGCGACAGGTCAAATCACCAATCGATATGTATGCACTTCATATGGTGATGCTACCAGCATAATGATACAAGTTGGATCGACTGATGAATCATCAGAAAATGACATGACATATATATCTGAATTCCTAATGCTCCAAGATATACAATAGGTGGCTACTAAGTCGACACAGATATTTGACAGAACAGGTGTTTCTGCGGCCAAAACGGATTGTTTCTCCAAAGGTGAGCCAGTGGCTTATTACAGGAGCTTGTCCGTGCCATGTTAGGCTCTCGAGCCTCTACTAAATTAACAAGATCTGCTAAAGCACGGACGACTAAAATTACCTTAAATTTCAATCGATTTTGCGACCGTCTGATTCACGTTAGGATTTATGCGTTCCTTCTTCCTGTGTGACGGTACATCAATCTTATCGGAGTGATTAGAGGTAGGAGATCCAGATAGAGGTTATGATTGAAAGGTTCAAGATGGGAGGCACCGTCGTCAGAGTAGATCCCATGCTCCCTGAGCATAGAAGGATGACTAGGATGAAAATAGGACCGGTGGTGGTGGCGATTAGGGTAGAGCAGGGAGACAACAGTGGGTGAGGTTTAGAGGGCGGGTCAACAAACAAACAAAACGATGGCGGCTGATTGGAGATGGTGGCAGGAGGGCTGTCGGAGAGAGGAAGAGGGAATGAGCATATTAAGATAGTAAAATTTTGATTCAGTAAGTGAATAGATAAACGACTATGACAACGATAGCCTTTGTTGATGCGCCACATTACATGAGAACGGCAGCGTATAATTCTTTCGGACCACGACAATCTTTTTTTTTCCTTTTGACACAAACGAAACAATCGAAGCGTATCAGAATCCGAACCAAAGCATGCTGAATCATTTCCTCAATTACCTCTTGTGCGCCGTGCTACGTTGCATCCCATTTGGCAACTAGCTTTTAATTTCTCCTGTAAGTTTTAAAATTTGCTCCTGTTAAGTTGACAGGCGAGCAGCTGCATCCAGGACAAATGCCGACTACATATAGGCTCCCAAACGATGGCTCATGGATTAGTTTATAACTCTAAATAATTCATAATCAATTCCTAATTTATAAGCCTTTCTCATTTTCTGTTACTACATGAAGTCTTAAATATGAGGCTTTCTAAACTTCTCCGCACTATCATTTTTTTTCAGTCTTACACAATACCTTTGAAGAGGATTCTATTTATAAAAAACTGTCACCGAGTATATAAGCGAAAAACCTACCCTAACACCCGACCGCACCCCACTCGAGCGCCCCCCAGCACCGCCCCAACTCGAGCGCCAGCGCCCCCTCCCACCCGAGAGCTGCCCTAACGCCTGAGAGCTCGCCGGCCCCTCCAACTAGCCGGCTCCACTAGATCCGCCGCTGCCCTTCCTTCTCTCATCGGTCAGCTCCACTGGACCCGCTATCCCTCCACCTCCTCTGCCGCCACTCCTCCACCTCCTTCCTCGCCGACCGGCTCTACTAGATCTGCCATAGCCCCTATGCAGGTCGACCCCTGCCGTAGCCCCGACGCAGCCTGCCCCAACGCCGAGGTCATGCTGCCCTCCTCCCTCTGTCTGCAAGTCGCCGTCACGAGGATTACCCTAGGTCGCCGCCACTGAGCCGTGCCTCCATTGTGGAAGAAGGTGACCTCCGGTTCCTCTCCTCTATTCTCATATGTAGTGAGGAATTTTTTTTCTCTGATTGAATGTGTGTATGCATGTGTGTATGTGTTGGGGAACGCGCTACGCAAAACAAAATTTTTCCGCGCACGAACCAAACCAAGAAACACTATCGAGGTGTAGATAACGATATCATACCTTCGACGATCACGTCAATGCAGCGGAGAAGTTGACCGATGTCGATGAAGTCCGCAGACTCCCGCAGCTAGGTTATACCTCCCAGCCGCGAGAGCGATCTCCTCGTGAATAGTTCGCCCGATCAAACGCCGAAGTATACGACGTCTCCGAGGTATCCACGCGTACCGGATCAGCGACACCGCGGTAATGTGTGGACCAGCACACAAGAACAGCGGGGATCTACGAGAAGGAGAATCAGCAGCGCGCCGGCAGCTGTACTAGATCCAATCTAGAAGAGAGAGAAAAAGAAGGCTGTGGCCAATCTAGAGATGGCCGGCCTAGGATTTAGTCCAAGGGACTAGGGCTGCCTCTGGGGCTGCTTGGGATACCCTTTGAGGTGCCCTGCCCCTCTATTTATAGGGGTTGGGGCAGCTCTCCCTAGGCAGGTGGAGTCCTACTTCAGCAGGGACACCCTGTTGGAGTTGGAGTCCAACTCCACTAGAACCTTCCAAAACCTTCTAGAATTTCTAGAACCTTCCAGAATTTCTAGAACCTTCTAGAACCTTCCAGAACCTTCTAGAACCTTCCAATACTTTCCGGAACACTTCCGGACATCACCGGAACCATCCGGGACCTCCCGGAACACTTTCGAGATCATCCGAAACACTTTCGGAACCCTTCTCTCTCGTTCTCCATAAATCATAGCATTCCTAAATGTCGCTAAAACGTTAAGCGTGTGACCCTATAGGTTCGAGTATATGTGGACATGTCCGGAATACATTCCGGTCAATAATCGTCAGCGGGATCTGGACACCCATAACGACTCCCACATATCATCGAAGATCTTTATTGAGCAAACCTTGTATTGTCGCATACAATTCCTTTTGCCTCACGATACATTACACAACCCGAGGCGAGACTTTGACGGTATCCCTGTGATCAACTCCTTGATCACCATACCTAGTTATCCTCGTTACCGGTTTGTACTCTTTTCTCGTTTCCGTATTCCGGTATCCCCGTGACTAACCTTTTAGTCACAATACCTGGCCAGGCGATGCTGGACACCGTAATACCGAGTGGGCCCAGAGTGTATCTCTCCATCGCCGGATGGGCAAATCCCAGTCTTGACATATCTAGAACCACGATATACTTTCTGGTGTACCTGGAAGTCACCTTTATAATTACCCAGTTACGGCGTAACGATTGATGACCCCAAAGTAACCATCCGGTATCCGGGTCTATGATATTCTCATGGTCTAAGGACGCAAGTAAACGTTAACACATCATGAGAAGATACTGACAACATATTGACGAAGTGATCTCGCAGTATCTCATAAGGGGTCTATCCAACACCATTGTTACCCTAACACTGTGTTCCCATTATTGCCGGCATCCTTGTTACATTAATAATGCCCATGATCAGGAAAACAAGATCATCAACAATACATGAGCTAGTCCAGAGGCCTGACTAGGGATCTGAATGGTGTTTATTATTCCACACATGCAATTAGGTTTTCCTCTGAATCTCATATTCAAGAACCAATGCAATTTTAGCATAGAACATAAACTTAATCATGAACATGAAAATAGAATAATAACAACTTTATTATTGCCTCTAGGGCATATTTCCAACAGTCTCCCACTTGTACTAGAGTCAATAATCTAGCCAATGCTTAAGCTCCTAACACCTATGGCATTCCGGTGTTGCTCATGCTTTGCTTGTGGTAGAGGCTTCGTCAGCGGATCTGACACATTCAGATCCGTGTGTATTTTGCATATCTTTACGTCTCCACGCTCCACCAATTCACGAATGATGTGGAATCGACGTTGTATATGTTTGGACTTCTGGTGGGACCTTGGCTCCTTGGCCTGAGCTATGGCGCCATTATTGTCACAATAGAGCTCCATAGGATCCAGCGCGCTCGGAACCACACCAAGCTCGGTGACGAACTTCTTAATCCAAACGCCCTCCTTTGCCGCTTCTGAAGCGGCGATATACTCAGCCTCCGTTGTAGAATCCGCCACAGTATCCTGCTTGGAACTCTTCCAGCTCACTGCGCCACCGATCAGTGTATACACTAAGCCTGATTGAGATCGAAAATCGTCCGGATCTGTGACAAAGCTGGCGTCGGTGTAACCCTTTACAACGAGCTCTTCGTCACCACCGTATACGAGAAACATATCCTTAGTCCTCTTCAGGTACTTTAGGATATTCTTCACTGCTGTCCAATGATCATGACCTGGATCACTCTGGTATCTGCTCGTAACACTTAGAGCATAGGACACATCTGATCATGTACATATCATGGCGTACATGATTGACCCAATCGCGGATGCGTATGGAATCTTACTCATGCGTTCTCGCTCATCAGTTGTCGAAGGACACTGATTCTTGCTCAAACTTTTCCCATGCGACATCGGCAAGAACCCCTTCTTGGCGTTTTCCATACTGAACCTCTTCAGTACTTTATCTATATATGTACTCTGGCTTAGCCCTATTAGGCGCTTTGATCTATCTCTATAGATCTTTATACCTAATATGTATGCTGCCTCGCCTAAATCTTTCATTGAAAAACTATTTTTCAACGAAGTCTTAATATTGTCAAGAAAAGATACATCATTCCCAATCAACAATATGTCATCCACATAGAGTATTAGAAATGCTATTGCGCTCCCACTTACTTTCTTGTAAACACAAGCCTCTTCGCAGTTCCTGATGAAGCCAAATCCTTTGACCACTTCATCAAAGCGAAGATTCCAACTCCGTGATGCTTGCTTCAGTCCATAGATGGATCTCTGAAGTTTGCATACCTTTCCAGCATCCTTTGGATTGACAAAACCCTCGGGCTGTATCATATACACGTCCTCGGTTAGCTTCCCATTCAGGAACGCTGTTTTGACATCCATTTGCCATATCTTGTAATCGAAATATGCAGCAATCGCTAGAAGAATCCGAACAGACTTAAGCATCGCTACGGGAGAGAATATCTCGTCGTAGTCAACTCCTTTGAACTTGTCGGAAACCCTTTGCGACAAGTCGAGCTTTATAGATGTATACATTCCCATCCGCGTCTGTTTTCTTTTTATAGATCCATTTACATTCGATAGGCCTCACGCCTTCAGGAGGGTCCACCAAGCTCCAAACTTGGTTCTCGTACATGGATTCTATCTCAGATTTCATGGCGTCTAGCCATTTAACGGAGTCAGGGCCCATCATTGCTTTCGTATAGGTCGCAGGCTCATCGTTGTCTAACAACAATACCTCGTCCGAAAACCACTGTGGTTTCGTGCGAATCCTACCAGACCTTCGTGGTTCAGCTGCTGGCTCGACTGAAGTCTCTACATCACATGTAGGGGCTTCCGTATCAGTCATTGTGGGAAACTCCGGAACCACTTCCGGCGTTGCATCACTTTGACCTAATAACGAAGATTCACCAATCTCGTCGAGTTGCAGTATCCTCCCACTCACCCCTTTCGCAAGAAACTCTTTCTCGAGAAACACACCGTTCTTTGCGACAAACACTTTGCCTTCGGTGCGGTGATAGAAGGAATACCCAACAGTTCCTTTGGGATAACCAACAAAGAAGCATTTATCCGATTTGGGATCGAGCTTATTTGGTTGTAAACGCTTTACATATGCATCGCATCCCCAAATTTTAAGAAAAGACAAGTTGGGTTTCTTCCCATGCCATATCTCATATGGTGTCGTTTCAACGGATTTAGATGGTGCTCTATTTAGTGTAAAAGCGGCAGTCTCTAAAGCATAACCCCAAAAAGACAATGGCAGTTCAGTTAATGACATCATCGATCTTACCATGTCCAACAAGGTTCGATTACGTCTCTCGGACACTCCATTCCTCTGTGGCGTTCCGGGAGGCGTAAGCTGTGGAACAATTCCGCAGCTCTTCAGATGTTCGCTAAACTCGTAACTCAAATACTCCCCTCCGCGATCTGATCGCAGAAACTTGATTTTCTTGTTACGATGATTTTCTACTTCATGCTGAAATTCTTTGAACTTTTCAAAGGTTTCAGACTTATGTCTCATCAAATAGATATACCCATATCTACTCAAATCATCCGTGAAGGTAATGAAGTAGAGGAATCCACCGCGTGCAGCTATACTCATTGGACCACATACATCCGTATGTATGATCTCCAATAAGTCAGTCGCCCGTTCTACGTGGCCTGTGAACGGCGTTTTAGTCATTTTACCCATTAGACAAGGCTCGCAAGTGTCAAATGATTCATAATCAAATGACTCCAAAAGTCCATCACAATGGAGTTTCTTCATGCGCTTCTTTCCAATATGACCCAAACGGCAGTGCCACAAATAAGTGGAATTCGAATCGATTATCTTGCAACGTTTAGCGTCAGTGTTATGGATGTGTGTATTACCATCAAGATTCATAATAAATAACCCATTCACAACGGGAGCATGGCCATAAAACATATTATCCATATAAATCGAACAACCATTGTTCTCAGACTTAAACGAATAACCGTCTTGCAACAAACATGATCCAGAAATAATGTTTTTGCTCAAGGCCGGAACATAGTAACAATTACTAAGCTCTAATATAAATCCTGAAGATAAATGTAGAGGTAGGACACCGACGGCGAGCACAGCAACTTTTACTCCGTTCCCGACGCGCATCGTCACCTCATCCTTTGCCAGTCGCTTAGGCCTCTGTAGTTCCTGCATCGAGTTGCAAATATGAGCAACCGATCCGGTATCCAATACCCAAGAATTACATTGCGGACCAGCAAGGAATACATCAATAACATGTATGACACTCATACCTGAGCTGGACTTTCCAGACTTCTTCTTTTCTGCCAGATATTTCTTGCAGTTCCTCTTCCAGTGTCCCTTCTCTTTACAGAAGAAGCACTCAACATCAGAAGTGGCGCCAGTCTTGGACTTCTTAGGCGTGTCAGTCATACTAGCACCCTTGGATTTGCCCTTTTTCTTAGACTTGCCCTTCTTCTTGAAGTTGGTTGTTTTATTCACCATCATCACATGATTGGCGTCCTTCTGGATTCCACTCTCAGCAGTTTTAAGCATAGTGAATAATTCACCCATACTCTTTTCCATCCCATTCATGTTGTAGTTCATGATGAAGCTACTATAGCTCGGAGGGAGGGAAGCAAGAACAAGATCAGTGCCCAACTCTTGGGAGATTGGAAAACCTAGCGCATCCAACCTTTGCGCGTACCCAGACAATCTAAGTACGTGCTGACTCACTGAGCTGCCCTCAGCCATCTTGCATTCAAACAAGGCTTTGGATATCTCATATCTTTCAGTCCTTGCTTGCTTCTGAAACAAAGCTTTCAGCTTCTGGATTAACTCATAAGCAGCCCAATTCTCAAAACGCTTTTGAAGATCAGGTTCCATGGAGGCAAGCATGATACACTATACTGCAATGGAATCATCGCTCTTAGATTGATAGATACGAGTCTCATCATCCGTAGCGTTAGCGGGGAGTTCACCGAGAGTTTGCGATAGGACATAGTCCTTCTTGGCACTCTTGAGGACAATCCTCACATTACGGTACCAGTCCGTAAAGTTGTTCCCAGATGAATTCAGTTTTCCTTTCTCAAGCAACGCGCATAGTGGAAAGGTGGTTACGGGTGCCATAGATCTACAACTTAAAAACAAATACACTTTAGACATTGTTCATGATTAAAGCAACTCAAATTAACACTTAATTAGAGTAAGCTCCCACTAAAACCAATATCCCTCATAATTGATTATTAGTGATTCAAGATCCACGACTCACTTACTCCACCATTGATGTGACATCACTGATGATGGAATAACGAGACCGGTAGGTCAACATGCCAATCATATCCCATATGACTCTTGTTCATCTTTCGATGGGTGTGTTCCGAGCCCAAGACGATCTTGCAAAGCTCGTCAAGACAACCGAGTGCTCTGCTGCGCGAACGGTTCGCGCCCGCCTCATATATGTCAAACCTATCGTACCCATGTGACATGGCGCACCTCAGAATGGCAAATACTCCAGACGGTGCTACACTTGGAAGAACACTAACTACTTTGATATTTGTGTGAGGGATCACCCTATTTAACAACGTCTACCACGCATCAAACAAGGTGCATAAAAGGGATTAACATCACATGCAATTAAATTATTGTGATATGGTATAGCCCCTTTTGTTGAAGAAGACTTCTTCAATATCTTTTGGCAGAGAACTCCTTCTTCGCGTACGACGTAGCGTCGAGGTCCATCGATGTAAGATTGTCACCACCATGTCCTTGCAATTACAACTATTTGCTATCACATAGCTAATAAAATAAATGTATTACATGGCTTTCTAGTTGACGCGTAGGTCAATATAATAAATAATGACAATCGTATTGGCTCCTGCCGATTGCCGTACTCATGACACGCAGGTCATGACAAAATTAAAATTACAAACACTTTGCATCTCATACAATCACATTGCATCACATAGGCTATACCACATCACATGCATACCCTGCAAAAACAAGTTAGACGCCTCTAACGTTTATGCTACAATACGTGGCTTTATGGTTACGTTGCAAACCGTTTGCTACCTACGTTACCATAAGCATGATTGCTCTTGCAGTTATTTAACTGTCGGGGTGTCTGGAATTGGAGACTCGGAAATCTCGAACCCCATACTAAACTTCGTCATACGCATGACCCCCGTGTAGATCACATCTACAAGCCCGCTCATTGCAAATTTATCTTTCTCAACTAAAGTGAAACCAAAGTCATCCTTAGCATGTCTCGATCCGAAGATCGTAAGGTTCGCCGGACCTCTGAAAATTTCACGATGCCGCCGAGATCAAAATTTTGCAATGAGAGGGAAACAACAAGAAAATCTGGTGGTAGATCTCATCTAACACCCCGCACATCATATGTGCAATGCCGCATATCACATATGCTCTAGTCGTACCTACAACTACGCATAGAACCGCTCTGATACCACTGTTGGGGAACGCGCTACGCAAAACAAAATTTTTCCGCGCACGAACCAAACCAAGAAACACTATCGAGGTGTAGATAACGATATCATACCTTCGACGATCACGTCAATGCAGCGGAGAAGTTGACCGATGTCGATGAAGTCCGCAGACTCCCGCAGCTAGGTTATACCTCCCAGCCGCGAGAGCGATCTCCTCGTGAATAGTTCGCCCGATCAAACGCCGAAGTATACGACGTCTCCGAGGTATCCACGCGTACCGGATCAGCGACACCGCGGTAATGTGTGGACCAGCACACAAGAACAGCGGGGATCTACGAGAAGGAGAATCAGCAGCGCGCCGGCAGCTGTACTAGATCCAATCTAGAAGAGAGAGAAAAAGAAGGCTGTGGCCAATCTAGAGATGGCCGGCCTAGGATTTAGTCCAAGGGACTAGGGCTGCCTCTGGGGCTGCTTGGGATACCCTTTGAGGTGCCCTGCCCCTCTATTTATAGGGGTTGGGGCAGCTCTCCCTAGGCAGGTGGAGTCCTACTTCAGCAGGGACACCCTGTTGGAGTTGGAGTCCAACTCCACTAGAACCTTCCAAAACCTTCTAGAATTTCTAGAACCTTCCAGAATTTCTAGAACCTTCTAGAACCTTCCAGAACCTTCTAGAACCTTCCAATACTTTCCGGAACACTTCCGGACATCACCGGAACCATCCGGGACCTCCCGGAACACTTTCGAGATCATCCGAAACACTTTCGGAACCCTTCTCTCTCGTTCTCCATAAATCATAGCATTCCTAAATGTCGCTAAAACGTTAAGCGTGTGACCCTATAGGTTCGAGTATATGTGGACATGTCCGGAATACATTCCGGTCAATAATCGTCAGCGGGATCTGGACACCCATAACGACTCCCACATATCATCGAAGATCTTTATTGAGCAAACCTTGTATTGTCGCATACAATTCCTTTTGCCTCACGATACATTACACAACCCGAGGCGAGACTTTGACGGTATCCCTGTGATCAACTCCTTGATCACCATACCTAGTTATCCTCGTTACCGGTTTGTACTCTTTTCTCGTTTCCGTATTCCGGTATCCCCGTGACTAACCTTTTAGTCACAATACCTGGCCAGGCGATGCTGGACACCGTAATACCGAGTGGGCCCAGAGTGTATCTCTCCATCGCCGGATGGGCAAATCCCAGTCTTGACATATCTAGAACCACGATATACTTTCTGGTGTACCTGGAAGTCACCTTTATAATTACCCAGTTACGGCGTAACGATTGATGACCCCAAAGTAACCATCCGGTATCCGGGTCTATGATATTCTCATGGTCTAAGGATGCAAGTAAACGTTAACACATCATGAGAAGATACTGACAACATATTGACGAAGTGATCTCGCAGTATCTCATAAGGGGTCTATCCAACACCATTGTTACCCTAACAATGTGTTCCCATTATTGCCGGCATCCTTGTTACATTAACAATGCCCATGATCAGGAAAACAAGATCATCAACAATACATGAGCTAGTCCAGAGGCCTGACTAGGGATCTGAATGGTGTTTATTATTCCACACATGCAATTAGGTTTTCCTCTGAATCTCATATTCAAGAACCAATGCAATTTTAGCATAGAACATAAACTTAATCATGAACATGAAAATAGAATAATAACAACTTTATTATTGCCTCTAGGGCATATTTCCAACAGTATGTAGTGAGGAATTTTTGTGTGTATGCTCCGATTCTCTATTCTCATATTCCTCTGATTGAATAAATGTATGCAGTGAGGAATTTTTCCCTATGATTAATGTGTATGCATTGTGTATGATTAATGTGTATGATGTGCATGTGTATGCAGTGAGAAAATAGATGAAAATTTTGATTGCAATTATTTTGTGTATGCAATGAGTATGATTGGTTGCAATTTTGATTGCAGTGAGAAAATATATGTTTATGATTAATGTGTATACGTGATAGTGAGAAAATAGATATTTTTTTATTACAATTCTTTTGTGTATGCAGTGCATATGATTTATTGCAATTTTGATTGCGGTGAGAAAATATTCATAATAGTGCTCTACCAGATGAACATTTTGAGATGTTCTAGGGAGAAGAGCATGTTCAAGATGAAGTGGCAGGTGGTGGAGTGAATATTGTTTTATCTGGTTATGATTATGATACTATGAACGTAGTCTGAGATGGTATTGCGGTGAGTTTGGTAGCAGGAAGATGAATGACTAAGTGTAATCTAGTTATTATTATTTTATTGACAAGAAAACTTGTAGAACTTGTAACCTATTTTGATGGCAAGAAAACTTATAAACTTATCCATAGTCAATATAGTTTGAAATTGTTATATTATTTTTATATTTATCTTTCAAATTAATTTCTTAACAATATGTGCAAGTAAAGTTCTTAAAATAGTAATTCCATCTATTGAACAGCAAACAAACGAGTTCAAAGATATTTTAGACTTTGTTTTCTTCATCATAGACAATAAGTTCATATCTATAAGTAACTCCTAACAAATAGTCAAAATATGATAGATTTATTTCCACTGTATTTTATAAGGGAGTTTATCTGAATAACTAACTTATATATAAGTTTAAGCCATTCCTAAAAGTGCTATAGTTTTGTCTCGGCTACATGAGCATTGTCGACAGATTACTGAATGTACTTCCCCCCTTTAAAGCGTGACCGTTCCTAACAGATTACTAAACGAAACGATTGTGGTTATTATGGTTATGTGCATATCTAGCTGGTGCAAAGACCAGAAATAATAAAATATTTATTTCTATAGAAAAATTAGCTAGCTTATATACCTTGCGCTTTCGTCGTGTCCCATGAGTTGCGACAGGTCAATCAGCAATTAATCGACATGTAACAACAAGCATAATAATACATGCATACAAGTTGGATTGAATCATCCGAAAATGACACAGATATTAATTTGGTAGCAGCATAGTACGTACAGGTGTTTTTTCTCTTTTGAACCAAAGAGCTTTATCGATTAAATAACAATGGCTCTACAATCAAGCTCGAGAAGCTCATGAATATCCCTTTTAGCTAATTGGGTAAGCTTGTGAGCTACTCTATTACAGGTGTTATTTCTGTGTGTACGTGCTTTTTACACTCTAATTAATTACAATGGCGGACAGATGATTTCGTCAGAAATAATTCTGAATCGCATTGCCGATTCGTCATGCCATGCCCATGCCCATGCGTGCGTCTTTGTCTGTTTGTTCTCAAGCAACGACAGGGCAAACATATGAAATAAGACATGCCATGCATGGGACGACAACGACAATGTGTCACGGACCATCTGGACATGCCACCTTGATTCATTGCTAACTAAAGATTCCCCGCGATAGATCGCCGCTTCAAAACAAACTCGATCGATCTCCTTCCTACACCGTGCCGTCGGTTAATCGGGCGCTACTGTGGTGTGCTCGTTCAAGTTTGAGCTCAAATGCTGGATGCATGTTGTGAGGTGAGCTCGTGAGTGCATGCTTCAGCAGAACAAACAACTCTTTTTTTGGACTGATAGAATTAATGAGCTGTGCTAGATTGATATTGTGTGGTTCTTGCAGCAACAGCTTGATTCTTAGATTGTTTTGAACTCACTGTAATGAGCATTTGACAGTGACTGTGTGTCTACATGGGTGCAGAAGTCGAAGGACAAGGAGGAGCATTTGATGAAGCAGAATTTGCCGATTCATCAGGCGTGACGTCGTGAGCAATGGCCCATACAGCTAGCTAGCAAATACTCCATGTGATTGGCCGGCCCATCTAATGCAATTAATACAACCCCATCTCGTCTCGTTGGATCAGAAAGCAATCCTTGCTCAAGTCAAGATCGGCAGCAGATCAGAGCAGCGAGGATGAACAGCGGCAAGAAGTTCGGCGGCGGGCGGCTGCCGACGGGGACTCCTTCGCTGGCATGGTCTTCGGTGGTGGTGGTCGTCTCCCTCCTCGCGGGGGCCTCCATCGTGCACAACATCTACAAGCCCGATACGGTATGTACTTGTGTCATCCACCCCAGCCCATGCACGCAACCTGTCCGACGTAATGCCTGCCCACCAGCGCGTTCGCCTCTCTGAATTTTCTGATCCTGCAGACCATTCCGCCGGTGGAGAGCGCCGATGGAGGCGGAGGCGGCGGCAATGGCAAGGAGAGCTGAGTTTGATGGCCGGATAGGGCTGGAGTTTAGCGACGGTTGTCAAGAGGCTGTGTCTCTTTCTCCATGTTTTTCTTTAGGAATTCAGACCTGGACAGACAATTGGACTCTTGTACTACTCCGTGCTGCACTTTTCCTTGTACTACTAGCCAACGATGTCTGAAATCAAGTTTTTATCCAAGCTCTTGTTTGCACGTAGAGATAGCCATGTGTCATTCTGTTTTCTCATGTGAATGCTTGAATTAGCACTTGCAAGTTACGACAGGTCAGTCAGCTAGCGGTCGACATACAAGTTGTGTGGACGATCAACCGATGAATCATTCTCTTTTTGTTTTGAAAACCCTAATTCTAATGGATGAATCGATCATTTCGTGTCTGTTTTGTCGAGCAACGACAAGGCCATCATGGACATCATGGGTCAATGTGTGACGGAGCACTAGAAGCAAGCCCATCTGGACATTGTTGGGCTTAGAAGATCTGCACACGGCACAGGAGCAGCGACCCAAGCTCTTGCTCAAGATTGATATTCGATCCCCGCTCGAAGGTCGAAACCACAACTCGATCGATCTCCTTAATTAATTCCTACACGCGCCGCACAGTGCCGTGCCGTGCCGTCGGTTAACTGATTTGATTGCGATGGCGGCGCTGCTGTGGTGTGCAGCTGCAGCTGCTCGACGACGACTCGCCCGGCCCTCCGTCGCGATGATCCATGGTCGTCGTAGCTCCTCCTCTTCCTCCTCAGACCATGGAGGTTAGTTCGTTCGTTCGTTGCTGTTCCCTTGATTTGCTGCCTGCATGGTTGTTAAGATCGAATAAGCAAGCACTAGATCGATGCTTAATCGATCAGCTGTATGCAGGGATCCTGGATGATCCATCTAGCCGCATGGACTGCTGTTGCAACGCTACTTGGTCAGGAGGTCCGAGCAGAGATAGATCGCATTGCTAAAAATGCCAATGAGGAAGGTATCAAAAGGCTCCGGGAGGAGAAGGAAAGGCTGCGAACTTCCAATGCTGAGCTGGTCTCCTTGTTCAATGAAAATCCCGGGACCAGCAAGTGACAAATCACAAGCATGATAAGCTACACAGGCGTATTGCACGGTCAAAGGCAATTAGTGCATGTCTTGCTGCTCGTGGTCATCACGTTTGATCGAATGAATTTAACACATCTCAGCTCAAATAACGATGCAACCCAGTATCTTTCTAACACTACCCATCTCCTCTGACTCACACAACAGCTTTCATGCACCTGCATCTGATAACCGGATGTTCATCACTGGATTCTCCATTGGTGAGCTGCTCAAGAAGGGGTCCTGCAGGGAGATGGAGCCCGGGATTGGTCCACAGCTTGCTCTCTAGCACGCATCCGCAGCTCTTCGGCCTCGCGAGCTACGCGCTATGCGCCCTGCAGCTGTGGCCCCCGAACGGTGGCTTGGGCGGCAGCTAGCAGGCACCGCCGTCTAGTTTGTGGCGGTCAGGTCCGGCCTTGGAGCCCGCTGCCGCCTCCCCCGCCGCTGCCACCTTTGCTCCTCCTCCCGTCGCTTGCCTCCGGAGGGACGATGGATCCAACTACATCGCCTCCATCCCCGGCCACCCCGAGCGCTGCTGTGGACGGGTCCGGCCTTACCGCTCTCCACCCCCGCCGCGTGGAACTGACAACTAAGCTGAGCCGCGCAGCTAAGTAGCTTGAGCTGCTGCTGCTGCTCACTTGTTCTTGTAGATTAAGGGAAGGAAGGGAGGAGACCACCAAGAAGATCAGTATCAGTAGTTGTTTTGACGAAGAGCATCTCTGCTCTATCCTCTTTTGCTGTTCTTTCTTTTAGTTTCTCGCACTCTTACGGACACTCTTGAGGTACCAGTAGTTCTTTTCTTTCTTTCAGTTCATTCACCCTCTTCTGTACCATATTGTTGCTCCTTTGGTTTAACAAGGAACTTTTTGCAAGAGAACAAGAGGTGCCACAGAGGTGTAGCCAAGTCCGTTACACGACTACCATAGCACTTAGGGTTGCGAGGCAGAGCCGAAGACGACGCGGTAGCGTCAACGGAGATGTAGCCGAGTCCGCTACATTACTACCACAGCGGTTAAAGTTGTGAGACGGAGCCGAAATCGATGCGGATAATCACGAAGCTAACTACTAATTGAAAATTATGGTCCTTCAAAAACTACTAAATGAACAATTACCCAAAGTTCAGATAGCTAGGTGAGTTTTGCATGCGCCCTCCCCTGTCAAAGTCAAAGAGCCTTTGTCGCGACGTTTGTGCGAGGCGGAGCAAAACTCGATGCGAAAAATCACGAATAAAAATATACTAAACTAGATTTCTTGTGAAAAATTATGGTACTTCAAAAACTACTACAAACATAACAACGCTCAAAAGTTAACATCTCAAAGGATTCTATCTGCTTCAGAACTCCATCAATTCCTCGTTCCTAATCGATCTATCATTTGATTTTGCATGCCCAGCATCATGTCATGCATGCATGAGCTCAAATTTCAGAGAGAAGAGAAGAGAGAAGCGCCGAGAAAGGAAGAGAAAGATGCATGCCAAGTGGGTCCGGCTCTAGGAATAACAGCCGGCTTGATACTTTTTGTGCGAGCTACATGCAAGACACAAGCACTCACCGGTCTACGTCAAATGGCAGCAAGGCTAGGGACAGCTTTTCTAAGCCTACGTCAAGCAGGAACAAGCCACGAGACTTACATCACAGAAAAACGATGGCAATTAGTAAACAAACAGTATTTCTAAGCGCTGTATGGCCAATAAAAGGTCAAAGCAACAACTAAATGCAGTATGAATCTAAAAGCTGATCTGACGCTTTTTCTAGGGTGCGTAGCTACCACCGGTGGTAAGAAATCCACTCTCTTAAGAACAAATAGTGTAGCATGCCTCTCGCTGTAGATCAGATAGCATGCCTCTCGCTGTATTTGTTCGTCCTGTATATATTTAGCTCTAGTTATTGCAACATATTTAGATTCCATGCAAGATCTGCATGCCCTTCGTATGTCAACAAGATCTGATGCAAGTGTATCTGTCAAAGTGCAATAGCAAGCTAAATCATACTATTCGAGTTGCCGATTCATCACGCCGTGCGTGCGTCTTGTCTGTTCTCTCTCCCTTTTTCTCAGAATCTTGTCTGTTTTCCCAAGGCAAAAGAAAAAAAAAGATGCCCTTCATGAGAAGATGTGTCATTGACCATTAGGAGGAAACCATGCAAATATGTTGCCATGCAAACAATGAGATACCAAGTCATTTGAATACAGCTGCAAACTCAAATGACGAATTGATCTGCCTTTTACTCAATGAATTCCAAGCGGTCTGACGGTCTGATCGGCAATAGTGCAAATCTTCCTCAAGGTGCTGTGCATTGGTAAACATACTGGATATGCTGCTATCAGGTCAGGTATTCAGATCTCTTCAGAGCTCAAATCATGGGACAAATTGCCTTCCGAAATAACAGCTCACATCCTCAAACCGCCTACTGCTATACATTAACCCGTTATCTCGGCTTGACGTTCTTTCATGAATTCATCATCATCATTAAATAAAAGTTGGTGCATGAAGTGAAGAAGAGAGCAATGTATATGTATCCGACTTAAGTAGGGACAAAAATTAAAACTTTCACTTCCAATGCTCGGCTCCAATAATACAGACAGGCTTCTCTATTAGACGTAGGTACATTGAATGGAACACCATGAATTAAAAAGAAGCGCACAAATGGAAAACAAGTGCAAATGGCAGTTGTCAGCAGAAACGTCCTAGCATGGCCAGTTGTGGCAGATGCCCAAGAGCAAATGGTGTTTTTGTCTTGCAAATTGTCCCGTGGTGAAGACGACGTACAGAATAAAGATCTCTCAGTTCTAACTCCGTTCTAGTATCATCATTGTGGCCGATGCTAGGGAGCCAAGGGTGTTTTCGTCTAGTGCCTCAACATGACTTGATGATGGTGGCAACATTGGTGGTGCCGATTGTGTCTTGGCTTCTGATTCTCACGTTTCATCGTTTCGTCCTTTTGGTCTTCTTCCCTACAGTCTAACGATGAAGTAGCAGTTTGACATACCTTGTGGGGGGTGTGTCTCCACACAGTGCGTTCATCGGTTTTAGGTTTCCACCTATTGTGGTGGGGCGGCTCATGTGGTTTTTAATAACTTTCAATGTTAGTTCAGCTTATGCAATTTTGGTCTTCTACTCTTTTTTCTTCATTGGAGGCTTGGAGAAACGTCGAGATGCGAAGGATGGAACTGGAGATGACGACTTCGGAATATCTTGATGTAACTTTTATTTTTATCAGGAGTCCTTGTAGCTCAAGGTGGCAACGGAGACGATCCCGGTAGGGATTACCTCCTTGGTCTCAATCCTTGATCCTTCTATTTTCCCCGTCACCTATCCCCGTCTCTGTGGCTGGGTAAGAATTTTCTTGTCCCCGTCCCCTGTCAAGTATGGGGACCCAACGAGTATTCCTGAACCGATAACAATAGTTTCGTGTTTGGGTCTTTTCTTTCAGAATTTAGAAGATCGATCCAAAATTTCAATTATTTTACTATTTTAACATCTCCCTATTCGGTGTGGTCCAAATACTAAAAAGACCTAGATAATAGTGAATTTCACGTAACAAAACTTTGAACAACACGTCACCTTGACTGAACATTTTCTCTATCTTCACCAAATAAGACTAGTATATTGCCGACAAGATTGAGCATCCCGCGATCTCCTTTCTAGTTCTTTGCTTCTTCACCTTCGTCTTCCCCGTGTCTATATTATTCTCCACTTGCTAAAACTATATAGAGTATATATATACCGTAATATTTTAAATATAATTATGTAATTGAAAGACATTCTTACATTCTTACATGAAAAACATGATTATATAACTAAAAGACTAATAAATCAGTACATACTTTTACGTGAAATAACCTACATTCATCGATGCTATAGAGTGGAGCCATGACTTTATAGAGCTAGAACTCCTCACTCAACTAGAATTGATTTACTTGAAAAAAAAGAGAAGAGGAAGAATATGCATATACGTACGATAGGTTGTAATTGTCGTCCACTATTTGACTGGTACTATGAACTATATATATAATATACGTGTGATAGGTTGTAATTACCGTATATTGTTTGACTGGTGCTGTATCCATTCACATACAGGCTTATATTAATTGCAAAACCAGGACATGCCAGAAGTGCCAAAAATGGTAACGTCGAGTCGATCACTGTCCATGCTACTAGCTAGCTACTGTTGTAACCTGGTATGTGGACAATCACGATCCACACAATCGATAATTAATTGCAACTTCTCACCAAGATATTGCGCCCCGACCAGGTTCTTTTCGTCCTTTAACTTATCAGAGAATAAGCATGCCAACTTGACAAAACTATATATGTATCGGTACCGAACTATTATAAAAATAATTATATAACTGAAAGATTAATAAATCAGCATATACTACAATAGAAATGAGTTTTCTAGACTCCACATCTCAACTGTTGCTACTGAGAAAATCGATTGAAAATGATAAAGCAGTTGAGATAATGCATCATCTTAGATGGTTAACAGAACGAACCAACTGTAAAAATAATTTAGCCGGTCACGAAAGCCCGACTATAAATGTACTATTATAATCGGTTCCGAGGTTTGGACCGGCTGAGAGCTTATCTCAGTCGGTTTCTTTTTTAAACCGGTTGTAATAGTTTTTCACAGTCATTTATACCTCTGAGCAAACAGCCTTTAAAGCAAGTGTCTATTGTTTGAACAAATTTATTACACATATTGAATGCAAGTTGTAACTTGGTTGTGTAGTGTTGCAAATTTAGGTCATCTTAAGATAAATTTGTTGTAAAACATTTGTTTTAGTGAATTGTAAGGTTATTTTATTAAACAAATATACATATAATCTGATATCGATGAACATAACATTTAATTAATGTGAAATATTTACATGTGTTGTAGATGGATCGATGATAGATGTACATCAAGAACCTAGCGAGTGAAGAGTTTATCGATAATGTTTTGGTATCTATTATATACTAAAAGCAAAATACAATAGAAAAAAATAGAGAAAGACTAGAAATTCTCACAAAAAAAATATCCGATCGTTAATTTGGTCGACCCTTTTATTATTACTAGACCACAACCGATAGATCTTCATAACTGCACCTAAACAGATCACAGCCGATAGATCTTCATAACTGCACCTAAACAGATCACAGCCGATAGATCTTCATAACTGCACCTAAACAGATCACATCCGATAAATCATCATAACTGTACATAAATAGACGGCTCGATATAACGACTAGTAGGCCGGCTCATAAATGTACCTAAATAGACGGCTCAGTACAGGTTGACTCGTGATTTGAACTTTTATTTTTGTACTGATCTAATATCACGCGTACGGGTAAAAATTAAAGATAATTAAAAATGTTTGATGCGCAATTAGTACTGATCTAATATCACACATGCAGGTAAAAAAATAAAGATAACCGAAACGTTTCCCACGCAATCAGTACTGATCTAATATCACATGTACAAGTAAAACAATAAAGATAATTAAACAAATCACATCCGATAGAACATCATAACTATACCTAAATGGACGGCTCAGTACAATGTCTAACATGCCGGCTCGCGAGTTGAACTTTTATTTCCCACACTGATATAATATCACACGTACAGGTAAAATACATAGAGATAATTAAAAACTGCGCGGGATACTGTACTAGTTTTTATAAGTAGCTGAATAGGACAGTGAGATGATGTGTGGATGGATCGGCGATGGACAAGATCGAGGACTATGCTTGATCGAGTAGGTTCCCTGATGGAACTCGAGTTGTACTCTGAATCCGATAACGAGTCCGACAGGCGCTCTCTTGTCCGAACTAGGACGAGAAATTAATATCGTATTTTGATCGCAGGGAAAAGGGAGAGCAGATCGGGGAGAATCAACCCGCCGCCGAGCGTGCATAAATAAAATTAAACGACAGTAGTAAGCTTACTGACAACAGGGAGAGACCGGAGTGGCCTGCCACGATTCTGATGGTTCCGTTCCGTGTGGGTATTCCGAATTGATTGAGGGCTTCTTCTTCCCATTGGACGACGAAACTATGGGCCGAAGGAATCAATTCGGAATACCCACACGGAACGGAAAAGTCCTCTATTACTACCAATGAGCCGTATGAGTTGGTCTAGCTAATTGCCTAGCAGCTAGCGCTGCATGCATCAGCATGGGTGCCACTCAGCCCGTCAGCACTCACCAGAAAAAGGAAAAGTTTGTGTACAATTAAAGGAAAACAACAAGATGATGTCCTCCTCCTCCTCCTCTCTCTCTTCCTCCAGATCTCCACATGCAAGACCCCTCTCAGTGCTACCTGGCTCTGTCCTTTTTCTCTCTTCTTTGCTAGCTCTCGCTCTCAAAGCAGGCAAGAGCTAGGTAGACCCTCCCTGTCTCTCTTCCATTCCATTCCTTGGTGTGATTCCATTTCCCCAGCTGCTATAAGTCTCCTCCCTCCCCCTCCCATCTCCAACCCTCCAGTCCAAAACAACAAAAACCAAGAACCACCACCAAACACCTCTCTCCCAACAACTCCCCCTTTCTAGATCAAGTAGATCAAGCTAGCTAGCTACCTGCTGGGTCGTAATTACTAGCTAGATAAGAAAGATCACCACCGCACGGCCATGATCTTCCCTCCTGCCTTCCTAGATTCCTCAAGCTGCTGGAATACCAACCACAACCAGGTATTTTTGTGCTTCTAGCTAGCTAATTATTCTTTCAATAAGATTTTGTTCACACAAGAAAGAAGAGAATATATTGAACAGCTAGGGTTTGCTGATTTCCCAGATATCCTGCTGATGCGGCTGTACCATGCATATATCTTGGAATATACCTTCTTTGCTGATATATATGCTTCCTAATCTCTTTTGCAGCTGCAGCCATTAGCTAATATTACTAGCCCTTCAGCTGCTGCTGCTGCTGGTGATGAAAGCAGCAATCTTCCTCGTGACGGATTGGCCACGCCCGCGGGGGGAGGAGAAGGAGGAGGCGGCGATGGGCCTTTGAAGCCGATGTCGATGTCGGAGCGGGCGCGGCTGGCGAGGATGCCGCAGCCGGAGCCGGGGCTTAACTGCCCGCGCTGCGACTCCACCAACACCAAGTTCTGCTACTTCAACAACTACTCCCTCACGCAGCCCCGCCACTTCTGCCGCGCATGCCGCCGCTACTGGACGCGCGGCGGCGCCCTCCGCAACGTCCCCGTCGGCGGCGGCTACCGCCGCCACGCCAAGCGCGCCAAGCCCAAGGCCACACCGTCCGCGGCAGCAGCAGGGGGGGCGCCATCATCCACGACGCCAGGCACTTGCACCGCTGCGGCGCCGTCCAGTTTCCATGCTATGCTTAGCAACAGCGCGCCACCGCCGTCACACCGGTTCGCCGACTTCGACCCGGCGAGCCTCGGCCTGAGCTTCCCTGGAGCTGCCAGGCTGCTGTTCGCCGACACGACGGCGGACTACGCCTGTGCGGGCGGCGGGAGCAGCAATGTCCACCAGGGGATGGAGCAACAGCAGTGGGCGCAGGTGCAAAGCTTCCCGTTCCTGCACGCCATGGATCACCAGATGGGGCCGCCGGCAACGGCGATGCCGGTGACAATGGCGATGCAGGGCATGTTCCACCTAGGGTTACAGAACGGCGGCGGGGGCGGTGGCAACGGCGAGGACGGAGGAAATCAGTTCCACGAGACGGCGGCCAAGAGAGACCAGCAGGATTACCCAAGCAACAGGGGCATGTACGGAGATGTCAGTGGCTACACTTTCTATTCCAGCAGTAGTGCAGCTGGTAATTAGATCTTGTGAGCTTGATCAAGAGCTAGATTAATGCACGGTGAACGGGAATTAATGGTGTTACGACGGTATGTATAAAATCTTCACGATATGTTACAAGAGATCACTCGATGGAGAGGTCTTGAGGGGGGATATCTATGCATACAAGAAAACTTTTTTTTTAGATAATGGAAGAAACCTTTTTATAAGCGTTTGATCATTAACCTTGTAGTGTTTGCAGTTTACTTAGTTAGTCCTGCTAGCTCCTGCATGCATGCTGGGATTCATTATGGTTTATTAGCTGTTTCTGATTGATTTTACGTTTTCTCATGCATTTTGTCGGGTGCATCGATCTGTACCAATGTTCTACATCGTGTCATCAACCTTTGTGAGATGTTGTTTTCGGTGGCTAGCTTGTTGTGATCTAAACTTGTATTCGATCCAGAAGAACGGTGCATTGATTAGTTAGAGTAAGGAATCATAACATGCATGTATCTCAGTATCCGGGACTACTTCATGCAGCGAAAGCTATGCACAATACGAGAAATTCGAAGACCTAGCATGACCTAGCTAGCACAATAGAATTAAGGGTAGTACAGTCAAAATGCTGAGACCCATTCGACAGTTAAGCTCTCTTTAGTTTACCTATTATTTTTCTCTTTTACAGTTGAATAACGCCACGTATATATGTAGGATATATTAAAGGGTGTAACCAAACTCCAGGTTAAAGAGAGAGAAAAATATAGAGTGCATGTGCTAACCATGACGATTACTCCATGTCGATAAGAAGCTAGTCCTTATACCTGCATGTTCGGGCAAAAAGATTGTGCAAATTAAATAGCCAGTATTGATAAGAGGCTATACTAGTTCAATATCCCTCAAATCGAATCCTCAAGCACATGAGAGCATGATGCAAACACACAAAAGTAGGAAAAAGAATATATGTATGTGTGTGGACATATGGACTATAGGCATGCATAAAAGTGCAATACTTTCTAATATATAGTTTTTCTATTGAAGTAATATAGAAGGTTTAGTTCCACACTAAACGGATGCATATGAACTTATACTTGTTATTTTAGCAAGATATACAAATGATCTTTATTGTCAGTGTTATAGCTAGCTTAGCTCTGTACGTATATGTGGCGCCCTTCTTAAATATATGATCGTATGAACTTATAATGAACAAAGGCTAGCTTTTTCTTGTTTTTATTTGTAATAACAGCACGCATATAGTTAGTTACTGGCATGCAGCAACATACATATTATGTCAATGATTGGTAGGTTCAAACACCACTAAAAAAAAGTTTATCGGACAGGTGAAAAACGCCATCAGAGACGGTTTCGTCACCCGTCTATGCGAGAGGGTCTCTGATGACCCAAGTGATCACAGATGGTCTCCTCTTACCCATCTCTGATGTGCAATTCCAAAAAGAAGAAGCCCGACAGCCCCGAGAAAGCCGGCGCTCTTGGATCCATTGTCGTTGGATCTGGCAATTGTGAGCCCGAATCTTGATCCGTCTTGCCCACGAATACCGCCACCGCTAGCGTCGCTCGTGCTCCCGCCCTTTCATCGCGCTGGTGGCAAGGCGGCTGTTTCAGCTGGCCGGCTGGAACAACTGCCGGCGACATTGAGTGCATCGGCCAGTGAAGGACACACGACGAACTGGCCAAGAGCGTCCCACACCATGGCCTCCACTCTCTGTTGCCGTGTCACCTTGTGGCCACCTTCCTAGCCTCCTCCATCGTAGTCGCAGCCCCGAGCAGTTCCGATGACAACGAGGTGGCGCCACGGTCGGATCTGGCTGCCCTGAGCTCGTGGACGACGGGCTGCCGCCGGATCTGGCCGCCCCGAGCTCGGGGATGACACGGTGGCGCGCCCTTGAGCTCGTGGAGGAGGCCGCTCAGAGGTGGGGCAGTGGTGGGGTGCTCGGAGGAAAGGAGCGATGGACGGAGGAGAGGACAAGCGATAGCGGTGGCAGCGCTCAGAGGTGGGGAGCTCGGGTTAGAGGACAACACGCTAAGGAAGCTAGGGAGAGGAGAAGAGAAGAAAGGAAGAGAGAGAGGATCAAGAGGAGAGGCACGGAGAGAGGGTGGCAGGGAGAGGAGAGAGGGTGGCAGGGAGGGAGTAGGAGGTGGAGGGGGAGGAGAGAAGGCGCGGCCGGGCTGCTTGGTGGAGGGGGCCACGTAGGAGTGGGGTGGGAGATGGGCCGGGTGGTGGGGATAAGATCGAGCAAGGGGCACCAGTAGTGGCTAGGTTTTACAGTTACATGGGTGTTAGTTGTGCCTTATTTGAACTACGAAATCATAGACATGTTGAATTGAAAAAATGTCTCTAATAACCTATATAACACAGATGAGTCGTTCGTGACCCATCTGTGATGTGGTGTCTCAGATGAGTCTTTCGTGGGTGAGAAGTCATCACAGACGGTTTGTTATTACAACCCATCCATAATGTGGCTCATCTTAAACGGTTTCATAAAACCATCTGAGATGAAATGTGTCAAATGAGTCTTTTTGTAGTAGTTAAATATTATCATACATGAAATGGGAGGAAGTACAGTCGGATGGGACTAGCTAGCTCACAAAACCATGCATGATGAACATATTATCGATTTCATACAAGTTTGAGACTGTACTGGCATTGGGGGGAAAGTGAAGAGCTTCGATCGATTACATATGTGGAATTAGTTAAAGAAGGTAGCCAACTAGGAGATGCATGATGATGAAGAATTCATGTGTGCCCAAAAGCACAGGGGGAGCAAAACTGGCACAAAAAGTGAAAGGAGTGCTGCTCTGCTTTGCTAGGGTTTGTTGATCGTCGTCATGGACTGGTCCAAGATCCTGAATTCTTGATATGCGCATGTTGGAGGGAATCAGATTCTCTCTTTAACTTGCCTTTGCTTTCTCGAAGGCCTAGGCTCTCTCTTACACAGCTCTGACCGGCCGGCCGGCTACCTCTGCCGGCCCCTTCAATTTGGGGAATAAAGCCACCATGCACATGCACCATGCGTTTTTCTTCATCTCTCTAGATCTCTCTCTCCCTCTATAGCTAGGTCTTTAATTAACTACTGGAGGATCGAGTATTTTATTTTGGTTCTTCTTTTTCTGTCCAAACATGATACTTACTTTGTTCTATGTTCGGATCTTGCCCACTGCATGGTTGCCTACCCGATGTAACGAACGTACGTAGCTAGCTTCTCACTTACTTTACTCTTTAACGAATCTCATGGAGATTGCTTAAGATTGTCGTCGTTCCTCTGGGCAGCATTTATCGATGCATGTTGTTGATTAGTAGTAGTAGTAGTAGTAGTGCAAGTACCTTTTGTTCACACAGATTGCATCTATTAAAAATGCCAATGCTCGTTCGAAGAAAAATTCAGAAATATGCCAATGATCTTAGTTGAATGATCTGTTAGGAATTCAGCAGTCGAAAATGACAGTCGCCACCGGGGAAGCCACCGTGTGGCCGCACCGCATGCCCCTCTGAGATCACTCGGAGCGCGCACACACCCACTCCATCAGAGAATCCCAACACGTTTGTTAATTTATGTTCACCGAAACCGACATCAGAACATGTGCTAATTTACCTGCAGTCCTGACATACACTCTACAGGATACATGCATGCATGATCGAGGTGAAATATATACTAGCTAATACCTGTCAATCGTAGAACAAATCTTAAGCTAGGTCATTCTGATTAATTCCTGAGAGTTAATTAATTAGCCGGGACAGCTGAGAGAGATTTCTCCAGCTGCAACAGTTATTTATATTATTATTTTGAGTAAAGTATATAAACGCAGAGCCTCAATACCATGGATGTATCATCTAGGTGGTGGTGGTCATCACCATAAGACTTCCTGACCACTCCCGGTGCTCCCACCGTTGTCACATTGAGGAAGTCCAGTCGGTTATTTGTGGGCCCACTCTGTCATATGTTTCTTCCTCCTCTCTACTCTCTCTTCTCTTTCCCTCGACCGGGCGGCAACGTTCTTGATTGGGCAGCCACCACCGCGGCGGAGGAGGCTGCCAATGGCTGGCACAGAATATTTTGCCCGCAGCTGTTGCCGTGTCCTAATCAAGCCTGCTATCATCCAAGTGCGATGGTTGGAATCTGATCGGTAGAAGAGGTGCTCCTTGGGCTTGATGCCTCCCAGCGAATACAAGCCATCCCTGTGCTCCTCCATCACCAGATTCACGTTCGAACCACCACCACTTTTCAACATCGATCAACACGTCTCCACGTCGTAGTCATGGCAGAGGAAGAACGAGAGAGAGGGGGGAGGGCGCGGCGACGAAGGATGAGGGGTGTTGCTTGGAGGTAGGAGCGCGCTGGACACGGCCTTGGGCCTCACGGGCGCACCGCTGCACCGCATGTTGGCATCACTCGCCACAAGCTTGCTCGCGGCGCCGCGGTCACCCGCTGCGGGCTGCGGCGGAACCTCGCCGCGCTAGCCTGGTGGCTCGCGCTGCTTTCGGCCACCAGTCTCCGCCTCTCGCACGACGCGTTCAGCCACCTTCAGCTCCTCCGCGCCCTCGACTCCACTAGTAGGAATGCCAAGACGACCAACGGAGGACAAAAGTCACAACTTTGTCAAGTTCAAAATTGAATAAAAATATTCCTTCCCATTGATTTGGATCTGAGAAAGAAGAGACGGGGATGAAGACTGTGCCGCTGCTGACTAACGACACCGCGAGGTGTATCCCTATGAAGAACCGCGAGACGAAGTATGCATCCATGTTGGGATCCTGCGAACTCGGCATGAGAAGAATAGCAGGAGAGAGAGGCAGAGCTCGCCGGGAGAGAGAGAGAAGAAAGAGATGTGGGTGGAGATGATGATAAGTAGGCCACACCATTCGGATGCCACGTAAGCGCGCCACCTAAGCATGTGGACTTAGAACCTCCGGTGAGTCACGTAATGTTCTTCTAGAACTCGTATGGGAATTTTCATAGTAATGAGACCTAGATGACATACCGATGAGTTTAAGGACCCTGGTGCATTTACCTTTTTATGCTTTTAATTCTTTTGGAGGGATTGATTTCCGTTACTATTATAGCTGCAGTTTGTAACATCAATTTAGATAGTTGCTGGTATATTGATTACCACTAAATGATACTTGTAGCAAGCTCCACTCTGCAGCTTAGTTGGATGGTGATTTGAGATTCAGAGTTGGTTCTTGGTTTCAGCTGCCAAGTGTGACATGGATCCACCACAACCGTGCCCAATTAAATCGTCCTGTCCACGCCCAATGCAGCTAAAACTCCACACCACTCCCCTGCTAGTTGTTGTGCCGCTCATCGTCTCCACACCCCTGAACGTGCCGGCGGCAGTAGCGACGATGGCGGCGGCATTGAAGCGCGTCTACCTCTCCGCCTACAATTGAGTCGTCTTCTTCGGATGTTTGTTCGTTGCTTCCTACGCTACCCTACCTCCATCGAATTCTTCAGGGATTGATTGGATTGATTCATTCGTGCGTGTGTACAGGCTAAGGTGCTCTACTTTGCCGTCACGGTGCTACTCCAGTCCGGGCAACAGGACGTGTACGCCGCCGTCGAGAGGCCTCTCCAGCTCGCGCAGACCACCGCCGTCTTGGAGGTACCGCACTGGCCCGTCGGATCTTGGCCTCTTGCTATTTTCTCTTGATCTCTTCTATGCTGAGCTCTACCCGTTGTTGTCAGATTCTTCATGGGCTTGTAGGATTGGTGAGGTCGCCAATGTCCGCCACGCTGCTGCAAATCGGATCACGCCTCTTCGTCACCTGGGGCATCCTCTGGAGCTTCCCTGAGATGAGGTCTCATTACTCGCAGTGCTCTCTGTCGTCTACTACCATTGCTATGGTGTGTTCTTGTTGCATCCTCTTCTGCATAATTGTTGTTAGAGATCCTCCTCCCTTTTTTTGTGCAGGCCAGGACACACATTCTAGTAAGTTCCTTGGTCATCAGCCGGTCTTTCACTGACTGAGATATGTATTTTTTTCCTAAATAATCTATGTACTGTATGTAGTAGCATCTACATTGCTAGATAGATAGCACCACTCCTTATAAGATCTGTAAATTATCTGTATTTATTATGAGTTCCGAGGTGCCAGGCAGGCCCTGTTGTTGTTACACTAACTGAAAATGTGTTCTCAAAATGATCCGGGGATGATTTTGACATGTGGATGTTACTGTTCCAAGTTGAATTTCAAGGTACTTCTAACAGCAAATTGACACAAAATTACCAGGAGAAGTGCTTCTATGCTCTTCTAACTTTTTTGCACGGCTCTTAAAGCATCCGAGGGTGACTAGTAAAAGGGTATAAAATTCAAAAATTCCCTCTTCCTGCGCCCTCCTCATGCCCGTCCGCCTCCCGGCTGCCTCCCGCCGGAGCTCGGCGCTAGCCCCCTTGTCGCCACGCGCCGTAGCCGAGGACTGCGGCATCAAGACGTTTCGCCAGGGCTCCGGTGACAGCGCCCTCGTGCCCCCCCCTCAGGTGCATCGCCATCGCCGCCGAGCACCCGCGGCCTGCGCAGCTTGCCGACGCCTGGGTGTCGCTGTCCTCCTCCCACCTCCTCGACGATGCCGCTTCCTTGCTCTCATCACCGACGGTGCAGCGGCACTCCATCCTCGATAGCCTCGGGCATGCTGGTCCAGGAGGCAGCTGCCGACCCTCCTCTTCCTCCTCCTCCTCCTCCTCCTTGCCTGCCAAAGCCATGGCCGGAGCTCGCCGCCGGCCGCGGGAAGGCCACCACCGAGGCATCATACCAACACATAAGGCCACTCCGGCAAGTGCTCCTCGACAGGATCCACCGAGGTCCTTGTATGGCTTTGTCTCCATCCTTTTGCACCCGCCGTGATCTCAGCCTCCATTAGGCCTTGCGCCACCTACTGAACACAGACCTCAACTTGCACAAGACGAGGCAAGAAGAAGAAGAAGAATAAGACTTTAGGGTTGCCGATGGAGAAGGCGCCGAGCTCCGGCGGGAGGTGGCCGACGAGCGCGACGGCCGGGAGGAGGACAGACGTGAGGAGAAGGGCGTAGGAAGAGGAAAGAATTTGATTTTTATACCATTTTATTAGTCACCCAAGGATGCTTTAAGATCTGTGAAAAAAAAGTTAGAAGAGCATAGAGGCACTTCTCAACTTCATTTCTAGTCATGTACCCAATTGGCATCAGCAGCGAGGTTGGCCTGATATACATTGCACTACCATTCATTAAGGCTCCAGAAATCCATTTAGATAACTGATCTATAAAATGAATGTTGCTGATATGCTTGTGCATTCGAACCAATAATGGCAGGCATCAGAGAAATACTGCCTTAGAATGCCCAACAAATGAAACTTCTGATTTGATTACTTGTATACATCAATGCTTGCACTTGTAATTTATGTTCCAAGTACCTTCCTCGTCCTCAGTATTAATTTCTATTTCGTTCATCTCCACTCTGTATGTCTTAATGTGGATAAATTAATTTTCACCACAGGGAGCCCGCATATGTACACTTACATGCTTGGGTAGTGCAAGAAGGCGCTTTCAAAGTTGAAGACTATGTAAATCTGACTGGTCTCTATACCGTCGTGTTCACTGCATCCGCAAGCAAATTGACAATTTGTTCTTGGTGGGCACTAGCTGTAGGAGAGGATCATTAAGCTCTTTGTCATGTGGATGTGGTTGTTGTTGAATTTGCATTTGTCTGTTAGATACAATGTCCAAATTGCAAGGATATGAGTTGATATACCAGTATTTTGTTGATCTTAAAGACCTTGCTGAATGCTGATGGCGCTTGCCCCAAGCATGCATTACCTACTAGATATATAGATCTTGTGAGTTCCACTTGTCTGCTTTCCATTCGGCACCAGGTCACGCAAAGACATCGCCAAGACAACCACCCCTAGCAAGACATCTCATATGACGAAGGTTCGGGACAAAAACATCACCAAGGCAACCACCCCCGACAGGACGCCTCGTATGATGAAGGTCCAGGACAAAGACATCGCTAAGGTAGCCACCCCCGGCAAGACTTCCCGTATGACGAGCGTCCGGACGAAGATAACCACCCTAGTAGGATGTCCCATAAGACAAGGGTCCGGGACGAAGACACAACGAAGACAAGTGCCCCTCAGCAGGACGTCCCGTATGACATATCGTACCATATGTCATGTAGATGCCGAGGCATATGCTTGTAAGGGTAGAACGAAAATGACCCATAAACCCTCGGTCGTACATAGGGTTGAGAGTAATACCATAAACTGCCTAGGAGCAGAGCTGTAACTTCGACCTACGCTCTCTCTAGCCTATAAATATGAGAGTGCCCTCTCTGGTGGGTACGAAATACATCACGCACGGCACATCCCGCCTACCTGAAATTTCACTAAGTGTTGGTGATACTCCATGCGTAACCTGCTCAACCCTCTCGCACACCCAAGTGAGCTAGTACTCAACTGGGGGTGCCCCAAGTTTACTGTCCGATCGAGTAGTTAAGGCATAGTTCATTCCCACCACTTAAGTCATTTAGATTGAAAATATTACATGGGCTATGATCCTATTTTTGTGCGCAAACAGGCTCCCGGAGTATCTGGATTGGCTTCCCAGGTATCCCAAAAACTCTCTGTTTGGGACCCGGAGTATCCGAAAAACTCTATGCCTGGGACTCAGAGTATCACCTGGAATAAACCTGGAGTATCTGATTGCCTTTTTCAGTGAACGTCCAAAGGATCCGAAGAAACCGTAGTAGTGGCCCGGGGTGTCCAGCAGCCAACCCAGAGTATCCAGGAGTTGATCCGGAGTATCTGGCTGGGACTTGATTTGGTGGTAAAGGATTATTCCTTGGCTCCTTTGGAGAGTGGGTAGTGGTCCTTCATACTTGGCTCATTTACTCTCCATCTTGTGTGGTCCTTCATACCTAAGCACACATAGTGTATAGTGTAGGAGCATCAAGTAGTATACCATCATTGGTCAATTGATGTGAACATACATCAAGGAAAAAATTTACCTTTTGTTGCAAAGCTTTAGCTCTAACTCTTGCCATGAGTCCAACAAGTATATGAGGTACACTTGAGTTGGAGGGTCTTCTTGGAGGGCTTGGGCTAGTTGTGTCCACGGTGATGTCTGCATCATGCACGCTTGCGTCTAGCACTTGATTTAGGCTCCTCATTCTTCCCACTTCCATCCACTTCGTTGAGACTTGCGACGGGGCACAATGGACTTGTCATGCTTGTTTTGTTTAGTAAGGTAAAATACAAGCCGCAACACATTCAATTGCACAACTAGTGCAGAAGAACAGGAAAGCGAGCAAACAACGAAGGAAGTTTAAAAGTGCATCTTGGCCTCCTAAATAAGTTTTGATGATTAATAACAAGACGATTGAGGAACTATAATCAGGTTTTTGGTCCCATGAAGGAGTGTTTTAACCAGGGTTGATGACACCTAAAAAGTTCTAAAGAAGGACAGCTTGAAGAAATGAATGGAATCACATTGAGTTTAGGATAAGCCATAGTACTAACGGATGCTAAAACCGAGAAGCTGGTGAGAGTACCTTGCTAATGCTCAACTAGGAACCAATTTTAAAATCTAAGGAGGTCTTTGAAAACTCTCCACACACTTTTTCAGCAAAAGTCGGAACCTCCGAGATTCAGTTATGTATGTGGAGTTAGGGGACTTGGAGCATCCGAGTTGTCCTTCCTGTTCGAATTTCTGGATGTGAGAACATCCGAGGTTTTTCCTGAAACCTCCGAGTTTTGGTTCTAGAATCACCTAAATCCTAAATGCTCTAAAGTCGGAGCAACTGGAGGTTTTCCGGATGCACTGAGTTTATGTTCTGTACTTCTTTGAAATCTCGGAATGTCCGACTTTGTTTCCCGGAACCTTCAGGTTTTGGTTCTGGAATTGTCTAAGTCTTGAGTGCTCTAAAGTTGGAGCAACTAGACAATTTTTGGATACTCTTGAGTTTCTATCTTGGACTTCTTTTTGAAATCTCAGAATGTCCAAAATTTGTGTTTTGGTCCATCTCATTCGAGGTTCTTTGAAATCTCGGAAGTCCCAAGTGCAATGTCGGAGTCTTCGGGAATCTGTTCTGTTGATGTCTTGTCAAGGCTATTAAAAAATCTCAGAAGGTCTGTGTTCCATGTTAGAAACTCTAACACTTACTTCTGTCCATTGTGCTCTCAAAGTCAGAATCTCCGAGTTTCTTTCGGTTGTTCTGAGTTTTTTTTTCTGGATAACAATATAGCTATTGGTTTCAAAATGTCAGAGCCTTCGAGTTCAAAGTCAGAACCTCTGAATTCTTCCGCTTTTTGCATAATGGCTAGGTTTTGAGGGGTTGGCTATATGTACCTACAAGCCTCTTTGCATATATAACTTTTTACAAGATCTATTTTCTGCTCTCCTAAGCCTTCTACCATAGTTTCTTAAGCCAAAGTTCCATCCTTTTTGAGCAAATCTTTGTGTGTGAGAGAGAGAGAGAGAGAGAGAGAGATAGAGATTGAGCCCTATTTGAGCACCAAGCAAGTGTTCATCTCCAATCCAAATTGATTGAAGTTTGTTACTCTTGGGGATTAGCATTTCCTAGATGGCTAGGAGTTTTTGGGAAGTGTGAAGCGTCCCATAAAGTTTGTAACGGCCTAGAGCTCGCCTACCGCAAGGTGAAGAGCTGCCGCAAGAGAAGGAAGGCTTCGCATCGGCAAGCCTCTTGAGGAAAGAGCACATTTGGGTGCCGATTTCGATCGTTTGATCAAGCTTCCTCAATAGAAACGTAAAGCCTCATCAAAAGCTCGAACTTCGACAATAGATTCTTGACTCTCGTGTGATTCTGATTTTCGTATTCCTTCATACTCGCTTATTTTGTATATCTTGTTCACTAGTATGTATATGATTCGATTTTATTACAAGTTTTTGATAATCTCCTATTCACCTCCTTCTAGTCGATAGTCTTGATTCTTTTAAAGTTATCAATGCGAATCACGATGGAGGACCACGTTGACTACGACGGCGGGTTCTAGCATTTTCGCGGGAGGGGGTGGTGGGGTTTGTGCCCTTAAATGAGTAGGGAAAAGTGGAGAGGAGTCCATCTTCGTGGCGGCACTGGTAACAAGCCGTTTCTGAGTACAACACGTGCCCTAGAATTTGGCTTTTCCTTAGCTGCTTTGTCTTGCTACGACTTGTAATCAAAAGAATTTTGGCATTACCAAAGTTTTCAGGAAAAATCAAAACAAAAGAGTTCTCAGAGAAAATCTCACAATAAATGAAAGTTCAAGGCAATAATTGTTCCCGCTGGTTATGTCAGCGGGAACTACGATGTCGATGATTTTGCACTGAAGTGTAGAATATATGTCCATAGCGGTATTATTTATCGAAAAAATTATAAGATAATATTTTATTTGCACATAAATCGATGTCTATCCAGGTAGGGAAAATGCGCATAGATCCGTCTGAACAGATCCAGATGGGTTTCTCAAGCAACAATGGCGACTTCGCTCCAAGCCGATCCGTCAGATTCGGCCTCCTGTTTTCTGTCGCCGATCCAGGATAAGTTTTCCGTTTTGGAAAACTGGACTTCATCGCCGACAAGATCGGCAAACTTCACCTCTGCGACTCGGCTTCCAGCCGGTCAACGGAGGCTTCATCGCTTTCCTTATTGGAACTCTCCTCCGAGTCGATGGCCTCGGTGACCGCCTCGGAGAACGAGGTCACACGATAATCAGATCCACTGCTTGAACACGGGTTTTCACCCATCGAGCAGGGATCCCGACTGGTTGGCGCAATTGAGTCTCTCTTGCCCATCCTCGACTACGACTCGGATGGCTTCGAGAGTTCGGGAAGCCATCACCCTTCTCGGGAGGTTTTCATGGCTGGCTCGGCGGCGCTGGCAAACGATGGTGACCAGACGATTCCCATCGCTGATCAGACCCCCGATCAGCTAGAAGTCACCCGGCTCCATCTTCTCGTCAAGGAAGAGATGCTGGCCGAGCAGCAGACCGTGCTCGCTCGTCAGTATAAGGAGCGACAGCGTAACAGGACATGCGGGATCGAGGACCTGAACCTGTCTAAACTCTATGTCCCGTGTGCACCCATCTAGATCTGCTACGCGTACGCTGCCCCATATTCATTATTGCCGGATCAAAACACTGACACTATCTCATGCCAGGTGTCATCTTTACCGTTTAGTCCTTGAAGAAATTTTGGTTAAGAACGAATGAAACTAGTTCAAACATCTCTTTTTAGTAATGAAAAACACTTCCAATACTGTGTGCGTCAAAACCTGGTATAGGAAATATGTGGATATATTTGGTTTTTTTTTAGTTGATGCTATAGCATGCTCTACTAATTTTTGTCAACCACTATAACTAAAGTATTGGCTAGAGATTACTTAAACCCTTTGTTGACTAAAATTTTGGTAAAAATTGTAAAAGAAATATGAGAAAGATAAATAAGTTTTTATAATCAGCTAAAATTTTGACAACCAATCAAGTAATAGCCAAAACAGGAAAGCGCTATCAAATTTTTTATAAACAAATTTAGGCACCAAGCAAACGTGCCCTATAGTTACTTCTCCCAGAGTGCAAGCCTTAGGCCACCTCGCTGCGCACATTGCCTGCTCGAGCACTGGATCTCGTAGCCGTCCACATTCATGGCGATGCCCATGCCCGACTTGCGCGTGTCGCCGGTGACCAGGGCGGGCTACTCACGTCTCACGGTAGCCGTCCAACCGATGCAATCCCACCAAGTTGCCGACGGCGCCGTCGTCGTCGTCCGGCGGCAACCCCAGCGCCTTTCGCCTTTCGCCTCTCAGCCGTGGCCCGCAGCGCCGCCTCGACGGACTCGAGCATCGCGTCCAGCGTCATCCCCTCCAGCGGCGGGGCCGCGCTGCCACACCCTGACCAGCCTGACCCTCGAGGCCGCTCAGATACCGCGTGCGCTTCTCGGGCTGGAGCGCGCGGTACCTGTCGAGGACACCCTCCTCCAACGCCCACACCTCAGGCGTGCGGCCGGGGCTGGGGCCGGGGCATGCGCAGACGACCGCGACGGGGGACGCCGCAGAGCATGGCGAGCTCCCCCGCCTTCTCCATCAGCCTCTCCTTCCGGTCCTGGAAGGTGAAACAGCCGGCGACGCTGCGCCGGGAGGTGACACTGCCGCGGACCACGATGAGGAGATCGTCGGGGAGCTCGGCCCACGCCGCTTCGGCTTGGTCGCACGCACGGCTCCGCTTTGCTTTCCGTCCGGTGCTGCCGACGCCGGTGGTCATCACTGTCTCTCGATTACGAGCACGACTAGAAAGATTTGTGTGTTCGGCACCAAGCAAATCTCTTGCTTTTGTATCGGACACCAGGTCTTTGTAACACAATCCGATCGAATCTTGTCTTCACCTTTCCTGCCTTATTTAAACCTTGTGTGAGTGAAGCATGTACACGCTTATCTTCCTGCTCGAGGCTCTCAATCTTTGCAATGACATCAACATCATGATTACCGGCGGTCACGACAGCAGGTGCAGGATCTATTCCCATAGCGGTGGTGTTCGTCGGAAGAAACGAAAGGTGTTCGTCTGAAGAAATGAAAGAACTCAGGTTGAGAACAATGTCGAACGCTGCGTTTGACACCCGTTTGCCTGACTAACTTTTTCTGATATGAAGGCACAAACTTAACCGAAAAGGAGGATCTGGTACGAAGAACAGGGCAAGAACAAAAGAAACTAAAAGAACAGTTTTTTTTAAACCTAATAAATATATATATCAGCTGCACTGCATTCATTGCGTTGCGTAGTATATCAGCTTGGAGTGAAATGGCACATGAACAAGTCCAGTGCTTCACATTGCAAAACTAACAACAATGGCATCTGCTCCAGATACACACGAAGACACACGAAGACCGTAGGCAGTTACAATTCCAACATCGTCCCAGAATTGCCATAGCCATACAAAGTTACAGATGAAAAAGAACATGAGCATCCACGATTGAAAACATCAAGCATTCTATTGTGATTTATGAAGTGCACAATATAACCAAACAGGATACAGTATGGAAGGCGTAACAGGCAAGCAGCGAAACAAAATTTAGCAGATGCCATACAGCAAGGCACAAAAATGTTATGATAAGATAACAAATAAGCTGGTTGCAAGTGTTGTCCCCACCCAGCATAACCATGTAAAAAGAAGGTATCAAATCCAGCTTGAAATATTACTCACGAGAAGCTGAAATTTCTTGGTTTTTAGGTATACAAAAACATCTTATTACAACAGAAACTTGGGAACTAAGGTACACATTTGCTAAGTCCATTCAGATAACATATGAAAACTGTCAATCATATTGATGTGGCTAACTCGGTGAGAACTGCAGCAGCCATTCCTTCACCTGGAGAAGACGAAATCATCAATCTGTTAGTAACCTGATACAGACAGAACCTTATAGGCATCTATGCAGCATACAGGGTTTAACACAGCATATGAACAATATGCGGGCATAAACTCATGGTTAGAATAGCAACCACCCAAAACAAAGCTTTGCAAAAGATATGGTATTCCTGACATATCTCATCGGACTAACGGTGACAGCAAATAAATCCTTGAAGCATTTTGACAATATTATTTGCTGGGGGAACTGATGTTTTTAGTGACAAATTAGACAACTAGTATTTTTCTTTCAGCCTATCGATTCTGAAACAGCTAAACCAAGGGAGAAAGAAAACTCTAGGCATGGCCGAACAAGCAAAAATGCAGGTAATGTCAACACCATATTCAACATATATCTGAATCATCTGGGAATCATTCACTGATCCCAAAAAGGACAGTCAGTTTGAGATGGCATCAACATCATTTGAAGCTACTGTTACATATCCAAACATCGTCAGTAACTTAAGCATAAATGTACTAAGGACATCAGAAATGGTGCATATGACTATGCTGGTGTAGAGAAGGCGATTGGGGTGTCATTAATCATAGCGTGCTAGGCACATGAGATGCAATTCCTATGAAATGCTATCCACACCAACACATATGTATCTAAATTCGAACAGTAAAGTCAGCCAACCATCCGGTCAACACAAACATCAACACGAACAACGCAATTTTCGATCTCAGTTCGTCTTGCTGAGTGTATCACCATCCCGCAACCCATGGATATCACCTAACAATGTGGCTGACGTCGCATCCAGATCTGGTGGAGAAGCACGAATGAACAGCACTGGACCGGAGTAGCACGAAAACCTAATTGAACAGGGAATCGATGCGCTACCGGATCGGGGGTGATGCGATGGGGGAAGGGGAGGAGGAGGCGGGTTAGGTCACCTCAGCGCTTGTGCTCCTGGACGAACTTGGAGTTCTTGAGGTCCTCCTCGGTGAAGCCGGCGGTGAGCTTGGTGATGAGGAAGCCGGTGACGGCGAAGCCCGCGAGGAAGGGCCAGTTGCGCTTCCACTCCCTCCGGAAGAAGACCGGCCACGGGTCGAACGGCGCCATCTCCGAGCTGGGATCGAGGTCTGGTGGTGGTAGCGCGGCGTGGGTTGCCTTGGTCTGGTGGTAGATACAACTAGCTACATGAAACTGTGAGATAATACTCATGACGATGACTTTACATAACTCAAATCTTATTGGAGACTACACATGCCAATGGACAATGTTGGTTGAGCACCTTAGTGACTATGCTACATTCGGTTCACTCTATTGTTGCTAATGTCGTCATACATTTGTTCTTTATTACACTTTGCTTATGTTGCACACCTTCATGTCTAGTACCAAACAGTGGTGTGAAAATAAATATGAATTTATTGTATCTGGCATATATTTAATGTAAACCCTAATGAATTTATATTATTTATAACGGTCTGATCGGCGAAGTTAGCTGAAAAGTAAGAAACAAAATAATTATCATATGTTTATTTGGTTTTTTGTAATCATGAATTTGAAAGAAGAGGAGCTGTGTTGCGCTGTTGGACGCGTGCCCAGCAATCAAGATCAGCGTCTTCTTCCCTGACTACGTCTGTTGGTTGGAATCTCCCAAATCCGTCGACGCGATCCGAGCAGCCCACCGGAACACCAAAATACAAAACTGACGGCGCCAGCCTGGCTGGCTTGCGCGGACCGAGGAGGAGTGCCTAGGGTTAGCCAGTCTCCCCGCTGCGCCCTACCACCGCCCATCGGAGATCTCGCCACCGCCCGCCGCCCGGCGACCCTCCCAGATGCCGCTCCACGACGCGCCGTCCAAGCGGGTGACCAGCGCCCGCCATTACGGCGCGGGGGCAGCCGCCGTGGCGCCCCCGCAGCGCCCGCCGCGATCCATGTCCGCCGCGGGGTCCTTCTCCACAGCCTCCGCGCGGAAGCCGCCCGAGCCGCTCCGCCGGGCCGTCGCCGACTGCCTCTCGCCGCCCGCGCTGCACACTCACGGCCCGGCCGCCGCCGCCGCCTCCGCCGCCACCGAGGCGTCCCGAACCCTCCGGGTCAGTCAGTGCAGTGCACCCCGCCCACTCCATCTCCCTTAACAGTCGGTTGCTATACATCTAATCTTTCGCGCGCTTCCGGAACTTATAGCTCCTCGGAATTGCGTTGATTTGCCCGTTAAGAGCGATGTGAATGGCTAGGTTTGGTAATGCTGGGCACTATTTGCTGTTCTGAACCCCTTTGCAGAGTAACCAGCAACTAATCTAGATCGATTTATTTCTTGTGCCATGATAGTACTACGCTGCATTCTGCATTGAATGATACACAAAGTTGGTATCTATAGGTTTAGTAATTGAAATGCGCTTCTAACTTATTTCAGCGACGTCAAGAAACGATTCTAGTCCACGAGCGACGTCATTGCCAAATTTATCATCATCTTCTTTGACCATACTCTTGTATTTATGGTTTAATGATTGATGCATGAAACGCGTCACTTAAGAGCACTGTTTTAAATAAAGGCTGCCGGGGCCTTTTTTCGTGGAGGCTTAACTCCCAATATCTTCCTCCAATGAAAAGCTGATAAAGGTACAAGGTAGCCTATCCGTTACGTTTATCAGCTTTTAAAGCTTGTGCGCTATAACGGTCCAGTTATATGGATAGATAAACGACCGTTCACGTTTACTAGGTCTTTTTACAAGGCCGTCCATATGACATACACCGAAGGTGTTTGCCAAAGGAACTAAGGGTAAAAGGTTAATTATTATTTGGCACATTACGACATACAAGGTACATGAATGTTGCATCCTAACAGTCCATTTATCAATTATCATTCTTAAGTACATTTGCACCATCTAATGTGAAGTATTTGGCATGTAAAAGTGTAGAAAATTGTCAAATCTTTTTAGCTTGTGGCACGGCCATAGACAATTGCTGAGAGTTTGGTAGTTCCATTATGAATACAGGAAAAAAAAAGATGAATTATATGCTTATTTTGTTGTTACTGCAAACCCACGTATATATTTCTCTGAACTTTTAAATAGTTAACCCATTTACCAGGCCGCTTACCGTAGGAAAGCTAAAAGGTAGGGTGACTGTTTTTTCATGTCGATGTTTGGTTGCTTGCTTTGTTAATTCTTTGGTATGTCTTTCATGATCCATCAGTGCTCAGCATATTTAGCTTCTCCGTTTTGTCTGTTACTGCTGTTATTGTTGTCAGTGTTGGGCTATTGGTAGCAAACAAAGTTATCTACTGCAGCAGGATTCTTTTTTTACTTTGTTATCACCTCAATTCAAATATATGCCATTTCTCAATGTGGTGATCATATGCTGGCAGGATTATATAGCCAACCTATCAACCATTGATATGGCTTACAATGTCCTCATTGACCATGCTCTTGCAGAAAGAGATCGCAGGTATGCTTTCA
The DNA here is from genome assembly GCA_019208055.1 of Stipa capillata. NCBI lineage: Eukaryota > Viridiplantae > Streptophyta > Magnoliopsida > Poales > Poaceae > Stipa > Stipa capillata. The sequence continues at coordinate 464,235 of JAGXJF010001228.1, read as the reverse complement.
GTTTTGACATTTCAATGCTTTTTCTGGCCATTTTCTCCATTCCATGTTAGAAGGGGAGACTGTTCAGCATAATGTGCTTGTGTTACTGGATCTAGCTCCCATGTCATAAGCTACAGTTTTTCGCCTGTTCCTGTATGGCATGCAGTAACTGCTCAAGTAGGAATGAGAATCTGGAATACTTGAAATTAGTCACAGTTTCCTTGGTGCATCTTTAGCTTCATTTTCTACAGTGTTGAATATCATGACTTTCCTCCTTTTACTAACGTGGACAATCTTATCAACCAGCCCAGCAGTTGTCCCAAGATGCGTAGCATTGTTAAAGAGGTATCTTATCCGGTAAGCTGATTGTCACTTGTCAGAGTCTCGTATTTATTCTTGAGACTTGATTGCACTAACACTAATATACTATGCAACTTTGCATCATAAGGTATATTCCAAGGGTGCAAACACTACGTCAAATCGATCTCTTCTGTGCAAATACAATAGCAAAGTATGACCCGGTGGCAAGTCAGAGAGCACCATCTTTTGGCCAGAATTTTGGGTCATCAGCAGCTTTGCCAAATTCCTCTCCTGTTGCCCCACCAATATCGAACTTTGCTTCAGCATCTCTTGTGAAGTCTTTAAACTATGTCCGCTCATTAGTTGCGAGGCATATTCCGAAGTTGTCATTCCAACCAATTGCTCAATCTGCTGCATCAACCTCTACAAAACAATCACTTCCTTCACTTTCGTCATTTCTGAATAGGTCATTAGTTTCTCAGTTGACTCCAGAAGTTATTACCAACAGAGAACATCTTGAATCAAAGGAATGTCATACTCCATCTGATTTAATATCATCAGCAAGTGAGAAAGTTGATGGGGGAGAGCATGGATATGATATCAAGTATATATCCTTTGACATTTTAAATTGGCGATGGCATGTATGTGGTGAACGAAAAGCATCAACTTCTTCCAAAGAAAGGTATTTCTCTTGTGCTTATTAATTGCTTTCCATCAGTTCGTTTTGGTTGACTGGAATTTTTGGCCATTACGAAGTGGAATGTTTTCTGTACCGGTTTTCTTGTCAAATGAGACATCCCAGTCATTCTGGCTGGAACGGAACGGAATTAACAAGTATGGTACTAATAGTCATGCAAATACTGATTGCATTGTTTTGTTTGTTTCCTTTATCACCAGCAATGATTTTGCGGGCCTTCAAGATTTTCATACACAGGGTTTTCTTGAAGTTGGTGCTGCAGCTCTTCTAGTTGGGGATATGGAGGCAAAGATTAATGATCAACAATGGAAGTATTCTGTTATCCAGGAATTCCCCGATATTGATTTGTTGCAACCTTCAACTTCTACAGCTAGTACTTTTTTGTCATCACAGGGTCATCTGAAAGCAATAACTGCCTCAAAACGCATGAAATCGGGCCCAAATCAAGTTTGGTAGGCTCTTTTTTTTTGTTCATGTTATCATGTATATCAGTATGCGTGTGTTGTGTTGAAAGCATATATATCCTTTCATGCTTCATTTTAGTTGTTCACATGAAACACATTCTCCTTCGCTTCACTGGCTCTTTTGCTTTACCATTTTGTTGAGAAGGGTGTCTTGACTTGTAAATGCTCTTCAGCAATTTGCCCCTCTGGCTACTTTCTTCCAATTAGTGTGCTGGATATTTCTATTTGTGATCTTGACGAAATTTATATTGTGAGAAACAGTTCTCTGCATCTCTATTGACACTTGACACCAATGGTGTAGGATGGGTGTTTTATGTTTATGTGAAACTAAATGTTGTTGGAACTTTGTTATGAACAAAATCATTATTATTAAGCCAGTTATTGAAGCATATCTACTTGTAGATTTTTTGTTTAAATTGTTGAAACCAATAATGAATCTAAAGGATCTTATGTGTGGAAACATCTACTTTTTTGAATCTAAAGGATCTTATGTGTGGAAACATCTACTTTTTCTGTAGGATGAACATACCTGCAAACACATTCCAACCTCGAGCTCGTCCCCTTTTTCAGTATAGGCACTACAGGTATTTCCTTGTTTCATTTATTCACTTTGCATATGATCTAACATAGCATTTTGTACGGGAATGTATATATTGAAGTGTAAATGTACATTTATAAGGTCAATGTTGCATTACTGAAATTGAAATATCCTGAGTTGATTATGGCTGACCAATTTTCTCCACCATATCCATCATGTAGATAAACAATAAAGAAAAAAGCTAGACATGCATTTTGATGGGGTTCTCACGAAAGTTTGTACTTAATTTACAAAGACATGGAGAGACTCCAAATTGTATTTTGCCAAAAACTCTCCTTTTGACTCTTATGTTAAACATTTATATTGCTCCTGTGTAAGCCATATAGTGCATTGTTAGCTAAATAATACTGTGATTCAGTTTGAATTTCATGTGTTACAATCATGTCTAACAATGTGCTTACATGCATCTGTTGCTCATTGTGGTACCCTCTTTCAATAGTGAGCAGCAACCATTAAGATTGAATCCTGCTGAAATTTCTGAAGTCATAGCTGAAGTTTGTTCAGAAACAACTTCAAATGCAAATCAGTTCAATGCTCCTTCAAGATTGACCAACCAGACTCGGCAACCGTTAGCGGATGTGGCATTCAGTGTCCTCATTAAACTTGTCATTGACATGTATATAATCTTACACCCTTTTCCCTTCTTCTGGTTCTGTTTTCCTCCAGTTCACACATTGATGAATGTTCTTAATATTTTGTTTGCATAACCTGGATTGTTTTTGCACATTCTCTTCTAGTTCTTTTCTACTGCTGGCTCCATTATTGGTAGTATGGTGGCAGCATGACTCTTGTTCTTGTACACCTCATATTACTGCTGATATTAGGCCTGATTAACCATTTAGTAATATATTTTCTTTACTATGGCTGCATTTAACATATACTTTAATGCAAAGTATTTTATTACATGAATCTTTCTGTGACCTGACCTGCCACATTATCATTATTGATCTGAATTGCCTATTGCTCTGCTATTTTTTCTTGTATAAGCATGTCTCAGTTTTCTTGTGTTGTCAGCAGACTGAATGCTTTGCTTCAATGATTTTGAAATGTATTTTTACTTTTAGGCTGATGCATGCGTACTAAGATTTTCAAGTTTACCATATTTCTGTTATCGAATTAGTAGTTCAAGTAAGTAGTTACATGGTACACAGGTGTATGCATCAAAGAACAGTGGTTGCAAGATGTGAGCAAATATTTTCTCAAAATCGTAGAGCTACACTTATTTAGGCTTGGTGCTAAAGCTGCGTTTGAAATATTAGAACTACACTTATTTAGGGTTTCGATGATTTCATTTTGTTTTCTTTGGTTCAGGTATATGATGGACTCTGAGGCTGCTGCTCCTCTGACACTCTATATGCTCGAGGTGTTATACTTTACATTGCTATATCCCAAAAAGGAGCATGAGAAATATTTCTAACATTTATTTATGTTTCAGGGTATGTTGAGCTCTCAAAAATCGCCTGCCAGAACAAAGGCTTTTGATCTGATCTTAAATCTTGGGATCCATGCACACCTGCTGGAGCCTATGATAGTTGAAGATGCACCACTTATTGAAAAAGGTGAAACTGCAAACAACTCTTATCTGAACAACGAATACGGACCAAGTATGGATGAACAGAGGGCAACAGAACCTGAAGAAGAGCAGAGGAATAGTCCTGCTATTGATCAGTTTGAGTCGTGGCTTCTGAAAATACTATTTGAAGTTCTCCTTCTCTTAGTTCAGGTGGTTGTTACTTCTAGAATATTGAATTTTGATATGCATTTTGGTAGTTATATTGAGTCTCCTCTTAAGCCCAAGGGAATGTACATTATAAGCAAATTCAATTTCCTTGAGTATCGAGCGCTCAGAAAGAGTAGGTTTATAACTTATTTATTTATTTATGTGCGTGCAAGCACGTGTGTACACTAAAACATGAATGTAAGCATGTAAGCTGCCAAGTTATTCTCATGTTTTCTCTGGAAAATGGTTAACTCTTTAGGTATTGATATTCTTAGACCCGTAATATTTTTTTGTTATGTTTTTCTACATCTTTGAGTTCTTGACTGACTGCTCCATTTTGTGCTAGGCTGATACATATGATAGTTCTATTTGATCTCCTTGGTTTTGTAGATGGAGGAGCGACAGGAGATTGTATGGGCATCAGCTTTAAGTTGTCTATTTTACTTTGTTTGTGATGGAGGGAAAATCATCAGGAGCAGACTTGGAGGTTTGGACATAAGGGTAAAGAAACACGTCTTTCTTCAAGTACTTGTTCTCTTGGGTTGTGTGCTTGGGCTCTATATGCAACATTTAGTCAGTCTTGTTATTCACATGCCTTTGGACTATATACATTTTATGTCCCATTCATGCTAAACATATATGATATGAGCATGTCGTATACTCGTATGAGTTTATGCTTACTAGGCAACATGCGTGCGCTTTTTTGATTATTTTGTAGTCACAAACGTATATGGAAAATGCAAAATAGCCAACTAGCAGCGCTACTGAAAAGAGTTGAATCTACTTGTTTGAGTAGATTGCTATTGGTATTGATGTGTTTATGATATATAGGTGTAGAATGTTATTCCAGCATAAGATTTTCTTTCATAGCAGGCTGCGAAATGCACTTGGACTGCTTCTTTTATGCATGTAGGCAGGCATTTTTCTTGTATATTTGACATATGATAAGCCTGTTTGACCTGCGTCTGCAATAGGTTTCTAAAATAAGTACTATATAGGTTCTTTACTAGTTTATAGCAATTTCTGTCAATTGTGCTATTTCTTGCTGACGAAGAAGGGTCTGAAAACCACTTGTGCATTTTTTTTCATCCTGAACAGGTCGTTAAGACTCTTCTTGAGATTAGTGTGGAGCACTCATGGGCAAAAGTAGTGCACAGCAAGCTCATCTGCATGCTGACAAATATGCTGTACCAAGTACCAGATGGAACTCAGAATGGTGCTCTTGATACACATTTCGTTTCCGAGCAGATAGATCTTCTTGGTGGAGTTGAATATATCTGTCTTGAGGTTAGTATTACTCTTATGTTTAGTTGGATTGTGCTGCTTCATGTTGGCTGTTGACAACTGAGCTTTCTGTCTATTCGACTGTAATATCTTTTTTATTTTAATATCTCAGTTCTGCATAAAGTACAAGTAAACAATAATAAGTCAGAAGATGATCCATAGCAAAATGGATCACCTGTAGTTATGCAGGTCGTTTCCATTTGAAGTTAATCTTCTCAATTCCATTCTGGTACCGGCTGGAATATCCCATTCTGTTTGGTAAAGTGGGATAACAAAGACTCCATTTCATTTCGTCTCAATTTCTGGTCAATATCGTCTGGAATGGATGGGGTCGGCTATCCAGTACCAACTGCAACCATATGCAGAAGTTTCTTTTGTATGCTTGCATGGAACCCCATCTCAGCATACTGTGCCATCCATGGTTCTGAGCGCCTGAAACCTCAGATAATGCCTCAGCATAGGTAGGAAATTTTTCGCAGAATAGAGATTTCATATGGATGGGTAATAGTTAGCACGAAGTATATGTTTTTCACACCAGAAAGACTGGCCACGTTTTGTGTTCTGTACTTGAGACCAAATTTCAGTGAATCATAGATTCATAAAGTGTGTCCATGGCCAGTTCTATGTCAAACCTTCATATTCTATGAGACAACAGATGGCCCCTAAGCTTAATCCTTATCATACAATACTAATTCAGTACATATCCCTTTCAAATTATCATGATAGCATCTTTCTTTGATTTAATTGAGAGGTTTCGGTTATGATATTTTAGTCATGTGCATGTATGATGCCTAAGTATTAATAAAAGCAATGAATTAATGTATATCACCTTTTCATTTATAGTATTCACGAGCCAACTCAAGGGAAGAGAAGCGGGATTTGTTTTTTGTTCTCTTTGACTACGTAGTGCATCAAATAAATGAAACATGCTTGGCCGGTGGTCTTTCGACCTATACTTATGATGATGCTCTGCCCCTCGCTTCCCTTCTTGCATTTGCTGATGCTCCAGAGGCCTTCTATATATCCGTGAAGCATGGTGTTGAAGGTGTCGGGGACATGCTGAGAAAAGCTATATCAGCGGCATTATCACAGTCAGCAGAATACGAGCAATTAAATGTGGTAATGTACCTTGGACTTATATGGTATTAATATATATGTTGCAAGATTAAGATATGGATATTTGTTAGTTGAGCACCAACCCCCACCTTCTTGTTTTTATGAAGCTAAGAGTAGACAGTTAGAGACTAAGTTTGTATTCTGTAGAACCTTTGTTGAGTTGCTATTTTCTGTCACAAAACAGAGCGTCTATAAGTTGCGCATAGTCTGTAGTTGTATCCACAACATTGAGGGCGTCTGTAATCAATCAACTCTAAATGTGGTATCTCAAGTGATGATCCGTACATGTGCACATAAATATAGCCAGTAGTCATCACCAAGAATCTCCATTTGTTATTTCAATTAACCAATAAATCATGCAACATGGTACTGTTCACATTTATTATGTGCTGTTGACTTGATTTCATGATAAACACTATGCAATATATGCTAAGATTCTCTTTTATAAAGTAGGGGCTAGTTAGAGGGGGGGCTGAACCTAAAGCAGCACAAAATTTATTTTTTATATACCATTTATTGTGTTGGTTCTGATCAAAATTTCGATATTTGTAGCTTCTGGATAAGGTTATCAGGAAACTTGATGGAACTGTCAGCACATTTTCAAGGATTGACAATGAGTTTGCTTATATGATCCAAGTAACAAAATCCTTCAAGTGTTTCAGCACCATTAAATTTGGATGTGAAGATGCTGATGTCGCACTCAGAGCAAGGCTTTGCTGGGCTACTTTGCACTCACTTCTTCACTCACAAATTTCATCATATAGGCATCATGGTTATATTTGGTTAGTTGAATTGCTCCTGTCGGAAATCAGTGAAGAAACAGATGGTTCTATATGGTCTAAAATCCAAAAGCTCCTAGAGGAAATTGTAGTTGCTGGAGGTCAAGACATGTCTTGTTCAGAAGTTTCACTGCCTGTTTGTCTACTATGCGGGCTTCTGAAATCAAAACACAACTTCATTAGGTGGGGATTTCTATATGTTCTAGAGAAATTTCTGATGCGCTGCAAATTATTATTGGATGACAGTGACATGCAAGAGCACTCAGTTGCTTATCATAGCAAAAACCGTCTGGACAAAGCTTTTGCGGTTATAGATATTATGAATAGCGCTTTGTTACTCGTGGTTCAAAATAATGAGACAGACCATATCAATATCTTAAAGGTGATTTTCTTTCTCCCAAGTGCAGGCATTTGGCATTTGTGCTACAAGCTAGTATTATTTATGCATGTTACAGTTGCCTTCTTAAAGTTAAAATTGACAACTAAAAGTTTGAAAAGTCGATTTATGTTATTAGTTCTATTTAGGAAAAGAAGTTATTAGTAATATCATAAATTTTCTTGATTATTCACTATTCCTTGTTACTGATGACTATCATTTGATTCAGTTAGCAGCTTCTGTCAGGCTGGCACTTTCTTTCTGTTGTGAACTTGTTACTAACTGGACAGCCTTTCTTTATTTTGACATCTTTAATCATTGACAGCGATGAACCTGCTTGATCCCATAGCATATTCAGTCTAGTGATTAGGATTACTGTGTTGATGTCAATATTCTTGTATGTAAGAACTTAAAAATTGGTTCCTATAAAATCTCATAATAAGTCCACAGGTAATTGAAACCAAGCATCAAGCCTTCAAGTTTCAACTTCTAATCGCAAAATTTGAAATTGATAATTTTGTACTCGACTCCCCTGATTAGAATTTTTATTGTTTTCTCTACATCCAATTTAACTGCTAAAAGCTAGTTGGTCTACAGCCAGTTTTACTTCTAAAGGTAGCTGATTTCCTCTTGGATCCCCTGTGGAATGAGGTGTCTAAATCAACCATTAGTATTCTTGAGTTATATGATTTTATCCTCTCTAATTCAAACTTTCCTCATACAGATGTGTGACATGCTGTTTTCACAATTATGTCTGAGGCTTCCATCCACAAATGTCATGCATCTGGGGGGCCTTCAATCTCTTGGTCAAATTTTTGGTTGTACAACTAAGAACATTGAGAGCCCTTTGGAAATTCTGGCATCACACCAAAATGTAGGAGCCAAGAATCTTTGCAGGAACGAGACATTGCAAGATATAAGCATGAATCAATCTACTCAATCTACTTTGCTATGTGAAACATCAATGGCGGCACTACTTCTGAGAGGTCTTGCGATAGCTCCCATGCAGCTTGTAGCCCGTGTACCAACTTCATTGTTTTTCTGGCCATTGATGCAACTTGAAGGTGCTGCTAGTGATGATATTGCATTGGGTATTGCTGTCGGTAGCACAGGAAGAGGCAATCTTCCTGGTGCTACATCAGATATTAGAGCAGCACTTCTTTTGCTTTTGATTGGTAAATGCACAGCTGATCAGGAAGCACTTAAGGAAGTAGAAGGCAATGAGTTTTTCAGGTAATCTTTTTAAGCTGCATATCTTAGTTGGTTAAAGTGTTGTGTATAGCTAATACTTTGACGTTTGTCCCTTCTCCACTCGACACCAATAGGGGGCTTCTAGATGATACAGATTCAAGGGTTGCATATTATTCTGCTGCTTTTCTTTTGAAGGTATGCCTCTCACAGTTGTTGATTTCTTGTTGATAGTTGTATTGCACTTAGCCTTAATAAAATTTGGATGCACAGAGGATGATGACAGAGGAACCAGAGATCTACCAGCGGATGCTTCAAAGTCTCATTTCAAAAGCTCAACAGGTTCACGCTCTTTTCCTATCTTAACTTATCGGGGTGAAATTTGAAATATTACACTAATATCGTTTGTATGCATCTGTTATTTAGATTAGCTCCTGCTGACATGTTCTGGCAGTTCAAGTCGCACAAGAAATTTAATTCCATGCATTTATTTGGTCTCTAAATTATGGCACTCACATGTTATTTATGCTGTCATCAGTGTAACAATGAAAAACTTTTGGAGAATCCATACCTTCAAATGCGCGGGATATTGCAGTTGTCAAATGATCTAGGAGTTCAATAATCACTACGGTTTGACTTTTCAATACAAAGCTTTCAATGAGAATTGGTACTATCGATCATGTTTATTATCAGAAGAATATGTACCTGCATTCCTCTACTCCAAACTAAAGAAAAGGTGCTCTCTCTCTCTCTCTCTCTCTCTCTCACACACACACACACACACACACACACACACAACACTAGCGGCTTTTGATAATTGATTCTGTCGTAGAACATGACATGATGTATTCTGTGAGGTTGCTAACGGCTTTTGATAATTTTACAGATGTTTGAGTGGATCATGTAAATTACTGCTTCTGCGGGATGCATGTACATGCTTCTGAATTTCTTTATTCTTTATTAGATTTGTATCAACATCCATCTGGGGGGCACTGTCATTTGCAAGATGAGTTGGAGATCATCCGGTTATAAACGTATGATGGCTATTTTAATGAAGTGATGACTTAGTTAGGACGGGGTGGTGTTCATAAATGTGAGTCCTGCAATTTTCTAACGCAGGATTGTGATCGAGCCAGTGCAACTTTTTTGTGAGGCATGCTCGGTTCAATAACAGTAGTCTGTATGTGTGTTTAATTTATCTGCCTTTCCATCGCAAGCAACAAAGGCATAGATGTCTGTATGCTAGTGTAATTGCTATCTGGAGGTGAACTGAACCCGTCCAAATAACATTGGGAGTGAACTTCCAGACAACCCTTCTGATTCGTAGATTTGAACTGGGAGTTAACAGTGTAAATAGAGTGAAACGAAAACAATTTTGCTTATGCTAATTACTGTGTATCCATGTAACTGAACTGTTTGGCTACTTTGCATAAACATGGTCTGATGTACAGTGTTCTATGTACAAATATAATTGCATGATCATTTGCACAATTTCTGCTCAGATGTCTATCGTGACAGTTCTGCTTCGTATTTGCCCGTGTGTGAACACCGAATATTGTCTTCCTGATCTGTCACGGGTGCAGCTGCAATATCTTGCTGGCGTGTCCAGTTGCAGCCAAAACTTGAATTCCATTCAACAGTAATCCCTACAGGAGCAGTGCCCGTCTCTGAAAATGGTGAAACCTCTTCTTGTCCCGAACCACATTCTCCCACCCTGCAACCTTGGAGATCATCTTGGCGGCACTGTGGCAATCTTTGCACATCCTGATGTTCTTGAACACCCTCAGCTTTGCTGGTCTGGCTGTCCTCAGCAACCCAAAAGCGATGGCCTGCTTCTCGCTGTGCCACCGTAGCGTCTCCACCTTCTCCTCCAGCTCGTGCAGCACAACGCGTGTGAGTCCGCGTATCCTCTCCTCCAAACCGTACCACATCCTCCTTACCTCGTCCATCTCAGGGAGCGAATTTTCTCTGGCAACAAAGCTGTACACCTTGCCTGCAACGTTGATCCAGCTGAAACCTGGCTCCTTGGAGACGCCAGTGTCCCTAAGCATCTTCCTCACCTTCCTCATCTCACTCCACTGGCCAGATCCAGCGTACATGTTGGAGGCAAGAACGTAGTGCTCGGCCTTGTCAGGTTCCAGCTCAAGCAACTTCCCAGCAACCTGCCTCCCCAACTCAACCTCTCCATGCATGTGGCAGGCAGCGAGCACGGAGCTCAGTATGTTGGCATCAGGCTCCTACCGAATCTCCTCCATGAGCGCCACTGCGTCGGCAAAGCGTGCTGCTCGGCTAAGCATGCCAACAACACAAGCATAATGTTCTAGCTTCGCCTCTAATCTGCAATTGCTTCTCATCTCCTTGAACAAATGCAATCCCTCTTCCAATATTCTGGCATGGCCGCATGCCATCAGTAGGCCAAGGTAGGTGAATTCATCAGGTTCCATCCCCTCCTTCATCTTGTCATACAGCTCAACCCTCCTTCATCTTGTCATACAGCTCAACAGCTTCTTTCCCAAGACCATTGAGCGCATATCCGGTGATCATCACTGTCCATGAAACTGCATCTTTCACCTTCAACCGATTGAAGAATACCCTAGCATCGTCTACAAACCCACACTTTGCGTACATGTCTATCATTGAGCTGGATATAAATGAGTCTTCACAGTAGTCGGTTTTCAGGGCAGAGCAGTGAATCTCCTTCCCTAACCGAACAGCTGATAATTGTGAGCAAGCCATGAAGGCGCTTGTTGCTGAAATCAATGCGGGCCAATGGCCTCCTCCCTCGGATTGCATCTCTCGGAAGAGCTGGAGGGATTTACCGGGTAATCCGTTCTGCGAGTAACCGGCGATTATGGTGTTCCTGTGAAACTTCATATTTTTCCTCCACTGCATCAAACAGGACTCTAGCACAAGACTCCCTCCCGCATTGGATGTAAACCGAGAAGAGAGACCCGCATGAAGGAATCCCTCTCCAGCCCATTCCTAAGGATGAATCCATGAGTGGCCTTGCCATAGTGCAGATGCTTCAAATTGGCACATGCCAGGAGCAAACTCACAATGCTAAACCAGTCAGGCTTCGGTCCACAAGCACTGATCATCTGAAGGAACAGCTCAATCACGGTGCTAGCTTCGCTGTTCTGCACGTGCGCACCGATCAGTGCGTTCCATGAGCTGACCGTCTTGCTCCGGATGCCGGCAAAGACACGGTCGGCATGGAGCAAACACCCACATCTCCTATAGGCTGCGATCAGTGCATTTGGCACCATGTCGCCGGTCAAATGCAAACCTCTCCAGATGGCAAAGGAGTGCAGCTCTCTCAGCTTCGCCAGCTCCGGCGGCCCTGAGCAAACCGGCAGGACACTCAACATGGTGATCTCATCTGCCGGCACACCGAGTTCTTAGCTCTGCATCTCCCGCAGGAGCCGAAACACTGCGTCGGCCTCGCCGATCCTCGCGTACCCGCCGAGCATCACGTTCCAGGACACGACGCTCCTCTCGGAAGCCCCCAAGAACGCGCGCTCGGCGTCGGCGACCTCGCCGCACTTGGCGTACATGTCGACCAGCACGTTGCCCACCCGCAGCCCCCCCTCCCGCCCGGACTTCACCGCGAGGCCGTGCACCGCCCTGCCCGTCTCCAGCCACACGAGCTCGGCGCACATCGGGATACCGTCACCAGCGTCGCCTCGTCGGCCGCCTCCACCCCGCCGAGAGCCACCAGGCACTCCCGGAACAGCTCCACGCCTCGCCGCGTGTCAGAGACCGCCGCCATAAGCGCGTTCCAGGAGACGAGGTTCCTGGCCGTGGCAGGCGTTCCGTCGAACATCTTCTCGGAGTCCTCGACGCGGCCGCACCTGCCGTACATCGAGACGAGGGAGTTGCCGACGTAGGGGTCGTCGGCCAGGCCGAGCTTGGCGGCGAGCGCGTGGACCTGGCGCCCCGCGGCGACGTCGTGGAGGGTGCCCGCAGGACTTGGCGGCAGGCGGCAGCGTGAACCCGTCGGGGCTGAGGCCGTCGGAGGCGGCGAGGAGTGGAGGGAGGAGGGCGAGGGCATCGGCGTGGCGGCCGGCGCGGGAGAGGTCGGCGAGGAGAGCGTTCCATTGAGGGAGGGCTGCGGCGGTAGGCTTCGGCGGCAGAAGCTTGCTTGCTGGCGGCGCGAGGTGGACGGCGGCGGCGGGCATGGGGTCAGCTCAGCTTGCTTATCTGAAGAACCGCAGATGGAGAGTGAGCTCACCTACGAGTAGTCCTACACCCTTCCAATTTTTATTTCAGAATGTACATTTGTAAGTTCAAAAGAAAAGCCGAAAAAACCTATACAGTATTTGCAAACTTGTGTGCAGAAATAAGGATGAAAATTTGTTTTCTTTGCAGAGACACAAAAATACATAAATTTTCACAAACAATACAAGTTTAGTTATATAGTACTCAAACATGTACAGGGGTGATTTTTGTCATGTTATTGGAATACCAATAGGAGAGTACAACTGTGAGAATGAATACTGCTTAATTTCTAGGTGGTACTATGCTCCTAATGCAAATGATCCATGATGAACACTTCCTCTCGCATCTAGCTAGACTTCTTTAAGTCTTAGAGGTGGGATCGATGTAGACTATAACTATTTTTATTAATAATGTGTTGGTTAGGTCTTGAACTCAAAACCTCTTAATTTTAATATTATATTATATTACATGCACCAACTAGTTCACTTATCAGCTTAAACCGTTGAAGAAATACAAGCAATATATTTTAACAAAACTGCAGGCCCAATCTGCCGAATCGTTTTGCTTTGACAAATTTCATAAGCAATGGAGCGGAATAACATCTGTAAGCACCCCAGCAGCATGCATGGTCAGATGCTTGTAGATAACCGTTGATAATTTCGTATGCAGAGATATTTGATTTTACAAGATCTTTATTTCACATTCCTGTCTGTCTGCCTATCCTTTGTCTTAATAATCCACATGCCATTTCATATTCAGTTCAAGGCACTGTATGTAGATCGGTGCTTATACGGTTCGACAGTAACTGCAAATTCAGTCATCTTTCACAGGAACTTAACTTGTCTGAAGCAGGACAAGTATGGTGTTCAAATCGCACGTTCTGCATCTGAAGATGTACAGAAGCAGTATTGCCAATTAAGAATTGTGGAATATATATCTCGACCGGTCGTAGCAGTATCTAATATTCTGATATGAAGATGAGTATCCGACAACACACATATATATAGTTAAACCAGGGGATTTATTTAGGGGGGGGGACATGCATGGCACCTGCATGCAGAGGCCTTGAGCTAGCCCTCAGGTAGCATTACATAGTAAGTAGATGCATGCGCGTAGGCAAGTTGATGATCAATCTAGTTGCAGCTGCAGCAGGAGCAGCCGCAGCTGGTGCCGCACTTGCAGGTGCTGCAGTCGCAGCCGCCGTTCTCCGCCGCCATCTCCGACCCGCCGGAGCTCCTGGATATACAATATTAATTAGCACTCGCTAGGATCAATCAATGAAACTGATTACAATTATTAGGTTAGCTAGCGCGCGCATGCATGATGAGAAAGTATAAATTAAGAGAACGACGTACGCCTTGTGGCCGGCAGCAGCGGAGAGGAGCTGGGTGCCGGTGGGCTCCACCTCAGGGTACATCTGGCAGCCGCCGCAGCCGTTGCCGCACTTGCAGCCGGCACCGCAGCCGCAGCTTCCTCCGCAGCACGACATCTTCGACCTTGCTTGGGATTGGATGGAAATGGAGGCTAGTTAGCTAGTTAGGAGCTTGTTGTGCTAGCTTCTTGCTCTTCTTGCTGGCTTATGGAGCAATGGCAGGCAGCGAGCGCTATTTATAGGCAGCAAGAAGGAGAAGGAGAAGGCTAATGTAGTGTAGCGTGTGAGAGATGAGATGCTGGACTTTGCCAAAGAATGGACGTGAGCAACCGAGGGACCACCGCTTAGGGAAGAGGAATAAGGATAGGGTCACTCGATTCCCTTTGTTTCTTGTTTCTTTCTTACAAGGAATTAAACAATATTTTATTTGTGGGAATTGATTTATAGTTCATGTTGTCAGAGAAAACATCTATTTAGGAATAGTATTCGGGAAAAAAAATCTAACCCTCGGTTATGCTTAATTTACGAATTAGAAGATAGTATAAGGGGAAAAAATCTCGTCGATAACCTTCGGTTATGCTTTGCGATTTAGGCAATACGATCAAAGGAAGAAAAAAAGGACCTTTTCCCCCATCCTACCTTTGAAATCGTAAAGCACAAGCGTGACTATTGTTTATCGATTCATGAGATAGGGTCATGTAAAAAAGTTTTGACAAACGGTTACCGAAATCTTGGTTAAGGATAGATATATGAGTTTCAAATTCGAAATACACTTAATTTCATTAACATTTTCATCTGTTTAATGTATATTTCAATAACTAGCTCACTTCTCTGACAAAAGGAAAAAAAATAACTAGCTCACTTCTCTGACAAAAGGGAAAAAAATAACTAGCTCACTTCCACTGTTCTCAAATATTTAATGTTTGAAAATTTTGGCCAGCCGGATCTCGAAGGCCCCATTATAATTTTTGCAGAGCCCGGGGATTTTTTGCCCTGGACAGAATATAAGTATTTCAGTAAATGGGTTTATTCATCAACTTTTGTTTTATGGGGAAAAGCAATACATGCATAAAGGTGAGAGGGAACTGAGTGGGCAGTGCCAATTCTTGTTGGAAAGCTCGATCAATGGCTATTCGGTTCTTGACTTCTTTCCATAGACAAAACAATACCATAGGAGTGAGCATGATTTGTGTGGAGATAAATATCACTGATATTTTGCATCAAACATCAGGGCATCTTCCCATACGTAAGCTGTATCTAAATCTTATACATGTTGATTAACATTTTATTTAGGTGGAGAAGAGAGTGTAAAAATTGTATCTTCATTGCACGTGACATGATAGTTTCGCACAAAATAAGCAATAATAAATGACAAAATGGTGCATCCTAGAGGATATTTTAACTCCTAAACAGGGTTTTTTTCTTTTTACGATCTCAAGAGGCTTTATTACTCATTTGGACGAGTACATTCGCTTAGCAGACAACCCTCAAGGAAGACTAGCACACGGTTAAGCCAAGTGCAAAGACGTCGGTCCTCAGAGAGGCCTGCTTGGCAGAGGTAAGCAGCAATATTGCATGTCCTTGGTGCATACACCAAGCGAAAAAGAAGAAAATGCAAAGCTAGCTCTTGATAATTAGTAGGATGACTGGTGGCCCTGGTGAGAGAGAAAATTATATGTGAGCTGTATTTTTTTTTGTCAAAATATGTCGGCCTGGAGTGACTATAGATACAATGATGTGTAGAATTTTCGATGCAACTATAGACTCAATTGAAAATGCGTTGGATCATGGGTAGGAATTATAGATACAGTAGGTTTGAGATGCCCCCACGGATACAGGCACAGGTTGCAGACGTTTAAGCAGCTGTTGCAAGATGATTTGCCTACCCATCACGTCTAGCAAAAGGTAATAGGGATAAGGAAATGCAAAATGATCTCTCATTTCTACCCAACACTCCGACGCAATTGCGTTGAATTCCTTGCAAAAGAATTGGTGATGCATACTAGCTCTTGCACCAGCATTGCCGGACGAGACGAAAAAGAATCGCAACTAGAGGTGAAATGTCGCAGATGCCCAATGGCCGGTACAAGTGAGTTCATCTAAAAGTTCAAACCGATGAAAAAAAAAGAGTAATATATTTCAACACGCAAAATCACAGAGTTAAGAAAAACAATTGCCAATTTGGATGCCAGTTGTAACGTCCCTATTTCTTAATCGCGTGTTAATCGTGCATCATGTGCATTTCATGGCATCAAAATGTAAACCTAAAAATGAGTAAGTTTTTGAAATTTTTGAAATCCTCACGAGAAACCCTAACGCTTATATGAAGCTTTACGATGAAATCCAAATGTTGGTTTAGGATCCCTTGAGCAAAAGTGATTCGAACGCTTCCCGAAAAACCCTAGTCTCACCCTAAGGGCATAAGCATAATTTTTTTTACGTATTACGCATTTAAAATAATACGGTAACATGTTCTAATGGAATTGAATTCCATATTTTGCATGTTTGTTAGAATAATTCATAGACTAAATAGGATTTGAGTTGTTTTTGGGGTTAAAATGAAATCAAATCAAAAGGAGAAAACTTAAAAACCTAAAAACCCTAATTTCTCCCCCCCTGCCGCATGGGCCTGCCCCCGGCCCGTTTTCCTTCTCTTCCGGCCCAGCCCATCTTCCCTTGCTTCTCCTCTAAGCCACCGGCCACCTATCCCTATCCCCTCACCCGGCGCCCTCATCCTTATCCTCCCGCTGCCCCCACTCTCTCTCTCTCTCTCTCTCTCTCTCTCTTCTACCCACTGGAGCTCTCTCGGCGTCGCGCCGCCGCTTGCCTCGCTCCCTCACCGCGGTTCCTCACCGCGCCGCTACCACACTCCGGAGCCGCCGCCGAAGCCCCCGGCTCGCCTCCGCCCAAGCTACCTCCATCCCGGGCACCCCCGCCTCTCCACCGAAGCATCTCGCCGGGAGCCCCCTCCCCTCGCCGCCTTCGCTCCGCCTCCGCCCGAAGCTCCCGAGCTCCTCCCTCACCTCGCCTCCCCGGCCGCTTCCTCGCCACCGGAGCTCACCGAGCCGGAGCTCGTTGCCCCGCTCCCGTCGTCTCCGACTGCCCTCGGCCTCGCCACCTATCCGCCGCCTAGCTCCCTCGCCGTCGTCCCCTCCGTCGCTCCGGTAAGGTCCTATCGCCGCCGTCCTTGCCGCGTTGCCCTCCCCCGGCCTACCTCACTGCCGGCGGTGGCTCGCCACGGCCGGACCGAGCGCACGGCCAAGCCCTAAGCTGAGCTCCCGACCGGGCTCAATTAGGCCATTAATGGCCTAATTAACGTGTTGCTAAGACACAATTAATACCATTAAGTGTGTAATAATTTCTAACCGTGATTAACAACTATAATTAATACTAAAAGTGCTGTCCGGACACATTAATCACTTCATTAATACTAAGCATGTTTAATTATGACTTAACCGACACATTAATAACCTCCATTAATAACTACCAGTGTATTAAATACACTTAATTGTTATGTCCGAATGACAGCTGGACCCCACCTGTAAGAAATTAAAATAAAGATTAAAGAAAAAGGAAAAGTATGACAGTGGGCCCCACTTGTCATTGACTTAGTCAATTTTGGTCAAAATTGACCAGTAAGGCCCACATGTCAGCCTCTGGTGCTATTTAAATTAATTTAAATATTATTTTTACTGAGAAAAATACAACAAAGGATTAAAAATGGATTAAATCTTGAAAAATTCATAGAAAATTCATCTTTAATCAGAAAAATGCAAGTAATATATCAAAATGTTCAGAAAAATGAGATCTATTCAAAAATATCATTTTCATCCATGTTTGCATGCTAGGAAAAACATAATTGGCTAAAAACTCAAATTAGGGTTTCCGATTAGCCGGAGGATTTTCGGATCGCGATATTTTATGCGTCCGAACTCCGATTAAATTGATTCCACTTGCATTAGTCTTTATTTTGCACCCTCTATGCCATGGCATACATTGCATCTCATGCCGATGTTCCGCATTTTGATATTTACGATTATGCCCTTTTTGTTTCCGGTGTTTTCGTTCTTCTTCGTTAGAGCCGAAAAATCCAGAAGTGGACCACCTCGATCACGAGCAGGGTTCCGTTGCAGAGCCACCAGGCAAGCAGCCCCTTTGGTCACATTGCAAAACTCCTACTATTTGCAAAGTATTAGTTGTTTTTAAATTCTTTATCACATGCGTTCAAATTCTATGTTTCCGCTAAGCAGAACCCTAGTCTGGTGAATAAAACTTACCTTGTCGCTCAAATAACTCCACCACCATCCCAATCTATCTAGAGTAGAATAGTGTACACTGTTATAATGCCTGCTATATTACTAATGCTTAGACATGCTTAGACATGTAAAAGTCATAATTTCTTGGATGGCAGACGAATTCACACTATTAGATGGGTTACGTGGTAGGTGGGTGTTCACCGGGATAACTAATAAACTTGCTTAATTATATCTGGGTTTAGACGAGAGGCCATGGCTGGGAGCATGGTGGGTTGTCTCGTCTTCCCACAAGGACCGGTTACCGGTGTTCCTTCGAACCAAGATTTGCATACTTCTACACGGGTGGATTATGGGGCCACCCACGACTAAATAATTTGCCTAGACTTAGAGTATGAGCTGCATAGTTCGCCGTTCCATTTGCCGTGTGCGTGAAAAAGGAATGTGGTGTGGTGCTTCAATATAGGTAAGGGGTACACACGGTTCGAGGCCGGGGATGTATCACCTGCTATAACTTATGGGACCGTGTCATAGTTACGGCCGGACTGATGTACATGGATTGGCCCGTAAGGGTGGCTCATACCTAGGTCGAAATCATTGTAAAGGCCGTGTTCGATCACCCTCCGCCAGCACACCTCGTGAAAGTGTGTAAATCGTCGATGGCACTAGGAGACGATCGATACGTGTAGGGAAAGATGTACACTCCTGCAGGGTTTAAACTGTTTGAACAGCCGTGTCCGCGGTTATGGACAGCTTGGTAAGATTTTGCATCGAATTAGACAACTATAACAAACTCTAAAACTTGCCAACTCTAAGGCTGCGGTGTAGCGACAGCTTCCTCCCAGGGTGGTCGAGGAAGAGTCAGGGTATCTAAGGTATGGTGATCTGCAGTAAGGACTGATTGTGAAGTGTTCGACTCGTCCCCTTTAAAAAGTATTCTGGTAGTCGGCTTTTCATCTACTTATTCCTATTGACAAACGTAAAACTTGCTTTCTGCAAAATAGTTCACAATTACCTCTTTATTGATACCTGGCACCGTTATTATTAATTTTCGCACTGTAAGTCTTGCTGAGTACAATTTTGTACTCACCCTGCTATTGTTGATATGTTTGTTGCAGAGGAAACTACCCCTCCTGAGGGTGGTTCCTATATAGAGATTGACACCAACGACGACTAGTCGCTGGGAATCCCAGGCAGTGATCCTGCCCCGGGGTTGGCAGCTTGGTTTGTTTCGTTGCCACTTTCGGCCTCACCGTTTTGGCTTCGTAGCCGCTTATACTCTTCCGCTGTGTATTTGGATCTTCAGATCCTTATGTGAATATATGTTTGTTAAGTTTCAAACTTATAATATTGCAGTTTCCGTCGTAGAGTTACTGCTGTGAAATCTGGTTGTTTTCGCCTGCTCATGTGCCGTGTGTGTATGTTGATGAAGCACATGTGGTGGGTATGATTTCAGAGTTTATATTATAGAGTTATTAGGTCTAATCACCGCTGTGAAGCGACTCTGCTACTGAAAGATTGGGAACTATATCATCCTACTCCAGCCGAGTATTAGTTTGCCGGGGCGAGTTTGGGGTTGATGTTCTGGCTCAGTAAGAAAAGAGTGAGGAGACCATATCACCTTACTTGAACCGTGCATTCGTTTGCCGGGGAAAGTTCGGGGTTGACGTCTCGGGCTATTCGGAGCCATATCACTCCACTCTTCTTGGGATTGATCCTCAGGGGTTGAGATCGGGGTTGACGTTTCGACTTAACGGGTGGTTTTACTTAAGACTCTCTGTTATGAATTCTGGGGTCCGGCACCAGTTTGGGCCGACTCAATGACCCATCTAATTGTTTTGCTATGTGCACACAAAATAAACTAACAATTGAGTCGAATGGAAGCATTAATTGACTTCCTTGTTCGTTCGTTCGTCGCACGGCTAATTAAGCACTGCAAAAAATTGCAATGATCACGTGAGGTAATTGAGGAACTGGGCAGCGGTTGCAATTGCTCCCCCGGTGATGGCGTTCTTGACGATGTCCTCCTGCCTATGCTTGGTGTTGGCTGCAGACACCAGGGCTCCTGTCACGGCGCCTCCAAGCATCGCGTTCTTCTGCAACACCAAAAAGGGAAACATGTATGGATCTGCAGCACGTGAGGACATGAACAATGCTCAGATTGTATTATATATAGCTAGCATTATTATTACCCAATCCCTGTGACCACGGATCATTTCGATGCCATACTCCACGCCCACGTATACACATGAATCAATGCAAGGAGTATATAGTAGTGTTTGAGTTGAAATAATTAATATGCAACTGCATTACCCCAATATACGCCTTCCTTGCACATTTTCTTCAGCTGCGTATAAATTCAGCAGCGCATTAATAACTACATACATCTAGTATTACGAGTACAAGATATACAGTGAATTAAAAAAAATTATGTGACCCTATTTCTTTCTTGAGGAAATATTATATATGTGATCCTATTTCAGGATGCAAATGGAAGTGTTATACAGTACTAATATCACTTACAGCATGCTCAACTTTGTGCTTTGAAACGTCCCCTACATGAAACAGAAAGAAGTCATGAATTGTGACACTATGAATTAATGAACCCCAATCGATGTGAATTAGATTGCAACATATATACCTCTGTGGAGGCAGTCGAAGGTCTCCTCGGCGGCGACCTTGCAAGCACCGACGGCGCCGATCTTGAGGAAGCCGTCGACGGTGCGGTTCAGGAATGGCCCAATGGGTGCCCCATGTCCACGGCCAGGTCGAACCTCCCCAACGACGACGACAGGAAGCCGCCGTGAGCCATTGATCCTCCACGTGCGTTCGCCGGCCGGGTTGATGATGATCGCTGTTGTCACAAGACTTGATTTTACTTGTCGTTTCTACTTTCTAGATGGATGGATGGATGTAGGATCACCATGTATATATAATACCAAGTGGCAAGTGTCGTCTAATTTAAGCATGCAAGAATAATTAATTTAGCATCAGGCATCGATCTGCATGCAAGAAACAGTCAGGGTCCGCATGCACCGCGCTGTTTCTTTTTTTTTCAACAAAACGAACTGAAGCAGTTCGCCTCATTCCTGGCGTCGACAATGACAAGAAAAGGTCGGACAAAAACACATGGAGGTTAATCCCGCTAATCAAAGCCTCACCGTGCATATGTTTGTTTCTTGTTTCCAAAAGATTGCGGCCTGTACTACCGACTTGTCGACGCAGAACGGTGATCAGGTCCCCTCCCCGTGATGTTCCAGTGAGAGATCACAATAGTCTGGTAATCAGGGACTTGGTCAGGAGTTTGATGTTCAGCACCGTGAAAGGTGAACCCAGAGATGTGTGAGCTGATACTCTGAAAGAAAGTTGCAATTGCCCAGTTTCTAGTGCTCTTTTCAGAAAGTTGAATCATGCCAAGTTTATTCAAAAAAGCAGCTGGCCTATTAGCTCAGCTGGTTAGAGCGTCGTGCTAATAACGCGAAGGTCGCAGGTTCGAGACTCTTTTCTTTTACTAGCATAATGCCCGTGCGTTGCTACGAATTAAAGAAAATATACTATATATTTAAGAAAATTATACTACTATTTATGCTATATTAGATTATTCACACCCACTCTTATCTCAACCATTGCTGTCGGGTCTAAATGGTGGTTTGCTCAAAGATGGACGGACCATCGCCACCAATTGACATCTTTATAAGAGTAAAGATAACAACTTTCCCAAAAAAAAGTATCAAAAAAAAATCAATTGGTTTCGCCCGGGTTCGAACCGGAGACCTTCAACTTTTCCGAAAAAAAGTATCAAAAAAAATCAATTGGTTTCGCCCGGGTTCGAACCGGAGACCTTCAGTGTGTTAGACTGACGTGATAACCAACTACACCACGAAACCGTTTTGTGTCTTCCTTACCCCCAAATGGAAGAACTATCCTATTGATCTCCGCTGCACATAATCAAATTTTATTCAAAAAATATAAAGTATTAATGTCTAAATTAGCTTATAAAATGACAATAACTGTCATATTGTGGTCAATATTAGTGGAGAAACCCATCACAACTAGTATGATGATATGCTACTCTTACAACTAGCACAATCACCTAAATGATACTAGAATAAATAAAGAACAACTATTCAACACGACAATACCTTTATGAACACGGCACCCAAAGAAGCCATGTCGCTGACCGCCTGACCCGGCTGTAGGAGCACAAGGAGAACGCCCGTTTACGACTGGCTGGGCATGGCGCCCATGCGCCATCCTTGCACTGGCCCTTTTCGGTCTCCCATGCAATGTAACCGATAGCTGCCATGCCATCCGACGCACCGCTGATTGTCCGTCTCGATCCGATCTGGAGAACTCCACCCGTGCAACTCCCTCTAAATCGATCGCTGCCCAAAATAGACGTGTAAAGAGATGCCCCGTTGCCACCACCATCCAAAAGGCCCCACTCCGTCCAAAGCGAATGTGCGAAGATCGGCGACACGAAGATTGGCGACATCAGCGGTGAGGGAAGGGAGGAAATTGGAGAGGCGGTGGTGGCTAGAATTTGGTTGTCCCCAGTGTTGCCTACAAGACACCAGAGGCACTCGTTTTTATCGTAGTACTCTCTCGACCAGCCTTGATGCCGATCATCTTGAAAACAATATGTCTTGCTGCATGCAAATTTCTAAAGGAGCGGTGTCGGAATGGAATCCTGTAATGGTTTACTTATAGGTAAGATTAAGCTGTTAGTCTCAGAGGTAGGACATATTGAGATCTTTCATTGTAAGAGAGAGCAGATCGAACTATCTTAGTTCGGGTGTCGTGAGGCAATCATGTCATTCTTGCATGACTCTTTTGTAACGCATCTCCTTCAATCTCATGTGGGTTGTAACCCTATTTAAATTTATATTGATCTTATTTCTACATCATGAAAAAGAAAAAAATATTAGTTAGGCATGCATTTTCATTTATTTTTCAAGGAAAGACCCACTAAGGGGTTGATTTTCATTCATCAGAAACACAGTAATGTTACATAATCTGATCGGAGAGTCGTGAAAAAGAAAAAAATGGTTACATAACCTGAGCCCTTGTGGAAGATTACAAACTAGTCAGATAGTGGGGCAATCATCATGCCTTGGATTTATCAGACCATAGTAGAGTAGAGTGGCTAGGTGATTGATGTCTAAGCTAGTTTTGTTGGCCTGTTTGACCCAACAAACACTCGACTCGAATCCTTTCGCCTGAAGCCTTAATAACACTATGAGTATTCCTTTAAACTGGCATTCCTAATACCCTACACAGAAAAGATCAAGTAAATAATTTTGCAGTAGGTAACACGACGGGGTGGTGGCGCAGTTGGCTAGCGCGTAGGTCTCATAGCTAAAGTGAGTGATCCTGAGGTCGAGAGTTCGAGCCTCTCTCACCCCAATTTTTTTTTGTTAACCGTTCTGGAATCACTGTAGCTCACCACTGCGTACGAGAGCGTGCCATCTGGCTTGCATGGCTGGTAGTGACCTTCCTTGCTAGTTCCAGCCGTGGCGTCGCCGGATGCAAAAGGCAAAAGACAACACGAGGAGGAAGTACTAAATAACAGCATCTGCCGTGCAGCCACACACACTCAGGTCCGTCCGCAGAATCAAGTTGACATGAAAACCGAAGCAGCAACCAGAGGAACATCAGCTGGATTATGCACCGTTGCTTGAATTGTTCATTTAATTAACATCTCATAGCCAGTTGTTTGAGACATTCAACACGAAAAAACAATAGACATCATCATGATCATGGGACAAGCAGCAGGCAGAGCTAGCTGGCAAAATTGGGGAGGGGGGAACCAATATATACTTGTCTTTGGCCATTGCCTTTTCTCAATGCATTCCGCATATGCTCCTTTCTTTCCTCGCAAATCTTCCCTCTTTTTGTAAAGTACCCCACTCTAGCAACATCAAATATAAAACACGCACTGCCACTGCCCACTTCTTGAGTTCTTTCTCATGGAAAGATTCTCCCAATTTTTAGTCACACGCCATAAGAGGGGAAAAGAGGATGAAAAGGTAAAGCATGTCTCAAGGTACATTAACACGCGGCAGTTTTTCAAAACCGAATATAGATCTTGTAACAGAGAGGATCATCTTGTTCACAACCAAATGAAGCAAAAAACATATATTTTTCGAAACAGGGCGCTACTTCAAGCTTACACATCCTACAATTACAAAGCAGGGACCAACCATGTGTAGTATCAGACTATCAGGTTTCAAAATACAAGGGGTAAGAGGATATTTGATCAAAAATCAATGTAAGGGGGAAAATTTGTAACAACTCTCAGTTGTACAAGGTATGCCAGCAGATTCACCACTAGCATCCATCTTTGCCGAACAAACAAAAATGAAATCCAAAAAGAAATTTGAGTATTTTTTTTTGTATATGCCTTCAAAAAAACCTGGCATGTTATCTCCACTCTCCTGCCATGTTAGTACCTGTCACCTAATTCCCATTAACTGTCCAAAGCCTGAAAAAAATCCTCTCCTTTTGCAATTTTTCCTTTTCAAAATTCTTCTGTATGCAAGAAGCACAAATATGTATCACAAACTGAGCAGGGACCGCCGCCGCCTCTCAAATTTTGCCCTCCTCTTCTTTTCAGTCTTGATCGGCAGCATGAGCAATCTTCCGGTATCAAGTTCTGACTGCAGGGAGGATTTCAGCCTCTTCAGATGCCCAACGCATAGTGCATGGTCCAAGGCTCCGCCATGGAAGTCTTGCTCAGAGTGCAAGTCTTCCCTCTCATACTTGGAATGCCATTTCGCTTGGAGATAAGACAAGGATCTCCATGGAGGAAGGGGCATAGAGTTCTGCTTTAGGGACCATTTTGCAGCATCTACCATCACATGCAGGAACTGCTTCAGCCTAGGAAGGGTACCAACATAGACTACTGGAAGCGAGTTCAACAGAGTGCCATAAGAATCAACTGCCCTGGCTATTTCAAAGTGGCTTCTGAAGTCAATATCAATGATCAGACGCTCTGAACCCATCATATCACTGTTCATTATGACATCAATGTACTCATGATCACCTGATTGGCAAAATAACAAACAGCTTAGTCACACAACTCAAGTTATAGAGAAAAACTAAGTGCTCTAAGTATAAAGCATAGGTAGCTAAGCCTTCATCTGGATTACCTCCAGGTATCTTGTCAAACCCCTGCCATTTGGATATGCAAACTGCCGCATCATATCCTGAATATCTCAAGAGCTTCACAAGTAGATGACGGATGCAACTGCCGCTGCATTGGCCTCTTATGAAAGCCTGAAGCTCTGACTCATGGATGGAGAACAATAGTGAGTGGACCACAGAGAGCAGCTCATTTTCATTCTCATCTCCACCTTGCTTGTACATCTAAAATGGAATGCGCAGAATGTAAGTTCCAGTGTACACAACATATAATCAATCTGGTATCTCATAGAGTAATAGAAAGTTATCCAACCATCAGTTTGGGTAAAACTACTGGTAACAAGCAAAAGTGTAAAATGTATACAGCATGCTAAGCGCAACAGATAACCAAGTGCCTTCTCTGAACCAGACTTGACATCGCATGATCCATGAAAAATTGCTAGCACAAGATTATAGCACGGAAAAAATGATGCATACACTGATGTTTCAAGCTCTGAGAATACAGCTAAAACTGCTCCCCAGGCATCATAGTAGTTGAGATTAATCTTAAAAATATTCTGCCTATAGTGTCGTGTGTTATATAATCCATTGTGCTACAACAGTTTGATGATACAATCCAAAGCAAATCAATTCTATGCTGTTAGACTCTGCTACTTGTAGAAATTCCACTGTGCACTCAAAACTTTAGAGACAACAATTAAAATTGCAAGTGCAAGTATGCAAGCTTCTTATAGATTTTTATTTTGCAGTGTGTTCATGGAGTAAATTCAGATGAAACAAGCAGAAGTGTCATAAATAATAACGACAATTCACATGAAAGCAACTACTATTGATTTCCCAAAAGTTCAAACCTCATCATAGCTTGGGAAGTACTCATTGGACTTTTTTTGGTCAACTACCGACTAATCAACCTCCACAGGAGCTGACCAGACGGGGAAGCAAGGGTAGGGTGTATGTACCGAGATCTTATCGGCGAGGTGGGCGAGGTCGGAGAGGCCGGACTCGCTGTCACTGCTGCCGCGCGAGTCCCCGCCTCCGCTGCCGCCGTTCTCGAGGAAGTCGCTGACGAGCATGGCCAAATCCATCTCGCTCTCGTGGCTGTTGTGGCTCCCGAACCCCTCCGCGGCACCGCCTCCTCCTCCCCCGGTCCGCAGCCACAGCTCGCCTGCCGGCGACCCCGCGCCGACCCCGAACCCCCACGGCGCCACCCTCGCCGGAGCCCTCCGCCTCGGCGCGGCCGCTGCCGGAGGAGAGAGGCCGAACTCCTTGGCCACCAGCATCATCTCGCCGAGGCCGCAGCTCGAATCGGAGCAGTTAGAAGAACGAATTTGGAGAAGTGGGGGGCGAATTTTTAGTCGCGCGAGAAATCGACGAAATCTCGCGGAAGGAGAAGTGGGATGGGAATAGGAGAGAGGAAAAGCCAACGCGGTTGCGTCCTTATTTATAGCCGAGCAGACCCGTCTGACACGTGGGCCCCACCTCCCGGAGCAGGAAGCGGCTCACCGTTTGGTTGCGGTACGGTTCCTTGTGATCGTCCGAGTGTTAATTAAGGTGGGGGCTCATGATTAGTTGAGTCATTAGCTCCTAATTGGGAACGGATCAACTGCACCGATACAGTGCACGTGCGTCAATAACGTGATATGAGTAGTATTTTTGTAGTGATTAGAGAGAATATTATTTTTTCTTAACTAAGAAAAGATTTATGCTTCTAAGATAATCTTCTCAACTACTCCCTCTGTCCAACAATGTAAGACGCGCACATATCTCAATATTTACAATTAGACATATATTATTTTAGTTACATGATATAAAAGTGGTATTATTGGATTCGTTTTCAAAAATATTTTTCGATGATATCATTTTTGTGTCACATAACCAAATATTATAGGTCAAATTATAAATCTTGAGATGCGTGCATGTCTTACATTATTGAATGGAAGGAGTACTAGAGAGATACCTTTTGTGCACAAGATAGTTAGAAACTCATCCTCTATTCATCTCATTTGTTTACTCTCTTTACTTTAACTAACCAGGTCGTCTTCTTTATGAATTGATCCGATATTGTTAACGCATATATGCAGATATATTGAAACTAAATGATTCCACGTATAGATTATGAAACTACCGTATGAAAAATCATTGACTATTTGATTTACTCGAGTTCACGATTTTGTACAGCACAGATACCACATAGTTGAGTGATTACCTTGTGTTTTACGCATTTAAGATTTTTCAAGATGTATTTGTGGGGCACGCATCTATACATTTTGGAGGAGAGGTTAATATGCATCTTGTCATTTGGGGTGGGTTGCCACGTGTCAAGAGTGTCCTGCTATGTCAGGCAAGCACGCCGGACAATGATGAGAAGAGTGGACCACTAGCCACCACTGGTGGGATCATCGAGCTACAACTCTGGACTTGATCTTTGTGACGGTCAGCGATGACTCCCTGAAGCATGTCGCCAATAACCCGCGTCGGTGTGGAGAAAACTCCAAAACCAGAGCCAAAAACCTCCCTTAGTCCAGAGCAAGGAAAACTAGATGTTGGAACAAAGCTTGCCGACACCATGGATAACGGAGACAAACATGCGCCAGAAGCAGAGACCGCATGTTGGCCAGAGAAGAGGGCTCGCTAGTCTTCATCGGCAATTGCTGTGCACCCATCCAATTTGGACCACCAAGTGGGCCTCCCCATTGAGAGGATAAGGAGCTTGACAAGAGGCGTACCTGGGAGAAGGATACTTGGCACGGCGAAGGAGCACAGGAGGTTCCCGGTGACCACGAGTGTGAGACAATCCCACCACCCGCAACTAGAGAGCACACCAGGACAAAAGATGCTCTGGAAGCTTGTCCACCAACATGTTATTCGACCCTTTAGTGGCTAGATTTAGAAGAAAACCAAGGTAGCAAGGGAACGAGTAGGGGAGAAAACAAGAGAAAAGAGAAAAGAAAGAAGGTGAAGCTCCAGAGCACCTGGATTGGGCATACCATCCTTCCTCATCTCTCCATTCGACTCCATGGCGACGAGCGGACTGAGGAAGCAAGGCGATGCGGATACCCAGATCTGGAGCTGCGTCGGTCGAAAATCAACATAGAGGCATAGATCAGGCCTACTATCCACCTCCGACAACAACTGCTCTGGCCACAATGGACAGAGCAATAGAGGCGAGTAGAAGGAGGAGAACATCGTCTGGATCTTGCTTATTTAAAGAGAAAATATGAGTAATATACGTACTAGTGGCTACAGGGTCTCTCTCTCACTACTCCGGTGTCGAAGCCACTTGAGAAGGGGAGAGAGAGAGGCCAACTGAGGCAGGGTAAGAGGAGATTTTAGGACAGGAGGAGCCCGCTCAGAGAAAAGCCACAAAGGTAAGCTGGGGAAATGCTTACTCTCCACTCACACACATCGTTGCTGTTCTACTTGTGCCAGGGTTAATTGTATGCCTTGGAGATCCCGGTATCTGCGACTCGGTAAGCTAATTGATCCAAGAATATTCGGCTGGGACATAAACGTTAATTTGCAGAAACACAAGGGCATGAAGGAGTGTGTACACGCGCTATCCAATTGAACACACGCCTGTATGTACTATGACTAAAAGGAGTATACTGTGTGGATCTAAGATCAAACCCGAATTGTTGAAAATAAATAAACACTCTCACTCACACCACAAATCCACCTGAGCGTCCTCATGGGCGTGGAGGCTTAGCTTGCTTGCGGCATTGATACGCCAATACGATATTTGCTAGTTTAATTTCCACCTGTTGCCATCATGAAATAAAACAATTGATGGATATAAGTCCTTGAGCTTATTTATTTATTTGCTAATTAAGTACTTTACTAGCTTGTGATCATGTTACGTACGGACGTGGCGTTTAGTGTACTCGCGATGATCAAATCTTGGCCGTAGGAATTAGCTGCGGCATATCGATCGACCCAGCGTCCTGTCAGCCTGCTTTTCTCGCCTAGGACTACCTTAATTAATTTGCTTTTATTTACCCGAAAGCAGAGGCACAATAACAAGCGCCGATCGTGCATCGTTCGGTTCAACAATAATTTGCTAGATTGAGATGATAAAGGGTGCGCGCAGGCAAAATTGTACCATCTCGTGTGCAGCCTCTCCCTTTTACCCCCCCCCCTCCCTGGTTAGCTATGTTTTAACATGGCAGTAACAAAAAGACAGCTAAGATGGAATGTAATACTCTCTCTATCTAAAAATACAAAGAGCACATATTTTTCAAGATTTAACTTTAACTAATGATTAGTCCAACTACATGTGTATTATCTTATATAAAATTAATACTATTGGAAAGTGATTTTTAATACGAATCCAACAGTATCAATTTTGCAACATGTAAACCATATATTGTTATGCCAATTTTTAGTAAAAGATAAATCTTGAGAAACACGTATGTTCTATACTTCTGGACGAAGGGAGTACATACTATTGATTTTGTACATCAGTTGTGAAAATAGAAGTGGAACGGGCCGAGAGGAAAGAGCATCATTTATTTATTTACATTTTTGAGTGGAGCCATGAAGGAACAGCAGTGTAATAGGAGTACATGCCAAATTAGTTGTCTTGGGAGGCAAGTCTGGTCCAGTTGCAAGCAGCAGTCTGTCAATCCCTCTCGTCTTGGGCCACACGAAAGGAAAAGGCCCCAGCTTCTCCTTGTGGCCAGTATGTCCCTCTAGATCGGCAGCAAGCTTCCAAATTAACAATCATGCAGACCCATCACGCACTAATCCAAACAGAAGACAGCACACAAGGCTCAGTTCATCACTTGATCTCATCTCATGTCCACTAGATGCGATCCAATCCAACGGCCGACAAGAATGCCTTGTTCTACCAGAGTAAGCTTCCAGAGACCAACTAGTCGTCACTCGCGGCGCAGCCACGGAAAACATGTGATCCACTTTGATTAGGCTACTAATTACTACGGAGTAATACAGTAAGCACGTAATACCCAATTGGGACCACCTGCTGATTGAGACTTGCTCATCGGATACCATCATTAACTTAAGATGTGTGCAAAAGTTTAGCATGCGTTAAGCTCGGCTTTAAACTACACTTAGGCAATAAGATAATGCTTGGCCAATAAAACCAGCTCACTGACAAGTCCTAGGTCCAACTTTTTAGGTTTATGCCCGTACACAACGGACGGATAATACAAGAATATACTCTTCTACCACCGTTTGTCAGTTCCCATCCGAAAGTTGTTATATTACTACTAGAAAATGCTAAGACAATCGGACAATGACAGAAAAATAAATAGGACTGGTTGTAGGAAGTCAATTGAATACCACAATTCAGAGTCAGTTAGCAGGCACAAGTTACTAACCCAGTAAGAGAAACTAGTTCTGTATGACATAAACCCATACCTTTCTAACAATATATATACTACCCAGCTGGAGCCTGGAGGTTACTATCCAGCTCAGCTAGAACAATAAATACATTCCAGTGGTCTGAATAACGTACTAGTACTAATAAGCAGGCGCGGAGCTAGCCTAGCAATATTGAACTCTCAAATATTTAAAACAGCCATTTGCACAATGAGAACCAATCATTTCTGAATTCTGAATCGTGTACAAGTAATACATACCAATAATGCACAATCGAAGACAGGCACAGGATTGTTGAGGCCATATGTCGGCACTCACTGCACTTTCAAGTTGCAATCACTGCAATGGCATTCCAGACAGGCTGAACCACTGGGCACTAGAAAATGGCAGATACTACTAGATAGGTTGAGCAATAAAGCTAATGCAATAGCAATGATAGGTCATGTTGCTCATGGTCTGTCTGGAATCTTTGATCGGTTCTGGACGCAATGAGAACTATCAGTTCCAGTTACCAAGCTCACAATTCTCAATAAAAGAAAAATATGGAGCCAACAATAGATCAGATTGTACTTTGCATCTATTGTGTAGTCTGTTGGGGAAATAGCTAGCCCCTGCAGACAGCGCAAGGACCACCATGTGAGCCCTTGTACTTTTATTATTCAAGTTCTTTGCCAGCAAACCAATCTATCCCAAATAAAAATAGATACTGGCAGGCTGGAATATTATTTATAACAGAATCCATGCATGGATATACATCGATCTCATCTCATCGAGTACCATTTCACAGATAGGCAGTAGTATAATAGTCATCTGAAAGAGACGTCTGGCCGTGGGATCATGGAGTGTTTAACCAGTCTTCTCAGTGCATATTAACAAGCAAACTATGACTTGCAGACTTGCAGCTGTTCAATTACTCAAAGTGCGAAAAGCTTTCTAAGGAATTGAGAGCCACTTCAGAAAAAGGTCAGCACTGAGGAGGAAATGGTACATCTCCCCAAAGCCTATAACAATTCACAAGCATACAGAGTTCAAATTCAAAGGTTTTTCTTTTTAAAGATCAGCAAAATTTTAGCATTTTGATGCTTTCGTGGACATATGAGGTATGATACACTAACAAAACATAGTTACCCAATTTAGGGTGAGGCACCAAAAAAAGCTTATTGATGCGTCAAGGACAACACTGCAGCAACAGATGATTTAATGCACTGACAGGGTATGGTTGTCCAAGTCGTCACAGCAAGTTATGTTGTGTAGGGGTTTCAAGTATTCCTAATTGGTAGCTCAGGATGGGCATTCTAGGCTTCTAGCTTATTGCCTTTCCTAGAGACCAAAAGACGACCATATATTCATTATAGAAAAAATATGATAAAAGTGGTAAGCAGGGCACCCGCTTTATCACAACCCTGATACTAACTTACTAAGGCCTACAAATACCTGGGACCATTCCAATATTATCATGAGATGAAACCTGTTTTTGCCCAATCTGGAGATATTATACAACTGACATTAAACAAAAAGAGGTTAACAGCAGCGCAGTGGCAGAGCTTGAGCCAAAGTTTAGGGAGGGCCGTTAGGAAGGTAGTTTGAAGCCTATCCGACAAAAAAGGATAACCCAGACCTACTATTTTTACCGAAGGATTACAGAAATGGAGAGGGGGCCATGGCCCATATTGGCCCTAAGTAAGCTCTGCCCGGCAGCCGTGTATACTAAAGATGTATAAGTACATAACAAATTTTATGCTCCTAAAACATACAGGGAACTACGTTACTTGCTCCCGAATGAATTAAAGTTTGGAGAGATACATGATGATTATAACTCGAACTAGAAATGAAACATTTAATCTGATGAGATGAAAATTTTGAAACATAGGATTGACAGAGATCATGAAAGAATAGGTTGCTAATGCTGTTTCTTTCGTATCATTAACAAAGCTGCTTAGATAAACATGAAATACACAAGGATATCACCTAAGGAAAATATGTATTAAACAAAATCAGCAGCTAGAAACAAGATATCACAAAGATAGTCAGGTGATTTACATTATGCCTGAAATACTGAATACATAACACAAATGATATTCATCCTGAAATAGAATGCGAAGAGTATCTTCTTTTTGTGAAGGTGATTGTCATTGCCTACTATATTTAGCTCCCTCAAAACACAACCATGTCAGATAGAACAGTCCTAAAACCGGGTTAATAGATAAATTTTTATGCACGATAACACCACTATCCAGTACAGTAGCAGAAACACAGACTGAGAGAAACTAAAGTGGCTTCTGAGCTAGTAACATACAGAACATCACAGCAAAGCAAGTACCTTCATTTACTGCAATCCACAGATATGCAGTAAATTATCTGCAAATACAAGTGACAGGTACATGCATATCTTGCTCGTTACCTGCGCCTTAGGTCTCTCTGCAAGAGTAAAAGAAAGGAGAAAATTGTGATGTGAAACTTTCCTGACAAATCATGCTATTAGAAGTTCATGGGTTTAAGAAAGGATTTTATTTCACATGTTATCAGAAGCAAGATTTTGGAAAACAGATATGAAGTACCAAATCTTCTGTCTGCTTGAAACATCTAAAAAGTTATTATGCATCATAGGCCCACTCAACTTGATGGTGTTAACCATTTTTGCGGTAGGCAATTGTTTTGTGCACAGCTAACATCTTAGTTAATTCTGGTAAAGACAGCTACCTTCTAGCAAGCCAGCAAAGATCATGTCTAGAAAAGAGAGGGCTTACTCTTGGACCACGGTCTGTGACTGGTGTTGATCGGCTCCCTGCATTATCTGCCTGCTGAATCATCTGTGGGCTATCATGCTTATAGAATGCCTGCAAAGTTCTCACCATGAAAGGACGCACTATATTCACTTCCATTGCAGAGAGATTTTTGAGCTGTAAGAATGAAAAAGAAGAAGACGTGTAAGATAGTAATCAGGAGATCAAGCTCATTAACTTATAAAGATAGTGAGCCAAAAATTAAGCACGCCTTGTTGCAACATAAGTAGTAAACAATGTGCATGAATATTGCAAAGAACATGTATGCTCCCAAACAGAGCAGTATGCTAGGATCAATTAAAATTAAAAACCCTCATGATTATTAACCCAAAATCATATTATATACATTTCTGTACTCATAGAACCTCTAGATGTTCAATTTTTTGTAAGCATATTTTGTTAACCAAGCCCATGAGAATTGAGAGAGACAGACCTTTAGATACGCTATAAGATAACTTCAAGAGGAAACACCAGAAATGCAATGAAAAAAAAGACGACGTGTTGCGCATGTCCATGACAACTAACAGAATCTTCAAAGCCAGGAAAAGGTAGCTGATTCAGTGGCTGGAAGTGGATGGAAAAAAGTTACCTTCACAGCATGAGTACGACCAGATATTGTCTCTAACCCAGTCTCAACCTTGTGGAATCTTACATCTCTGATGTCCTCAATCAAAGATCTCACCTGTGTCAAAGCTACGAGTAAGAATTTTCTAAGAAGACCAGAGCCAACTAGACAGTACAAATTTATGTCAAGATTGTTCAGAACTCACCAAGTATGCATCTGAGATGTCATCCCGAGCACTGTATCAAAGAAACAAGGGAGGATTATGCTTTACATGTTGTTTATTTAACGGACCTTTTCAGGTTTTTATTATAGAAGAAATGCAGTTAGAAAGTCACTATGGATGCTTACTGATCAAACAGAAGCTTAGATATTTCAATATAGTGGAACGGTAATGGCTGAAATTCTCTGGGTGACTCCCTTTCTGCGTCCAAAACCTGTGTCAAGCGGTCTAGCAACAAAAATAACACAGTTAAATGGCAAAACAGACAGTGTAAGAACCAGAATGTATGAAGTAGTAACATGGAGAATGTACAACCAGATACATAAAAATTATAAGCAGCATCAGCTCCACCAGATGGTAAAATTAAAGGAACAAATGTGCACGCATAAGCAATTTCAGCAGAAAAATAAGTGCAGTAAGTAGGCACTTTGCCTTGTACTGGTTGTATGTAACTACGCATCACTAATAGAAATTAGTTAGAAGCACATAACCCCTCCCATTTATGATTTTTCATTTATGCACCAGCATATCAATCCTATAGCCTGTGATACAAGTACAACAGGAGATAAAGTGGAGCACTTACCAATAGTCATCCATTCAGGCGCGTGGATGGTACATTTGCCACGCCTCTTGAGCGCCACAGCAAGCCACAGTGGCACCTTGCTCACAATTTGTGGGAAGAAGGGCCCAAAATCCCCCTACATGCCAGCAGTGAGCGCAATGTTAACCAAAACTGACCAGCTGAGGCCTCAAAAACAGCAAGGGTGACACCACTCGGCATAAGGCAAGAGATTGAACTCAAAAATCAGCACAACTCTGACTAAAAGGCCAGCCAAGTACTATAAACATTAACCAATAGTCGTGGAAACATCGAAAGGAACCAACCACTACACTTGCGGAGCTACATTGGGGCCAGGGTGGGCCGTAGCCCCCTCTTCCAAATCGAAATCCCATTAATATATGTTAATATTACATTGGTTAGATATTTAATCAAGCCATGAATTAGCTCTTTACACAACACAATGAATTAATACACTATGTATTGATGATTGGCCCCAGCTTAATATCCAGTCAAGCTCTGCCATTGAACCACTAAGCGAAACGCGTGAATTTGAGTAGCACGTCATGCATAAAGTACCCTGTAGAGACAAGACGAGCACCAAAAAAGGCGGGGGGAAACCTCCAACAATGAAGGGGGTGGGGGAATCAACAAAACTAGTGGACTATAAAATCATACTGAGAAGCAAAGTAAATGGAGTAGAAGGACGCACGCAGATCATGTTTAGGGCCTCCATGCGGATGTTGGGGACGATGTCGACGATCTCATCCTCCGCCACAAACTCCACCTGCACCAAACAACAAATTGCGTTTACCGGCGCGCAGATGGACGGAATGAGTGGAGCCGGCAGCGAGGAAACGAGGTCTCGGTAGGGTCGGTTACCTCGGAGGGCGAGAAGACGGAGAGGTGCGGGTCGGATTGCCCCGCCATGGCGATTTTGGAGGTGGTGATTCTACGATTCGACTCGCTCGGTTGCTCTACATCCACAGTTCACAACAACATCTCAAGCTTCCTTGCAGCAACAACATTTCCACAAATCTCTCCCTCCACAGATCAAGTGTAATCCCCAAATCTCTAGTTCGTGAATCGAAGAGGTTGGACGAGTGGAGAGGATGGCTATCTTGCTGCCCCCGTGCGCCTGCCGCCCGGTCACCAATCGCCGACCGCCGTCGAGCCGCCAAGCCGGAGCCGTTAGGGTTGGGGGAAGAGCGGTGGAGGCCGTGAGGGGGGGCTCAGTTTTCGCGCCTTTTCTTGCTTTCCTTTTCCCGCCCTCGTCGCCGGAAGTTAGGGCCGTAGCTCACTTGGGCCAAAATCGAAGGCCCAAACGTTTTATCCTGGCCTACATTCGTGCACACCAGACTTGGGCCCACTTTAGGGTTTTGGACATACTCTAAACGAGAAGCCCGTGTCACCTCTCTCTTACGCTCCACTCACCCCCTCCCCCCTGCCCCCCACCCTCTCTGCCAAGCTCCGTGTTCCTCAGCACAATCTCCTCTACCACCATCTGCTGCCCGCTGCCGGTGGCGAGCTTGCCTTCCTGCTTGTACTCCCCTCTTCTCCCCCTTTTGGGCCCTTAGATGGTGTTGGTGTTGACCCGTCCACTGCTAGCAGTCCGGTACTGACCGAAGTATATTTTACTTGCTATAGAACTACTTAAAATATTTAGGTAGTTAATCTACATCAATATAATCTGAATCCTATGAGATATAGAATATATACAGAACTCATGAACTAGTTAGTGTTCCAAGAGACTCAAGCCTAAGGATCAAATGATAACAAGATGAAAGCAGTGGCGGAGCCAAGGGCCCCCTCCAATGATCAAGTAAGTGCATATATGTATAGCATTAACCCTTTGAATTTCAAGAAAAAATAGTAGTATCAGCACATTTGGCCCCTGTTATCAATTTTGTTGCATCGTATCACTCACTTGGTCCCCCTAACCTCTAATTGCTGCCTCCGCCACTGGATGAAAGGATAATTGAACCAATGTGCAATTGCACCAAACTAATAATATATATGTGTGTGTGAGAGAGAGAGGAGTTTATTTGAGAGAGGAGAGAGATGAGTTATATCTTATTATTTTACTACCATTTTCGAATTATAAGAACATCTAGTAACTATAAGCAGTGGTGTAGTTATACCATGTTTAGAAAAACTTTTCTCGGAATGAAAACATTCGTACAATTATTTGGTAAGAAAAAACATAAACTTAAAGTATGAGCCAACAATATTTTGGACCATGGGCCATGCATGGTTGGGGAGGCAGGACGATGATGCGGGCGTTTGCCTCATCGTGATGCAGCCCGTGGGGTTATCATATGGACGGACGGATGCATGCAAGATGTGGGGATAATGTTGTTTGACTTCTTGTCACGGCTTAGAAAAATACTCAGATCGATTTCACTTTTGAAGAGGACTCTTCTAAGTTTTCAAAGACTGAATAATTTTTCATTCTCCTGGATCACTCGATCGATTTAATTTTCACCCTTTAGAATCACAGAAGATACTCCCTTCATTACAAAATAGAAGAAATTTTAATTTTACACAGTCTTTAATATATAACTTTAGCTATTATTTTTTGATGGTAACTAAAACATTATAAAATTTTATTCGTGAAATGATTTTCGCTGATAATCTAATAGTATCATTTACATCTAATCAAATTAAGTCGGCTTTAATAATTAGTGCGTAAAGATCAAAAATTGACTATATAACCTCTAAAAATACTATTTATTTGAAATGGAGGTAATACTTATATAAAAATTTTATGTGATCGTAAGCACCTTGTATTTACAGATTTTATTCGTCTGTATCGATCACAGCATACATATAGGGTGTAGCAAAAAGGGGTTCTCTTTGTGATGGACGATCGTAGAATCAAGCTTCATGGATAAGAAAAAATGGCCATTTTCAGATTGCAGTATATGAGATACGGAGGTTCGATCTCTCTCTCGATCACACTAGTCACTTAATATCTAGCTCTATATATGTTAATCCTCAGCGTGTATCACTATTAGTAAAGTCAACATGCACCGATAACCACACAATACTCTACCAGGCGCGAGCTTACATTGGTGGTCACATGGATGGATCGTTGGGCTAGCTAAGCTGCAACTAACTTTTTGTTGCGATCGAATTGAACCACCAAAAGCTTCCAGAAGAAAGAGGGCGAACAAAGGTCAACTGGATCACAAGGACGCATTCTTTTTTAAGTAACGGAAGAAGAACTCCCTCAGTCTCTCAATCCTCTGAAGATGCGGATAATCAATATTTGTTATAAAATTCAGTTTGAAGACAAAATAGAAATAAGAGCAACAGATTATATAGAAACTAAAAATTTAGATAATACATATTTTAGTACGAGACGTCATCCATATTGGAACATAAATACCTCAATAATTCCCTCCAACTTGAGGCTCCTTGCTATCACGTGCTTCTAATCCTCTTGCCGCTGTATAATAGACCATGATCACAACCAACTAATACATAAGAAGGTAACCTGCGAGGGATTAACGATTTTTTTATTAAAAACAATATCATTTGTAGTAAGTCAAATTGACCAACACAAAGCGCTTGCACCCACAAGAATATGTACTCTCAAACGCTTATCCAACCCCCACAACTAATTACCAAACATATTAATGAAAATACAAGGGGGCAGATAAAAGCAAGATAAATCAAGTACCATGCAAAATGCACAAAATGACAATTAAAAAAGAGGAGCTGAAGTATATTGTTTATTACCTTGCCAATTTCGCTTAATTAAATTGTCTTTGGTAAACATGACCCCCCCCCGACATAAGTGCTACATGAACATTTTAATCTTTAGAGGGATCTTGAGCTTCCATAACCGCTTGCAGCGAAAACAGATAAATAGTTCCCTAAAACCTTGTACATGGATGAATAGAAAACTGTCCACTTGAATATGTTCCATCGAAAGACGTCTCATTCAGCATTTAGTGTAGTCGATGATACTTGGAGTACAAGCTCATTCCATGCATGTAGCTTTGACCCAACTAAAGTCTTATGAAAAGAGATATTTAAGGGTACAATACTAAATACTTTAGCCATTGTCGCATGTTTTTCCTCGTCATATGATAAGAGGCTATGATACTGATCACATAGCGGCTGCCCCCCAATCCATACATCCTCCCAAAAATGCATCTCCATCGCAGTGAGTATGAAAAGATCCAAATTGGAAAAAGTGTTGTTTAACTTTCATTAACCCATTCCAAAAATAAGAATCCTCAGGCTTACTAGTCACGAGGGAAAAGGGTTTACCCTTTAGGTATTTGTTTCAGAGTAACTCCTACCATAACACTTCTTCATTTAAGAGCTTAAAAGTTATTTACTCAAAAAACAAATAATTTTTAGCTCGAGGTTTTGGATGCCTAGACATCCCTGGTCTATTGGCCTGCATAAGATGCTCCACTTGGCCAACCTGTATTTGTGTTTCGTACTATTGCTCTGCTAGAAAAAACATGATGATAGAGATCTAACCTTTTTCACACTCTTATGGGTACTTCGAAAAAGGATATATAAACATAGGGCATATTACTCAAGATTGAGTTAATAAGGACCAAACAACCATGTTGGAGAATATATGTTTGCCAACTTGAAGCCATCTTGTGTGAACCTCCATTCACGTTGGACTTGGGTCTTCTCCATGTAGCTCATTGACCTGAGCCACCCAATAAGTTTGATTTGGTCTCAGACTTGTTGTCCTCCACTGAAATTAGCGCCACTCCTGTTTCCTCTGTGACTCCACTTACATGAGTGTACCCTTGAAGCTTGTACAAATCCTTTCTACTCCTCTCCTTCATCACAAGCATCTTTCCCTTCTCAATCCTCATAGTCTTCTTGTCCCTGTCGACCCTGTAGAAAAAATCATCATCATGTAGAGACCCCGATGAAATTAGATTCCTTTTCAGCCCTGGCACATGTCTAACATTCTTGAGTAGTTGCTCCACGCCGTCATTAGTCTTGATCTTGATGTCACCAATTTCGACAACACTATGTGCAAATCCTAAGATCACCAGATTTGTACGAACTGAACCACTCTTTATTAAGTGTCATTGTGGCGCCCCCGGTTTTTAAACCGGGAACTCCCTCGTGATCACTGTACCGGTCCCTGGATCAGTAGTCGATACACACGAGTTAACCTGTATATCATTGTCATACATGCGTAAACAATTATAAAGACCGTTAAGGTCGATAATCTGATATCTGTAGCCCAACGGCTATAAACTTGCAGCGGAATTCCAGCGGAGATGTGGCCCATCAGTATGCCATACCCGACAGGCAACTGACTGGGGTTACGCCCTATCTTTCACGATCGTACGCTTATCCTCGGATACTGCTGTCTTCTTTGTCTGGCCAAATCAACAAGCCAGATGAGTACATTGAATGTACTCGCAAGCTATTCCCACAGGAGGAAATATACGGCAATATTTCATGCAGGGAATAGATCAAGGAATAGTTCTACCCTAAGTTGCAGGTTGTGCGGAAATGTAAGTTCTTGTTCGAAATACCGAATAGTAGATTCAAAAGCATTTTCGAAATCAAATTTGTCTCTGTCGAGACAGCATTCGGTGCTGGATAATCCAGCAGAACAATCGTCAACTAGAGGCCGGTAGCTCCATCTACCGCCTCGAACCATCTTTACAACCTACCCGCGCTACCGCCTCGCGGCCCGGGCTAGGTTTTCTCTTTTGCAGTTTCTCGCTACCAGACTGTAGCTTAAACTGCTCACTGTGGGCACATCATGCCC
This sequence comes from Stipa capillata, assembly GCA_019208055.1. Taxonomy (NCBI): domain Eukaryota; kingdom Viridiplantae; phylum Streptophyta; class Magnoliopsida; order Poales; family Poaceae; genus Stipa; species Stipa capillata. The sequence continues at coordinate 423,511 of JAGXJF010001228.1, read as the reverse complement.
ACGTCCTTAATCCCAGTTCCCAGCTTTCACAAACAAAACTCAGTCTAACCAGTATGTGGCCTTACCAGTTCATGTCCATGACCGAGGACGCGGCTATTCGAATAGTTTTTAACCCTCTGCAGAGGTGGTACGGCTTTACCCACAAGATGTAGGTCACCCTGGGTATACTTCGCGACGTATACTGACAGGGTTATTACAACGAGACCTTTCGCCCGTGTTCACACTAGAGCCGGACCCGCACTCAATACTAGGGTTATAAGGATATGGTTTATCGGGCCTAAGCCGTGCATCTAATAGGAGTAGCTAGGTCTACATAAAATACTGATTTTACCCACATAGCATGCAATTTCATAAACAAAATAATTAACTTCACAAATATAGGATTTCAACATGATCCAGGTGGGAATGCTTGCCTGGCAAAATTGGCCGGAGCTCGGTCTTGATCCTGATTCGACAATTGACCGAATTCCTTCGCGCGATTCGTCGTAACGTCGGAGCTACACGTCGGTAAGCAACGAAATGAATAGCGGTGCGAGGAAGAACCGAATGAGAATCACACATACAATCATGAACGTGTAAATTATGTGCCTTAGACTTAATCATTTATTAGGGTTTGCAGGAGGTGGGGGAGGAATTTCCGTCACGTGAAATAAGAGTCCTCGCCGGGGTGGAAACCACAACTAGATCGATGAATTGATCTTAGTACTTTCGCCACTCTAGGTTTTCATATGTCCGTCCCCCAGGAGATTCTTAACCCTAAGGGTATTCCTAAAAAGGGAATCATTTAAAATCCTTCGGATACACTCGGGAAAAGGAATTATTTTAAAAGGGTCTCGAAGGAACAGGGGTTCCTTTGCGTCCTACCATGAAGAGGTTTTAGGTTTCCGAATTAATGAGATATTTAGAAGGTTGGAAGTTCTCTTATGTTATGCATGCTAGGGTTTCATTAAACGTGGGAGTGCCGTGTTGTTTATTTCCATCCCAAAACAGAGACGACGATATAACTACAAGGTTCTTAAAATCTTTGTTCCAAGGATCTTGGTAATAGGTGGTATGTAATATGTTGTTAGCGCTTCCTGAGTTTTACATATATACAGCATGTATGTTAGTTAGAGAAAAGGGAAACTATCCTTAAGCTTATAATTCATATTGGAGTATTTTGGAAATAATTTTACAGCACGTTTAGGTTGTTGGGAGTTAGAGCTAGTATCTCTTTCTAGGTTTCTCTCAGTTTTAAAATAAATGTGATGGAGTTTTGGAATCCTGTTTGGACTTAAAAGATGTGAAATAAGTTTAGGATCTTGGGACTGGGAAGGGATTTGGGAAGAACCGGCCTTCGACAAGACCAAAATGCGCTTTGCAACGGAGAACACGGAAATTAGCAGGGGCGTGGTCATCAACAGCGTGGGTCTAGTGGTGGTCGTGGCCCACTTGTCAGTGACAGGGCGGTCACCCATGGTTCTTCCTTACCTGGGCGGGCACTGGTGCGGCTCGGGACCGGGATTGGGGCGGACGGTGGAGCGACGGCGCCGGTGGAGCTCCAGTCAAGGCCCGGCTGCCGGCGGAGCAAGGACGGATGTGGAGCGGACCTCGGAGGAGCGGCGCTGTGTGTGTCCGGGCAGAACGAGCTCGAGGGAGCTCGGATTCGTGGCGACCGGCGGCGGCAGGGCCTCACGGCGGCAGGTGAGTTTCACGGCGAGTGGATCTGGGCACCGGATTAAGGGACGCGTTGGGGTAGCTGGCGCTGGCGGCGACTGAACCAGTGGCGGAGGTCACGGCGGCGGGGAAGTACAGGCGGTGGCTCCGGACGGCGATGGGGAGGAGAGAAGCCAGGCGGCGGCTTGGATCTGGCCGGCGGCGAGGGAGCCGGGCGGCGGCTCGCCCGAAGCAGAGGGACGGCGGCGCGGTTTGGTGCGGCTCCGGCTGCTGGAGGCGACGGGGCGAGATCAGCGGTCGGTGGCAGCCGTGGTCGGGTGGAGCTCTTGCCGCAGCTGAAGGAGAGGAGGTGGCCAGATGGGAATGCGAGCTCGGGAAGAGAGGCAATGGGGATTAGGGAGTAGAGGGACTTCGAGAAAAGAGTTGGCCGGCCGATGCGGCCTGGTGCGCTCGGGAAGAACAGCAGGAGACAGGGAGGACCCGGCGGCGTTAGGGCGGCGGATCTGGAGCCCCAGGAGCGGCGGGCTTGGGTGAGGACTCCGGCCGCGGTGCTCCTCAGCTCGTGGCTCGGGCGTTAGGGTGAGTCCGGGTGAGAGGCAGAGGGGAAGTAGCTCGGGTGGTGAAGAAAAAGCTCGGCCGGGTTGATGAGCTCGCCGGACTTGGGCTGTTATGGCTGGAGGCGAATCAGAGAGGAGGGAAGAGAGCTGGGGAGAAGTTGAGCTTGGCTGGTTTGCCGTTGGAGAAGAGGTGGAGTGGTTCGGCAGTGGGGAGCTTGAGCTGTTTGCTGCTGTTGCGTGGCTTGGGGAGAGGAGGGTGAACTTGGGGAAGGAGGAAGAAGAGCTCAGGAATGGTCTTGGTTGCTAGCTCGGGTAGAGGAATTGGCCAGAGGTTAAAACATGTGAACTGCAGTGGTGCTTGCGAAGCAGCAGCGTCGAGCTCTCTAAGCGTCCTCTGGCAAATGCCCCGATACATGCTGATCGGAGCATCTGAGGTGTTCATGTATGTCACCATGACAGAATTTTTTAACGACCAGTTTCCAGATGGCCTAAGAAGCCTCGGAAGCGCGCTGTCCGTGGCGTCCATGTCAGCTGGGAGTTACGGGAGCAGCCTGCTAGTTACTCTGGTGATGGCGATCACCTGTAAAGAAGAAGACGAAGCCTGGTGGATACCTCAAGATCTCAAAAGAGGTCACGTCGATGCTTAATGCCGTGGATGTGGTAGCATTCGTGGTGCTTGCCAAGAGGTATAGGTTGGTGAAACCTGCAGCAGTCGACTTGAAATGATTATGGCCAGGCAAGAACATCAGCTGATTATGTACTCCGGTCGATGGTCGAAGACGAGCAGGAAGTCCAAGTTGGGCCGCATTCATGGGCGTTGCGCTGCAGCCCATTAACAACAAATCCTCGGCTGGCTCTGTGCGTGTCTTATCCGGACCATGCGGCTACCTCTGCTCTGCTCGCTTCCTAATTAGGTGAGGAGGCAGGTAATTCTGAATTCTGATGACCTGCACCTCCATGGCCACCTTCTTTATATCCTCGTCCACTCCTCCTCGCCTAGCACCACACCTCGCCGTCCTACTCTCGCTCTCTCCTGCTCCTGCTCCTGCTCCTGCTCGCCGGAGGTGGATGTGCAGCAGCAGCAGCGGTAGCGGCAGCATGTACGATTGCAGCAACCCGCTGCACCAACCTCCGGGCCTGTTCCTCCCGGAGGCGAGCTCCAGCAGCAGCAGCCGGCTGCGCATCTTCTCCGGCACGGCCAACCCGGCGCTGGCCCAGGAGATTGCGTGCTACCTGGGCATGGAGCTGGGCAAGATCAAGATCAAGCGCTTCGCTGACGGGGAGCTGTACGTGCAGCTGCAGGAGAGCGTGCGCGGCTGCGACGTGTTCCTGGTGCAGCCCACCTGCCCTCCCGCCAACGAGAACCTCATGGAGCTCCTCATCATGATCGATGCCTGCAGGAGAGCCTCTGCCAAGACCATCACCGCCGTCATCCCCTACTTCGGCTACGCCAGGGCCGACAGGAAGATGCAGGGCCGCGAGTCCATCGCCGCCAAGCTCGTCGCCAACCTCATCACTGAGGCCGGCGCCCACCGCGTCCTCGCCTGCGACCTCCACTCCGCCCAGTCCATCGGTTACTTCGACATCCCCGTCGACCATGTGTACGGCCAGCCCGTCATACTGGACTACCTCGCCAGCAAGATCATCTGCCCCAACGAGGTCGTGGTGGTGTCGCCGGACGTGGGAGGTGTCGCGAGGGCGCGCGCCTTTGCCAAGAAGCTGTCGGATGCGCCCCTAGCCATCGTCGACAAGAGGCGGCACGGCCACAACCAGGCGGAGGTGGTGCATCTCATAGGCGACGTCAAGGGGAAAGTCGCCATCATGGTGGACGACATGATCGACACAGCGGGAACCATGTCCAAGGGAGCCGAGCTGCTGCACAGGGAGGGAGCTCGAGCTGTGTACGCCTGCAGCACCCATGCCGTGCTCAGCCCTCCCGCTGTCGACAGGCTCTCCAGTGGCCTCTTTCAGGAGGTGATCATCACCAACACCGTCCCCGTGGTGCACCACCAGAGCTTCCCCCAGCTCACCGTCCTCTCCGTCGCCAACCTGCTCGGCGAGACCGTCTGGCGTGTGCACGACGATTGTTCAGTCAGTAGCATCTTCCAATGATATCTCTCTTCTCTTTTGTTTTGCTTTGGGCAGGTTATTCGTCCTCCGATCACAGAATTTGACCCCACATTCCATCATTCACCACGACATACAAATTACTAACTTCAGAATATAATGCTGATCCCTCTCATCCCAGTTTAAATCATATAGACACCACCAACTATTCAACCTGATTGATTACATGAAAGCCTTAGTTCCTCTTTGCAAGTTGAACAGTCATTCGCCTCACCTACGCACACCACCCACTTCTTCAGCAAGTTTTTATGGCACCAACACCGCTGCTTGTCTTGCCTGCTGCACCTTGAATCTTAATCTTTCTACAGAGCGAGCCACTAGCTGCAATAACATAACATCCAGTGATAATGCAGCGAGTATCTTACCCTTACTTACACATACTCATCAAAATAAAAATAGCAGCAAATGTTATGACAAAAATGGTAAAAGCATTCAGCAACATTCCTGCCAATACTTCTAATCTATCGATAGTTGTTAGTGCTCCACAACATTCAAACAGGGGGGAAATATGTTTGTACCTTGCCACTCAAGAACAACTTTGGACTCTCCCTTAATCACTTTTGGATACTGATCTATGCGAGAATCTTCCAGTACCAATTCTTCCACCTATGCCAACATACACCAGGGAAAGGGAAATGAGTTCACCATATATGGAGAGGCGGGTATTTTCAGGCACATTAATGAAACTTATTCAACAACAGATCTATCTAAATACGGGGCTCCTGTGAACTAGCTGCTCAATAACAGAGCTGCACAAATGTGATATTTAAGCAATTCCCCCGACAGCATTTTTCTCTGGGACCAGATGATGAAATCAAGTGTACTGAATCATAGCAGCAAGGAGTGGTCACTGGTTAAATATGTGTGTGAGCAACTGAAATCATAATATAAGAATCCAGGAACACCTAGGGCTAATAAATTATCTCTGCTCATGAAACTGTAACTTGTAAATGTTAATTTTTTTTATAGATGGCGTGACTCATTACATTTATAACCTAATCAGTTTCCAAAGCTATCAAATGTTCTTTAAACTAATACATGCACTTATGCCATGGATAGTGCTAACCAATATGAGTCAACAGCTGCATAATTAAGTGAAATATACTGCAAACTGACTACCTTTTTCCACAAGGAAGCATTCCTTCTCTCTCGGGCAATCAGTAGATGATCCCGCAGCCAAGAGGTGACCACCCAAGACTCACATTCGGAGTTGCCAATCTTAGCATTTATGGCATTGTCTTCAAGGATTTCACACACCTACTAAATGTCAACAAACAAGGTTTACTAAGATCCAAAGAGGTCAAGGCAAACTAAAAAATGCAATAGAAAATAAATTTTACAAAAGAAATTGGATACACAAAAAGTTTGCCACCTTTTTCCGCTGTCACCACCTCCCTCACGCTTGGAAAAGGTAGAGGAGAAGGTGGAGTAAGTATTAGTAAATCCCACTAAAAATTTATTGTTAGTACTTTACTCACTCCACGCAAACTTTGCCAACCAACGATACTAACAGCTAGTAGCTTACAGCATTAGCATATTTTCATTTTGTTATCCATCAATCCTAGTAAACTCAATTTGCCCACCATAGTGGTGAGATGAATTATCCTTGTGAAATATTGCAAGCAATGTTTTAAATAGCGTATAGTGGAAGTGTAGATGCAGAGACTTTTTATAGCGGATAGTGACAATGTAGAGGGAGCAATATGCTCGGCTATATTTGTGGAAATACAAAAAGTTAAATCAATCAACTTTGAAGTAAAACGACATATCTTGTACTAGGACAATTAGTTTCTATAATTCAAAATGGAAGATGGCAAGACTATGAAAGAACTGAATCATATGAAAACCTGAAATGTATTTGTGAGGAACGCTGCTACACATCATAGACTATAGCGACCATAGTGGGGTATAGCAAGCTGTGGCAGGCAACTGCAGTGCCAAACTGTACAAAGTGCTACAGAAAGCCGTTGCTTAGAGGCCATTACACCTATTCGCCATATCGGGGCTATAACAGGGCTACATGGAGCTATTTAAAACAAAGATTGCACAACATATTGTATTTATCACTAGTACATCACATCGCATCAGTGTAATGCAAACATATGCAACAATGACCTTTAATGGAATAAACACCGGAAGGAATGAAACAATAAATAATTGTACCTGCTCATGTATTTGCTCAGCTCTCTTTGAAAATGCTCGTCACTGGTAGATGCTTCATAGAATGCAGAGCAATGCTGCAAACTGGGGTTTTATCATCACTTGAGGCAGCTGCCTTTAAATTAGCTGCATGTCTAAAATGGTGATGCTACAAATGTACCAAGGTACAAAAGTTCATCACAAAGATGATATTATATTCCTTAAGATCCATTGACGTAGTTGACAGGTCAGGGGCCTATGAAGCTCTACAACTAGCTCTGGACATTTATTTATATGCTTCGACTCTAAATGGAAATTAAATTAAATTTTGAGGGTGTTCCCACATCAGTCAAGGTATCTAACACTAGTCGGTTTGAGGAAAAAAGAAGTTGCGATGAAGCATACTTATTATAAGTCAACGTTATCTCAAAGAAACCCCGTGCACTCTCCAGCACCTTATTTTTTGCAACTTGAATTCCATCGTCACTTAGGCGGACAGGATCTTTGGATAATAGGTCATGAGCCATATTTGAGATATCAAGTTGTTGGAACTGAAAGTGAAGAAACAGAAGTAGATGAGGATACGGAGAGCAGGGGAATTGCTCCATCCGAGTTGTGGGAGAAAGCAATACTACCAAGATTTTGGCAGGTTGGCCACATAAAGCACGGGCTTGTTCATGGCAGATTCTGAGGTGTGACAACTCTGAGACGTAGAGGGTAAGTAAGAAGTATAATCATATGTGTCGATACAAGTGCAGGAAAAAGAAAGGGAAGGGGCAATTACAATCTTGTAGGTAGTTTGGGTGACGAATCCATCCTCTATGCATATCTTTCCATGTTTCTTGAATCCCTGGAAGCACTCCAGCTTACCCTGAGCAGCTCAGTCCATTGAGAGGGTAGGGTTCACATGAATCTGCACACACACACAGCACAGGGATGCTCCATAGGTTAAGATTTAAGAGCTCGTTTGCCCATAGTAGTAGTTGGCTTGACTTGAGTAACTAGTAAGGAGGCGAAGGAGGAGGAAGGGGTAGTGAATCACCATAGCCGTAGACATAGGCATAGGCATCGGAGGCTGCAGGCTGCAGCGGCGGCGGCGATGGGGAGCACGGCGAGCAGGCGGAGGAGGTCGCGGCCCCCGGTGAGGAAGAGGCAGGGAGGCCACCAGGGGCGGCTCCTCGACGGCATCACGGCGAGAGGCCACCGGGGACGTGTCGAGTTGTGGTTTGGTTTCTAGCATTTAGAGCATCTCCAACCGGTGGTGTATCCCATTCCCTATCCCTAATTTTGTGTGAAATAGCAAAAAACAGCTCTGCAACCGATTCCCCATCCTCTTCCCTATTCTAAACAGATCCCTATCCTCCTGACCTCGTTCCTCATTTCTAAGGACTCACCGCCGATCCCCATCCATCGACTTCCGGCCTCGGAGAAGCCCACCCCCTAGTCCTGCGCCTGCTCGAAGAAGTCCGTCCGTCCTCCTGCGCCCGCTGTGAGCAGATCGTCCCTTCCCGTGCGAGTTCGGAGGAGTTCCGCGCCGTGCCACCTCCCATCGCGGCGCCGACCTAGGAGCAGCAGCGGCCGTGCGACCGAGGGGAGCTCAGATCCGGCGTCGGCCATCCACGTCAGAGGGACGGTGTTCCCCTCCCTTCCTCGCAAGACCGGCGTCCTCCCAAATCCCTCCGCTGTTTACTTCTTGCTGTTTTCTCTTGCTGCCCGATTCAGATCTAGACGTTGGGTGATTTTCTTTGCCGCCGGAGGAAGCAGAGGTCGCGGGCTTCGTCGGTAGCGTCGTATCCCGGGGAAGCAGTAGCCGGCCGTTGAGGAGGACAGCTCGGACGCCGACATCCAGCCTGCCGCCTACCATCGCGAGTTCGCCGGTCCGGGACAGAAGGTATGGACTGCCGGCCTCCTCTAATGGATGTTGTTCTCCTCTCCCTTCTTCCATAGGGAATCGATTATCCTCGATGATCTTGTCAGCTTCCATAGGGAAAGTTCGTTTTGCACATGTTTTGATTCTATATGCGCTCTGAAAGGACGAAATCGTCCCATACTTGGGACCTGCCCATGACAAGTGTTTCTTCAACTGTTGAATGTTCAGGTCCTCAGCAGCAGGAGGGACACAGTACTCTGCTGAATCCAACGACTGCGAGGAAGTCTGGATCAGCAGCTCCTTGACCACTGCAACAGCAAGGGCAGTACTGAAGGTACATTCCAGTACCTTCGAACATACTGTAGATTGTTGGTCAGATTGGCTGGGCTTAATCGATGCCGTGATAAGCAATGAGATACATGAATTGCAAATATTTATGAACAGAATACTAGGAGCAGGATTCTAAGACATGAAACAAGGAGGGAGTTTCAATTTGAGATCATCCATTGAAACCTAAACTTGCACTGACCTAGAGCATTTTCTGTTCCTTGTATCACCTAGGCCAATGTTATGTGCCCTTAGATAAATATTGTATCAACTTTTACTTATCCTTGTAGCATGCACATATTCGTTTCCTAGACTTTATTATGGAGTTATAAGAGTTAATTAACAGCAAGTCAACAAGAGCATGATATTTTCCTTTCATAGACTTTGAACTTTTGCTTATTTGCATTGTGGTTAATTTGTAGTATGATATGTGGTATGAGCTGTTGTGCCCTGTATTGTTCTTGTGCTTTAGTTGCACCAACTTCATGATTTATACAATGAGGAACTAGTGTCATGACATACTAGCTTATGATAAGTACTGATATATCGAAGTTTTGGTTCGTCAATTTCCAATAGCTAGTACTGATATATCGGATAGTCGAACAACAAGCATAACTTGTAATATCGGATAGTCCAACTTGTAATTTTTGAGCATGCATGAACAAGAACTATATGGATTTTTTTTGCATGTCCGACATATTATTGAATCAAGCGATTATATTTTTACCTTTACAAATAGCATGTTAGTTAGTGGAAACTAATAAAATATAGAAGAGTGGAGTATAGGGAATAAGATTTGGGGATTCGGTTGGAGTGTGAAGGGATTTTAGGGAAGGAATCTTTTAGGATGAATCCTCAAATGGAGATATAGGGAATGGATTTTAGGGATTCGGTTGGAGATGCTCTTACGGCCCAATATAAGGGAGCCCATGTGCCCTGCCTTCAGAACAGGACGACGGCGACCACGAAAAGAAAAGAGAAAGAGATGGAGCTACCGCCATGTGGCGCACCCGGTTTTTAAGCCGGATACTCCCTCGTGATTACTGTATCGGTCCCTGGATCAGTAGCCGATACACACGAGTTAACCTGTATATCATTGTCATACATGCGTAAACAATTAAATAGACCGTTAAGGTCGATAATCTGATACCTGTAGCCCAATGGCTACAAACTTGCAGCGGAAATCCAGCGGAAGATGGCCCATCAGTATGCCATACCCGACAGGCAACTGACTGGGGGTTACGCCCTAGCTTTCGCGTTCATATACGTATCTTCGGAATTTCTGTCTCCTTCGTCTGGCCAAATCAACAAGCCAGGTGAGTACATTGAATGTACTCGCAAGCTATTCCCACAGGAGGAGATATACGGCGATATTTCATGCAGGGCATAGATCAAGGAATAGCTCTAACCTAATTTGTAAATTGTGCGGAAATGTAAGTTCTTATTTTAAATATACATAAGTAGATTGTAAAAGCATTTCGAAATCTAAAGTATTTTAAGAAAAACATCTCATCACATCTCATCTCATGCGGTAAACACCGCTCAACGGCTCATAACCTATTACCGTCAGCTTCCACTCCCCGCCATGGCTCCACCCATCGAAACGGTAGCTTCCACCTATCCGATAACTAGGTCTTCCAACACTAAACCGTATTCCGGTCCCTCCCGGCAATACGGCGGGTTACTTCGGCAATTTCCTTACCACCGACACATGGCCTAAATTGCCCAACTGTGGACACATCATGCCCACGTCCTTAATCCCTTTGCCCAACTTTGGCAAACAAAACTTAGTCTAGCCGGGGTGTGGCTGTGCCAGTTCATGTCCATAACCGAGGACGCGGCTATTCGAATAGATTTTTAACACTCTGCAGAGGTTGTACAGCTTTACCCACACGATGTAGTTCCCCCTGGGCATGCTACGCGTCGCATGTGTCCAGGGTTTGTACAACGAGACGTTTCACCTGCTTTCATACTAGAGTCGGACCCGCTAGATGTTTTACCCAATCTTTACATTTTGCATCGCAAATCCTAAAGTGGGACTATTCTCATCTTTGTGTCGAATCCTCACCCACGCCTTGGGCCTCACCATCTAGGAATCTTGACCCAAATAGCGTCGTGAGAATTCTCTAGGGGCCCAACGTCCTACCTAGCACATACTTCTTACTTCCCACGGGTCCGAACCCTAGTATTAGGCGGGTTACCGAGTCCAGTCCTTCCCACAAAGGACATGTGGACATACGGTGGGGGAACTGGTTTAGCGGCACGGTGGCTCGGTCCTTAACTGATTCGAGTAGGACTCCAGGTTATCATCGATCACCGAATAGCCTCCAGCTACTTCGTCTCCCTTCGAACCACCTTACTTCCTACCCGAATCCAAACCATCTCCATCTCCATTTTGGGTTTTGGCAACATTTCATTTAAACTCACCGCGGATAACATATGCTATCCGCGGGTTTTGATTTTCCCATCCCCAGGTTTAAACAAAATTTTAGGTTTAGCTATAGCAGGGCTAAGCGTTGGCTACTGCCTATAACCTTGGTATGTCGTCGGTTGGGGACCGACCGACGGATTGCTAGGGTTACAAGGAATCGGAGGTTCGATCCTAGTCTGAATGCATCTATCAGAATTATCCAATTCTACATAAAATATTGTTTAAAATATAGCATGCAGGTTTCGAAATTAAAATAAATATACTTCACAATTATAGGATTCAAAATGGTCAAGGCGGGAGATTGCTTGCCTGGCAGTTCCTGCTCTGGTTCCTGATGCGGGGGTGATCCCGGTTCGTCCTGACGCACGTACCTCACTCCGCTAACTACGCGTCGGAAGAAAACATCGAATAAGAAGCAATCCAAACATCGAATAAGAAGCAATCCAAATACTTCCAGAAAATCAAACAATAAGCACAACCAAAGAACTGGTGAATAACACGATGAACTGTGGAGGGTGTTTGCCCTAGAACGGTCGAGTTAGGATTTAGGGTTTCGGACAGCGATTAAGAAAAGGATGCATATACCCGGAGCTAGGTTCAAGGTTCGAACCTACGATTTCATGGCTTGGGTTTATGAGGGCAGAGAATAACTTTGGTGACATGTATATACAAAATTGTCACATAAAATAACGATGTATTTAAATGGGAAAATCGATCTCGTTAAGCTTTTAAGTTTAGAAATCTTTCAACCAACGAAATGTAGGATGCAGGGGCATTTTAATGACGCTAGCAAGAAGGAACTTAGCTCAGGGCCGATTATAGGAGGTATCTGAATTGGGAAAATTATTCTCATTACGTTTTAAACTAACAACTTTGGTTCAAACGAGTTGAGGGGTTACTGATGTTTTAAAGACACTGGTTGGAAGGGAACTTAGCTTAGGCCGATCATGGAAGGTAGGTGCATATATATAAGTTGTATATGCTGATTTAACTGCTCTACTATTCAACCCTAATTCTAATCTCTATCATTTATATGCAAACCTTTTAAATCTTAGAACTGCATTTGAATCAGTGGACTAGAACTAACCTAGGATGTCCGATCAAAACTCGGAGTGAGGAGTCGGCCACTAGGGTTGTTTAAAAGTTTATGCATGTGTATATGTTACATACGTGGAATCGGCTGCCTAATCAACTAACCCAAGTTCTTATTCTTTATCAGCTCCCTAAAAAGGTTTTGAATTTTTGGAAGAGTTTGGATAATATGACGGGAAGTACTTCTAGGTTTCCAGAGTTGGGTTCACATGCTGAAGAATTGGTTGGAACTGAGATGAACCAGATAGATCAATAGCTAAGATTTAACACTACAGAGGAAATAACTTAACCCTATTTCACTGTTTATAATCGAAAAGATTTACAACTCGAAAATGCATTCGGATCAACATATGGGAATTAGCTTTGGGGTTCCAGAACAGAATCGGAGCTAGAGAAAAGAAAATAGGAATGGCTATTAGGGCAGTAACTTAGTTGGATTAGGGTTAGCTGTTAAGCAAGGATTAATCAGTGATTTAATTGCGCTGGACAGGAAAGAGAAAGAACAAAAGAAAAAAAAAGGTGGCGCACTGGACTCGGTTAGGTCCGGATAAATGGGCTGCTCGGTGTGAGGACTAGAAGCTAATAGAAGCTGAGCTGAGCTAAAGAGAAACAAAAGAAAAGAAGAGTGGCCGGCGGCGCACTAGAGCTGGGCTTACTCGGCGGCGGCGTGGCTCGGACCAGGCGCGGCAGGGGCGGAGGGTGGGCCGGAGGCTCTGGAGATGGGAGGTGAGGGGAACGAGCCGAGGCTAGGGCGGCGTGTGAACCCGACAGGGGCAGTCGGCCGCTCTGACCAGGGGGCGGCAGCGGTTGAAACCGTCGGTCCGACGGTTAGGGCGGTCGGCCTAGCTAGCTTCGGTGAGCTTCTTGGCGCGGTGGAGCTCAACTTAGTGGTAGAGGCTGCCTCGGTTGAGCGGTAGAGCTTGGGGATTTGGGGGATTGGGGTGTGGAACAGAGGAGCGGCAGTGGGCGCTGGAGCTCGGCCGGAGGTGAGCTCGGTGGTTTGAGCTGGGGAAGACTGAGGTGCGGCTCGAGAGGGCTTGGTGGTGGCGCAGCCCAGCGGGGATGGAGTGAAGACCCGGTGCTCTGCTCCCTTTATAGACCGGCGGCGGCTTGGAGCACGTGGTGGCCGCTGCTCCTCCCCCAGCTGGCGATGGGATAGCTCAGGGGTGTTAATGGCGGCCTGAGCTCGTGCAGAGGCGACAGCTACTGGAGGGTGGAGAGACGGCTCAGGGTTGCAGCTGCTGTTGCTCGGACAAGCTTGGATGGCAGCTAGCTCAGCGAAGAAGAAAGGGGCGCGTGTTCTAGCGACCAGAGAAAATGTGGCAGTGATGGGCACTCTACACTGAGCAAACTTAAATGCCAAAGTGACGGGTGCTAGCTTTCAACTGTGGAGAGATTGAGACGTGAGCTATCAGTGGATTAAATGGGATGGGAAGGTGATTAGAGAGGTGAGGCAGCGTGGGGTGACTACTCAATAGATTGGAGCAGCTCTGGCAGACAAATAAATGTGATTTCACGTGAGTTGTCATTCGGGACGAAGGTGTTCGGTGCTGGGCGTATCTAATTTCGTTATATGACTTGCCCATGTTTTTAGATATTCGGACTCCTGGAAATGCGGGGAGTGATGTGGGAATTTATCGGAATTTTCTGAGAATTAAATATAGGGGTTGCAGTACAACGCCCAAGGTTGACCGAAGTTTTTAATATTTTTGTAACTCAGGATTTTTGTATTGGCCATTTATATTTTATGCTATAATTAGGTCAAGGTTCTTGTTAGGGTTCTTCGGGAATTTATCCGGAATTTTTGGGCGGAACGGGGAGAGATGGATTTCGCGATTAGGGTTTTGGGAAGAAAGAATTAAATAAAGTGGAACGGGGAATTGGGGTCGGAACCAGGGTTTTGGAGTGCGGCAAAGAGGGGAGTGGATGGAAAGGTCTTCGGGGTCTCGACACGATACTCAGAAATATGTGGGGCCGAGGTGCCGCGAGCGTTTCGATGGATTTTGCATGTGCGACGAATTAGGGTCTTGGAAGAACCGGTGTTTAATTAGAAGGCAATGGTTGGGGCTAGGGCCGGAGTTTTTCGGAGCGCAGCAAGATGGGGTAGAGGCTTGAGAGTCAAGACGACACCTTTGTGTTGGCTTAGGACGTGTTGGTGGTGAGGTACCGTCGATACGGTGGCGTATACGGCGCGTGTAATGTGTTAGGGTTTTGCCCCTTTTGTCGAATCAGGGAGAGAGGAATTAGGGTTTTGCGTATGTGCGTATACATAAAAGCAGTATATTTTTGCACATACTCGCGATAGGGTACGACGAAGTTGGTGGTAGAATTTCAAGTTATTCGGAAGAGATTTGGGATGGGTATATGCTCCGATTTCGTAGAGGTACCGTGAGGGCGCTTAGCAGCAGGTGTGGGTTTTGGTGCCACTGATTAGTTAGAGGGGGAAGATGCCGAAAGTGTGTTTGTGGTGGGGAGAAGGGTTGTCGCAGTGGAGGAAATGTTGTCGCGGTACGGTCGCGGTAAGGAAAGGAATCTGCCGCGGTGGGACTCGGTTGTCGCGGCGGAAAGGAATAGTGGCGTGGCATTGCCGCGGCAGGGAAGGGGTTGCCGTGGCAGAGGCATGGCAGCGACGGTAGCTGCTGTGAGATGCCGTGGCAGGGGATCGGTGGCGTGGCAGAAACTTGTCGCGGCAGGAACGGCTTGCTGCGGCAGAGAAAGGTAGCAACGGCGGTGGCAGAGGCCTTGCCGCGGCAGAGAAAATGGGCAGCGACAGCTGTCGTGGCAAGAGTGTGGCAGGGGCAACAGCTGCCATGGGTTGTCGCGGCAGGGCAAGTCGGCTGTGGCAGATGCCTCAGGCTGTCGTGGCGGGGACGCAAGGGCGAACGGTCCCGCATGGAGACCAAGAATAGAGCAGGGTTTGTATCCCTCGCTAGACAGGGTTTCGACAAAGCAGAAATCAAGGGAGCAGGAACAGAGGGGACGGTTTTGGTCGCTTTGTTTTAGGGTTTAGCAGGAACATGATTCGGAATAAAAGTTTTAATTTGGTGTATTTTAATCCGCATTATTATCAAAAAGTTTTTGTTGGTCCTAATTTTTGGGTTTCAGAAAACTAGGGTGTTACACGCCACCGGCGTCGCTGGTGGTCCAGAGCCCCAGGCAGACGCTGAGCCTCCTCTGAAACCGCCGCCCCCAACGCGAGCGCGAGCACCCGACGCCCTTGGCCACCGGGCCCAAGCCGTCTGAGGTGTATGGGTTCGTGGGATCCATCACCACCGTCGTCGCCACCGCCGTGTACCTGGTGCGGGCCTACACGCCGGAGCCTTGCCTCCGCTCCCTCGGCATCACATATTACCCCGCCAAGTGTTGTACTCCCCTCTGTCTCTCTCTCTCCGACTAGCACCTTTGTTCTTCCCGTGTTCCCTGCATTATCAGATGGAGATGTTTTAGGTATTGGGCGTTGGCGATGCCGTCCTTGGTGATGGTGGCGGTGGTGCTCTCCATGCTCGTCTACATGGGATTCAACTTCCTCGCCACTCCTCCCCCGACTTCCTTCAACACCATCTTCGGTCGGTCCCCTATACCAACATTACATACAAATTAGTTAAGGAATTCCTAGTCTCCGCTGGGGCTTCACTCACTCACTCATCGTCTATGTTTCTTGATTTCCAGACGAGTATACTCGCGAACGCAGCACCACCATGTTGGCTTCTCCTCCTACAACAACACAAGCAGAGACGCCCATCGAACCCATTTCAGACATTAGCATTCATCAAATAAACAACCTTATGTTTGCTGACTGACGCTCCAGTCCAGATCCCAGATGAATCCCCCTCCCTCTCTACATTTTCTATCTGTGCACTGCAGTAATGGATGGAACACGAGATGATTATGTTCACTGTATTGGGCGCATTCATACCTGACGCTTGCAACCCCATCTAGTAATATTTACATCAACTATTTTATTCCAGAGTCTTGAAGTTGATTGAGTTACGAATTTAAAATGTACTTTATTATGTCTTGACCAAAATTTCTGGTATGAGAATCAACTTCCATAAGACTGAACCTGAATTTATGCTACCATGAGTCTCATTTTATTTCTCATTCCTTTAGGGTGTGTTTGGTTTGAGAACCAAAAGGAATAGAATGGGTCCGTCCTGCACCTAGCCCCCGTTCCCGCGTTTGGTTGGGTAGAAGAATCAGAACGAACCAGTTCCCCTATAGGGAATATTCGCCCGAGATGCTGAATCCACCGGTTCCTCCAAATCGGTGGAATCGCCTGGTTCTAGCCATTAAAAAAATCGGTATGGCGGTGAACCTCGCCACCTGGTCTCACAATTGCTGATACGTGTGACAACGTGGATGTCCAACAGTGGTTGCAGCATAGAGCTACCATGACGTCTTTGGTGCACCAACACCTCAACCGGGCTCAGCAGCGCATGAAGAAACAAGCCGATAAGAAGCGCAACGAGCGAGTTTTTGAGATTAGCGATAAGGTTCTCTTGAAGCTTCAACCCTATATTTAGACTTGTGGCACCCCGCGCAAATCACAAGTTATCGTTCAAGTACTTCGGCCCTTTTCCAGTTGTGGAACGCATTGGAGCAGTGGCATACAAATTGCAGCTGCCGGCATCAGCAACAATCCATCCCGTCTTTCACGTCTCACAACTCAAGCGAGCTCTGTCTCGTGATGTGCAGGTACTGCCTCATCTTCCCTCATCGCTAACTTTGCACCAGGTACCGGAGGCTGTGCTCGACACCCGCTGGACGCGCAAGGCCAACAAAATGATTAAGCAAGTCCTTGTCCGCTGGTCATCCAATCATCCGGACGAAGCTACTTGGGAGGATGAAGCAGACTTGCGGCAGCGATTCCCTCGTTCCCCGGCTTGGGGTCAAGCCGGTGTTTCAGGGGGGGCGGGTATTGTCAGGAACTCGGCCAATGGAAGGGATGAAGCTGCACGCGAGAAGGAAGACGCGGCAAGTGACCTCAACGACGGAGAGGAGGAAAGGCCTAAGAGGTTGATTAAGCCCAACAAGCGATACATGGGGAAAGAATAGGCCCATGCGGGAATACCGGCGCTGTGTAAGAAATAGGCAATCGGTGTGTGGGGGAAAGCAGCCTGGAGGATCACGTTGTTGGCAATCTTCTCTCTAACTCGGCTCTCTTCTCTCCCTGTTCTTGCTATCACCGGAATATTGTAACTCAGACTTCGTCAATTGCAGTAGACGTTAACACAACTCCAAGACTTATATTAGGCCATCTACATTTATATTTATATGGCTAAAAAATAAAAATCTGAAACTCCAAGAAAGTGGGTTTGCGCCTGACTGAGGCTGCGTGGGCTGAAAACGAAGAGCTTTTTTTTGAAATAATATGAATTTATTCAGATATTTCAAAAATATTATGCCATCTGGAAATTTTGCAAAAATGGCCTCAATCGCCATGACGCGCGGCGATTACGCAGAAATCGCCACGGTCCACGGCGATAGGCCGCAATCGCCACGGTCCACGGCGATTGCCGACCACTTCGGCTGCTACCGTCACGCCGCGTGGCGATAAGGAGAAATCGCCAGCACCCGTGGCGATAGGCAGTTAATTCCGCGCGCAACCGCCAACGTCCGCTCTTCACGGGTTAATGCGACGCCACGTGGCGTAATCGCCACGGGTCGTGGTGATTACGGCTGGCCTATAAAAGGCGCTGCGCGGTCGCCACCGACAGCCGGGTGGAAGGAGGAGGAGTTGGAGGGCGGGGCGCGGCGCGGGAGGAAGAGAAAACAGAGAAGAAAAGGGAGAGAGGAGGAAGAGAAGAGAGGAAGAAAAAGAGGAGAAAAAAAAGAGAGAGGAGGAGGAAGAAAAAGAGAGAGGAGGAGGAAAAAAAGAGAGAAAAGGAGGGAAAAAAAGGAAGATAGAGAGGTATTTTTCAGCGATTTGAAGGTAAAATTTTGAATCTTTTATTGTTTATTGTAGTAAATTAATATTTAAGGTAGATGTAGAATAGGAGGTAAATTTAAGGTAGATTTGTTCGCATTGTTTAGTTCTCATAATGTTTAGAAATAAAGTAGCAATTTAAATAGAAACATACGGTAGAATAGATTAGGTAGAATAGAATAGATTAGGCAGTAGAATAGAATAGAAACGTACGGTAGCAATTTAAAGTAGCAATTTAGTTCAGAAGTAATGGTAGATTAGGTAGATGAGGTAGGAAATCGACATCGATTTAGAAATAGCAAGTCCACTTCGATTTAGAGGTTAAACATTTACATTTTATATTTAGTTGAATATTTCTGTATAATATTTATGTGTAGAAAGTATTACACATAATGAAATGTCTCTGATGGATCACCGAGATGTTTGTTAAGGGGAATTACGTAATGAAATGTAATGTACTAATGATAACACATTAAATAACTGTTACTGCGAAATTAACATCGATATCTAATTATGTAAGCATAGGTTACACAGCCACGTTACACTGCCACACTAAAAGTTGGCTACACATATCGTTCCGTACAACAAGAAATTATTCGCTAGCAGTTCTAATATGACTACATGAAATCATCTTCGCTATCGCTTGCCGCTTTTTTCCCTTCAGTGGGGGCTTTGAAGCAAAACAGCTTAGAGAAGTCCTCGTCACTCGACGAGCACTCGTTTAACGCCTTTTTGGATGAACTACTTGCGCCTTTGTCCTTTGATGATAGAACATCTTTTTTAGATGTGCGCCCACGTTTTGCGTATTCGCGTTCAGCAAATGGGTCTCTCCAGTATCGGTCCACATGGCAGAAATTTGGGATCTCGCAGTTCAGCAACCCTACGTCCTCCGGATGTGCCTACACACCGAGAAGCTGATGCATCAAACAAAAACCGTGCATCAATGGTTACGACTAAGAACAAACGAATTGTACTAACCCTTATATGCTTATTGTACTGAGATTGCGGGATACTTATCGTTCCTTCGCCGAAAAAGCCTCTTCTGTATTTCGCCCCAGGTAATTTTCTAAGCTCGTTCACCCTCTCCCACATCTTCTGGAACTCTTTCAAGCGCTTACACACCTGCTTGGACGTAAATCCGGGGAAACCCTTTCTCGCTAACAAATCCGCAAGAGCACCCGTATGAACGTCCTCAAAGATCTGCGAACGCATAATTTCACACCTCCACCTCATCAATTCCGCACCCGTAAGAAGTTCGTAGTCCACTCTCGGGTTCCAAACAACATCTAGTAATTTACACGAAATATTATTGTTCCACAAAACAGACATTGTAGATGTAATGTTTCAACGTATATGACGAGGAAATATATTACAAGACTTACCTCTATTGTCGCTATCCATTCACGGAGTACTTCTTCTTCTCCTCCCAAAGCTAAACAATCTTCTCCGAGATACCACCAATTTTTCGAAATAACTCAGCGAAGATTAGCGGCGTGGTCGAACCGTCTGCTCACACGGTTAAATAGCAGAAGTGGGTGCGGAGGTCGTGATAATCGCCATTCACCATGGCGATTTCATAATAAATCGTCCTCGCTGGTCGGTCCACGAGGGGGCAACTGCAAAAATAATTGGTACGGTTCGCCAGACAAATTAGAAATCGCCGTGGCGACTGGCGATTCCATAATAAATCATCCCTACTGGTCGGTCGACAAATAGGTCTAGGGGGAGGCCGCTATGAAATGAAATTGGGCTGTAAAAAAGAGCAGGACAAATCGCCGTGTCTCGTGGCGATTGCAAGAAATCGCCACAGCTCCTGGCGATTTCTACTAATCGGTAATTACAGTGGCGATTCCAAAGTGAATCGGTAATTACAGTGGCGATTAGCGGCCTATCGCCGTGGACCGTGGCGATTTCTGCGTAATCGCCGCGCGTCATGGCGATTGAGGCCATTTTTGCAAAATCTCCAGATGGCATAATATTTTTGAAATATCTGAATAAATTCATATTATTTCAAAAAAAAGCTCTGAAAAATCAGAATCTCTTCTTCTTCCTCCTCCCGTTGCCGTCGCCCGTCGGTCCAAACCCTAGCTCCACTGGCATGGATCGCAAGCGCATCAACGACGCTCTCGACAAGCACCTCCAGAGTGAGAGGTCGTCTCCCTCCACCTCCCTCGCCGCCAAGCTATCCTCCACCCCACATGCCGCCGCCGCCTCCAATGGTATCTCTTTCAGGCCGCAATCCATTTCTTCTTTCCCCCATCTGATTCTTACCTTTGCTGCTCGTTTAATCGGAACCACAGAGCAATTGGATTCAGATAGTGAAGTTAGTGCTTCTGAGGGAGACGAGACATTTTGGATTACATGGTTTCTGCAACTTGAGAGGCAACGAGTTCTTTGCTGAGATCGACGATGACTACATCCAGGATGATTTCAACCTCTGTGGCTTGAGCAATCAAGTGCCGTATTATGATCATGCAATCGATCTCATCTTGGACCTTGAGCCAGTTCAGGGTAAGATTGATTGATTGCTTGCTTCTCGCTCGGTGTGCATCTTATTATGATACATACATTACTTTTCAGCCATTCTTTGTTTACTTTGATCCTCATAAGAAGTAATGCATTTATCTATCTTTCCTTTGCCTTGAGTTCTGTGCAGTATTGAATGAGTTGGTATGTTGGTGATCTTATTTATGTCAGGTGATGTGTTTGCTGAGGAGCAAAATGAATTGATAGTGGCATCCGCAGAGATGCTTTATGGTTTAATTCACGCTCGATACATCTTAACCACTAAGGGTTTGGCTGCAATGGTAAGCTACCATTTTGTCCTCCTATGATTGGCATGGAATGTTATACATGGTATTTTGCCTTTTTTAGTATCAATCACACACTGATCTGTTCCAAAACCTGAATGTTTCTGTAGCTAGAGAAGTTCAAGAACTACGACTTCGGAAGATGCCCTTGTGTATCCTGCTGTGGTCAACCCTGTCTTCCAATGGGGCAATCTGATATCCCTAGGTCCAGCACGGTGAAGATATATTGTCCTAAATGTGAAGATGTCTACTATCCAAGATCGAAATACCAAGCGAGTATCCTTTTAAACATCTTTGGTGGATAAGCACTCAACAGGACTGGTCATTTACCTATCCTGAAATATGCAAACCCCCCTGACCTGGTAAAAATTAGAATTATGATGCACCTATTGCCCCTTTCAAGTTCACATGATGCCTGCCAATGAGAACTATTGAACTCCTTGTTTTAACAATGTTTTGCTTCCTTCTTGTTAACAGGATGGAGACACAGAAAATCAATCATTCTCAGTGTTTTTTTTCTTTGCTTGCCTTTGCATCCTGGACTCTTTGGATAGATTGCTCATTTTGTACAATAGTTATGAATAATATTTTTTTGCATGTGTACTGGTGCAAGTATATCTTGTGCTCTTTGTTGCGTGCTGCAGTGCTTTCTATTTGGCAAAATTAGCTGTGGGACACCATTTGTGTCAATTGCTCAAACACACTACAAAAACATCAATTTGCTCGGTACCATTACAAAAATGGTGTAATTTGCCAGAACACACCACAATTACTAAAATAATATTTTTTGAGCGATGAGGAGATAACATTTGAAAATGGCACTTTTGCCCCTGGCTTGAAGGAAGCAGACTGTCTCACCCGATTGAACCCTAGCTTGATTGCTTGTGATATATGTGGTCATATCAGCCTGTACATTTTTAAAAATAAAATGTTTGCAAAAAAATGTTGAAATATTTGCGTTAAAACATTGCTAAATTTGCTGCACAGACATTTCACATGTGTTCTCTCTCCTAATAGCTTAAGAAACATTATTTTAGTGATTGCGATATGTTCTGGCAAATTACCCCTTTTTTTAATGATACTGGGAAAATTGATGTTTTTGTAGTGCGTCTAAGCAATTGGCACAAAATAACGGTGTCCTACGGCTAATTTTGTCTTTCATTTTGCTCTTGTATCACCTTAGGTTTGCACAGATGCTGATGGAGCATACTTTGGGACGACATTTCCTCATCTTTTCATGATGACCTATTCACATTTGAAGCCACAGAAGCCATTGCAGCAATACATTCCTAGAGTATTTGGCTTCAAGGTTCATAAAAAAAGGTGAAGGTATTTTGATGCCGAACTGGCTGCTTCTTGTTTTGCCTTGTCATCACGGGGGAAAGGGACTACACTAGCACTGCGTGAAAATGCAGTGGCTGATTCTTTGCAACATCAAACAGCTGTATCACATTTTTTCAAGGTCTCCATTAGGAAAAGAAATCTTGAGGAAACACTTAGCAACCTGCCAGATTCATGTCATGTTGGAAGGTTTGATGATCCCACTGAAATGGCTTGTGTATCTGCTCTGTTTTTGTTTTAAATGTGCAAACGGGGCATAAGTTAGTGAACCTGTATCCTCTGGCATTTGCTGGAATATGAAAGTAGTGCTGTTCTATATGCATTTCGCTTACCTGACTAGAAATTGGAGCTTTGGGACTATTGAAAAAATATAATGTTTTGGAGTCCTTTATATTCAAGTCAGATGATATTTCCGACCCACATAGAGACTGAACGGTGATGATTGAGAGATCTGAATGCGGGGTGGTTTCAACATGAATGGTGATCCACGCTCAATGCGCAGCAGAACAATGGCACATAATTGCATGAAAATCGATGAGCCGTTTGCTGTAAAGCGGCTGTATTTGATAACTCTGGTGGTAACATGCTTATTTACATGTACATGGACTTTGACATGTTAGATGGTGTGGCCTCCAGCTTTAGATCGGAGCTTGCGTTAGGCTGATTGAAGAACAAACCTGGCCTTTATATCTTGTACAAGGTGAATAAACCTGTTCCAAGTGTAATCTTGCTTGCTCTTGGTTCCAACACTTCTCGGTGTAATATGGAGGACAAAAGGGAGGTTGAATCCAGAAGAGACCAGAAGGAAGAATAGAACAAAAGTGGGAAATGCTATACATGTTTCTGCGGTGATGGATAGAAGAAAGGGATGGGCCGCTGGGCTAGATAAGAAGCTGTGCTCGGTGTCTCGTCCACTACTTCCGTTCCCTCAGGCCTCAGCTGCATCTGCATTCGTTCCCAACATCCATGGCGCTCATGCTCAACTATGCGCCCATTGCTCCTGCAACCCTCTCCGCCGCAGCCATGAGGACCTGCCTTGGAAGAAGCAGCAGCAACGGGAGTAGGAGTAGGAGGCTGCGCGGCGTGGTGGCGATGGCGGACATCTTGGGCGACTTTGGGGCGCGTGACCCGTTCCCGGAGGAGATCGAGAGCAACTTCGGGGAGAAGACGCTGGGCAACGTGGACACCCTCCACCGCATCCTCATCCCAACACTCTCCGTGCTCTCCCTCGCGCGCCTCCCACTCGACCCCAATCCCGCGCTGCTCTCCCACGACGACGCCCGCAAGTTCCTCCACAAGGTGGTCGGATGGAGGCTCCTCTTTCCACAGCACCAAGATGAGGTGATGAAGCTGCAGTGCCTGTGGAAGGTCAGGACCAGGCCTGCGGTGAGGAGCTCATCGCCAGGATCGACAAGGCGCTCCACGCCGCCGGACACGCCCCGACCACACACCTCTTCGAGGCGGCCAACCAAGTCAAAGCTCAGCTCTACTCCCCATCCATTGGTAATTAACCACCTCTCTACGTACAGTAGAATGACGATTATCATTATGAATGATTCAGTCACATGCTTGCTTGCAATCGCAGGTGGTTTGAGCGTGAATGACTTCATCATCGCTGCCAGGATAGATCAAGTCAAGACACAAGATCTCATCCCAAAGAAGCGAGTCTGGGCATGCTAGCTACCTTCATTCCTTCTTTCCTTGTTTCTTTTCTTCTACAAGCGAAAGAGAAGAAAATCCTTCCTTGCAGTTCCACCACAACGTACACAGTTTTGTTTTCTTTGATTAGCACCCACCTCTGGGACTGTTCTAGTATTTGATACCGTAATCATTCATTTGTCAAATCAAATGATTTCCCAATTCTTGCAATGCACAATAATCGCATCACTTGATGAGGTTGGTGATAGCGGTGGCAATGATGGCGATCTGGATGGAGTCGACGGTGCGCTGGGCGAGCGGCGGCGGCAGCGTCACGCCGGCCGTCGCGAAGGCGGCGTTGCATTGCTGCGTCAGCGACAGGGCCTCATCGAGCCTCTGCTTGCCAGCGGCGTAGGCACGCTTGTTGATCTCGTCATCTGCGTTGGCGAAGGCCAACCCGACGCTGCTGTAGAGCGTGGTGCACCGGGCAAGCGCTGGCTTCATGGGCAGGCTAGGGTTGGCATCAAGGGCCTTGATGTCTGCGCCGGCAAGGTCGGCGTGGTTGACGCCGACGAGGGAGGCCACCTTGGCTAGGCCCCAGGTATCGGCCTCGGGGCTCTCGCGGTGGTGGCCGAGCTGCGACAGGCACAGCTCCAAGTTGACGCGCACGTCGCTGGCAGCGGCCGCCTTGCAGGTGGCGTCCACCGTCGCGTCCACGGCGTGGGCGGACAAGCTTACGGCTACCGCCAGCACGGTGGCGAGGGCCACGCGCCGACTCCTCATCGATGGCTTCAGTAGTTCCTAACTCTTCTTGTTTGCTAAAATTGTGGGAGAAGCAAGTCAAATAAAGAGGAGGCGAGCATTGCAATAGGATTGTTTTCGAGTCTAGATAAGCCCACATAACCCAGTTGGGTCCAGCCTTTGACGCGCCGACGAGCCCATATATAACCTGTTGCCGGCAAGCCCGTACAGCTGTCCAGGGTCGCCGGGGGCTGCCTTTGCCCTGAATTTGCAATAGCATGGAATTGGAGGAGGGAGCCATTAACGGAGGCTGCCCTGCCGATGTGCATGGCCAATAATACAGTTTCTTTTGTTACTTTCATATCCACCGCTAGGCTATATACGCATTCAAAAGAATTACCATCAAAATATAACGTAACGTTTTGGTGCGCAAGCACAAAAACACGGATATGCTAATTCACATTCAAACGCAATCCCCCCTCTCCTCACAGTTCGAGTTTTTGCTCACCAAATTTTCTTCCTCCTCCCGATTCTATGCTGCTACTGTTCTTTCCGAGCTTTGACTCCGACAAGGAGAAGACGCCTTTGATGAAGACGACAACTTCAGTGAGGTTAGGCCTTGGTGGTAGTGGTGGTGGGTGTTTCCTTGTGTGCAGGCTTAGAGGGATGGCCAGCGGGACAGGTGGTGGTGGTGGTGGGCATTGGAGGATTGCCGATTGAGTATAGACACGGACGGGTTAGAGGAGGCGGTAGCAGCAGAGGTGGCGCTAGAGGATGGGCCTCGCTGGCGTCAGAGCGGGAGGTAGGGGATAGGAAGGGGGATGTGTGTGAGGGAGAGAAGCTGGGTTGTTGGATGAAAATCCAATGGTGCACATAAATTTGAGTGTGCTACAGAAGAAACATTGTTAAATAGACCTCGCAGAAGATATGCACTACCGGTGGAATATTCAAGTTCTAGAAAGCAGGAGCTCTTGACAGTGTGTAAAGGAACATGTAAGTATTTGATGGGCAGATTAAGAAAAATGTGAGAAATAAAATGAGACTCATGGTAGCATAAATTCAGGTTCAGTCTTATGGAAGTTGATTCTCATACCAGAAATTTTGGTCAAGACATAATAAAGTACATTTTAAATTCGTAACTCAATCAACTTCAAGACTCTGGAATAAAATAGTTGATGTAAATATTACTGGATGGGGTTGCAAGCGTCAGGTATGAATGCCCCCAATACAGTGAACATAATCATCTCGTGTTCCATCCATTACTGCAGTGCACAGATAGAAAATGTAGAGAGGGAGGGGGATTCATCTGGGATCTGGACTGGAGCATCAGTCAGCAAACATAAGGTTGTTTATTTGATGAATGCTAATGTCTGAAATGGGTTCGATGGGCGTCTCTGCTTGTGTTGTTGCAGGAGGAGAAGCCAACATGGTGGTGCTGCGTTCGCGAGTATACTCGTCTGGAAATCAAGAAATACAGACGATGAGTGAGTGAGTGAAGCCCCAGCAGAGACTAGGAATTCCTTAACTAATTTGTATGTAATGTTGGTATAGGAGACCAACCGAAGATGGTGTTGAAGGAAGTCGGGGGAGGAGTTGCGAGGAAGTTGAAGCCCATGTAGACGAGCATGGAGAGCGCCACCGCCACCATCACCAAGGACGGCACCGCCAACGCCCAATACCTGAAACATCTCCATCTGATAATGCAGGGAACACGGAAAGAACAAAGGTGCTAGTCGGAGAGAGAGAGAGCCACAGGGGAGTACAGCACTTGGCGGGGTAATATGTGATGCCCAGTGAGCGGAGGCAAGGCTCCGGCGTGTAGGCCCACACCAGGTACACGGCGGTGGCGATGACGGTGGTGATGGATCCCACGAACCCATACACCTCAGACGGCTTGGGCCCGGTGGCCAAGGGCGTCGGGTGCTCGCGCTCGCGTTGGGGGCGGCGGTTTTCGGAGGAGGCTCAGCGTCTGCCTGGGGCTCCGGACCACCAGCGACGCCGGCGGCGGCAGCTCCATCTCTTTCTCTTTTCTTTTCTTGGTCGCCGTCGCCCTGTTCTGAGGGCAGGGCACATGGGCTCCCTTAGAGCATCCACAGCAGCATCCCTATATTTTATCCTCTATATCTCCACATGGGGAGCTTCCTCAAAAGATTCATTCCTTATATCTATTTATACTCCAACAGCTTCCCTAAATCTCATTCCCTATATCCTATCATCCCATATTTTATTGATTTCCTATAACTACCACCTTATTTCAACGGCTATTTTTTCGCAACGGATATATTTTCGAACGGCCATATTTTCAAACGGCAAATTTTGAACGGCTATGTTTCCAACAGCTAGTTAATTAGGTTTTTTTGGTGCAATTTTGGCATCCATTAGGCTTCAGTAATCAGTAAGCTAAGAGAACCTAAAACAGATCCACATTAAGCTAAGAGAATCTATGAGCATCGGAATAAATCAATAAGCAACATATGCACACATATACAGTTGAGCATGAGCAATAAGTATCACAACACGGATCTGGAATTCATCTCATCACTTCTCCAAAAATTCAATCTCTGCTCCAACGGTACCCAATGAATCAACTAGTAGCATAGCACAAAAATGATACCCGTAGCACATTCATCTCATCACTTCTGCGCCTACAGTAAGGGATAAGGTGGTCGGAGGTTACCTTCTCCCACCGCGAGTAGATGCCGGCACTGGAGGTCCTCCTCGCCCACGGAAGAAGCAGCAAGTACCCGGACTAGCGGCCCAACCACCACCAGGGAGCCGCCGGACCAGCAGCCCAACCACCACCAGCAAGCCGGACCAGCAGCAGCAGCACGTCGACCAGTTGGAGAAGATGGAGGACTCGGGAAGCGGGACGACGAGGTTCCCGATGGAGGCGGACGCCGGAGGAGGGGGATTCGAAGCGTAGGCCGCTGGGGACGAGAGGAGGCGGGACGAGCAGCTAGATCTGGAGCTTACCTTGCTGGACCGAGTCGACGAGGGGACGACAGAGGCGGCGTGGAAGCTGACCGGACGGAGTCGACCTCGTCCTCTGCTTCCGCACGGACCTCGGGCTCCGTTTCGCCGTCGAGCTCAGCCGCCGCCTCTGCTTCGAGCTCGGCCGCCGCTTTGCCGTCCAACTGTGGAGCTCGCCGAAGGAGGGAGGCCGAGGGACGGCGACGAAGGGAGGGAGGCCGAGGGACGCGAAGACGGGGACGAGGCTCGTCGATGAAGGGGACGAGGCCGATGGACTGCGACGAAGGGAGGGAGGCCGAGGGACGCGAAGACGGCTGGCGATGCGCTAGGGCTCCGCAGCGGGCTCGATCCGCCGGATGGGGAAGAACCCGAAGTCCATCCGCTCTTCCCCGACGACCAGGCGGTAGATCCGCGCGGGGCGGAGGGAATTGCGGGCTCGAGCGGGTCGGAGATGCCGGGGTCCGTGGCGGGAGGGAGGTTCCCGCTGCCGTCGGGTAGGAGTTTGGGGATTTTGCTGCTTCCCTAGACTTGGGGAACGGGGAGGGAGAGATGGGAACGGGATGCGATAGGAACGAGATAGGGAAGCTGCTGGAAGAGCTCTTTTTGTCACATTTGTTAAAAAATAGCTATTTAGGGATGCTGCTGTGAATGCTTTTATATTGGGCCGTAAATGCTAGAAACCAGACCACAACTCGACACGTCCCCGGTGGCCTCTCGCCGTGATGCCGTCGAGGAGCCGCCCCTGGTGGCCTCCCTGCCTCTTCCTCACCGGGGGCCGCGACCTCCTCCGCCTGCTTGCCATGCTCCCCATCGCCGCCGCTGCCGTCGCCGCCGCCGCAGCCTGCAGCCTCCGATGCCTATGCCTATGTCTACCGTTATGGTGATTCACTCCCCCTTCCTCCTCCTTCGCCTCCTTACAAGTTACTCAAGTCAAGCCAACTACTACTATGGGCAAACGAATTCTTAAATCTTAACCTATGGAGCATCCCTGTGCTCTGTGTGTGTGTAGATTCATGTGAACCATGCCCTCTCAATGGACTGAGCTGCTTAGGGTAAGCTGGAGTACTTCCAGGGATTCAAGAAACATGGAAAGATATGCATAGAGGATGGATTCGTCACCCAAAGTACTTACAAGATTGTAATTGCCCCTTCCCTTTCTTTTTCCTGCACTTGTATCGACACATATGATTATACTTCTTACCTGTATCAACGGCCGGCTACTGCTTCCCCGGGATACGACGCTACCGACGAAGCCCGCGACCTCTGCTTCCTCCGGCGGCAAAGAAAATCACCCAGCATCTAGATCTGAATCGGGCAGCAAGAGAAAACAGCAAGAAGTAAACAGCGGAGGGATTTGGGAGGACGCTGGTCTTGCGAGGAAGGGAGGGGAACACCGTCCCTCTGACGTGGATGGCCGGCGCCGGATCTGAGCTCCCCTCGGTCGCACGGCCGCTGTTGCTCCTAGGTCGGCGCCGCGATGGGAGGTGGCACGGCGCGGAACTCCTCCGAACTCGCACGGGAAGGGACGATCTGCTCACAGCGGGCACAGGAGGACGGACGAACTTCTCCGAGCGGGCGCAGGACTAGGGGGTGGGCTTCTCCGAGGCCGGAAGTCGATGGATGGGGATCGGCGGTGAGTCCTTAGAAATGAGGAACGAGGTCGGGAGGATAGGGATCTGTTTAGAATAGGGAAGAGGATGGGGAATCGGTTGTAGAGCTGTTTTTTGCTATTTCACACAAAATTAGGGATAGGGAATGGGATACGCCACCGGTTGGAGATGCTCTAAATGCTAGAAACCAGACCACAACTCGACACGTCCCCGGTGGCCTCTCGCCGTGATGCCGTCGAGGAGCCGCCCCTGGTGGCCTCCCTGCCTCTTCCTCACCGGGGGCCGCGACCTCCTCCGCCTGCTCGCCGTGATCCCCATCGCCGCCGCTGCCGTCGCCGCCGCCGCAGCCTGCAGCCTCCGATGCCTATGCCTATGTCTACCGTTATGGTGATTCACTCCCCCTTCCTCCTCCTTCGCCTCCTTACTAGTTACTCAAGTCAAGCCAACTACTACTATGGGCAAACGAGTTCTTAAATCTTAACCTATGGAGCATCCCTGTGCTCTCTGTGTGTGTAGATTCATGTGAACCCTGCCCTCTCAATGGACTGAGCTGCTTAGGGTAAGCTGGAGTGCTTCTAGGGATTCAAGAAACATGGAAAGATATGCATAGAGGATGGATTCGTCACCCAAAGTACTTACAAGATTGTAATTGCCCCTTCCCTTTCTTTTTCCTGCACTTGTATCGACACATATGATTATACTTCTTACTTGTATCAACGGCCGGCTACTGCTTCCCCGGGATACGACGCTACCGACGAAGCCCGCGACCTCTGCTTCCTCCGGCGGCAAAGAAAATCACCCAGCGTCTAGATCTGAATCGGGCAGCAAGAGAAAACAGCAAGAAGTAAACAGCGGAGGGATTTGGGAGGACGCCGGTCTTGCGAGGAAGGGAGGTGAACACCGTCCCTCTGACGTGGATGGCTGGCGCCGGATCTGAGCTCCCCTCGGTCGCACGGCCGCTGCTGCTCCTAGGTCGGCGCCGCGATGGGAGGTGGCACGGCGCGGAACTCCTCCGAACTCGCACGGGAAGGGACGATCTGCTCACAGCGGGCGCAGGAGGACGGACGGACTTCTCCGAGCGGGCGCAGGACTAGGGGGTGGGCTTCTCCGAGGCCGGAAGTCGATGGATGGGGATCGGCGGTGAGTCCTTAGAAATGAGGAACGAGGTCGGGAGGATAGGGATCTGTTTAGAATAGGGAAGAGGATGGGTAATCGGTTGCAGAGCTGTTTTTTGCTATTTCACACAAAATTAGGGATAGGGAATGTGATACGCCACCGGTTGGAGATGCTCTAAATGCTAGAAACCAGACCACAACTCGACACGTCCCCGGTGGCCTCTCGCCGTGATGCCGTCGAGGAGCCGCCCCTGGTGGCCTCCCTGCCTCTTCCTCACCGGGGGCCGCGACCTCCTCCGCCTGCTCGCCGTGCTCCCCATCGCCGCCGCTGCCGTCGCCGCCGCCGCAGCCTGTGGCCTCCGATGCCTATGCCTATGTCTACCGTTATGGTGATTCACTCCCCCTTCCTCCTCCTTCGCCTCCTTACTAGTTACTCAAGTCAAGCCAACTACTACTATGGGCAAACGAGTTCTTTAATCTTAACCTATGGAGCATCCCTGTGCTCTGTGTGTGTGTAGATTCATGTGAACCCTACCCTCTCAATGGACTGAGCTGCTTAGGGTAAGCTGGAGTGCTTCTAGGGATTCAAGAAACATGGAAAGATATGCATAGAGGATGGATTCGTCACCCAAAGTACTTACAAGATTGTAATTGCCCCTTCCCTTTCTTTTTCCTGCACTTGTATCGACACATATGATTATACTTCTTACTTGTATCAACGGCCGGCTACTGCTTCCCCGGGATACGACGCTACCGACGAAGCCCGCGACCTCTGCTTCCTCCGGCGGCAAAGAAAATCACCCAGCGTCTAGATCTGAATCGGGCCTTGTTTTCGTTTCGGGTTTTAAGCCCAGGATTAGGGTGAAACTCTCAAAAACCCTAGGTATAAATACTTGGTAGCCGTCATTGCTTAGGGTGGGTTTTGCTTAGATTATTCTGCCATCACAGTCTCGCTGATTTCATCAGTTTGTAGAACCCCACTTCGAGTAATCAAACATTCATCTACGTTTGTGAGATTGCTTCTACTGTGTTCTTGCTTGTGTTCTCGATTCGCATGCAGGGATAAGCCTTCTTGGCGAGGTCAACCGCGTTCGCGCGTGGTTGATAACCAACGGAGCCGTGGTGTAGCGATCGCAGGGTTCGGATCAGTTCTGATTGGAAGCCGGGTCGTCAACGTCGAGTTCTCCACAATCGTGATTATCCCTTCCTGACGGAAGATCGGGCACCCCCGTGCGCATCAAGTGGTATCAGAGCTTCGGTTGCCCGTCAGGTATCATTGTATCCAATTAGTTTTGCCATCGTCCCAGAACTCCAGATATAGCCAAAAAAAATTGTAGTCCTCTAGGGCATATCACCTTCACTGTCCGAGAGCTCTGAGCCGTTGCAATTTCATCACAGTGTCGTATTACTGAGTTTTGATTCATAGTCCACGTCCGGTTGCTGGTTTAGACTTGTGTTCTTAGTCGCGAGCCATTACTTAGGGTTTGAGATATCCGAATACAACTCTGAACCCAAGTCGGAGTCGAATTCATAGTGCCTCGGTAAAACGGCCATAACTTTGTCATACGAACTCCGTTTGAGCTCTACCACCCGTCAAAACGACCGGAACGAAAAGTTACATCTGATTCCCACCCACTTTGTTGGTTTTGACAAAATCTTCGAGGCCAAATTCGCCTTGGAAAATAGAGTTATTGAAGTTTTATTCCCATATAGTCTGTTTTTTCCCTTTCGCTTGATTCTTTGAGCAGTTTTGTGAAAAAAAAAGAAAAAAAAGAAAAAAATAGTGAAGAAAAAGAGAAGAAAAAAAGAAGAAGAAGAAGAAGAAGAAAAAAAATCCTTGATATACTTCTGTTTCTTGGTACTTTGGTATACTTCTGTGCCTATACTCGTTTCTAGGAACACGTTTAGGCCAGCAACTGAGACAAGTACCTTAAATTATTATTGAGCTTTACTAACTGTTGTCGAACTTTGCTAATCCTTGCTACCAAATTGACCTTCCAAGCTCCACTCTCTTCTGATCAGTACAGTTTCAACCCGGCAATCGCTACACTCACGTCTTCAACAGTATCACAAACAAGCCACCGGTTGTACCACCTGCTACGTTGGTAAGAACTTTGCAAGAGCATGGTTAGACGCTTGAGTGAGAGCGACTCCACATCCTAGTAGTTCGTAGGAGCTTTATACATTTGTGTGTTCCTTGTTTTCACTAACCATGACAGGATCACCAGCGGCACATCAAGATGATGGAGATGAATGTGTTTCTAAATTAGAGCTTCAAACGATGCTGCGAGATATCAATGCAAATATTAGCAAAAGCAACCAAGATAACGAGCATCGATTAGAGAGGATAGAGAGGAGTATCGCCACCCTCATCACCAGGATAGATAACCTAGAGAAGCAGCCACCTTCCGATAGAGCTGAATCGGAGGATCTCGAGGCGGATGACACTGATCAAGATGGGGACGAGTATGACCGAGCTGCCGCCAGAGCAGGACTTCCAGCTGGAGGTCGCCCCGCTCCTCACGTGGCACATCAAGAACGACGACAGCCACACCGACAAGGTAGGGGAGGTAATGACACAAATCCTCGTCCTAGACGTGCACATGATGATTATTATGCTAATGTTAAGTTCAGTATACCATCTTTTTCTGGTTCCTATGATGCTGAAGTTTATTTGGATTGGGAGATGACAGTCGAACAAAAATTCAATTCCCATCTAGTTCCAGAAATTCATAGAGTTAGACAAGCCACTAGTGAGTTCACTGATTTTGCTATCATTTGGTGGAATGAATTAGTAAAAGCTAGTTTAGCACCGGATACATGGCCTAGGTTAAAGAGAGCTATGCGTAGTAGATTTGTTCCTCCCACCTATAAACGTGAAATGCGCAAAAAATGTAGCGCTTAAACCAAGGAAATAGATCTGTTGAGGAGTACTACCAAGAGCTACAATATGAATGTTGCGTTGTGAAGTAGTTGAGGATGACGAGGATAAAATGGCAAGATTCTTTGGGGGATTAAGACGTGAGATACAAGACATAGTTGACTATAAGGATTATAATTCTCTCAATAGATTGTTCCAGCTTGCTATGTTGGCAGAAAAGAATTGCAGGGAAGGCAGCAAAAGCCAAAGAGCAACTTCAGCGACACAAGATCGACGCCTAGAACGGTCAAGTCAGCTCCACCTCCTCCTGCACGGTCTGCTGCCCCCCTACATGTCTAGGGCGCGTTCAGCAGCACCGGCATCGTCACAACCACCAGTGGAGAAGAGTAAATCAATAGGTTTCCCCTGCCCCGGTAAAGAGCTCTTCATCGGTTGCTTCCACGGGCCGCTCCCCCGGGACTATCTGCCATAACTGCAAAGGGAAGGGCCACTTTATGAGGGATTGTCCAAGTCCGCGACGGACATTCCTTGCTACAGAGGACGGTGGGTATGTTAGTGCTACTGATGTTGAGGATGATTCTGCCATTGGGGCTAACCATGCAGGTGACGATGAGACGGAAAGTGATGGCAAGGAGATTCTAGGCACGGCCGCCACAGAGAAATATCAGGCCTTAATTGTACAACGCGTGTTGAGCACTCAAGTGGAACAAGCGGAGACACTACAACGACATAACTTGTTCCAAATGTACCTCATTGTCAAGGATCGCCGTGTTCGCGTCATAATTGATGGAGGAAGCTGCAACAACTTGGTGAGCTCAGACTTGGTCAACAAACTTGGCTTGACCACACGTCCACATCCTCATCCATACCATATTCAGTGGTTCAATAATAGTGGTAAGGTTAAGGTAACACAATCTGCGAGAGTGCACTTTTTCATTGGTACAGACCATGACTTTGCTGATTTTGATGTGGTACCTATGCAAGCATGCTCACTTTTATTAGGACGTCCATGGGAATTTGACACCGACGCCACCCATCATGGTCGAAGTAATAAATACACATTTATGCATAAGGGAAAGAAAATTACTTTACTTCCTACGACACCCACTGAAATTATGCAATGTGAGAAAGAGGGTGCTGAAAATAGCAAGAAGGAGAGTGCACTGCAATCTGAAAATCAGCAAGTTGCTAACACCGTTTTCTCAACTAAGAAAGAGAAGAAAGTAACTAGCTCTAAGTCTGAGGGAATTAAATTTAAGGGGGGTATTATGCTTGCTACCAAATCTGATCTTATTGATATTAATGAGCTTGATTCTCCTTTCTATGCCTTGATATGCAAGGAAGCGTTGTTTTCATTTGATGATACCTCTAGTTCTTTGCCTCCTGCTGTTACTAACCTTTTGCAGGAGTATAAGGATGTGTTTCCAGCAGAGATACCCCCAGGGCTGCCACCTATTCGAGGTATTGAGCATCAATCGACTTAATCCCAGGAGCAACATTGCCAAATCGTGCTGCATATAGAACAAATCCGGAGGAGACTAAAGAAATTCAGCGCCAAGTCCAAGACCTTCTGGACCGTGGGTATGTGCGCGAGAGCCTTAGCCCATGTGTTGTTCCTGTTCTTTTAGTTCCTAAGAAAGATGGTAGTTGGCGTATGTGTGTTGATTGTAGAGCCATTAACAATATTACAATAAGGTATCGTCATCCTATTCCTAGGTTAGACGACATGCTTGATGAGTTGAGTGGTTCTATCATTTTCACAAAGATCGACTTGCGTAGTGGGTACCACCAAATTAGAATGAAATTGGGGGATAAATGGAAAACAGCTTTTAAAACTAAGTTCGGTTTATATGAGTGGTTAGTCATGCCTTTTGGATTAACTAATGCACCTAGCACTTTCATGCGTCTCATGAATGAAGTTTTAAGAGTATTTATTGGAAAATTTGTGGTTGTCTACTTTGATGATATCTTGATATATAGCAAGTCTAATGATGAACACTTGAACCATTTGCGTGCTGTTTTTAATGCATTGAGAGATGCACGCTTGTTTGGTAATCTTGAGAAGTGTGCCTTTTGCACGGACCGTGTCTCTTTTCTTGGCTATGTTGTCACTCCACAGGGTATTGAGGTGGATGAAGCGAAAATTGAAGCCATCAAGAGCTGGCCGACCCCTCAAACTGTCACACAGGTGAGAAGCTTTCATGGACTTGCAGGATTCTACCGGCGGTTTTGTGAAGAATTTCAGCACCATCGCTGCCCCATTGAACGAGTTAACAAAGAAGGGAGTTTCCTTCCAATGGGGTCCAGCACAAGAACAAGCTTTTAACATGCTTAAGGAGAAGCTTACACATGCCCCTCTACTCCAACTCCCCGACTTTGGTAAGACTTTTGAGCTTGAATGTGATGCCAGTGGTATTGGGATAGGAGGAGTGCTGCTACAAGAAGGTAAATCCGTTGCTTATTTTAGTGAGAAATTGAATGGGCCAACTTTGAACTATTCTACTTATGATAAAGAGTTATATGCTTTAGTTCGGGTGTTAGAAACTTGGCAACATTATCTTTGGCCTAAGGAGTTTGTCATTCATTCTGATCATGAATCCTTGAAACATATTAGAAGCCAAGCAAAATTAAATAAATGACATGCAAAATGGGTCGAGTTTATAGAGTCATTTCCATATATTATTAAGCACAAACGGGTAAAGACAATGTCATTGCTGATGCTTTATCTAGGCGATTTACTATGTTATCTCAACTTGATCATAAAATTTTTGGTCTAGAGACAATAAAAGAGTTATACGCCACTGATTCAGACTTTAGAGATGCTTTTGAAAACTGTAGAGAGGGTCGAACATGGAATAAGTATGTGCTGAATGAAGGGTTATTATATCGTGCTAACAAGCTATGCATCCCAGCTAGCTCCATCGCCTTTGTTCTTACAGGAAGCTCATGGAGGTGGTTTGATGGGACACTTTGGAGTGAAGAAAACAGAAGACGTGCTGTCCACACACTTCTTTTGGCCAAAGATGCGGATGGACGTCGAGCGCTACGTTTCACGCTGCACTACATGCAACAAAGCTAAGTCACGCTTAAACCCCTATGGTCTTTATATGCCCCTTCCTATTCCTAGTGTTCCTTGGGAGGATATGTCGATGGATTTTGTCTTAAGATTACCTAGGACAAAGCGGGGGAGGGATAGTATATTTGTGGTGGTGGATCGATTTTCTAAAATGGCACATTTTATACCCTGTCATAAGAGCGATGATGCTACAAATATTGCTGATTTATTTTTCAGGGAAATCATTCGCTTCCATGGAATTCCCAACACCATTGTTTCCGATCGGGATGTGAAGTTCTTGAGCCACTTTTGGAGAAGCTTATGGAGCAAGTTGGGGACTAAGTTGTTATTTTCTACTACATGCCACCCACAAACCGATGGACAAACGGAGGTTGTTAATCGTACCTTATCCACAATGTTGCGGGCTGTTTTGAAGACAAATTTAAAGATGTGGGAAACTGTTTACCTCATGTGGAGTTTGCATATAATCGATCGGTACATTCTACCACCAAGGTAAGCCCTTTTCAGGTAGTGTATGGATTTAATCCACGTGCACCCATTGATCTTTTGCCATTGCCTACTTCTGAACATGTGCATTTGGATGCTAAAACACGTGCTGATTTTATTCTGAAAATCCATACAACAACTAAAGAGAACATTGAAAAGATGACCGAAAAGTATAAACTTGCTGGTAGTCAGGGTAGGCGCCATTTATCCTTTGAACCAGGCGATCTTGTTTGGTTACACTTGAGGAAGGATAGATTTCCAGAACTAAGAAAATCCAAATTGATGCCTCGAGCTGATGGTCTTTTTAAGATAGTTAGGAAGATTAACGATAATGCATACAAGCTTGAGTTGCCTGCAGGTTTTGGGGTTAGTCCCACTTTTAACATTTCAGATTTGAAGCCTTACTTGGGAGAAGAAGATGACCTTGAGTCGAGGACGACTCCAATTCAAGAAGGGGAGGATGATGATGACATCTCCCACACTATCATCCAAGGACCAATCACCCGTTCCCGTGCCCGACGACTTAATCATGAGGTGCGTTCGTTTCTTGCTATCCATAATTATGTGGCTAAGGATGGGATGCTACTTAATGGTGATATTTTGATTATTAGGAACATGGGAGAAGCACCACTGGACCAGCCACAAGAGGATGAGGCGCCACCCCAAGTCAAGTCGAACTCCACTTCAACTTCGAATTCGGTTCGGTTTTCAGCAGACAGCACCTACATAAATGGGGCATAACTTTCTCATACGGAGTCCGATTGAAGAGTTCTTGTATGCGTTGGAAAGATAACAACGACACCTTTCCAATGGATCTGATGGCACGTTATGAATAATTACAGAGACATTGAAATTGTCAGAACAAGTCGTCAGGTGCTGCGACACCGTTTTGGGCCACTTCGGGCCTTGTTTTCGTTTCGGGTTTTAAGCCCAGGTTTAGGGTGAAACTCTCAGAAACCCTAGGTATAAATACTTGGTAGCCATCATTGTTTCGGGTGGGTTTTGCTTAGAATTATTCTGCCATCGCAGTCTCGCTGATTTCATCAGTTTGTAGAACCCCACTTCGAGTAATCAAACAATCATCTCGTTTGTGAGATTGCTTCTACTGTGTTCTTGCTTGTGTTCTCGATTCGCATGCAGGGATAAGCCTTCTTGGTGAGGTCAACCGCGTGTGCGCGTGGTTGATAACCAACGGAGCCGTGGTGTAGCGATCGCAGGGTTCGGATCAGTTCTGATTGGAAGCCGGGTCGTCAACGTCGAGTTCTCCACAATCGTGATTATCCCTTCCTGACGGAAGATCGGGCACCCCCGTGCGCATCACTCTCCCATTATGATCATACCTGACCAACAACCCTTCTCTCTAAGACACCTCCACTGTAGTGTTCTTCTTGCATTGATCACACGCCATTAAAGCTATAGTAATCTCCCCAATAGTAATTGTATCATTGACGTACGTTAGAGTAGTGACCATATTCTCATAGGATGGTGGCAACGAACAGAAAAGAATAATAGCCTTATGATCATCAATTGTCACATTTAGCCGAGCTAGTATGTGATTACCTAGCCCATACAATTTTTGCTTCAGGTAAAATTTGTTAGTTAGTGATTTGGACATAAATGAGCTTCCAACTTAGACCAGATTGCATCTGGTGAAACCACGTCCATCACATGGTACATGACCTGATCTGATAGAAACGTTTGTATGCTCTCGACCCCCTTGATCTTTAGATTTCTCAATCCTCAGCGTCCGTCTTGGCAGGCTTGACAGCGTCATCTTTGATCACCTTTAAGTAGGCCTGTTGTGCCAACATGTCCTTGAACCTTGTCAGCCATAGCATGAAGTTCCCGGTACCATCGAATGTTGACACCTTGAATCTGGTGCTCGTAGACATGTATGCCCACACAGGTCTGACCGCTCCACCTGGCTAGTTTGACCATTTCATGAGATCTTTCACGCTGTCATCGACTTCCTCCTCTGAATTGCTAGTCTGACCGGTCTAATCCTCGGTCTGACCGTCCTCTTTGAATTTGTCGATTTGCTCGTTGAATCGTCCTCGTTTGATCCTTTTGTGACAAAAATGTCGGTCTGGCCAACCCACCTAGCTGGTCTAATTGCTTGAGAGTTGTTGAACCCCACGTGCGTCGCTTGGCGAAAACATGCTCTCAAAAAATTTCGATCTTAGGCTATGAGCTTCAGAGCAATTACCTTGTAGCCCTCCTTGCCCTTCTTTTTAAAGGCCTCCTGAAGTCCTTTTCTTGTCTGATTCGAACTCCTCAAATCCAAGTAGAATTTTGAAACCTTCCCGAATTAGAGTAGTGTCCTACCCAAACTCCGACTCCATC
Organism: Stipa capillata; assembly: GCA_019208055.1. NCBI lineage: Eukaryota > Viridiplantae > Streptophyta > Magnoliopsida > Poales > Poaceae > Stipa > Stipa capillata. The sequence goes on along the minus strand of JAGXJF010001228.1, from coordinate 384,375 downwards.
TTCAATAAGACTCCTTGTGACTGCACCACGTCACCCACGCCCTCCTCCCCCGATTTGACCCCATCTCCTCGTGTACATGTTGACTTGAATCGATCCGTGTCCTCATCAAAAACACCACCATGCTCTGGGCCCGTGCCTATGTGTTTGCCGTGCACCAGAAGCCTGGGCTTATGAGCTGGCATTGGCTCCTCCCGCTGAAAGCCGCCTCCGTCGCCTTGGCCCTGTCTGACCAACCCCATGTCGCTTCCGTGTGACATGCCTTGTCAGACCGTCTCTGAATCGATCCCAAAGCCGCTTCGATTCACGCTCGATGCCATGATCGGTCTGACTGGTTCGGTACCTGGTCTGACCATCCGTGCAGATCCGTTGCATGATCTTGATCGCCGCCTGTGGTCGTTCTCAACGGCTAGTCCAACCGCCCCTCAGGAGGTCTGACCGCGGATGCCCTACATCGTCACGCCGACAATCACGTCGTTGCTTGAGGCTGAAGCATCAAAGCCGCTAACAACCCATACCATACCATGGGAGCCATTGCCCTCGCACACCCTTCGGACTGCACCATGGGGCCTTGGATGGGGCGGGTGTGTCACCGCGCCACTCTGCGACTCTAGACCCCCGGTCTCCTCTTCAGAGCCATCATCACTATGCTCCCCCTTGCGCCTTGTCCACTCCGCACAAACGCTGTGCCCCGCAACTTGACGCCTTGTAGATGCATACCCATGCGGGACATGTGTGCCACTGGTCTCGCCGTCGTGCTCCAAACCCTAATGGATTTTATGTGCATGCCGATGAGCTTCTTTGGTATCTGTCGAATTCTTCTGCACCACTTCAAGATCCAATCTTCAACCTTGTGCTCTATCCACTTATTGCGAAATTAGCCTTTCAATGGTGATGCCATTGACTAATTTTCATGACTTCACCGCAGTAGCATAGTCCTGGACGTCGCTAACACAGAGGTCGTGCAGCCTATGATCAATTAAGTAAACATGCCAAGTGAAATAGATGTCGATGTTTATTTACAAGGTTCAACCGAAATCTACATCTCCGAGAGCCCTTCTATGGGTGCTCCTTCCTTTGCATTAAGAAACACCAACGTTGTCGGCTTGCCCGAGACCGGCTAGTTTGATCGCCTGTAGGGCCATCCTTACCACCATCTCCGTACCGGCTCGGATTAATCCGAGTCTTCTTCTCAAGTACATACAACGGCGTCTCATTATTATAGGAGACTGGGTTATAACATGTTTGACTCAAACACTATCTATTATTTATATTATAATTTTAATTGTAACCTACTTGTACATGTACTGACACAATTTCCACAAATACTTGCTGCTTGAATATATCACACAGTAGTTAAGGAGTAAGTAAGTAAAGGGGCATCGTCTATCTACTCTGCATTATACAAATGGGAACCCATGGCATCCCCGTGTACGTCCGGCCATGTGATCCAGTTGACTTGGTTTGGCCTTTGTCTCGAAAGCTAGCTGCTACCTTTTGGTGGCTCGGACCTGCTCGCAACAACTTGCAGCTATATAGTCCTGTCACCTGCATGTGCGTGTGCATGCATGCATGTACCAAGTTACGCATGTATGCATGTGCAGATCAGATCGACCTCTTCTGAATTAGTTGCAGATTAACCTCTGGTCAACCAGTTGGACTTTGGGGCTAGCTAATACTCCTAGGACAAGTCAAAAAGGCTCGATCACGAGCAGGATGATGGCCACGTACATATTCGTGCAGGATTCACACGCTTGGAACATTAACCGGCCGGTTGCAGGTAAGAGAGACTGGATGACACATATGAAAATGAAAGGTATACACGAACGCCCAGATCCACAACCCAAATCCAATTGGTCCATGCATGACTCCGTCAGGCCAGGGCACTTCTTTCTTTGTCTGCTGTGCTTTGATACAAAGGGAATTTAAAAGTGTGCACATGTGCCAATATGTCAAACAAGATGGAACTTTACTGCTGAGCACGCACGTACGCACACAACGGCCAGATGATATATATACCATCTCTCCCAATGTGTTCAGACGGTCGTATTGTTTATCGGGCGGCTATACGTATAAATGTCTAAGCACCGGTGCCTTCCTAACAATAAATAGATATAGATGCTACAAAAATAGCACATTCTGAGCCACGTGGCAAGGAAAATGCAATTTCTTCTGCTAACCGCCTACCCTTTACATGTCCGTACCAAAAGTATTAAGAAGAAAAGCATTCGCCGGCAGCATGCTTATATTGACTCTTCCTAATGACACATGGGGAGGGATTACGTGAGCCACCAGTAATGCACCACAAATCCCAAACCCTTTTCATCTAAGAAAAATCCCATCCCTTTTTCAGAGCCACCTTAATTCAACATGGTTCTTTTCCTTCTTATCCGAGGCCTGTTGCTTCAACTGGCCCGACATGTCTGCGTGTTTCATCTGGTCGTTTCGTCCTGCGTGCCGCTGTATTGTGCTCCATCGTGGCAGCCCAAAAATGCACTGCATGATACTATATATCTACGTCATCCTACTTTGGTAGCATCCTCAAAAAGCACAAGGCCCCTCGCTCCCACGTAGGGCGCTTGTGGCCGATGGGCGGGCATGGGTGTCGAGATGCTCGAGGCGATGGCCTCGGCCTTTGCTTGGCGCGTCTAGGGTGGCCGGGCCAGCAGTGGCGATCATATCACGGACTCCAGCGGTTCCTGTCGTGGCCCGCTGTGTGGGAGGTGATGGGTTGTGGTGCTTCAGGCAAATGTCTAGCCTAGCTTTGCCGGCCTTGACGACGGTGACGCTCGTGGACGTCATTTTCCTTCTTGGAGATGTTGCCATGGAGCTCGGTACCCTTCCACCCTCGGGGTCTTGTCCCTCGCTTGCTGGGTCGGGCGACGACAGCGTTCCGTATGTTGCTTCCTTCTTGGGGGTGTCGCTTTGGATGCCTTGATTCCTTTACGCGTGCGTGCCAGGCGGTGTCGTAGTCGGCATGAGGTCGGCCAGCGAGGCTTGTGGATGGCATGGTGACTCATGTGGCAACAATGAGGGTGGTGAGCTGCATTGGGTCGCAGCATGGGTTTGGTCATCGGTTGTCTGACTTTTTTTTGCACGTTTCACCATGTTGTGGTGAAGTAGGAGCTGTCGTGTAATAGTGGATGACAAGGTGGTGATAGTGACACACAGATGGTGGCTTCAGTGGATCGATCTTCTCAGTTTTGTGTGTTGAGCTCGTGCTGTCATGGCCATGTTAGTCGGTGGTGTCGTGGGTCTAACTTAGCTAGGTTTGAACGTGTAATCTTGATTTAATCTGATTTTTTGAAAGATGATTTTAATCTGATTTTTCAATAACTAACTGACAACTCTTTTATTTAATTAAGTGAATTGAGGCAGTTTGCCATTGGTTTTGGGGGAAAAAATCATATACCTACGTGCATGTAGCAACGCAGTAATAGGCTGTTCTGTACCCAGTAGTTTTATCTGCTTCCTTTTCTGAGAAAAACAAAGAAGTCGTCGTTTATCTGCGCTAGCTGTTGCCTGCAAGGGACGTTAGCCATGACACAGATGGATTCCACGAGATTTGCCTAGCCCACTCGAGCCATCTTTTCCTGTCGCCGGCGCGGCACACCAAGTCGGCGTGAACACCACACCCACCCCCACCCCAAAAATCTCTATTAACTTGTGTGTCCTAGGTTGGCCACACAATCGACCTCCTCGTTTCTACATAACTGTCAGAACTAGTAGATTATTGCTTCTCTACCGGCATCTTGCATCGATAGCACAAGACGGATCTACACAACTCACGCACATATTGCAAGATTGATAGTGAACCATACAATCCGATGCTTGTATTTCTGCAACATATAAGAAACGAGCACACTGTAGGTCTGTTCAGGCAAAAAGAAAGAAAGAAAAAAGCTCGCATGCATGCAGATTGAGCTAGCGTGGAGTGGTAGTTTGCTCATGCGATCCACGTCGACTATAGATCGACGTTAACGCGGTAATTAAATTAATTGAAGTGGAGCTTTTCTTTTTTGACTAGCACTCTAAGGTTGGAGCAGTATATAAACTGTCGCCCCAGTCAGAGACAACGGGTAGACATTCGTACCATGCATACATACTCTCGCAGGTTTATATATCGAAATTGCCGGGGTGGTCGAATATTTGGTTGAAATTGGACGAGCAGGTCGTTTCCAAATTCCTGCAGCTCATTCCGTGTCATCCAAAAATGGGACAATGTAGTGAACAAAATCAGCAATGTCCCAATGGCCAAGGATTAGTCTTCCTTCCGTTCAAAGAAAATGAGACTAGTCGTCCTTCTCCCTCTCTTGCTCCGGCTTGCTCTTAGCTTAGCTTTGTTGGGTTGCATAGGTTAAAATTATACTTATATTTTTACAGATAGATTCATCATACCTCCCGAGTTTAGAGAGAGAGAAGAGACGGTAGCGACGCGTCCACTTATGTTAGACTGGTGGAGAGAGGAGAGGGTACCGGTGGAGCGATAAGGTCGCAGCCAGCCATGAGGATGGCAGTGCAAGTGCTAATAGAGCTCACCGGAGCGGGATCGAGAGGACAACATGAGGTGAAATGAATAAAGAGATGGTGCCGGAGAATAGGAAGAAAACGTTGTTGGAAAAAGGACTCAACAAACTAAAATATGCCACACATATGTTCAAAAGTGTTCCCCTGGCGGCAAGCCATCTACGCAAATTGATTCAGCAGATATAGTTAGTCACTGCGAGTTACTCTCCTACTGTACTTTACAAAGAGACGTGGTAAACACACGCAATTTACAGTCCAACGATCACCAACCGTGAGCCAAGAAAAGCAAAACTGTCTGAAGCAACCGCGAGCGCCCGATCCAGATCTGACGGCTCACACCGATCCCCACCCACCACGGCATTCCCACTGACAACCGGCTAACTACAGGGCCCACACGTCAGTGGGAGGAAGCATCGGCCTGGAGCCCGGCTGTATAAAAGAGGAAGCAAAATATTTGGAGACCCAAGCTAAGAGCAACTCCAGCAGCAGCTCTATCTGACCCGTCATAGCCAAAATAGCGTGTCCAGGGCAAAAAAGAGCTCCAACGGGGCCGCTATCACAGACGTCAAAATAGCAGGCCCTCCATCCCGGGCGCTGTGGACGCCAAATATGGCGTGGGACCGGTGAAATACATTAATTATGAGAAGCAGGTAAACCAAAGAATGCATGCAAAATCCAAAGATCCTGAAAAACAACAGCTTCCAGAATAATTGTGGGCTCGTGCACATGACCCGTATACATTCCTTGCCATGTTGCAAGACAATTTTTCCACTTCCAATGCATGCAATATATGCTCCCTAACATTCCACGAAAACCTCTTGCTTCTCCTGTTACAAGTAATCTGCCAGTATCAAATATTATTTGGGGATCTCAGATACTTATCTCCAAAGACTTCTACAATAACTTAACGAACCTTCGAAGATTCTCTAGGACAGTACTTTCTCCAATCCTAATAAATTCATCAGTAGCATCCGCTGGTACTCCATAGGTTAACATTCTAAATGTAGTGGTAATCTTCTACAAATGAGATAACCCTAGAACCCCGACACTATTTCTTTTTTTGCATAAAATAGTTATCATGCTCCACTACAGCTTGCACTATACGAACAAACAAAGAACGAGCCATTCTAAACCTGCCAATATATAGAGAAAAAATTGAGAGGGGAGAATCAACAAGAATAGCCAAACAAAACATATTCACTAATTTCAAACCTTCGCCGAAAGATAGTTGGGCTATAGATAGGAGTCTCCGAAAAGTAGTCTTAGTATAGTTTAGCATGTCTGGTTTCTCTATCGCGGTTAATTACCTGACGCTGTAGCAGCTATGAGTTTGTCATTGTCCGATGAGGACGAAGACGAATCCATGAGCATTTTCTTGACGGTGTTGTGATGCCTCATTACGCTGTGGAAGAGGAAACAGAGATATGGGATGCCAGAATGGCAAATGGGCTTGCATGTATAGAGTTGGAAAAGTAGCCGTTCAAACTATAACCGTTTACACATATAGCAAATAGAAATAGATTGATAGTTATAAGATATTATTAAAATATAGGAAAGAGAATATGGAGGGTGAGATATAAATGTTCTGTTAGAATGGTTTAATTATATAGAGGAGAAATCTTTATGAATAGCTAGCTATGCGGAGGTATGGAGGGTAAATTTTAACTGGTCTGCTGGAGTTGCTCTAACCCAAGCAACCGCACCCACCTTTTCTCCCTCCCCCGCCCGCCATTAATGCCCGCTTTCCTCCTCCTTGGGCAAGTGGAGATGAGAGGGAGAGAAAGAGAAAAACCCTCGTGATTGACACAACTGGGCGCAGAAAGAGACAGAGAAAGGCATATATATCAAGCTTGCTCGGGGCGAAAGGTCTCACCTTTAATCTAGCCTTCTTGCTACCCCATAATACTTATCTTGGAGCGAGCTCTCCCTTGCCTTCAGTTAGGGGCCGGGTCGAATCTTGGTTTGATTTTGATCGATCGCCATGGGAACTGCTGTGGGACCAGGATTAGCTCCGACAGCCCCTACCGGAGCGCATCCCTTCTTCAGGTGAACTTAGCACCCCCTGCATGCTCTTCATCATCGTAGCATAGGCTGTTTCGTTCGTTCGTGCATACGTAGCATGCGCCATTTCGTCGCCTAATTTGGCTCCTATCAGCATCTGCACTTTTCCAGAATCTTCCTTTTGGATTCTTTCACCTGTAAAGTAAAAAGAAGAAAAAAAAGAGAAGCTTTCAGTCTGATTTTTGTGTTACTCTTTTCCTGATGATCTTTCTCTTAGACAAGTAACAGAACTAAGCAGAAAGATGATTAGAGCTATAAATTATTTTGTGTGTGATGTTTAGGGGCAAGAGGAAGGGTACAGGCTGAGCACGTCGAGCAGCCGCGTCATCGTCGTTGTCATCGACGGTGCCTCCGACCCCTCGGAGCGAGGGCGAGATCCTCCAGTCCGCCAACGTCAGGAGCTTCGCCTTCACGGAGCTCAGGACGGCCACCAGGAACTTCCGGCCGGACAGCGTGCTCGGCGGAGGGCGGCTTCGGGTCGGTCTTCAAGGGGTGGATCGACGAGAACACCTTCGCCCCGCCAGGCTGGCACCGGCATGGTCATCGCCGTCAAGAAGCTCAACCAGGAAGGCTTCCAGGTCACAGGGAATGGCTGGTCAGTACGCCCAATTCATTCATCTCTGCAACATATATTCAGAATCTGTTACTGAAAACGTTCTTGCTTGATAATTTCTCTAGCGATCTGAATTTCTGAATGTTTCTGAATCTCATGTGTAGGCTTGAAGTGAATTATCTTGGACAATTGTCGCACCCCAATCTCGTGAAGCTCGTAGGTTACTGCCTCGAAGACGAGCAGCGCCTTCTTAGTCTACGAGTTCATGCCACGGGGAAGCTTGGAGAACCATCTTTTTAGGAGTAATTAACCTTCTTCTGGCCTTTCTTGATTGATTATACCTCCTTAATTATTATCGAGGATATGGTGGTAAACAAGTTTGAGTGAATGATGATGCAGGGGTTCACATTTCCAGCCGCTCTCCTGGAATCTCAGAATGAAGGTTGCTCTTGGTGCAGCCAAGGGGCTTGCGTTCTCCACAGCGACAAGGCCAAAGTCATCTACCGCGATTTCAGACGTCCAATGTTCTTCTAGATTCAGTATGTTGTCGACTCTTCGCATCGCTGTCGATTAATTTGCTTTGAAGCTGTTAGTAACTTATTAATGCTAACTGTGTCGATTGCACTTGCAGAGCTACAATGCAAAGCTGTCTGATTTCGGGTTGGCAAAGGATGGGCCAACAGGTGACAGAGCCATGTCTCAACAAGGGTCATGGGCACATATGGATACGCTGCCCCTGAATATCTCGCTACAGGTAATTAGGCACACACACAGACACACGTAGCTTTGTTCTTCAGTGTCATCAGATGCAGCATATATGCCTTCATATTGCTGAAATCTGCTATTTTATTTTGTTAAGAACCTCCATTTACTGTTTGAGTGCATGGGAGTTCCTAATAGTGATCTGAGGGAGTATGATATTTGCTTGTCAGGGTTGAAGAAATGATGCTGTTGTTATGCAGTAGGTGAAGATTATTGAGCTGCAAAAGTCGCTTAATTTTGTTTGTGCACTTTGTGTTCGTCCTGAAGCACCATGAGAAGCAGTAAAGAACACTACATCTTCTCTTGTTGGGTGTTGAGGTCATGTAGTTAGGTGCAGCACAAACTGGTCCAATTAGTCATGGTCTCAGGCCTAACTGGACCCCTTCACCACATGTGCTAAAAACAGATTAAGTATTACCACCATCTACATAAATATTTTATCTTTTCAAGGAGATAGCATGTGATCGATTGATCATCCATAAGAATCATGCATAATCTTGCAGCTAGATAAGCATAATGCATGTACTATGTACCTATACCAGCGGTCAAATAGACAGTACAGCTTTCTTGTCTTTTGTTTTAGTTGTTTCAAGCTATGAGCTGTGTACTCTAATCCCAATACAATTAATATTGCTGCTACACTACACTAATCCATGTTGGGTATATCTAATCCGGCTAACTCGATGGTTGCCTGCTTCCATGCAGCATCTGAACATGAGCCAGAAATAATAATTTTGAGGCTATGGAATCTGAATATGGAGTAGAGTATCTAGCTAGCTAGAGTGCTAATGATCCTTTCTGAATCTTTGGTGGACAGGGCATCTGACCTGCGAAGAGCGACGTGTACAGCTTCGGCGTGGTGCTGCTGGAGATGCTGTCCGGCCGGCGCGCCCTGGACAAGAACCGGCCTCCGGCGAGCACAACCTGTGGAGTGGGCGCGGCCGTACCTGGCGAGCAAGCGGCGCATCTGTCCGCATCCTGGACGCGCGGCTGGGCGGGCAGTACTCCCGATGCCGGCGCGCAGAAGGCCGCGGCGCTGGCGATGCAGTGTCTGTCCGGGGACTCGAGGAACAGGCCGGGCATGCAGCAGGTGGTGGCGGCCTTGGAGCAGCTCCAGGACGCCAAGGAGACGGCGGCGAGCGGACAGGCGCAGGCGCAGAGGAAGGTTGCGGCGGCAGCTCGTCAGGAGCGCGGTGGCAAAGCAGCAGCCGGAGCACGGCAGCGAGCGGGAAGCCGGGCGGCAGCATCCGAAGGCGGCTGCCGGCGTCGCCACTGCGCGAGTGAGCAGCGCATCATGTGTTTGGAATGTAGAGTGAAGAATTGTGAAGAGGCAGATGATTCCGTTTCGAATGTTAATTTAGTGCTTCTTGCTTTTGCAAATTCATTCAGATCTCCTTTTTTGCATGCGGCGACCGATAAGATGCAGTTGTACAGCTGCTGCTTGTTCTAGCAGTGGTGTAACTTGAGAAGCTCTATTCCCCAGGATCTAGATGACGGTGGAGTTTTGTTTGAGCCCAGTTCTGTCCCTGAGTTCCTGTTAGAACGAGCTGAAAAATAACGTGCAAAGAGCTTTGCTTTGATGTTTCTACTGTATCTTGCACAAGTTTGCTTCGCGAGTAATGCGGAAATTTTATCAGCTAGGAGAGTACCTGCATTTACAAATAATATCCACAACACAACAAAGTAATATTGGAGCGCATAACATATCTTTTTCATTTCCAAATAAGTCGGGAGAAGATGAGGGCGCCATGGAATTGGTGGACGTGTCGCACTTGCACACTTACATTCACACTTGTCAACAAAATAATTTGAATTCAACTTACTTATTCCATTTAGAAAAAGATTCAACTCATTTTGAAAAACCAAAACACATAGCCCAAAAATATCTCGTCCTACATGTTAGGGAAGCGGATGAGGCAATTGGTAATCACATCCTCTCAGCCTGAGCAGCAGGAGAATGGCGCGCCGCAGCAGTCCGCGCCGTGCCCCCTCGCGCGCGCGCTCCGCACGCGCGTTCTCCGCCGCCGCCTCCACCGCGCCGGCGAGGTCTCCGGCGGAGACTTCACGCCGCGCGCTCCTCGGCCTCTCGGAGCCGGAGCTCGGCAGCTCGCCGTCGACCTCGGCCAGGTACCCCACCCCACCCGGCGCAAAGGCAACACCTTCATTCCTCTCCTCTGTTTCATGCTTACTGTGTCAGGCATCTCCGCAGCAAAGCTATAGGGGGAAGCAGCTGCACGACCTCGTGTACAAGAACAGGGCCAAGCAAATCCAAGAATTCGGCTACGGTGAGGACTGAATTCTTTATATAGTCCGTGCGCGCCACCTGTTTGTTGTTTTGCTTCGCTTGCTCTTGACCGCATTCTTGCCGTTCGTGCAGTGCCTAAGGTGTGTTCCGGGAGGCGTTGGTTAGCGCTGGCTGGAGCGTTGGCCGGTCACCGGTGCACCATGCCGTGACGGCCCTCCGATGGCACCACTAAGGTACATTGAGGTTCACCTGGCATTCATAATTCGAAAACGAAGTGTGTGCTCGATAAATTGGAGTGGCTCATGACTCTCTGTCTGTCCTTGCAGATACTTCTCAAACTGGAGGATAACAGATTGATTGAGACAGTAGGGATCCCTGTCGACGACAAGAACTCATCTAGACTCACCGCATGCGTTTCATCGCAGGTGCTGTAGACTCGGTACTTTGGATACTAGCACTGATCAGCGAGCTCACTGTTCTTGACAACAGCATGATGCTTATGCAGGTCGGCTGCCCCCTTGCGTTGCTCGTTTTGCGCCACAGGCAAGGGAGGGTTTTCGAGGAACCTTCAGGCACACGAGATTGTCGAGCAGGTTATATTCCAGCAACCTGCGCCTGTCGTTACCTTGCAATGAAAGATCGTTGTAAACGAGTTGAACTCCTGTTTTTCTTGCATTGTGGATTGATGTTCTGGCACTGCAGGTATTGGCAATAGAGGAGTCGTTCAAACACAGGGTGACAAATGTAGTGTCATGGGAATGGGTGAGCCCATGTTGAATCTGAAATCAGTTTTGGAGGCACACCGATGCTTGAATAAGGTCTGTTGAATTTGGCAAGTAATTGGGTTGTGTTTCCTGTGCTCAATTATATTCATGAAAATATTGGGTCATAATTACTTCAGATACCTTAAATAAGAAGCTGGGTTAATGTATCCTGTCTTATCAACATGAATATCTTATTTTCAGGAACTAAAGATTGGGCAAAGGATGATGACAATCTCCACAGCAGGCGTTCCCAACACGATAAATAAGCTAGCATCTCACAAACTTCAGGTCAACTCTGGCAGTCAGGTATGCTCTTAATAATTTAAAACTTGGCTCCTACGCATCAAGGATAGATAATATGGTCTTGCTCTTGTACTTACTACTTGCCAAACTTGACGTAATACTCAGTTATTCCTTGTAAGAAACTTGCCCTTTTTTCACATTGTCCAAACTCCGGGCGTTTAACTGAAAGGAACTGTCAAGTATGAAGTACAGGCAGCATTTACTTCTATAATTTGTTGCTGACAAGTCTGCTCATACTGGAATCAGCCTGCACGCCCCAAATCAGAAACTGCGTGAAACAATTGTTCAAGTGCGAAATCATATCCTTTGGAAGACACTAATGGATGACTGCAAGAATTACTTCCTCGAAACTGACGTAGGGTATCCTTCGAGTACACTCTGCTAGGTAATCCAGCTATGCCTTCACACACACTGAATTATCCATCTGTCTGAAGAGGATAGATGTTTAAAAACCTGCATTATCATTTCAGCCATTGTGATCTAACATGCTTGAACGATTTTCCCAGCTGGGATTAACGATGAAAAGGGGCATGCTGAATGAACTTGCAGCGCTACTGCATGCATGTGGAGGTGGCTATCATGTGAACCTGATTCCCTATAACCCGGTAGAAGGTTCTGAGTACAAGAGGCCTTACAGAAAAGTGGTATGTGATCTCAGTCTTAGGCACAATGCCTATTATGAAATTATTTTGGTTTTGAGGTTGTTGATATTTATGTTGGTGATTTGCATAGATTCAAGCATTTGTTGGTGCGCTGGAAGCTCGGAAGATCACGGTCAGCGTTCGACAGACCCGTGGGCTTGATGCTAATGCAGCCTGTGGGCAACTCAGAAATGAGTTCCAAAAGAATCCACTGCTTGAGTCGTCTCCTCCCTCTGAGCCCAACCAACTGCTTGAATCGTCTCCACCCTCTGAGCCCAACCTTGTTCCTGCTTAAGCTGCCCCGCGATTATGTAGGAATTGAGTTGTTTCCTGTGAATTTCTGCATTCCAAAGTCCAGGACAGGCCCTGAATGGGGTTGCTCATACACAGATCATCAGCTCATAAATTGTAAAGATGATAGGGGGATCCTTGTGGCTAACGGTTTTATTTATATTCGGCGTGAGAGGCCCCTGTTTAATTGAGATATGAAGTGTTACCTATAAAAGGCATAAAGCAGATGTATTCGATGCAAGTTTTGTAGAATGGTACAGAATTTTGGAACAATCATTACCTTCTGGCATCAGTGTCTAAATTTCTACACGGGTTATCCCACAAAAATGCGTGAAATTTCTTGGGAGTAATAAATGTAAGAGAATTAAGAAAGAACAAGATTGTGATCAAGTAACAAAAAGAAGATAGATCTAATAATAAAAAACAAGGTTGTGATCACGTAACTTAAGGAAGATCAATCCAATAATAAAAAGTTTCCCTCAAGAAAATAATCTAATAATGAAAAAGAACAAGGTTGTGTTCAGGTAACAGACTCTGGCCACCCCCGATTCGCTATATTACTCTGAACCCTCGGCGTTTGCAAAATAATGTACAACAATATACAGTACCAACACAGTGGTATTAAAACTAAATGTACAAAAGTTAAACACAATGACTCACTCTATGATTGCTACAACTCTGTTCAGGAGGTTTAGGCCAAACACTGTATCTTCAGAATTCACCTTGACTGTGAGATCCAGTGGTCCTGAGGTACGCCCTTCCGCAACGATGGTAATTAGGCAAGGGTTTGAAGTGCTCAGAATTTCGCTGCTAAATCGCCAGCATAAGCCGGAGGCGTCGTTGGTGTTGAAGGTTACCGGCATATCCATTGAAACTAGGTGAACATTGGCATTGCTGAGTACTTTTGATGCAAGACTCTGGGCTACTAGAAGGTTCTTATCAGTGTGGTCTGTACTCTCGTCGGTTCGCTCATGCTTCTGAAGATGATCTTTGAAGGCGCACCTGTGCAATTCCAACAGGTTTAGTTCTAGCATATATGGTTGACAGACGTGACCCATGAAGCCTAATTTTGTGGTAAGAAAATGGTCGAGCAACTGACCCAGCAAGCAGGGAAAGAAAGAAACAACAAACTCAAATACATATATGAGCTGCGCTAGTTTTGTATTATGATTGTCCCAATGAGTCAAAGCAATAGCAAATTGTTCCAGTATAACCTTTTCAACTATGAAAAACCTTAAACTGTTTTGACATTGACAGGAGCACATTAAACCCTAAATGCTGAAACTCAAGTATATGTCAGTAAAAGTAATTCAATGTTCTCCATTGAATTACTCTTCCTCGTGTTCCTTTTTTTGTTAACTCTTGTGGCATGAAAATAAGTTAACTCAGTAAACATAGGATAGAGTTTCGTTACCTTCTAGCATACTCAAACATTCCCCTCAGCTGGTTTTCCTTGCATAGAAAAGCATTTAGGTCCATGGGTAGTGGCCGTACAAAATAAGCAATGTCAGGGTGAAGTTTGGCTGGATGTCTTTTCCCACTGCAAAGGACAGACAGCTTCAAGGGCAAGAGATGGTGATGGAAGTGAACCTGAAGAACCATCTTAGCTGTCTGTTGCGGAGCCAGGGAGTGTATCTCTTCCACAGGAACAAGAGTTGGGATGCTGCAGGTAGAGATGATTACTTTACATGAGTGGAGACGTTAAATTAATTGACGAAGAAAAATCAATAACATAATTTCATCATGAGCATCTGACAATTTAAATGATAGTTAACATTTTTTCTTTACAGATGGTGCATACCTTGCAGATCCTTCTGATGTTTGGTCCATGCCATCCTCACTACTAGAAGCCTCTTCAGATTTAATGGTTATATCCGCCAATTGGTCTGTTGTAACATTCTCAACGAACAAGTCTATACATACTAGTAAGCGTGATTTGGGTGAAACCTCAGATGAGAAGGCATATAGAACACTCAAGCCATTACTGTTCGATGGATCTAACAATATATGCAATTTAGGTTTTCGTTCAAAGCTGCGAGTGGTAAAAGAAACTCTTGCACATGATGTCTGTACCGAATCCTGAACAAGTGGTACAGCAGGAGCCTCATCAAGCCATGACTCCAAGGCTGACTTAGACATTAATTCAGTCAAATCAGTAGAGATGAGAGATGCCAAATTTTCCTCAATATCTCGACCTGCATGGCCTTGATCTATACTACCATCATACATATGAACCAGGGGAATTTCCTGATTATCTTCTTGATGACGAAGGTTATGGCCATCATCATTTGAACATTGGTTAGATCCAGTGCCATCCCTGTCAGATAAGCCACCACCTTCACTGTCTGAATCATAAACAGAGCCACTCTCATCTGTTGACGAGCCAGATTCAGCGTCAGAATTAGTAGTTTCGGAGGAATTAGCTATGCCTCTGGTTGGTTCCATGGTCTTATGAATTAAGACCATACTTTGAGGATTTGGAAGTGGTGCATAACCAGGAGCTGCATGAAGAACAACTTGTGACAGGGAACCAGGAAGATAAATCTGGTAGTTGCTGTCTGAATGAGATGTTGGAGGTATCTTTCCATCAAAGATATGATCAGCTAGCTCTTTACAAATATCTCCATTCTGTGATCGACATGAGGAGTCATTTTCATTTAAACAGGTAGCACAGCATGGCAGAAGTCCTGATAGAAAAACGCGCGCGATCACGGACATCATAATTCAAGTCACATGCAGCCAACTCATTGACATATGCCACTATCCTTTTGAATTCTGCCGAGTGTTCTTCTGCAGAATGTATGATAACCTGAAAAGGTAAACCTATCACTAATCTTCATATAAGAGAAGGAACCTTAAGTTAGGATATACCTTTGCTGAAGCATTTAGGATCTGAAGCTTTGTTTCAAGCACTTCGGCAGCAAAGGACCATGCCAGATACTTAAGAACAGCTGGAGCTATCTTTGGGATGAGATTTCCAATGGAGCTATACTCGCCAAATATCCAAATTATCAAGGATCGTGCTGCAGGCTCCTTAATTATATCCAGACTACGAACCAAGCGGATAATCACCTTTGGAGAAAAAAAAATAGTGAACATGTCAAATAAAAATGTAAAGAAGGAAAAAATGCATTAAAAAAAATAGCACACAGCGGCATGCTATATTCCACATTTGTTCTTGAATATAGTTACAATAAATAATACAGCAGACATAAAAAAGGAGGAGAAAAAACAATATAAGAAATTTACATGGAACAGAATTCAATTTTTAACAAGAGAAAAAAAACTACAGCACATAATCTTAAATTCCATTGTCGAATATGTACAGAGGTCCTTCATGCTTCAGTAGGGGAATTATCATAACAGAGAAACAGGAGCACAGGAAATTGTCGTTCAACGTAAGGTGATACATGAAAAACCATAAGTTGTACAATATAGCCTACACTCCAGGCACTGATGTGACTGCTTTATCGGATGACCATCATAAGGTCAAGTGAAATGCATTAGTCATATATTGAGAAGTATATATACAAATGTGAATGAAAAAATTAAAAAAATCTGTGGTGTTACAGGATTAGAAGCTTATATAAACTAAACTATGCAATACCTTTTCATGACATGCTGCATCTATTTTCACTATTGCTTTGATTGACAGGATAGCTTGAACTAAAACAGCATCTTCTCCATCCAAGTGAATTGAGTTAGTGATATATGATTCTGTAACATGGTGAAAATCAAACATTATTTTTCAAGAAGAATACTCAACCACAAAATATGCACAGAGAGCAATTATTACCATAAAATACAAGTGCCAAAAGCCCCTCAAGGCAAGTGGAGGTGATAGAGGGGAACTTCTGGGCACACAATGCAATTGCAGCAACTGTATCTGCCACAAATCTCCTATACGGATCTTTAATATAATCCTGGCAACAATTACAAAGAAGTACCATGAACAGAATGACAGAGAACTATTAACTAGAAATCCTTGATCACATTTTCACTCTGCTAAGCTTGACTTTAACTTGTCATTTCATTCTAAGAGCTGTTTCCTGGATAATTTCCATGAGTGCATTAAAAAACACTTAGATAATAGAAAAACACAAAGCTGTTTATAACGTCAAGGAGAAATTTAGAAAGATGTATTTACCAAGCATGAACCATGGTCAGTATGGACACAGAGAATGCTAGATTGGCTTTCGAAATTATTTTATAAGAACGTATGATGCTTTTGTAATCTTAAATACAAGTTCTACAAAGGCTTTCACGTGAGAAGCAAATATAACATTGCAAGTCATCATGACAGCTCGACTGATATAGCTTACATTGCAGCTACAAACAAATACCTGAAATTCTTCAAAAATGGCTGGAATAGATGACTCTGTGGCGATGGTGGTGAGTATTTCAAGCTTCAAAGCCCTAGTCTGATATGGGTCTGAAGCACATATGAAGAAGTCTTCATAATATGGAGCAAACAATAATGGAGCAGTCTTGGCAAAAACTAGTATGTTGCCAAGCATCTGCAAGAACAAAAAACTTGTCAGTTCAAGAAGAAATTAAAGTGAGAAAAATGCACATATGAAGGAAAATTATTAGACTCTTATGTCCGCAAGAAATGCCTCGATATTTGATTCTCATACATAATGAAAGGAACTCAATGTTCAGCTTTCGAGCTTCATCCAACACAAAGTTGTGAGTGCAAATGTGTGTGCATGTCTTCTGAGTTCAAAACAATCATGGAAACATAAATCAAGCATGACAGTTGACCAGCCTACCAGTAGCTCATGGGCATTAGGGACTTGTTATTCGGCTCCACTATGATATGATATTTACGTTCATAAGTTGATTTCTAACGCAAGTTAGTTATGCAAAATTAGAAATGATTAGTCAAACATACGGCCATAATTATTCCTAGTTAAAATCCAGGATACAAAACAAGGAAAAAGTATCTAGAAAGTACCACATATGTTGCATCAGGAGACGAGCGTAGAGTAAATAAAATTGGGCCAACAATTCTCTTCACTTTGTCAACTGGAGCCATGATCCAATGAACACTTGCTGCTGCAAGTATTACTCCACTGTTTTGACTCCACAGAAGAGGTGATGTGCATTTCAAAAGAATTGCAATGTCATCGTTTGTGCTAGTAGTGACAGATGGAAAGCTCAATTTATCATCTTCTCTATCAAAACATCCTGAGTATTCTTCAATATAATGCCGAAACAACGTGATGTTTGACATAGTGCCACAAACCCCATTAACAATGGTTTCAGCTTGGGTGCAGGACATATTATCAACAGGAACTGAATCCCTACAACCCTGGGTCTGCAAAGACATATTTGAAGCAAATATTGCAGAATCCTTGACCAATCCATGTCTAGCTATCACATATCGCAAAAGGATCTCAATTAGAGTAATCTGATACCATTCTTCAATATCAGGGAGTGTTTCACAGAGCCTTCGGAAATGTTTTGATATCAGTGCCAAACAATTTGGACAAACCGACTTAAATGCAACAGCAGCAGCTCCCACTACTCCAGGGGAATTATCACCAAACAAAATATCCACAATCTGCAAAAACGTTACCAGGCTTCAGATACATATAATGTGGACCATCAATGCAAAATGAGAAGCAGGTTGCACTAAACAAACCTCCTCCAAAGTCGTATTTTCCTCTGGAAGCAAGTCATAGAGCTTACAAAGTGCATATGCCGCGCATTTTCTAACACATGGCGATGGATCCCGGGCACATTTCTTTACAGCCACTAATACAAGTGGAGCGACAACATGTAATCTGATACCAGCCATGGTGCGTAGGGCCCAAGCCCTCACTAATGGGTTTATATCTGATAAATCCTTCTGGAATATGTTAATAGAAAGAAGAGCTTCATTTTGGCGCCTGCAGTAATAGCAAGAAAAAATATATGTTAAAATCACTTTCAACAGCACATGCTGATCACAGAAAGCAAATTCATGGTCCAATTCAAGCATCGACAAATTTGCTTAAGAACAGAGTTAATTTTCTAACATCTCTTCCTGTTCCCGACCTATCTACCGCATGAATCTAGATGAAGCAACAGCAATTCTAACCGTATTCTACTCAGCAGACGTAATTACTCGAATCAGCGCCAACTAATTACAGGCAGGCTAGAAGAAATGCAAGTGAGGCGGCTTGGCTTACTTCTCGGCGTAGTGGAGGAGGTAGAGGTAGACGAGCTTCTTCACTTCCAGCGACTGCGCCGCGACATTCTTGACCACCTGCGCCGCGCGTAAATTCAGTCCAAATTCTGTCAGGATCCACAGCATGAGATGAGAGGGGAATTCCAATCCGAAGAAACGAACCTGCGGGAAGAGGTGGGCGACGTCGACGCCCTGGGCGGTGAGGGCGAGGAGGCGCTTGAGCGCGTCGACCTTGTCGGCGTCGAAGCGGGAGTCGAGGAGGGCGGGGATGGAGGCGTCGTCGGGGTCGTCGTAGAGGTGCGCGTCGGTGCCAATCCGCCCCACCACCCACGACGCCGCCGCGCCGCTCGCCTGCAGACCAAACATCGTTATCACTCCCTCCGGCCGTGGCGAGGTGTGGACCTCGAGGAGGGCGTCGTGTTTTGCCGGAGACGTGGGAGACGAGACGAACTGCGTTTACACAAGCGAGTTATGAAAACGTAAACCGCTTAGCAGAGGCGGTTACGTACTTGGGTTTTTCCGTTTTCCGTTTTGGTCGTCTTCTTCACAACCAAGAAGGAAACAAGCTTGAACCTGGAATTAATGGCTTCATCAGGCTCGTGCGTAGATGACAAGGATCCAGACATGCCGCCACGGAAGGCGCCACCGGGCATCCATAAATCGGTCTACTCGGAGTGGCGCGCAGGGCCGGCGCGGCGCCTCCGCGACGTCCGCACCAACCTCCGCCTCCTCGACCCACCCGCGGGCCGCCGCCGCACGTCTCCGCGCACGACACTGGCCCCGTGCTCTCGGCCTCCTCGACCACGGCCCCTCCTCCTCCGGCGCCCCGCGCCACCGCGACCTCGTCGCCGCGCTCATCGCCAACTACAAGCAGTTTCTACGAGTGGAGCTCCGTCCGCGGAGCCATCTTCAAGGTCTCCCTCGACAACTTCGCCGAGGCGCTCCGCCTCCCGGTGGATAGGCCCCCCGCGGATCCCCCGGCCGGCGTCGACCCCGCCGCCGTGGCCTCTGCCGCGACGTAGTTTATGAGTGCGTACGTCCTCAGGCCGTCCGCCTGCAGCTACAAGGGCAGCAGCGCGCGGCTGGCGGAGCACCGGGTGAAGCATGGATGGCGCACAGGGTGGACTGGACCCAGCTCGTCTGGGACCTGGTGGAGAAGGAAATGGTCGACCTGAGCAAGGGGGCGAGGGCCGACTGGGCGTGCCACTACACCGCCTACCTGGAGAGGCTCATCTGGGTGGAGAGGCCGGACCTCTTCCGGCCGCCGGAGCCAGCGGCATTGCAGGCTCGAAAGAGCAACCTGTCAGCAGTCGATGATGATCGAAAGCTCCGTTGGGAGCTGGAGTCCAAGATGCAGGAGCTTGAAGCGAGATCCAAGCTGCTTGACGGCAGAACCAAGCTACTCGATGCGAGATCCAAGCAGCTTAAAGCAAGATGCTTGGAGGTCGAATCAAAATACGAGCAGCTTAAAGCGAGATACTCGGAGGTTGAAGCAAAATCCGAGCAGCTTGACGTGCTAGCTGCACAATATGACCATGACAGGAGGAAACTTGAGCAAGACAAGAAAAAGTTGCACGATAAGATGGGAGTCGCTCAACCGGGCTCTGGTTAGCCAGGAAATGAAAAGCAACTATGAGTTGCAAGGCGTTCCGAAAGAGGCAAATGATGTAAGAGAGCAACTAGTAGAGTTGCAGGATAGGCTGCACGCGATGGAATCGCTCAACAAGGTTCTGGTTTCTAAGGAAAGAAAAAGCAACGATGAGTTGCTAGCCGTTCGGAAAGAGCTCATGCATGTAAGTAACTTCTCTGTTCACCAAATGTCCCTGTGACTGATCGATCCGTTGCAGTGATGGATGACACATATGTAATTGCTGCTTTTGCATCCCATCTCATTATATCATCACTAATTTACATCCATGTTCTGCAGGGCTTGAAGAGGGCTACAAATGGCCGGGCAACATCAAGAGGATGGGCGAGCTTGATCCGAAAGCATTTGCAAGTGCTTGCAGACAAAAGTTATCACAAGAGGATGCTGTTTTTCTTTGTTCAAAATGGGAAGCTGAAATTAGAAACCCAGATTAGCACCCTTTTAGGGTCATCATGGTTGATAAAAAGCCGACAGTACTAAGAGTTTCCCAGCACTGTTAGCTTGTATTCTTGACTCATCAAGTTTTTACAGCATGTGTAGCTTTGCAAATATTTCCATGATTCCATCTAATGGTGTGTAAATGCTCTGTTGTAGGAATTTTCTTAGAGGGTGATGACAAGCTTAGCAAGTTCATGGTGACAAAATCTTTGCGTTGGTAACAAAGGCGCTGCTTGAAATGAATGAGTACAACCCCAGTGGCCACTATGCTGAAACGGAGCTGTGGAACTATAAGGATGGCCGGAAAGCAACAATGAAATAAGCCATCCAGTTCATCATGAAACAGTGGTGGACGCACAAGAGGAAGCGCTGACCCCATTTATCTGCGAGCTGGGGCACTGGGTGCTGCTGCTTTTGCTTTCATAAAACTAGTAGGCATCCACCGTCAAGTGTACATAATGTAAATTTAGCATTAGTGGATTAGAGACGTGTAGTGGTTCTTAATGATCATGAAACTAGATTAATTGTGATCACCTTCTGATTAAGGGTTTAGCTAGATTATCCTACTGTAGCATTGGCATGGATGCTAATACAAATTTCAGAATGTATATTGCCCCGTTTATGTTTGTTGCTCTTAGGCTCTACTGCAGGTATGTTCCTGCTCCTTGTGGACCTGCCTCATGGACCTGCAACTGAACATGCAGAAGCTCGGCACTGTCGACAGAATGCAGCTCCCGATATTCTTCTATATGGAGGTGGAAACTGCATGAAAAACATGATTAGTTGATGTCGAAATTTCTTTGTAGGGGAAGTAAAGCCACTTTCCGTGTTTGATGTGGACTGACAATGAAGTAAGATTTCGTGATGATACCGTGTTTTGTGAAACAATAAATATTATTGTAGGTATTATGTACTGAGCTCTTTCTGTAATAGATGTCTGTCTGTTATCTTGATCAGGAAAAGCGCAGGTCCAGGATAAAGGAAAAGCTTGACAATTTAACATGGAGAAGCTGCTAGATTTTTGTCAAATACTTCTTGATATTCATGTCTCAAAAGCAACTACAAAGAAGGTTAGCTGGCTGAGGCACATGTTTTTTACTGAGTATAAGGTTAGTTTCTGCCAGACTGTTTCTCTTCACAATTAGCAGAGATGATGTTCTCACCGATGAGAAGGTATGTTTGGAGTATGTTGTTCTTAACTAATGCTGATGCGGAGCTTGCTCTTTGGAGTTTTGTTGTTTTTACAGCATGGGAACCACAAACTGAAGTACGTTTCCTTTTCCTTGCCACTGCAGAAAGGGAAGAAATGTGGGAGGAAGTCCAAAGCAAGTGGCCAAGCAACTGCTTAATGTGGTTCTGAAGAGAAGGTAATTACTTTCTGTGCTGAGGGCAGCATAAAATTATAAGTTATTTTTCACTCTAATGTTCTGCAGAAAACTCATCTGTCCTGTACTGCCTTGAGATGTTCAGGGAACATTGAGAACTCGAGTGCTTCCTTTTTTCGCTTTGTTGTCTTTCATTTCTAATTACCAATTTGACATTTGACCTGGGTAGTACAAAATTGTTAACCATTTGATAGCCATACGTAGATCCAGCTAGTTGCTGTGCTCGGCTTTGGCATTGACCTATAGTCTTGTTGCTTAGGTTGCTAGCACTGACTGCAATTTTTCGTTTGTCCCTTGCATTTATCCATCTAAAACAGGGAATCCTTCTGAATTTCTTTTTTATGCGTGTCGCGTTTCATATCTCTTGCACTATAGCCAAATTAGTGACTCCAAATGTAGCCATTGCGCCGCCTCCACGTACATCCATCGGCCTAAGCTCACACTACTATGAACCAAGAGTCGTTCAATTGAATACATGTTACTTTGCTGATGTACTGGATCGCTTGATTGTAACATCGGCCGGCGGTCAGACCTCGAAGTTGCTGCCGGAGAAGGTCTGGCCGAAGCGCCAGTTATGGCCGGCGACGTTCCATGAGGTGGACGTGCGGCTGTCGCTGGCGGTGACGCGGAAGGAGAGGGCTCCACCGGCGAGGATGGCGTTGCACTGCCAGTTCTGCCCCCAGCTGCGCGACAAGGGCAGCCACCGTGTGTGGGTGGCCTTGACGCTGGCACGGATGACGGCGCCGGCGCCGGCCACGTTAGTGATCAGCACCACGTTGAAGTACCTGAACCCGTTGACGGTGAACCGGATCCCGCCGGACTTCCGGCAAGGCACCCTTCGGTAGGTGACGGGGACGATGCCGGCGCGGTGGTCGACGACGCGGAGGAAGGCGGGCACGGAGAGGCTGAAGTGCAGGCACGGCGGGTTGCACCACCCGCCCTGCCGGTCGGAGGGCAGCGCGTAGTCAGGCGGGCAGAAGTCGGTCGCCGTGACGCGGACGGACGGGCTCCCCGTGCGGCACCACCGCGGCGGTTGCTCAGCATCAGCCGCGCACTTGATCTCGAAGCACGCACCACAGCTGAGCCCTCGGTCGAACAACGCCGCGCTCAGCGCCGCCGTCTCCGTGCCGTAGCCCGCGGTGTAGAGGTCCCCGTACCCGCAAGCGTCGCCTGCACCTGCATGCATGCGGGCGTGTACGCTAGTATTAGGAACATCCATTAATTTGGGGCAGAGATCGTACCGACGGTGGCGGAGGCGTCGTAGAGCGTGGCGTGCGCACTCTGCCACTGGTCGCCGGTGTAGGCGCCGGCATGGAAGGCGAGCGCGAGGAGGCAGCTGGCCATTGTGTTACGCTGCTTCATGGGGATCGACGCTGTGAGTGCGGAGACGAGGAGAGCTAAGAAAGAGAGAAACTTGAAGCTGAGACGATCGAGGCCGATGGCAAATTAAAGGAGCCTGCAGGCGATTGGATTCTTCGGATTAATCCCATATGACAAACCTAGCTAGCTGCTGTACTATCGGGATACCCAAATTAGTCAACTACTAGTCCTTCACAACACTGTACCACACTACCACCATTGCCATCAGCCAGCGTGCACCAAGTAACTCGAGAATTAATTGACACAGGACGTACTAGCAAATTGTAAAAACTCTTATTATTGCACGAAAACAATGTTTTTCATTGCGTGAAATTTGTTACATGAAAACATCTAAAAAATATTATTTTCATAAGTAGAAAAGTAATATTGCGATAGTCCCATCATGTCTTAGAATCAGACTATCGATGCCTAGCCTTTGCCACTACTAAAAGGGCACCTTTTCTTTTGACAGTTGTTGCTAGCTTTAGCTGCTGCGTTGGCCATTAATTGCACATAAGGTATGCAGTTGCTTCTTCTTCTTCTTCGTCCTTATGATGGATGGATCATCTAAGAGAGCATGAATGGATCATTTTCTTTTTGAGAGAAGCATGGATGGATCTTGCATTGTGCTTCTTTGTAATTAATGGGCCTAGCCCCAAGCTCAAATTACACGACACCTGTGGGCCTAAATCCAAAGGCCCATTTCATTAACACTCCAGTTGCAGAGAAAGAGAGAGAGCAGCAGAAACGCGAAATTTTTGAACTCGATCCGCTCCTCCCAAACCCAAACCGGCAGAGCAGCACCGCCTCCGCCTCCACCACCACAGTCGTCGGCGGCCATGGAAGACGGCGGCGGCGAAGGAGGATCCGCAGCCGCAGATATGCCCCGGCAGATGGCGGCGCGGCGAACGGCGTGCGAGCGGCGGATTGCCCGCGGCCGCGAGCGCACCGCGGCAGCCGCCTCCGCCTTCGGCGACGCCCTCCTCTCGGCCCGCTCACACGCCAACGACACCATCTCCCACCGAGGTAGGCATCTCTCCGTCCGTCTCTCTCTCTCTCTCCTCTCTGTCGTGATTCCCGAGTTTTGATTTCTTTAGCGGCAAGAGGAATTGGGTTGGGCTGGGGATAGGTTAGGTTAGGTGTTCTGTGGGATCCGCAGCAAGCGTTTATAAAATTAAGCTATCTCCGATCTTCCTAGTGTTATTCTTCCATTTGTGAAACTCGACTGCCCACTAATCTGCGCCTACGCAGCACCGATACGGATACAGGGATCCATTATTTTCCCAAAAACACGGATACGGGAATGCATTTAGGTTTTTTTAATAAAGATATAAATATATTATATACAGGAAATACACAGAACATGATTACGTACCTTTTTTTGCTACTTTTCAGCCGAGCCTAGTAGAAAAGCACCTCCCCATGAGCCTTGCCATCCAAGCAAGAGACAATCAGACCAAGGCTACAAAAGAATGCAACTTTCATATTGTGTAAATATTGTACATTTGATCAAAGAAACAATTATAAATTTGTACACCACCTTTGAAATTGATATATTGAGTTGTTTTACAACACATATCTCTTTTGTATTGAATGATTCAACAATCTGCAGTTCTGCACAAAAGAACGCAAAAGGAAGCTTCTTGCAAAGTAGCAAACAACAAACAAACATCAATCAATACATCGAAGTTGAGACATAGCATAGCATAGATGGTTCTACTAAACACACTAAAAGTCTGAAATTAAAGACATATAAGCATGCATTAAGCATGGGATTCCAAGTCTTCATTCTCCAAGTGTGCTACCCTTCATTTTCACTTTCATTAGCTTGGTCCTCCTCCACAATAGCAGCCTCAACATCTCCAAAAGACACACTCTCCAACTCCGGTTCTTCAAGGGAGAGGTTAGCAACTTCTAGAACGCCAACACCGGTTAGAGATTCAAAAGCACCTCCTCCCACATCCCCACATTCTTGGTGCCCTTGTCTTGTATGTATATGATCTTCTTGATAGAAGCCTCAAATTATTATGCACAAAGACCAAATCTTCAGCACATTTAGGAGTTAAGGCATTTCTTTTTATACTATGAATGAAGCTATATTTGTTCCAGTATCTTTCACAACAAGATGAGGCCAGTTGTTGAATTAGTTTGAGAGCCAACCTAGGCAAAATAGGAACAGATTGTCCATGATTTGCCCACCAATCCTTTGGAGAAAGGATCCATCTATCATAGGTGGAATCGAAGTCACTGAATTCATTTGAACAAGTGGAAAACCTTGAATACTCTTCCTTCACTCTTGTCAAATCTTCTTGTATAGGGAAGAATTCTTGAAGCATCTCATCTGCTCTTTTGATACATCATTATCCCCTATATGGGGGCACACGGCCATCACCTCCGTTGAGCCAATTCTCACTATAATATCTACAATAAGGAAAATTAATAGGTGAAAACTAAAACTAAAATCTGTAATTTCAAAAAAGAAAGGAGTAAAGATATATGATACCTTCGATTAATTGAGTGTGCCAAACAATAAAGTGGAGTGTTGCCTTTGGTCCAACATTGAATCAATATTTTTTCAACAACCTTTCAAAAGGTGGACTCATCTGCTTGTTCAGTTTCCTTTCATGCCGACATATCTCTTTTGATACACTCAATCATTGAATCCCACATCTCATAAATCCAAGTGAAGGCATGATGTCTCGGTGTCCATCACACGTAGCATTTGATATACAGGCTCCATAAATTTAACAATGTAGTTAACATCATCCCACCACACATCACTAAGTATCTTCTCTTTGACAGTGGCCGCCATCCCTTCGCTGCAATCTCTATAACTATCCCATTGTTCACTAGACCATGTTTTCCAGAGCTATCTTTACCATGCAAAACCGCTTCAACATAACCACAACGGAGGCAAACCTTGTTCAGCCACAACAAGTAATTTCAGCTTGCTAAACTCATTAAACATATATCGACGCATGCCATGGTTCATTATAAAATTCTTGATGAAAGTAGCATCTTCTCTAACTTGACTTATGAATTTTAACTCAATATAGACCACTGGTGCTTCCTCATCATCTTTCTTTGGTATTTTGACAATACAAATACTCTTCAAAGCAAGATTAAGAGTATGCACAACACAAGGTGTCCAAATATGTGGTCATACTTTTGTTGGACGATCAAACCTGCTGCAATTTGCAACATTGTCGGTGATGACTTGAACAACATTTCTAGGACTCACTTCTTCAATAATAGCAATCATCTTCTCGGCAATGTACTCATTTGTCTTCACCTCGCCTTCAGCGTTGATAGCCTTCAAAAACATTGGTGCATTCTCAGAAATTGCAATGAAGTTGATGAGTGGTCTACTCTGTGCGTCTGACTGTCCATCTGAACAAATGGTCACTCCCTTTCCAGGCCATACACTCTTTGTATGCTCCAATAAGGTCTCAGTGTGAGGCCTTTCTTGTCGAAGCAACGTAGTCCTAAGCTTGTTATATCTGGGGGGAAGATAATCAGTCATGTTATGGCTTGAAGCGAAGGTATATGATTGTTGGTAGTGTGGGTTTCTTGCAAGATTGAAAGACTGCCTTGTACATTTAAAAATACAGCATTAGGATGAGCAATAATAATACTTGAATTGCAACTAGATAAAATTAACATAAAGCATTGTAGTTGATCGATAAGTGCTAACCTCTAGAATAAAACATCCTTGCAATGATAACGTTTTATTGGTTGCATAAATAATTTTCCCAAGCTTTCTCTAGTCGGTTTTCAGGTCTCCTCCTCTTGTTCCCAAACATGGCTGAGTCCAAGCTATGTGACACAACACTAGCACTAGTAGTGCTACTGGCATTGGATGTCAGGCACATTTCTTGGCTTTGATTTTTACATGTCTGTTGTAGCCGGTTGGTGCCTTGGCGGCTCGACGGAGACCAGAGGGGCGGAGGTCTGAGGATCAATTGGAGCATATCTAGAGGGGACTCTAGGGAGTGGGGAAATTGCGGGCAGACAACCACACGATCGGATACGCAGAAACAAAATCGTGCAGTTGAATCGAAGGGAGGAGGTGTTCGTTGGTGCCTTACCTTGGTGGGAGCAGCCCTGCGAGGCCTGAAGCTGATCGATGGCCACTCGGCGGCGACGGAGGAGGAGGAAGGTGGGAGCCTAACTCTAGCATGTGTGGGAGTCGTGAAGAGGCAGGTAGCTAGGGAGGTTCGGGGAGGGGGGGTGGCCGGCTGGGGACTGGCGCCAACTCCTGGATCTGCGGCGTGGAGGAGTGGAGGGCGTCGGGATGGAGTGGTGGACCGCCAGACCGGTGTGGGGTGTCTGGCGGTGGTGGCGAGACAGAAGCGGAGGAGTCGCAGGGTGACATGGCTTTTTACTGGGGCACGGGTGGTGGTGGACCATGCGCTCCGCCTTGCCTTGCTTCGAGCTTGAGCCTAGTGTCTCGTGGACTACTAGATCGACTACTAGCCTAGGGTTAAACCCCTTCAGGTGCTATTGAGCCAGGTCCTATCTGCAAAGTGTCGCTTGCGTGTTGGAGGAGTATCCGGGAATACAAATGTTTATTTTCGCGTGATAATCGGTGGATACTTTGTGGATACGGATTATCCATATCGTATCCGTGTCCAATACGGTGTCGGACGCTGATACTCAGCTTGAGTGGGGTATCCGTGCAACCGAGATCTGCACACAAGTCGCCTACAAAGTGCATCTTGCTTGTACATTCAATGCGATGTGTGTTAAATAGTAGAGGCTGCAAGTGTAATCATGTTTTTTTTTCTTCCTGTATTTCTGTGGGCTCCTCATGTAAATCTATTAAGTGTGCACTAGCAGTTATTAGCTATTCAATTCAATGATGATGGTTCATTTGCTAATCACAGCATGTATATGATATATAAATGCAAAATTGTGCAACCTGCCAACTTCAGATGTAGTTTTCGACGATTAACTTGGGTCGCACTGTCGCAGTACGATTCGTGAGTAGTATTATCTCGTTAAGACGAAAGGGTGAGTGATTAATTTTACTGATTTGTGTATTTTTGGATTGCAGAAAAACTCAGTGGACTAAAGGATCAGCTCAGGAGACTTGAAGCAGGTCTCGCAGAAGCTCTTTCCGGTAAGCATTTCAAGCATTTCTTAACTCTTGTGCACTTTGCTATAGTGAGATGTATATTAATCTAGTTTCTTTCTTTTGTTATGGATGGTTCACTGCATGCACTATTTGGTTAATGTTTGGTTTCATATTGGTCTTCTTGTCTTGTATTGCATTATAATGGAAAGTCTGAAATCTTGTTAACTTTCTCTGCAGTCCAAGTTAACAAAGGATCAAAATATAAGCTCACCAGTGAGTCAGTTTTGAATGCTACCACAACGAACGAGCAGCTCAGGAGCTTGGTCATGGATCAGAGAGCTAGGAGAGATGAATATGCAAATGTCATATCAAATCAGTTTGAAGGTAACTTCAGAATCTAGATCATGGGTCTAGTACAACAGTTCGAAGTGCCACAGTATTGTTGGTGTCTAAAGTCTAAACTGAATAGGGAATTAGAAGCACTCTAGTCGGTTTTAAAGATATGAAGTCTGAGTAGTCCGGTTTGAGGGGTTCTTTTGAGCTCTTAGGTCCGCGATTTATTTTGTCCTTGAAATCTCCATCCAGAAATCTAGGTTTCTCTTTTTCCTGTGCACATTTGTCGCTAAGTTGGTGCCAACATGATTCTTTTGTTAGAATATTATCCTTATCTATGCAGAACCTGAAATCTACATGCCTTAATACATCTTCTTTTAATGGCAGCTATTAAAGCTCTTGAAGCTAGTATTGATGCAAAAGGGGAAAAAAACCTAGATGAAGCTATTATGTGGTACAATAAGTTTCTTGGTTTTCAAGTTGTTGGAGGAGAAGGTAATGAAAGTTTTATGACATAATCCATTAAATTAGCTTGATACCGTCATGTATGACATTTCTCTTTTTTTCAAGGGGTGAAATTTGTCTTCAACAAAATTGACATGGGAAGTCCTGAAAATGAGTACTTGTTTTGCATAAAGGTCAAGAAAGATAGATACAGCTGTGAGTTACAAGTTTCTTGACTGCAGTCAAGTTTCTTGACTGCAGTGGTTAATATTCATACAGTATAATTTATATGATTATGTTTTTTGAAAATGCATAGTTGTTAAAGTTCTTTTTTTGTTGATAACAGTAATTCAATGTGTTCCATTACTGAAAGATTCTGAAGAATTGGTGAAGGATCTGAACTGCACTAACGATCTGTTCAAGTTTGTTAGAATCATGAGAGGAAGGTTCCAGGCGGCTGCAACCGAAGGTACTCCATATTACATGTTTAGAGTACAAAACTGTATCAAGTCAATTTTCCCCGAAATGCCAGTTAATGGAGTTTGGTGCTGTCTTCCCTGAGAGTAATTCTGTGAATGTTGTTGCAATAAATGCTCTCTACATGCATTTAGTATTTATCTAAATATCCAACCATTTTTCCAAATTTCATTGCTATCAGGGCCATAAATGATGCATGACTACATGGCTTAACATTTTGATTATTCTTGATGTTTCCCTGAAGTACTTTTCTTTTAAATGCTACTTGTTCATTGTTATATGCTTGTTTTATTTAATGAAAATAGAGAGTAATTGCAAAGATGCCTGCAATTTGACTCTGTAGAGCATAAAACCTATGTGCAAGTGCATCTGCTCTTTTTCAGAAAGTTGAAATATCATATCTGTGTTACTATCGATTGTTCTCTTTGATTACTGGTTTGTGAAGTTCACACCATCATCATAACTGTCTGCAACATTTGGCAGAAAATATAAGTCCGTATGTTCAGTTGTAAAGCCCAGAAAATATAAAAGTTTGTTGTAGGAAGACAAACATGTTTATCTCCTGTGATTGTTGTGTTTATGTATCACATTAAATCCGCTCACTCAAAAATTAAATCATGACGGACATCACATTGTTAGCTTTGCATGATGGGAAGTAGTCTAAAAACAGTATTTCAGTAATACTGGTCTTAGAGTTATACTGAACATGGTTCATGGCGGTTCAGTTGGGAATCGGATTGTTTATCTTACGAGCTATGTAAATCTTTGTTTTGTTTTGCACGATCATATGAAGTTGTAAATGCACTAGACCTTCCTTTGTTATATCATCCATCGAGAGTTCTGTTTGTACTGTCTCCAGGGGTTCGTCCTGCAAGGTCATTTTGCCCTGACGCATCATCCATAACTGCTTCATCACCGCCGGCTTTATCAGTTGATACCACAAGTCAAAGTACCACCAATCAAAGTCACTCTCGAAATCGGGCTAAGAATCAAGATATTCCTGCAAAGAGAGGAGCCCCTCCCCGATCAGCAGCATCTCCCCTTACAACGCTATCTAGCACGCGTCGCTCCCCACGTTTTGCGGTAAGTAAACTGTCATTTTGTTAGTTGGTTATCATTATTACTCCATAGAGAAAGCAGCAAACCAGTATTGGTGCTAAAGTATCAATACGGATTTTTCATGCACAGGCTGCAGATACCGGGAATAGGCATTAAGCAATAGTCAAAACTAAAAACCACTTGAGTTGCACTATATGATGCAATTTGGCTGTATCACAGTTTAGATGGCCCTGATGGAGCAAATTCTCAGTTAGACGAACTGAACTAGTAGGCAGTGGGGTGTGTACTTGGTAGACACAGGGGGTTCCATCTCGAACTGCCCATTCATAGCTTCCTGTTCTCTCCACCTAACAGCAGCGGCTCACGGGAATCTGTACAGTAAAGTGAAGTATCCAATAAATCTTCCATGAGCGTTGTAGCTGTAGGTAGCTCGAATTTGCTCCCTGCTATGGTTTTGTCTATTGTTTGGCAAGTTCTCATGGAAACTCGAATTGTACCTTCCTGTCTGTATGTTATAATCTTCCTGATAATCTTGGTATTGTACGCATGGTTGAGTTTTCCGCTCCTAAGCTGTTGCAATTCGACTGTGTTTTGTTGATTTGGCTTAGAAATTTGTCAAATTTCAAGTATTGAGAATTGCAGATCACCTGACCACTAACAGAGAGGAAAGAGAAGTAACTACTGGCTACTGGAGAGGAGTCCACGACATCTGATGTAGCAAACATGATAATATTAGCATGCTTAATTATTTGAAAGGAAGAGTTCAAACCTAATGTGCTGTCTCATAATGCAACCAAGAAACAAGGGGCATAGTAATCTGCTGGACAGCTCAAACTGACCTGAGTAATAAGCACTTCAACGAAGGCACTTCTTCAGTAACATCTTTATCTGGATTGAACATACTGATGCTGAGGTTCAACCGCATTTTAATCTAGAAAAATAATTTTCCTTAAAAGAAGATCCTGCCCTCTATCATAAATAAAATAATGTGATCCTGCTTCCTCATGGGTAGCTAACAAGTTGACTATTTGTATGCATCAACGAACCTTCGATACCAGAGTCAAGCATTGCTATGTGCAGTTGTACATCACCAATCCTGCAGTAAACATGCATTCTCGGACTTTTTCCATTCAATCTGTTCATCCCAACTCCAGCCTTTTCCAATAAGTAGTAACCAGTCAGATAACCGTTTGGATAAGCTGTTGTATGTTACACTAATAGTCAAAGAAGACAGCCCAGAAGTACTATATCAAAGCAACATTCTCCCGGAATTAGTAGGTACGAGAACTGATCCAAGATGGTTTCATATAACGTCCTGATTTCAAACTGGTTTAGACCTAACTCCATAATTATTCGGACACATATGTGTAACAACGCGTTTGTATTCGCAAAAAAACTAGTCGAAGTTGCTATTAATGAAAGTCTTGGGGTCTATATGTTGGTGTACAATCACTTTTTTATTTTTTGAGGGAAGTGTACAATCACTTAAACAAGATAGAACTATCTCAAATAGGCCGCACTTAGGCCGAAGCTCAACTGGGCCGGTGTCACAGTTAATCTGAGGCCAGCCGTTTATACACTGAAAGTTACCCACTTACCATTCAGTAAGTAGCATTAACCATTCTCGTCAAGCAAAGAAAGTTGAGAGGTATCAGGGATGGTATTCACCTTTTCGTTTTGGGAGCACTAGCCGCCGGAGCAAGTTATCACCAGCCCGAAGAGAAAGACACATCGTTGTTCTGCCTTTGGTTAGTGTGATTCGTGTAACACGTCGACCATTGACCAAGGGGACAATCCTGCCAAACGAGTGCCTCTTTTGTACTTTTGAGTCTTTATTCAAAAGTTGCTGTACTTGTGCTTTTTTATTGAATTTGCGAAACAAGTTGCGCATTCTTCAGCTAGTTATTTAAAACTACAACACAAACAACTTCGATTAGTCTATAGCTTGAGGTTCTTGCGCAGCTCGCGTTCCCTCTACAACCCCTGAGCAATGCCCAATCTTCCTATGACCTCCTTTTCCACTGCAATCTATAGGCACTGATTTAGCCGTGCGCGCAAGCTTAGGGTGGAACTTTCTGATAGTCTCTAGACTACACCGGCCTTGTCCATGCCACCGAAGCAACCTCAGTGAATCCTTCCAAAACGATTCTAATCTAAAAGAGCGGCTTATGTATGGTCTGTGACTCCGAGAAGAAGCACCCATGCATGACCAGAGACGGCCGTTGGAAGGTATTGGAGGTATGCAGCTGGGAAGAGCATCTCCCACGAAATCTGTAAAGAAAATTCGGTTGATCTTTGTTAGTGTCGGATTATCTTGTTCATTTGACCAAGTGAATTTCCTTCCGGCTAGCTGCATCTCCGCACGCTTCTGAACTTGGCCATTAGTCGTTGGTTTATTCTCCCATTGTTCTTGTCTGCAGCCCTATAGATTAGGTTGAAATCGCCCATGAGCAACCACTCTTGCCGAAGCGTCCCTTGAAGATTCTTGAGTTCATCTAGGAAAGCATTTTGTTGCTCTCCGATTGAGAGCCATACACCCCATTTAGGGGCCATTTGATCCGTTCATTTTTCATCTGGAGGGTTGCAGAGTTATTCCTTCCCAAGTTCCATCCGCAGCAAGGAAACCAAAATTGTCGACAAAGTCAGGACCCAACATTTCCAAGATGGTGCGCTGGTGGACCGTGGCCAACTTGGTCTCCTGAATGTGCACCACGGTGCTCCTAGAGCCTGAGATCATCTCGCGTCGGGTTATTTAACCCACGGACGTTCCAATTCAGTACTTGTAGGTTGTGTTGTGCCATATGGGAAACTTGGCGAGCAACGAGGATGGTTCACAGGTGTGTTGATGCCGTTGGTGCCCTTTCGGCCGGCTGCGCGGACGGTACATTTCTAGACGGAGCAGGGGACGAAGCAAAAAAGCAGTGCACACACAAACACTGAAAGCATAGAAGATATATCTAGAACCAAACACAGCACCAACGTGCATACAAGCAACCGCAGACTAGACCACACATCAAACCCAACCATAGGCGATACACGACAGAAAGAGCAGCTGCAGAGGCGATGCTGCAAAGACGAACGACGCGTCGTCAGCGATGGCAGGTACCTAGGCGTTCATATCATCAGGACAGGGGCACCGGGGTACTACACACTGAGCAACAAGATTAGCCTGCCACCGCCACCGCGCTCGATCCCTTCGTCAGCAGCCTTGCTCGGCGGCCGTCCTCCTTTCTTCTTTGCCTTCGTCTTCTTGACGACCTTCACCAGCAAGGTAGCAGGATTACGAGTTCTTGATTTATTACAGATCCTTTACTAAGATGCTCATGTGGTTTGCATACGTCGCAACAACTAATGCATTTGCGACTGGTTTATACACGGTATTGTCCCCACGTCTCCACTGGTTGGCCATTGGGATCTGCTTTCTAGTAGCTTTGTTACCCATTCTTGAGTAAGTTGCTAGGCGAATGGCCTGCCTTGAAGCTCAGATTTCGGTCGGGTAAAACTTTCAAGTCCGATCTCCTTCACATGATCTGGCCTCACCAATTTTTCTTTTGAGATGGTCTGACCTCATCAATTGGTCTTATGGTTCTGCTTTCTCACAATACTTTTCAAATTTTCTGTAATGAATATTATTTGGCTACTCATATTTTATTGTTAATTAATCGGGGAAAAATATTGTATTGTTAATTCTTGTATTCCGTTGAAAATCTGATGTAGTGGTTCCACCTCCGCGGACATGATACATGTCATCTCCAATGGCAATCACCATGGGTTATTAGCATTTGAAAATCCGTTCAAAAATGCTAAAAGAAAGCACCACAAAAAAGTACACGATGAATAACTCAATACTGCTTAACAATATGAATTTCTACAGCTACAAGTTGGGTGTTGATGCAGTTGATCGATGTAGAGAACAACACCAGAGATGGTTTGCTAGGGCAGGCTGTCCTAAAGATAGAGGGTTGCTATGGTGCTATCAGATCAACCTTATCATTCTTAAAATACAAGATGCACCCAGTCATCAATTTATCATACAAACTTGTCCGCTTTACTACAATAAGCTCATCCAGCCTTTTGGGCATCAGCATCGTGTGGTTGCAGTATCAATTCATCAGCAGCAGCGGTAAAATCTCTCCAACAGCTCTCAGAAAAGGGTAAACTTCGAACATTGTAGGTCTTTCCTTTGAAGCAGAAAGAACGAAAGAACACGCAACCTTCATAGGGCACCATTATTTCTGCCTAGACATGTTCAAAGCTTGGCCGTGAACAGGTCTATTTCTGCGAAAGTTGTGTGTATTACTTTCTGAAAACTGATGGCAAAGGGACTGTACCAGCAGTCCATAGCATCTGACATAGCAAAGCATGACCAAGGCCATGGTAATACTACGCATGCTTAATAATTATTTAAAAATTCAAGCCTAAAGTGTCGTCTAATAACAAAACCAAAAAGCAAGGGGCAAAGTAATCTGTTGGACAGCTGTAAACCTGAATAATAAGCAGTTACACTAAGGCACTTCTTCTGGAACAAGTTTACCTAAATTAAACCATGCTGAGGTTTAACTGAATTATTGGTTAATTAAATAGTAGCTTAATATTATGTAGTAAAAAGATCATTTTTCTGTACAGAAGATTCTAACTTCTACGATAAAAATATTGTGTTCCTGTTACCTCATGAGTAGCTAACAACACTGAACCTTCAATATCAGAGTTAAGCAATTCTATGTACAGTTAGTTGTACATCGCCAATCCTGCAGTAAATATGCATGCTCCGATTTTTCCCATTTAATCTGACCATTCATCCCCACTCTGATATTTTCCAATAAGTAGTTACCAGTCAGATAATTTCTGGATAAGCTGTTGTAAGTTACACGTTCTCAGTGAGGGCAGCTCAGAACTACTCTATCAAAGTTCTCATCCCCCCAGAATTAATCGAGTGTGTGAGGATTAACCTAAAATAGTTCATCTCAGACCATGTGTTTATACACTGAAAAATAACTATATACCATTCAGAAAGTAGCATTAACCATTCTCATCAAGCATGGTAAGTTCAGAGGTATCAGGGAGATAGCCAGAATCTTTAAGTAGGCTCGTTAGCTCATCCAGTACTGAATATATCACTTCTGCCTCAGGGTGCTCCCGTCCTCTTGCAATGAACGTATGAACCTCCTTCATCACCTCAATCCAACTATATCCTGGTTCCTTCACTACACCGGTACAATCCATCCCCTGCCTCAACTTCTGCGCATCAGCCCAGTGTCCTTTAGAGGCATAAATATTCGACATTAGAACAGAGGGGCCACTGTCTGTAGGATCCGCCAAGAGTGCCATTTCAGTGGCATACCTCCCGATTTCAACATTACCAAACAGATGACAGGCACTCAGCAAGCTCCTCCAGACAGCCGCAGCTGGTTGGATTGGCATCCTTTCAATGAACTCCTTAGCAGCATGCAATTTCCCTGAACGGCCGAAAAGATTGACCATAGAAGCGTAGTGTTCGGTGCCTGGTTCAATAGCATATGTTGTTTTCATAGAGTTAAAATGGTGTAAACCTTCATCCACAAGGCCTGCATGAGCACATGCTGACAACACACCAACAAAAGTTACATAGTTGGGTTCTACTCCGGCCCCTCCCATCACCCTGAAAACCTGAAGAGCTTCCTCAGCATGACCATGCTGCGCGCATGTTGAAATCATGGAGTTCCAACAAATGACATCCTTCCCGCATGTTGACTCAAACAAAAGCCGACCTTCTTTAATGAAGCCGCACTTTGCATACATGTCTATAAGAGCATTCGAAACACGGGGGTCATTGTCAGCACCAGCTTTGACGATCTGGGCATGGAACTGCTGGCCATGGAACATGCTTGCCAGGGTACTTGCCACAGTTACTAGTGCAACAAATGTGAACTCATTAGGTGTTATCCCAGAGCTATGAAGCTCGTTGAAGAGCTTTACAGCTTCTTCCCCCTGTTCATTCTGCGCAAGGCCGAACATCATAGCATTCCAGATTACCATGTCCCTGTTGTGCATCATATTGAATACAGCTTTGGCATCATCCACAAGGGAAAACTTTGAATAGACGTCAATTAGAGCACTTCCCACATATAGATCCAGTAAAGTTCCTGATTTGACGATAAGACCATGAATCTGTTTGCTCAAATCAATGGTAGACTGAGATGACAACACCCCGAGGAGTGAAACAAAGGTCAGTAGGTTTGGCTTTAGGGAGCAATGTCTCATTTTACTGAATACACTAATTGCTTCTGTAAGGTCACCTAGGCTTGCATATCCTTCGATCATTGCATTGTAAGAAATTGAATCATCTTCTGCCAAGGCATCAAATACCGCTCTTGCTTCAGTTAGATGCTCACATTTAGCATACATGTCAATGAGAGCATTCTTGACATACTCATCAGACTCTAGATTAGCCTTTATGGCATGGGCATGCACCTGCCTCCCTTGCCATATCGCTGCCAAAGAGCCACACGAGTTCAAGATACTTGTGCAAGCAAAAACATCCGGCTGCCACCCAGCCTGGCTCAGCTGCCAGAATATGGTCATGGCTTCAGCATCGAACGAATTCTGCATATAACCAGCAATCATCGTTGTCCAAGACACAAGATTACGGTTCTCCATGCAATCAAACAGCTTGCGAGCAAATGAGAGTCTGGAGCACTTACAGTACAGATCGATCAGCGCATTGATCACCGACACATCTGTTTCTGCTGCACTTCGATATGCATAGCCATGTATTTGCCTGCCACCCTCTAGAAAGCTGAGTGCAGAGCAAGCACTGACAGCACTTGCTAGCACAAATCTGTCAGGCCGGACACCCTCAAGCCCCATCTTCTCAAAAAACTCCAAGGAAATTGCACCCTGCCCAATCTGCGAGTAGCCAGTGATCACTGCAGTCCAAGTAACTGGGTTCTTTGCCGGGAGCGCATCGAAGACCAACATCGCCGCATCAATGCAGCCAACCTTTGCATACAAGTTGATCAGTGCAGTCCCAACGTAGACATTCGCATCCAGGCCAAGCTTCACGGCAACGCCATGCACCTGCTCGCCAAAATAAACTGCCCTCGACTGCGTGCAGGCCCTCAGGGCGCTAGCGAGCAAGAACTCATTGGGAACCTCATCAGAGACCTTTTGGAAGGCTGCGAAGAGGGCGATCGCGTCTTCGTCACCGCTGTGCTGCGCGTACATGGAGATGGCGGAGCCCCAGGAGACGAGGTTCCGGTGGGGCATTCGGTCGAACAGGTGGCGGGCGTCGCGGAGGCGGCCGAGCTTGGAGTAGCCGCGGAGGAGGAGGTTGGCGAGGAAGAGGTCTGGCAGGGTGTCCAAGACGACGGCGCGGGCGTGGGCGGCCGGGAGGAGGCGGCGGAGGCGGTCGCCGGCGAGGCATGAGAGCAGGAGCTGGGTGAGGCTTTGGACGGAGCGGGAGGAAGCCGCGAGAGACATGTTCCGCCGGCTCGGGAGAGGGCTGGCCGGGGCAAGGAGTGGCAGTGCTGGGATGTTGGGCTACTTGGGCCTGGGTTCAGCAACAAAATATAGTTGGGCCACTATAATCATGAGTATATCTTCAACAAAGTTTCACCACCAAATCCAATCTCTCTTTCTCCAATCCAAAGACTATAATAATTTTAATAAATGGGAAAATGTGCAACAACTGGAATGTTGAAGGTTTTCTATGAGCACTGATCATTCTGAAACATGCAAATCATTTACAAGGGTTGTCAAGCTAGGTACTTTCTCTTATTAATCCACAGGGGAAAGAGAGCACCTGCCTTGAACAACAACAAAAGAAAAGGAAAATACATGATCTG
This sequence comes from Stipa capillata, assembly GCA_019208055.1. Taxonomy (NCBI): domain Eukaryota; kingdom Viridiplantae; phylum Streptophyta; class Magnoliopsida; order Poales; family Poaceae; genus Stipa; species Stipa capillata. Next base: position 346,013 of record JAGXJF010001228.1, on the reverse strand, counting down.
TGAGTTTGGAATAATACAGAAATTAGTCGAACTCCTTTGGACAATTTTTACAGAAGGATCAGTTTTCCTTTCTAGGCAAGCAAGATTTTCAGCAGCTGGAGGAGCCCTGTCCTGAAGCTTTGCCTGAGAGCTGCTGGGACCAGTAGGCCTGCGTCACGAGCACGCGGTCGAGCAGCTCCTGTGGAACCGGCTCGCCTCGCCTCTGTTGCGGGGATATGCTTGCAGTGTGCACCAGGGTCTTCCACTTGTCCTGGTTCATCCCCATTAATACAATCTATGTTAACAGAAAGAAATGAAAAGTAGCTAACAGTAGGCAATACGCAATGCAATACAGCAGTGTTGAGGATCAAATGATAGTGATGGCTGGAACTTGAAGCATGTGCACCAAGCTGCCGTAGTAGATTTTCAAGTAATAGCTCGAAATGCACTGTGGCAGGAAGGCGAGGTTGTGGTTACTGAATTACCTTAAGGTCAACATAGGTCCTATGATCAGCATTGTCAAACGCGAGCATTTTTACATCTCTCCACCTGCACAAACAGACCAAGAGGCTGACGTGAGAACATGTTTGCGGCAATGACCTTGTGCCAATAGGGAGAAAACATCTGGGCACAGACCTTCCGGTTCCAAGCCGTTCGACAGCTTCCACTAGCGCCTCTACCTCAGGCAAAGAGAAGGGCCTCCTTATGCGTCTTTGCCCGATACCAGACCGCTTTGACTTACAAAGGGGCAAAATCGCTAAAGCCTCTGAGTTTGGGGAGGCAACAGGGATGATGGCTTGTGAGCTTGCTGATGTTTCTTGCACGGTCATTTCAAGAAGAGAATGAACATAACCAGGATCACTCGGAATGCAGTTTGGAGAAGCCTGCATATGCTGCTGGTTGTTATCACTGACCTTAGTTTTCGAAAAGGGCTCTTCACACTTTATCCTGCATATATCATGAAATATTAAAACCATCAGATTTGATCATGCTCCAGAGTATATACTACAAACCTATCAGATGGATCTAGACAATAAATTCTGACCATTACTCCTAAACCAAAATCTACCTTATGATAACACAAGAACCAACTTTATTCCAACTTACGTAGCTAATGGTTCCACGGCATCTGCACCAAGAAAATCCATCTCTGGTATTATGATCCCAGGGGAAGAGTTTTTCCCAGCTTCACATTCCAGCGTAAAGTCTATGTTATCTAGATTTTCACCATGGCAAATTCTAGCTTGACGAAGTGTCTTGTTGTCATCTTGAATATTATTTCCTTGAAGAAGAACACCGACCCGGAGGCCGCCTTCAATTATACTAGTGACAACGTCCATTACAGTTCTCTATAGACAAAATGAAGAATATTACTTGGAAACACTCATAAGAAGGTAATATTTATCTCCAGGGGAAATCAATGGCATGTAACTGGAAAACATTAAAACTATCGTGAGAAGATAAACTCAACTGTGTAATAAAGTTGTTCAATTGCTTAGATTTAGAAATCTAACAATGACTGTTGAGCTCAACAATTACAGCAAGTAATTTATGCATTCCTTAATTATGTACACAACTATGTAGACAGAATAGAAAATACAAGTTTAACAACGAACTGTTGCAGATTTAACCAATAACAATTATAATGAAATGTTGGTAACCAATTAACTTCTAGATGCCCATATAGCCTTTACCTTCAATGAACCAACTGTTGCATTTTCAGGGATCTTAATGAACAGTTCTGGGATGGTGAATGACTTGATTCTTAGCTTAACTGAAAAAAGAAACAAAAAAAGATAAGCTATCATGTTCATGAAGTTAAAAATCTATATATCCAAGAATACCATGGTAGTCCTCAGATCCACATAATGGATTTTGACCTTCCACAGAAAATGATGTCCCGCTGGCTGAAATGGCAAGCGACATTTTCTTTTAGGAAGTATTACCAAAATAAGGATTGAGGCTATCAAATGGCATATAGAAGGCCAGTTGCAACGACTCTGTGCAATGTAACAATTATATCATCCTACCAGGTAAAGGTGAATTGGCAATGCAACATACCTTCAGTTAGAATCCCTTTAGCAGAAGATGGTGTAAAATGACGTCGCACTAGCTTTTTTCTCTTGAATATTGCTCTTTGCACCTTTTGACGTGTGGTGGATATCTTCTTTCCACAGAAGTTTAGCTTGCTACCTAGTTGAATGAAAAGAAAAATCAATAGCCCTAATTTAGTCCAATTCCTGCAATGCCATAATGGTAGAGAGAAGTAAAAGAAATATGCTTCTCTCTATGGCAACTATGCAGCCTGTAGATAAATGAAAACGTTAACTTCGTGGGGATTGCCATACCTATATTGGACATCTCTCCACACATCTTATTACGAGTTGCCTTCCTTAACTTCGAGGCAAACAATTTTCTTATCCTATTATTGCCTGTATAATGTGGCATGTAACTCTTATTTCCTGTGGTGCGTGGATGAGTGCACCCAGAAGAATTTTCGTCATCATCTCTATCTGCAGCATGCTGCACTTCAGCATGACATAAGGGGGAGGTGGTATGGTCCTTGTCATGGCTGCACAAAGGCATTCCTGAGCTACTGTCAGAGCTGACCAAAGCAGGAGGTCTGCCATCCAGATCCACAGAGCTAACCAAACTGTATAGAGCTGTGGTGTCACCGTCTATAGATCCAGCTTGCTGCACCTGAACTTGGTTAGCCTCTAGTGATCGTGTAGATCCAGGATGGCAAACTCCATAAGCTCCGTACTCTGGAATTCTGCCAAGACCATGACCAGGGTTACATGATTTTAAACAACTAAACAACGAGTCCTTAACCAACATATTTGGTTTCGCAGTTAGTGACTGTAATACTGAATCAGTTTCATTTCGTGTCGACGAGTTTTCTGCCAAGCAGATGTTAGCTTGCCTAGGAGAGGCACAGACACCACCAGAACTCGCTATACAATTTTCCACAGCTACGCTTTTAAGCGGCAGAACTTCATCACACTGTTCAGCTTTAACTGATTTCCTGTTTTTGGCATAGCTTGCAGCTGCTTTATTGATGTTAGGAACATTAGATGAATTCTCCTGATCCACTAACAGCGTTCCTGCAACGGTCGCAAGCAAATCAAATGCACACATCTCATCTTTCTTTCTCCTCGTTGAGCGTTTCCCCTGAATTATCATTGATTGTTAATACAGATCCAATATGCAAATTGTGGTACATGATAGGCACAGAATCAAATATGTACCCGAGCTGAGCTTGGAACACATGGCATAGTGGGAACTTGGTGGCCACGGGATCCATAATCCAACCTCTTCCGCACCACCATATCTTGATCTCACTTAAAAGAACGGCTTTCACTGGTAGCAAATGAACACAAACACCACATCGATGATTTTTATCTGCAACAAATTAACTCAAATTTAGTGGAGACTCGCCAATTACTGATTACTCAAACAAAAATTGGAACCACTCTACCACAACTAGAACAAAGACACTAATTCTGAAAGGGGAAGATGCCATCTTTAGGTCAATCCCAGCAAAGCAATAACATTTGATAAGATGGCTTGTATTAATTAAAATTACATATGCATATGTATGTATGCCAGGGCAACCTGAGGTCGGATAGTTCGATGCGGTAGAACTTGCCATAGCAAGAAATGGTCGAGATTTATAGGAGAGGGAGATCACCTCCAAGGAGCATCTGAAATGGGTCATCCAAGATTGAGCACCTGCGCAGGAATCTTTTTCATCGGTTTCTGTGAACAAATTAAAGACAAGAGGTACAAATTTTATTCAGCTGTAAGAAACAAAAGCAGGCATTAAAAACATTTGGCGATCAAGACAAAGGACAGATGCACAGGAATCGACAAGGCAGGTTTGCAGATCCAAAGAAGATACTACATGAATCATAGTAAGTCAATTCTCAATCAAGAAACCCAAATCCCAACCACATTAATTAAGGAAGCCACACTAAAAACAATCCCGATTGAGGAGAGTAACTACAATCTATTGCTGAAAGATGCAAACGATGGAACAGTGTACTGGCATGAATCATGACTCCAATCAGATCGAAGAGACAACCAACAAACATCTGAGAATATTACAAAATTGAACTCAGACAAGTTCGAATGGCAAGTGTTGTGTTCATATCAGCAGAGTTTTGAATAAATCTGCAGGAATTCAGAAGCTCCGCCAAACATGACCGAAAATTACCACAAAAACCAAATCCTGGAACATAATTCGATTAGTTCTTGCCGAATTCGCCGCACAGATCTCATCAAAACCAATAAAAGATCCAAATAAGACAGAGACAGCGACACACAGCTCTTGATCCGGATAGCATCTGAAGTTCACATATCCAGACGCCACAATCCTCTAAACCCTACGGAAATCAAACCCAAGAGAGCAGCTCCAAGTTCCAAATCCGGAAGCAAAACCGCAACACACCCACCGGAATCCGAACCGCGCCTAAGAAAGGCTCTCAATTCGTGAGAACTTCAAGAAATCCACCGGATCAAGCAGACCACCAAGAACCCAACCAAACAAGAGGATCCAAGAAGAAGGAGAAGGTTGGCAAAAGCAATAAAAAGAGCGTATTTTTTCCCTGTTCTACTTTGATCTCTACCGGTGCCATACCCTTGCAGTTTCCACCTGGATCGGTGGAAGAAGAAAAACCCCTCAAAACCAACTCCTCCTCCTCCTCCCTCTTCTCTCTCTCTCCTCGCTTAAACCCCAGCTATCCTCTCGTGTCTTCTTTATGCCACACCCACTCAATTTTTTTCTCTCTTTCTCCTCTGGTTTTTTCGCCGGCCGAGTAGATGGGATTCACTGAGTCTTGCCGGTCCAGTCCAGTTGAACCACTCTTGGGCTATATACTAGCTTTGGCAATTCGGCTGCATCAAGCAGATAACTAAATCCAACAAAATTTGTAAGTTTCTTCTCTCTTTTAACCAATAATATTACCTTAGGTAGTATTAGGTTTCACCAGTTGAATTGTATTTTTTTTTCCTAGTGTGCTCATTGGAATTACTAATTGTCATAGGATAAAAATGTGTTTGGAGTTGTGTTGAATTTACTCCGAATTGTTAATGATATGTATCTCAGCCCAATTAGGGAGATTTTTTTGCGAGGAATTTAGGGAGGATTTGTAGTGTAGTAAGAGCAAAAGCTTTCATTTAACATATAGACCGGGTAAAACTGTTCTGGAGTCAAGAGTGTACTAGCTAATTGCTTGCTACTGTGCAGTGTAAGTAGATCTACCATTGGTTAAAGGGTGTTGGTATGATCTAGATCTACATTTGGTGATCCCTTTTATTTTCTCTCATAGTCTGTTGTTTGATCTAAGCTCAATCAGATCTGATGTGTCCCATGTATGTTCATGTGGGGTTATAAGTCCATAGTATAAAATAAAAAGACTGTGGTAGTCAGTGTTAGGCCGGGGGTAGATTAGTGTGTCGAGGTAACTTGCTGGTGGGTACAGTAGGTCTGCTAACTGGGTGTAACTGGTGAAGGGCAATTTGGCATGTCATTTGTTTCTTTAATTAGCTCCTTAGTTGCATAAAGCCATGGCAAATTGAGTAAATCAAATAACATTTTCTACTTTGTTTATTTTGTCTTTTGTGGCGTGTCCATAATATCATGCAATGTTTAACATCGACTTTTTATATTTTGTTTTATTTTGAGAACAAAAAAGTGGGTAGGATTTTCTTGCTTGCTCGTGGAAGGAAAAGGCTGGCTTACACATTACATGGGACAAAAACACACTGTTGATTAAATATTATCCCAGATGTCATTGGTCTGTAAGTATATTAAAATCCAAGATTGGCCAGAATTATATTCTTAACTAAACGATGAGATCGATCACACTGTACAAACAGACAAGCTGTGCTAATTTTTAGTATTAAACTAATACAAGCGGTGCATAAGAAGATCCAGCACCATCAATTGATTTAGAACATTAGCTGTCAAACTAATATTTAGTGATATCAAAATCTGAATAAAATAAACAAAGTTCTCAGCAAAAGCTTTGGTTTTAACAGACAAACATAGGAAAATAAGTGGGAACTACACAAACACAAAGTCCATATCTGTTTCAACTTCTCGTATCTTTTGTTTTTCTTATGAGCAACAGCTTTCTTGTACTACTTCCGTTGAGGCGTACACAATGTCTCTGTGAAGGGTAGCACATCGCTTTCTAAGAAAGTAATCTCCCTAATAATAATTCCTCTCAACATAAATACTAATATCATAATACCTGTTCTTGTGGTCAGGCATTTAAATTTTTTTTAGTCAACTTATTGAGCGTGACTTGTTCGCTATTAAGCTCAATATGTGTATAGCAATGCCATACCAACAAGGATTGTTGGCAAGAAAAAAAATAGTATAGCAAACTTCTTGTCAGCTCTTTTTTCAACAGATAACTGCACTGCAACTTGTCCTATATGAAATTGGGTTTCACAAGTACAAGAAATAAATGCATGCAGGGGAACTTATCTATTAATCGAACCAATTGGTCTATTCCTAAGTACATTTCCTTGGTCAAACATGAAATGGTAGTTTGGCATTGTCTAATTAAGGTACTTCATATGGAAGAAGCATAAATTAATAGGTCTGAATTTTGTATGATCATTATCTGAATTGCCAGGGGATAAGATGAGATGGCTAGCTAGAGATAGAGAGGCAGATGCTTTCCATGGATTATGATGGCTGGTGAGAGGAGAGGAGGCTAGCTATCCCTGTTGCAGGGTCATAGCGAGCAGTGGATGAGGATTTGTGGATTAGACTCCTCCTGTGTACCATGTAATTTGCTGAAGGCACTGCCACGTGGGCCCGTGCACACACCAACCTACGCCCCAACCACCTACGGTCACAGGCTGGCACCTGGAGTATATGTATACGTATACAGAGGGACGGTTAATTGATATCCATAGGGCCATACAGAGATATATATACGGCTCAAACAATAATACTGCAATTAATAAGTGCGTGAGCCTGTCTATCACATCTTGCTCCAGCCAATCATTGGCTTCATCTCAAACCAATCCACATCGATCTCATATTCATATATATATGGTATAATGGTTTATGATGTATGCTGTCTAATTGTCCATGGAGTGTGCTAGTTTTCAACTGGTGTGACATGTTCAATCGAAGGGAGCTTGGAAAATTTAATCGCAGTGGTTGAGTAGTATGTCTTGGTAGAGTCAACTAACCTCTAGCAAAGAAGGTATAAACATTTGAACGTACGGTAGCGGTACAATTTTGGGTTCGACCGAAAATTTGAAATAGCTAGATCGACCCGATCGAGGAGAACATGCATGAATTTAGCCACAAATTCTAGACGAATAGAAGAAATTCTAGACCTACACGAAGGCTTCCATTCCATGCTGCGATGTGATGTGATGGGAGATAAGATACACTAGACCATAGAGGCGCGCGTTGCAGCGCTCGTTCCTACACAGTCCAATATGATTCTTGAAAGGGTATTATATTAAGAAATTGGTATAATTAGTAGAGATAATCATTCAATTAGCAGGAAAACACTATAGTAAACACGTATGTGTAAAAGAGTTTACACATAAAACAGTCAGAGCACAACAATGCTCCCCAAAAATGTTATACAAATTTAACCTTAACATGAAGAGGCCACCGCGTATCCTATATCAACATTTATATCATATCCATGAAATGAGACATCAATTAATGTCTCAGCAACGGCACCACGAACCAGCTCCAACCGATATTTTAAAAGGAATATGTTGTCACTGCTGTTGACTTGATTTAATATATGCGGTTAATAATAGAAACAACAATTCATAGCATGGATTAAAATCTATTTAGGTTTTGGAATACCCTGCAGCAGGTGGTAGTTCAAATAGCGATCAAATATCTTTTTGTAAGCCAGTTTGCAAGAAATCTTTATAGATTCTTTGCTCTTCTGGATCTGTAAAATATGTTAAGATGGAAGGCAGATGAAAGTTAATAAGCCTTTTTAGAGGAAAACATAAACAAGATGACGGTGAGAAAGAATTATGAGCTATGATGTGAAGCAGAAAAATGCTTCGGAACACTGAATTTCGCATTTGAATAGCAGTACAATTTATAATTTAAAGTGAAACTACAATGATAGATTTCGGTACCTCTATGGAAGGAACAATTTAGTGCAGAGGCAAAAAAGAACTTTGTTATATGCCAGCCTGATCATGCTTTAGCTAGATTTTTTGCACCACCATCACCAGTAGCAAACATGATTGTTTCTATAGGCTATGAGTGAGGAGAAAAGAAGGCTAAGGGGTCCGTGCTAAACAATCTAAATACTCCGTAGGAATTAAATCAGATATCACACAAGAGCAAGTTTTAATAATCTGCGATAAGATCAACAACATCTGTCACAAATATAGGTTTGAAATGAACAACACTGTGTAAAGAATCTTGACGTGATAGAAGCAATTGGAGGAATAAATTAACTTATAGATTCCTGTGGACATGAAATTCAAGAATTAGCATATCAGTATTTAGAGCAGCAAATATGCGATTGTTATCTACTATAAAGAACATGTCTAAGACCCCCACTCAGATGAGGAAGCGCGGCGCGCGCCCAGTAAAACACGCCCATGTAACAACTAACAATCCAACAGTAAATCTGTATGAACGATATGCTAGATAATGACTTTGGCCAAATGTTATTTCATAGTCTACGAACGATATGCTAGATTATGACACTGGCCAAATGTTATTTCATAGTTTTACATAGCTTTAAAACAGGGCACATGTTCCACAAATCAGACGGGTATGAGCATTATGAGAACTTGATACCAAATTTGGCACATCTTATCTCTCCAACATCAAGATATACCCAAAAAAGAACGTGTGCATTGCAACGATGATAGTTGAATAAATAGCTAACATATGTTGGCCAAAACCTAATATTTTATTGGACATGACATCATAAGAAAGCTTGGATATCATGTAAACATCTGAGGCAAGACGTTGTTTCAACACGGTTCTCATCACCAATGGTCTGTAAATAAAATAGAGAAATAAGAGCTACTTAATATAGATATTAGAACAAACCAGAGCTAACTACTAACGAAGTATGATCACAAATAAATGGAGACATCACAGCTACTTGACAAAAAAATAGAAAACAAACCAAAGCTAATCACTAATGAGGTACGATCGCCAATATGTACATGACTAACCTCAGGAGCCGATGGTCTTCCTAGAGATGACAAAGTAGGGGGAGCGTCATTTTTGTGCAGATCATTGATATGCATAAGAAAAATGAATTTCATGCAGTGAAAGATGCATGCACAAATGTTTGTAACTCGATGAAAATAAAAATATGAAAGCATGTCAAAGGATTCACTTTTTGTTGACTAATTTATGGTGAACAAAGGTGATAATATGAATTGAAGAAGGGAAAAGGTACCATGCCCATAACAGCAAACAACAAACTGAATATTAGATATAGTGTAGTAGTATCAGAGTACGGATATACGGAAGGACATGAAGCTCATAGAGCAAGCTATAACTGAATTGAACCTCCAGCAATATAACACGTAGGATTTATTTTGTGTTCACAAAATTAACAACACGGCGCAACAAGGAGCAGTGCATATATAAGAAACAAAAACCGGATAATAGCAGATAATCATATCCAAGTTCCTTTTTTAGATGGTTTCCAAAACAATTGTATGACGGGAATTAAGAAACAAATTTCCATCCTTCAGACTACTACCAAGCATCCATCACCTGTAGGACTGACTGGAGATAGGAAGGTAGTGTAGCTAGCTATGATTAAATTGGATAATACCTTGTGGCCACACTTCAGCAAAGAAAGCTAAACAATGCTGAGGGCAAACATATAGGGCATCATTTATTTCAATCAGCGAGTATCTAACCGAAGTTCTGAATATTGATGTTGGTTCAATTCTTGCTAGCAATTAGCTGCAAAGAATCATTAGCCCGGATGTACCTTGGTCAATGCAGTTATTGTGTCAAGCCCATACTCCACTTCTCTCTGCAATCTGAAGTTTGAAACAGCCTGCAAATAAGGAGATGAGTAAACAATGATAAGGAAGTGTACGTGCTCCATGCCTGTACTTCTATAGGTGTATATACTAAAGCAGTTCAAACTAAAACATCAATAATACTAAATCTGATTCAGCACAGCTCAAACGTGTCGCATGCACTAATACTATGCTTCTCAAAGCAATACAGAATATATCTACTTGACCTATGGACACTGTATAAATTGGAATGTAAGACAACGAAAGCTTGCTTTCTAAGAACATTCCACAAAAACATAGTCATCCATGATGAGATGTTGTGCATCCAAACTCCTTATCCATTATAATATCCATTCACCCACAAATTGACCTTAACCCGACAGTAACCAATTCACCCACAATTTAACACGAGGGCAACGCTAGACGGCAAGAAAGCAAAGGACGGAGGCAAGGCGCCAAAGATATCGACGTGTGTGGCGAGCCTGGCACCCCTGCTGGTCCCGGCGGCGGCGAACGCGACGGACTACCTATGCAACCAGTTCACGGACACCACGTCGGTGGTGGACACGACGTACCTGCTCTTCTCGGCTTACCTTCTGTTCGCCAAGCAACTCGGCTTCGCCATGCTCCGCGCGGGTTTCGTCCGCACCAAGAACACCATGAACCGCATGGCAGCGGACGTGCCAGGGACAGGTAAAGGCGGCGGAGGCAGCGAGAGGACATGTCACAACAAAAATAGTAACATTATTGATATGATATTGACGGTATACCTTTCAGTTGGAGATGATGGTGGAGAAACCGATGATGATGAGCATTGCAAAGCCATCTCGTAGCCGTAGATGAAATTCATAGTCGATGTAGAGAAAGTAGTCGCGCTGAGTCGCTTCCCAAAAACCTTATTCATCTTCTTTGGACAGGATTCTAAGGACGAACAGTTCCAGAGACCTACTCTCCCGAACTTCGATGCACACTGGGGCTTCGTGATGGAGTAGCTCCAGAGGCAACTCAGCACACAAAAGAGAGAGAAGAGAATGAGAGAGGAGAAAGCTCTCTTGGTATATTGTGAGAGCGGTGAAGGTGCCCGTACATAGGTTTGTAGGGGAGATAGGATTCTCCCTCTACGTGCTAGCATGTGCCGGCAGACGTTGTCCGCTGCTAACATGTGCCTCCACACACTCTCACACACATGGCATGTGCTAACCCATGTCTACGCATGCTAACATGTGCCCTCACATACTCTCACATAATTGTGGATCTTTGGAAGTTATTGGGATTATTATTATGGGCTAGGCCCAAATATTTAGCAATCTCCCACCAAATCCCGGAGGCGCCATGGAGTTTTTCTCTATCCTAGTGTACTGTTAATATACCAGCTTTTTTATGGAGACTTATTATGGTTGAACATCCACCTAAATCTTCAAGCTACACTCATCCAACAGTACATAATAGATTGGGCCTTGAATTGACAGTTTTGTGCAGATAAATTTCACTTAAATCTTCACTGATACTAGGCTGTCAAAGGGCTACCCCTTAGGTGGAGCATATAAGTCGTACTCCTTGGCACATTAGTTGAACATTAGTATCCAATAATAAGTAAAATCATAACAAACTAAAATAAAAAATAAATATCTAGAAGATGTATGTTAAACATTAGCAACATTTGATACACTAACTCCTTTTGAGATTACTTTTTTTGAACATCATGCTAATAACAAGTGGAATAATCTGAAATAAACATTGAGGGGCTGACAATTCAACATAAATGTGTATATGATGAGTGAAAATAATACCATGTGTGATGCAGAAATTTTATGTACTTGTAGTCTATTGTTATGTTGAGTGTCAATTTTCATGTCCTAGTGTGAAAGAAAAAAATTAATTACCAACATGATATATTGCTTGACAATGGCCATGAGTTCCAAACATTAAAGAAGATATTTAACCTTGTATGCACCAGCAGTCTTCTTTTGTTCTTGTGCAATGTCATTGGGAACCAAAGTTTCTTTGTTTTGTGATATAGAAAAATTTCATAAGATTGGCACAAACCATAGTACACATTTTATATTGCAAAAAGTACCAACATATTAAATATCTCCTCACCTTTGGTGTATTCTGAACAATATATTAATGAGCAGACCTTATGTGTAGTATAACACTTGTTTGATTGTTGCATATCCCTATCATAAAAAATAGTGTGCCTGGTCTGTAGTGATAGGGTAAAATAAGTGTCATCTCTAAAATTCTAGTTGAAATTTAATAATATATCTATACACTGCCAAGTAAAACAATCAGAAATAAACATTGAAGTGTTGAAAATTGAATATAAATGAGTATATAATGAATGGAAATAATGTCTAGTATGCTGCAGAAACTTTATGTAGTTGTAGTGTATTGTTTCGTTCAGTCAGTTTTCTTATTCTAAAGTTAAAGTCAACAATTAATTCCCCATAATATATTTGTTGACAATGATTATGAGTTCGAAAAAATATAGAATAGAACTAACCTTGTATGCACTACCACTTTCTTTTTGTTGTTGTTCAATATCATTCTGAACCAAAGACTCTTTGTTCTGTGATAAAAAAAGGTCATAAGATTGGCAGACTATAGTATACATTGATATTGCAAAACGTACTAGGATAATAAATTTCTATTCGACCATAGTAGATTCTGAACCATATATAAATGTGCAAACCTTAATTGCGGTGGAATGCTTGTTTGATGATTGCAAATCCGTATCATTAAGTCATTCTACTTGATCTATAATGGAACGTAATAAATAAGTACTATCACTAAAATTCCAATTGAAATATTATATAATATGTCCATACACTACCATCACATTATCGTGCTGCTGAACCATACTATGTTGTTGACTTGGACAATCACCATATACTCTCTACAGATACCAAGATAAATAAGAGTTAGACCATATTTGTTTGATTGAACTTTGAGTAATTTTATCGCATACTTCAAAGCGATACATACTTTCCTTTGGGAGTTTATTGCATCAACACAAAGAACATCTTGGCACGTGGACATTGGATCTAAACTTCCTATAATGTGAAATACAAAAATTTAGTATATACAATAAATAATGAAGAGGTTCTTCATGTGTACCTGATTAGTTTGTTTACCCAAGTATTTTATTCTTTTAGTTCTAGAATTTTAGCATCTTGATTATTGATATGCATTTGTAATTTATCCATCTCAAGTCTAATGGATAAAATATCTTCATTTGGTGTATCCTTTAGTGAAGTAATATGTACTTCTAAAAGCGACGTGAAGTTGACACATGAAAAAATTGGCTTGGATTTGGATCTAGTCCTAAACCATGTAAATGCCCAGGCTTGTCTTTTCCTAGTATTTTATTTAATGCATCTCTTTGCCAAACAATCTTTCCTTGACTATTGTCCGCTAAATTTGGCTGTTGCACTAAAAGTCTCTTTAAATAATCCTAGACACACAAATGATATAATCGAAATTGTGTATGAAGCAACCATGTAAATAATGAACGATTGAGAGTTGACAATATACCACGTGTTCATTCATGTTCTTCTTGCCTTTGTGCATATGTGTATGAATGTACAAGACAACCCTGTGTGGATTCTTCTTTTTAGAATCTTTCTGCCTCTGTTGATTAGATGATTAAATAACTATGGAGTTGGCGATGATAGTATAAGGTATGTATGAAAAAGAGATGCACATAGTTAGAGTTATCTAGAATTTTACCAACTCTTCCCTATTTCAAGCAAAACTCTTTGTTCCAGCGGCATGTGTTGATTTATTCATTGCATAATTTTTCATGTTTTGCTCACTTATATCCTGTCACCAGAATTGAAAAATGATTTATGACACATGTATATTCATAATTTAATTCAAAAGTTTATTTACCAGAGCAACGTGTAAAAGATAAATCTGACAAGTGTTAGTGTACCTGTGGTTTCTGGCTCATCTAGTGTTAGTGTACCTGTGGTTTCTGGCTCATCTAATTATTGACAAAAGAAATCCACTGGTCCTTACTAACACCTTTTGGAACATTAATGCTGTTGGCTTCCAAGCTCTTATTTGCACAAAATTGAAGAGATTTCATATTTGACTTATGTTGCCTTCATTTTTCTCCAATTGTTCTTAATACATAGTTTTCCATGCGAGCAGGGTAAAGGAACCTCATCTGCATATCAATCAAAAAAATAATATGACAATATTAAAATATATGACAAAATATTAGAAGTTAGCAAAAGATAATGAATGTGCTTAGAATTTACCTTTACTTGCTCAAGCATATCTTTTTTATTTTGTTCTTCGTTGGTATTCTTGTCTTTCTCTCCTATTAGTTTTCTCCCTGTCCTTGTAGCTCAAGCTACACAATGATCCATCCCTAGCAATCGTACCAAGAAAATTACCTAGATGTCCTGCTTCTTTTCCAATTGGTTGATTAAGATCCTTACACTCAACAACTATTCTTTGCCTTTTTGGAAGGTTCCATATATCTTTTAGCTTTCTCTTCCCACGTTTCTTTGTTTCTCCACTTCCACTTTATCAGTGTCACATTACCAAAAGGATTTTATGTCCCACGGGAAATGGATAACTATTATAATCAATATTGAATAACTTTATAGTTACCTTGGACATTAGCATCATCATTGTCGTCATTGTCATCGCTATTTGTCAGCCTTCTTCGCTATCAGATGATTCAACATCTTGTTGAGTAGAATTCTCTTGTTCAATATATTTCTCAGTCACAACACGCATTTTACTACTTGTTATATCTATTGCACCATGACATACAATATCATAACATAACATTAACGCCAGGTTTACATATTGTATATTAAATGACACTATAATACATTGCCTTAGCGATTGATCTCTGTCTATCAAAGGAGAAAGGAGCACACCATGATTGATCTCTATCTATCCAAGTTTGGCATGTAGTAGTTTATTCTATTCTGAATTTAGTTTTTTCTGAACTAGCTAGGAGCTGCTAATTTTATTGAAAAAGGAAGCATAATGTCAGGACCCCGAGTTCATAACCAACTTCGGCTGCGATATGAGATCTGAATACCTGAGAAACCGCCCAGCACACCATACGCTTATCAAACGTCGTATGCCTTCACTGCTGGATGATCCGACACCTAACCAACCCACCATACGCTTACCAGACGTCGTATGCACTCACAGTTGGTTAAGCCGGGCAAGAACGCAATTATCACAAGACAGAGTTGACAATGAATCCAAGGTCCGGTAAAGAACTAATGCTACTCTTAAGTTCGCCAAGTAAAGTAATCTCGGAGGAGCCCGACAGTCGTACACACACCCTAACCTAGCCCAAAGGCCAGTGGGTCGCTCGAAAGCCCGGTACGATTGCCCACACCCTGCCTAGCTGGCACTGCATCTCAGCTAGCGGGTCACTCAACTGAGAACACATCACGGGGTGAACATCAAGAGAAAGCATCACTTCTTTATGATCGATTCCCATATACTTCAATCATACACGCACGGTATATGAAACGATCACAATTAACAACTCCATATCACAGTTCAAACTCTACTGAGAAAGAGTTAAAGGATACATAAGTTACCTCTCACCCGAAAGGGGGTTCTACAACACATAGCTTACAACTTGAAGGCTGATTACAGATCTTCGAAGTTCAATAACGGCAACGAACACAAAAATTAAAACCCTGAGATGGCAGCCCCACCATCTCCATATGCATAAACGCAACCCACATTATTACGACAAAAAGGATAACACAAAACTAAGTATCCGTATCAAGATTCTCCACGTCGTAATACTCACCGATACTTTCGTACTTGCAAGCTACATTTGTAGGCTCATCCCAATTCAATTTCAGCATAGCATGTGATAAAGAGAAACACTAATACCTCATGGTGGTATCAACAGTTAAGCATGGCATGAACATAAAGAATAATACAATATCCACATGTACCATCATACCCAAGTTAAATTTCAGATTTGAACTGTGAGAACCCTAGTTCAGGATGGTCGTAAGAGGCGTGAGGTGAAGGTCAGGTCAACTCGCCCGATTCTATCGAGCTACGTCGAGAATAGGTTGAGAGAGGGGGAATTTGTTGTGCATTGCATCGTTCATGGCATACATGTAGACCATTGCATTCATCATACGTACGTAAGGAATACGCTTGAAGTTTAACTTTATTGATTTTGAGAATATTACAAAGACCATCATACAACATTATTACAAGATGGATAAGAAGAAGAAATAAAAATTACATAATGAGAATTCTACCTATACATCATCTAAAAACCTAACCCTCAAAATCTTCTGAGTCTTCGAGTATTGAGCTGTAGTGGAGAAGCGCCGAAAGTCGGAGGGGGGAAGATTCTTTGAAAATGTGGGCGACATTCGAGGTCATCGAGTATATGCACTCGAGACCGTTGGATTTTCGCCGCTGCTGTAGGAGGTAGGTTTTCAAAAACGGAGGCTTGAAATACACATGGCCACCGGCACAGTTCCGCCGACATCCGTAGGGTTAGCTGCGGGGGCAAAATAGTGCCGATGACCTAAATAGTTTTAGTTTTGAAAATAGTTTGGTAAAACAGCTTTGTTTTCAAAATGGTCCGAGGACCACATGGCTAAGACCCTCATTTGGACAAATCTAATATTTGTATATAGAGAGAAGAGGTGAGAGGTAAAAATAATTTTATTTTTCCTATACTGAAATGCCTCCATAATTTTGTTTTTAAAAGAATTTATAAAAATTAAAACCTGAGATAAATATCAACCCATCCAAAGTCCTTCATCGGTACTCACAAGTTGGAGTTTAGCCAAATTCCTTAACCAACAAGGCAACCAGGTACAAGTGGACTCCATAGCCATCATTTTGGTAGTGTCATCAAAGTAAACAAGGCAGCATGAAACGGCAGAAATGGTCACCAGAAAGAACTGCATGAGTGTTCCAATAGGTATAGGAGCAAGCAAACCGGAGAAAATGATAACACTTTAAGGAAAAAGCCTCTGTGGTAATACCGAGAAATACCAGTGCAGCCACGTATCAAGGCAGCGTGGTGGCAAAAGAAATTCCACCGGAGAAGCCTAGGAAGGCTCAGTAGAGATAGGAGCCAGGCAGTTGAGTGAAGCACATACGACCAGCAACACTTCTCCTTTTGAGACCATACTTCTTCCAGCAAAAAACCAAGCTAAGAGAGAAAGCTGTAGACATTGCTGAGGAGAGCAAGGACCAGCCCTAGAGCCATAGGCACCACCAACACAAAAACCCCATCTTTAGGAGCTGAGCCAAGGGATCACCAAGTTCAGGTGAACAGCAAGGAGCATCAGGAGAAGGCCATCAAGGTCAGGAGAGGGACCAGCCGAGAAGAAGATCAAATGAGCCAAGTCCTTGTCCAGCTTAGAAACAAGGTAAACCCCATCTAGACCATCCCAGCATATTCATGCAAGTAGATGGCAGTGTGATATCAAAAGGGACCCTCAAAATCCATCTTGCATCACAGAGGTTGTAGGAAACCTTGGTAGCATCTTTTCTTGCCATTGACACCATACGTGTTTCAAACAAACTCTCAGCTAAAGATTCATCATAGGGTTTTAAAGGCAACGAATAGGCAGCATAGTAGCTTCTGTTCTTATCAGTTTTTCTATCATCTTCTTTCTTAGATTTCTTCTTAGAGAAATCAGCACACATATAATAAGGCAACCAATTAGGCAGCATCTATTCTTATCGAATCGACCAAATCAAATATTCCAATGCCAAATCTTAGTAAGCCTAGCAAAAAGAACCCAAGTAGCAGCATCTGCTCTCACCAATCAATAGGTGAACACACATACACATGTGCTGAGCTTTCGAGGTTAGGTATGAATACCTAGCCGGGATCAAGTGCAGCTCTGTTCTTTCAGTAATTAACTGATTTTCAAACATATGCAGAGGGAAGAAGCAGGAAATAAACTAGTCGAGCTATAATGTCTATTCTGTCAATTCAAGTAACCTGATATGGACGTGTAGATACACATGAAAACATGAGCTATAAAGCAGTGTAATCAACCAAGAATTATTAGATCTTCTCTTACTAATCTGAGAGCACTTAGGTTCATACAATTGCTTCATATGAGGAGTATCACCATTAGTTAATCTTTGTAGTGAAATATTGTTAACAGTAAAAGGAGTTCAACCTCAGAGCAAACAATTAACCATTCATGCCATCTAAGGAACTCCACAGAGGCGTGTACGTACATCATACTCGGGCCATCAAGAATCATGTAACCAAACCATAGTACCTCAGTGCACAAGATGAATTAAATCATCGAGTGTATCACTCACTGTAAACCTAACGGAGCTAATTATAGGACCTTGGAACCAAAGCACGAATTTGAGCATCCAAAAAACAATCATAGAGCATCAGTAGATGCTATCCTAGACCGTCTAACACCCAATTAAGAATTAAAGCAAGCTAAACCTTATCAATCGCCAGTAATCAAGCAATTAAGCGGGCTAAGATTGGAGGAACCCTAAATTAGAATGGGGGAAAAAGGGAAATTTGGGGTTACTTACCGTCGGAAGAGACCGGCGATGTGGGCGGCTCCACCGCGCCACCGGCGAGGGACGGACCTAGCGGAGCGCTGCCGACGGCGAGCTACGACGCTAGGCCCGAGCCACCTCGGGCGGCACGGCGAGATAGCCAAGGTGGGGCACGCCGGAGCGATGAAGCGGCCGAGAGGAAACGACCGAAGCTCGGCAACGGGGCTAGCCGAATCCGAGCCCTAGGCTCGTGGCGGCAGCGCTCCGGGCCATGAGTCGACGGCATCCGAAGTCGGTGAGAGAGCGCGAGGCTCGAGCCCGGACCAGTGAACTGAGGTAAAGGCATAAGCAACCGATGCGACACCAGTAGGGAGAGCGGAGGAGGCCGGAGGGCCGGTGGCGACCGAGGAGCGAAGACCGAAGGGCGGCAAACTCGGTCGACGGCGGCGTCGTATGGAGGAAGGAAGAAAAGGGATGAGGAGAATTTTTCCCCTGTGCGCGTGCTAGAAGAAGAGCAAGGCACCGAACGGGCCATTTGGGCCGGCCAAAAGAAAAGAAGAAGAGAAAAGAGGAGAGGGAGAGAAAGAAAAAGCCAAGATAAAAATTTTAAGAAAAAATGATGATGGTTTCTGCTGTTCTCTTTATAACAAGAAATGGAGTCAAGTTAAATTATGCTTTTCCTTTTCCTTCCAAAAGGGTTATGAAGGAGAAGAAGATATAGAGATATATATATACTCATCAAAGAGCAAATTGGATTAATTACTTAAGTTAGGATGTTCTTTCCTTCCTTCTTAAAAGGGAATTAAATTTTAAACAAAATGATAAGCTATAGTAATTAAGTAAAACATATTATCCTTCTTTAGAAAAGAGGATTAAACCCTAAGCTAACCTCTTAAGTGAATTAAAATAAATTGTGGAATTTGTTAATCCAAAGTAAAATCAACTAGAAGTCACCTAATTAATGCCTTTGATGTAACCTTAATAGTATGAAAAATCTTAATTGTCGATAGATAAAAATTACAGACTCTAATTCATGCATTTAAGATGCATCTTCCAAACAAGCATTGCAATCTCATTTGCATTTGCATTTGCAATTCTTTCGGATTAGTCCTTATCGGACTATACTGTTTTTCTTCTTCAGAGACCGGAATTCCGCAAGCAGAACACTCGAACTCCACTACCTACTCGTTACCAGGCAGGTCCAGTTTCTTGTTCATATCCGTTGAGAATGATCTACAATTTCCCTCTTGTCTACAACGTGCATAAAAATTGAAAATCTATTTTCTAAAGAGGAAGCAATTGTTGTTTTATTTTGATCACCGGTTCTTGGGCGATGACATGGTGGGTGGTGAAATCCTGGAAAGGCGCCGGGCACATCGGAAGGCGGATTTCATCACACAGGTTTGTTTCACATAAGGTTAATGCAACCAACGATCGATTGTGCTTAAGCGCTGTAGCGAACGCGCAAACCACATACCCTGTATGGGTGGCGCTAAGCCAAAGTACCTTTGCCATATGTCATACTCCCCCGGGAAAGGAAGACCTCAACAGTTGGATCCGGAGTATCAACTGTTGGGAAGGTGGTGTTAGCCGTTGGCTATCCACAAGGAGTTGGACCTGTAGTGTCAACGTGAGACCGGTAGTCCCTGGCCTGTTGTGCGGGACTACGACGCGGGGTATGGCTGAGCGGGCGGTGAAATGGCTTTGTGACCATAGGAGTGTAGATGAGGTTTGGCCACCTCAGTTGCACGACTGTCGTCGTTTATGGGTACAGTTGCGCACCTCCACAGAGTGTAAAGAATTGTGGCTGAGTCATTCCATGTTCCTGGTCAGAACTGCGAATGCGGCAGGAAAGGGATCCATCGGAGATCCTAGCAGCCTGTAAGACATGAGATCGTAGTCTCTTAAATTAAAACTTTACTCCCTTACCTTTTGAAACTGTATTGCTTTTGGAGAACGTTGCCGTTCTCAGTAGATAGTGCGTCAAACACCTCTTTGCTATTCCTGGACTTGTTGAGTACCTTCTGTACTCATCCCTCTATTCTAATTCCTTTGATTAGACTGTGAGCCGGCATCGGAGACGGAGGTGATTTACGTCGAAGTCGACGAGGAAGTTCCCGAAGAACAGGTGCCGAAAAAGGAGGACGAAGGTGTCGACTACTACGTCAAGTTCCGTGACGAGAACAATGCCGAGTAGGCTAGTAGGTCGGGTGAGACAAGAGATGTAGATAAGGCTTTTGCTGCAACCAAATGGAAACGGTTTTAAATTTCCCGTATTTTTTGGAAACAGTTTGTAAGACTTTATATTTTGATGCAAGTTGTAACCTCAGTTTGTAATATATGGACCGCTGCGATGCTCTTGTTGCGCCGCTCTGTGACATGAACATATAGCAATTCAAATAAGAATTTTATTAAACCGATATGTGAGCATTCAAAATTAGACAAAATTTCAGAGCTCTTCAACCCATCAAACCAAACAAGGAAATTTAATTACAGTTGCACCAAACAGGGCTCAACCAATTGTGTGGTCAGGCAAGATGAACAGAACTTGCCCGACGTGAGAGATAAATTGAAAAGGTGTAAGTACAGGGTTGGCCGACCGTGACTTCCCACCATCCTCAATTCAGCCCCACCGTGGGTGACGAGTAAAGCCCTACGACTCCGGTATCAGATCAGGTTGGCAGCCTGCCAATCCATCAGTAGGTGACGGTACCCGGCTCTCACAACTCCCCAATTAGGGTTCCATATTTGTTAGTCCATTTAAAAGATCATCGCTAATCTTACAGCCAAGTGATCCTACCATGCTAGTGATGCGTCATCAGATGACATACCATTAACATGAACATCTCATCAAGTATTTCACCTCAATCTCAAGCATAGCATGAAAAGAATTAGGGAATCTTAGCGAGCTTTTGTATACTTGCCTTGCTGCGAGTGATCAAATTCACTATAATTCTCGGCTTCGGTAAGCTCCTGGTTGCTCGGTTCTATCAAAATTAAACCCCGAATACCTAATAAGACAATAAAGAACTTTGATTAAAACTAGCAAATATAAAATCCAAGAATGCATGATATGCACCTTAATATGTAGAGAGTTTCTATATGCAACTAACGCAATTGATTTTGTCGAAATCGGAGGCCTAGGGTTAAGGTTATGATTTTCCGTAGGTGGATATATCGATGTTAGGGTTTCATTGAGTTATGCGTCAATTTAAATACATGGGGCAACATACAAGAGGTATTAGAAATTCAGAGCATGGAGTACTGGTTATGTTACCATCTGGTATATTTTTGATTATTCTTACAATTGAGAAGAATTCATATGGTTCATTTGTTGATACTAGAGGATTAGGGCATTTTGGACATTTCAAAGTTTGAAAACAGGGTGACATGAACCAAAAAGTACAACATATTATTCTACAGACCAAAAGCAAAATAATAAAACAAGAATTACTAAATTTGGAGTCGGTATGCAATAGATATGAATTTGTTTTGAAATTTGATTAGCCTTTAGCTCTTTTCTAACAGTTTCCGAAGTTCTTCCCGGAGTAAACCTTGTTTACACAGGTTGAACTAGCCATAGCCTATGACCAACGGACCCACGGCCCAGCCCTTTTCTTTTTCTCCCTTCCTTTTTCTCTGATTCCTCTTTAGTCTATTACACCTGGACCCCACATGGTAGGTTATCCTCCTCCCTTACCCCTTTTTTTGTTTTTTTAAACTGATGGGCTCAGCTCAAGGGCTTCGGCCGCCGGGCTTCCAAACGACGGCGAGGGGGGTGGCGGAGGGCTACAGAGGGGGAGGAGCAAGGAAAAGGGAACCAACGAGTAGAAGGGCTCACCCTGGTCTCGTTTTGGTGCTCAACAGGGGCAAAAGGAGGCGGAGTAGAGTGTGCTATCGGCAATGGAAGCGGCGGCGGTGGCGGTTGTTTAATGACGAAAGGTCTCAGAGCGATTCGAACGGAACTAAAACATCAGGGAGAGGGAGTGAGGGTCCGTGGAGCAGATCAGGGCATTAGGGGAAGTCAGATCTCACCATGGGCGAGGAATTTCCCGTTGGCGGTGGAGTGACCAATGACGAGGAGGAGGATGATTCCGAGGGCCTCACTGCGAGAAAGTCCAATTAACGCGAGAAGTGAGTTCACGAATTGATGGGGAACTTATTTGGCAAAGAACGAGAGGAGGAACGGCCTCACCGGACCAGGGACGGAGTTGATGCCGATGGATGCCCGCCGGACTTGGGGAACACAAACCCGTGTGTTGGTTGGGCTGCATCAAAAACAAATTAAACGGGTCGGTGACTTCTCGGCGAGATGATGAGACTAATGGACAAGGTTAGAGGGAAGGACTTTGTCACCAAGCGCAGGGACGGGGCGATGCTGGTCACAAAATGTCACCGGAGCTTGCGGTGCCGAGCTCGTCCCGGTGCCTCATCCGTTTGTGGGCTCGTCCTTGAGTTCAGGCGGGTGCAACAGAGAGCGTAGAGCCGAGCGACGTGGTTAGGGAAGCTTAGAAGTGGGAGGAGGGACCGAGGTGTGGCACTGGCGTACTGGAGAAGGTCGGGCACGGCGAGGTAGTGCGCCTGGCAGGGAGTCGGCGACGCGTGGACTGAGTCGCCTATTAGTGGGACCAGAGCGTCAGCGAGAGAAGATAGAAACGGAAAGGAAAGGAGGCGCCAAGCAGAGAAGAAAACGGAAAAGAGAAAATGCGCTTTTAGGCGCAGGCGCTGAAGTGAATGGACCAGAAAAAGGGGGGGAGAAGGGGCTGGCCGCAGCCCAACTAGCGACTAGTTTCTCTTCTTTTATTCTTTCATTTTTCTGTTGCTAATTTGGGGATTGTCTTGGACATTTGAATCCTTGGAGGGTTCAAAATAAGCTTTCAAAATGTGTACAAATAATAGCAAAGCTTTAAAAGAGATCTCACCACTAGTGTGTTTGTGGTACTAATTAAAAATAGATGTATCACTTATTTTGACTAAATTGCAAATATGGTACAATCTAGACTAGAATTATAGCTATACAAAATGTTGTCTAGAATTTTTTTAGGAAATGTATTTAGAATGGAGCTGGAGTTTTTAGGAAACTCCAGCTCCATTCCCAAAAACCTCGTAAGGGCAGCTACTTCCTGCAATTCTCTGTAAAAGAATAAGGTTGCTCAGTTAATTAGGAAAAATTAGGTGAAAATCAAATACAACTGGCACATGAGAGCCTTGCCGGTTGACAAAGCGATGGACTCTACAGGCAAAACGCACCATCACCACACCGACGCAACGACAAAATCAAAAAGCACCAATGCCTCCAAGCCACATGCCCCGCCGGAGATGGGCTTGTGCTTACACTAAGCTAGCAGAGCACTTCACACCTTTCGTAGAAAAATCTAGATCCGACATTAACCCCTATCACAAGGAAAAGGGAAGACATCATCGGCCATGAGAAGCATCGAGCTGCTCCACCAAAGAAGCACGAGACAAAAGAAACCTCCACCGAAGAAGACCCACGCCGCATGATGGCCACCTCGCGCCTCCCCTGAGTAGACCAGGTTCGGCATGACCGGCCCAGAAATTACACAGCACAACCCCGACAAGCTCCAAAAAGAGTACGGAAGACGTCTCGTCGGGAGCACAGATAGGGGAACCCCGTACCACTGTTCGAAACCGCATCGTCACATCGTAGCACCGCCTCCACTGCTAGGAAAGAGAATTCAAATCCTCTATGGGGGGGAACGAGCATGGGCTGCCGTAGCTTTGATAGAGGTGAAAGTGCGCATCCAAACCCCACGTCGTTCGCGGGCGCCAGCCACATCCCGAGGCCACCGACCCCACATCCGTTGGAACTGTTGCACCCTTCACAGCCCACGTCACCACCTTTTGGGGTCATTGCTCCGATTTCCACCATCTGACACACTGACTATGACACTACACGGGTTTGAAGACTCTTATATGTGCTTATTTGATTTGTAGAATTATAATTTTTAAGAATTTTTTCTATAACCTCCTTTACGCTATATTTTCTCGCCGTGTAATTAATCCTATTGGTTTAAGAAGACATAAAATCAGTGCTAAGTTTTTTATATTCCTGTGTTTTTTGTTTATACGGATATATTCCTGTGCTTTTGGAGACATGTGAGTCAAAGAGGCCCTTTGGATTCCAAAGGAAATAAAAAAACAAGGGGCAACTGAAACGGGGACCTGGAATACGCAAACAGCTAACGAAGGCGGTAACCACAAGGGAGGCAGAAGCGTCCTTGTATGTACCAACACAACACATCACAACTCTCACTTTCAAGTGGGTCCGAAAACAAACCGGGGCCCCATAGTAAGCGACTGCACGATCTCTCTCGGGGAAAACGACCAAGTCCACCACCACCCCGTACGGCACGATCCCACCTCCCCCTCCATCTCATCTCGTCGCCGCCCCCGCCGCCGCCGAGGTAGGGATCAGAGCCCGGCAATGAAGAAGGCCAAGTCGCCGGCGGCGAGGCAGCCGCATCACGCGGCGCAGAACGATCACGTCCTCCCCTCCAAGCTCGCCAAGTACCTCGACCCCGAGGCCTCCTTGGACAAGGTACTGCTCTACCACCGCTGCTCCCCCTCCCGGCTCCAGCACGGCTCCGTTGGGTTCTAGATATCACTGGCGCGTGCGTGCGTGCTGCGTTGCAGGATCAGTTACTGGACGCCGTGCACTGGATCCGGCAGGCGGTGGGGCTCGCGTGCGGCCTTCTCTGGGGAGCCCTCCCCCTCGTCGGCGCCTTCTGGATCGCCCTGTCAGTCCCTCCTCAAAGCTCCGCTCTCTCTCTCTCTCATACAGCTGATCCGTTTCTGACACCGAATTCAACATCTTTTTCGCATTATGTCATGTAATTGCGACTCGCGGGTGTGAGTCTTGCCATCTCGTCTCGTGCAACTGAATGATTTCGCCATAGGGAGCAACAGGTGAATTAGAAACCCCGCAGCTTTGTTCCGTGATTATGACTCGAGGTCAGAGGGAGGTGGAGTGTTACAAGTACCGCCAACTTGAGGCTTTGCGCATTCGGTCTTATTTGTGATGGCTGACCATCAGCTAGGCTACAAGCATTGCGTTCGTTCTTTGCTTTGTCCCGTATGAGATGCAGTTTGACATGTTCAAGCAGCACTTCGTTTGGCATGGCCGTGTTAGCAAACTAGCACGTTAAATTGTCATATAATGCGATAGCAACTATCTTTAGTTTCTAGGTGGTCATTAGTGAATAAAATTTGCAAGGGGCTGATGTAATTATTGCCTGGTTTTGTTGAACAGTTGAGCATTATCTTTATTCAGACAGTTATAATCATGAGTCAACATTTCTCATGGCCAATAATATGCCTGTATGCCTATCTTAAACTTATAGCATGTGGCATACTGGATTATAATTGTATTTTAGTATCAGTAATTCAAGGTTATCTGAGCTTAGATGGTTTATTGCAAGTTATCTGAAGAATTTAGTAACTGATGCCTAATTTCAAAAGAATTTAGGATAGGTTTAGCATCCTTTCAGTAAATGCAGAATGCTTGTAGTTACTTATTTTCAGTCCATTTTGGCCCTGTAACTGTATTTCGTTTTGCTATGTTACAGATTTTTTACTATTTCCACCGTTATAGTTCATTTGTACTATGCATACTTGCTGAAGATCGATGAGGAAGACTTTGGAGGCCATGGCACCCTACTTCAGGAAGGGCTCTTTGCCTCATTCACCCTTTTCCTGGTAAAGATCTGAGCCATCACCAAAAATTATTTTGTTCCATTGTTGCTTCCCTAGTTGCACTGATGTCAAACTTGTCTCATCACTGAGCATCTGTCCTCATAGTCATAGTGATGGCTCGCATGGAACTTCTTTTTATGTGCATATTTTACCAATTTGCCTCCTAAGTAGTAAATAGCAACCCCTGCAAGCACATACAACTAGCACTATCATGTGATAATACTTTTCTACCGGAACTGTCTACCAAACAACGGCACAAACTTGTAACATTACAGCAACTCCTTAAATTCTGGCTTCTTTGTGTTCTCGTTGGATAAGCTAAGTGCTATTGGTTACTAACAGAAGCTTCTCCCCATTGCAGCTTTCATGGATTCTAGTATACAGTTTGGCTCACTTCTAAGGAGCCTGTCTATGGAATTATGCCATGGGATTTTCGCTGTTCATGTCATTCACCCTTTTGTAGAATTGGTTATTATGGATGTACCAGATGGTGTAGGTTACAGTACTATAGAACAGCACTGAATCGAGCTATTCCTGTACCTCATAAAAATTGCTTACACTTCCTGTAATTCTGATAGCTTTCTTGATTCAATCCAGTATGGTCTAGAGCTTTACATGTGTTATCCTCATCATTGCCCATCTGAAAGCCTGGATGGAGTAATATACTGATGTTTTTTTTCCTGAGCAAACTTGTCTCTGCAATGTCATGCAGCAATGATGCAAAATTACTCTGATTGAAGATTTTTGCTGGTGCTTATTAGCAATGTCGTGCGCTGCAATGTCAATAATATTGGCATAGCAGAGCTATTGCCATGTGAAATGTATTACACTGACATGGAGAGAACATTTATATCTTATTAATGGGGAAAGTATAAGGAAAGTGACATCAGTGGTACCACTCGTTCTCAAGGATTACAACATGTTCTCTTGTGCTAATGAGTACATCTACTTTCAGACAACAGATAGTTCACAGATGGGCTCTGAAAATGATCCACTCATCTCATGCGGCTACCGCCTGAAAACATGTTCACGAGGATCTCATGCCCTCACGGATGTCTCAATTCCGACTTTGCTCGAGTTCCTGACATCCTCATCCTTCTCAGCTTCCTCCCACAGTTCGGGCAATGCTTCCTTCATGTTGTGGAGACTTTCCAAGGCATGGTCAGCACCTTTTATTCTTTCAGAAGTTCCAACCTGGTACATTGATCACATTCACATCACCAACTCAGCATCAACCAAATTTGCGCAACATTAATCGGAGGGGGGATTTTATTTACCAGGACAGTACGCATTCCAATTTGCTTTGCAGCTTGGATGTTCCTGATGCTGTCGTCGAACAATATCTGACAGGTGTTTCAAGCAAAACAGCCAGCATACAGTTAGGTACCCATCAATTTATGAGCATGAGAAATGAGTAAATTTGGTGCTTACAGTTGTCTGAGGATTGATGGAGGCAAGCTTGAGGGCATGCAGCATTGCATCTATTGCTGGCTTGCACAGGATTGGTGACTTCGGTAGCTCAACCCCAGGCTCTGGATGAGCCAGATGCTTCATTATATCGAAGATTTCGACTTCGTTGGCTGCTGGCACAGGAGCAGTAAACGTTGGGTTTAGTGTCTCAAAGCACACAACTCCTTCGAAGCAGTCCTCTATTCCAAGCCTCTTTAGGGCCCTTGAGGCATGGATTCTATCACCATTTGTGAAAACCTAGTCACACGATAACAGTAGTATAATTACGGAGTACAATCAAATGCTTGTGTTTTGACATAAAAATTCGAGTTTGTGATACATACAACTTTGCGAATCGGTAAGCTGAGGAGAATGTTCCTAAGTACTGGGTCAGGCCTGAGCTTCTCATAAGGCAACCTTCCATGAACAAAGCTGCAAAACAAATGAAGCCATTAAGAATCCGACGTTCTTTTTCCCAAATCACTGGCAAAAACAAGAAACATCAACTTTGGAGAGAAGCCAATACCTGTGGAAATCATCATAATCAAATTGGTACCCAACAGCCTACATAATAGGATCATAAGAAACATGATTAAGACTAGAAACATACAAAAGAACCGATCTTTACTGGGGATCTAATCATACACACCCGCAAACCGGCCATGGTGGTTCCGTATTGCTTGTAGAGCAGGATGCATAGCTCCAGGCTAATGCTCTTCTCGACACCGAGCTTCTCGACCATATAATCTGAAAAAGACGGTCAAACAACAACATGAACTCATGTCCTCCAGCAAATTGATTTTTCCAGAAATATGCGCAGTTTTCTGTACCTTGGATGTTCTTCATGACGTCGAGCCCAATGCCGGAGTTCCCCGGATACAGCGTATCATCAAGGTCTGAAAACAAAGCATGTTACATACCAAGATGGTGCGTAAGCTGAGGAATTGGTCAAGAAATCAGTGGCATACCGAAGAGGAGGCAGTCGCACTTGAGCCTCTGATCCTTCCCGAATGTGCCCTCGTGCTCCATTTCGATCTGCAACCGCAAGAACAAATCCTCACAGACTAAACTTACTCCCCAAATCAAGCAACGCAGACAGAGAACTCCCCACAGGCAGGGATGCGATTGATTTCGATCTAATTAATCTTCGGCATTACAGACCCAACACACGCAGAGCTCGAAGGCTCGATCTATTTCCCAGACGAACTAGCCACTTGTTTGACATTCAAATCTGTCCTCGCCAAGAAGAAAGATGATTTCTTTTTCTTCTCTTTTGGATCGAAGAGAGACGGCCGGGGAAGAGATTAAAACTGGAGAATGGCTTGAGCAATCAGCACGTACCGGATTGGACTCCGCGGCGGAATCAAGAAGGCGACGGGGGGAATCAAAAAATGGCGGATTGTGGAAGGAGTTTGGGAATGGTGGGGAGAGGTTTCCGTGTGAAGCCGTACGTATATATAGACTTCGAGAGAGGAAGGCGCGTCGTCGCCATGGGAAGAAGCGAAAGAACGTGGCGAAGAAAAAGGAAAAGGATGAATAAAAGAAACCGTTGCGTCTATTTGTTTATTTTGCAAGGGAGCACGCAGATAAACTTTTTTGTTCTAAAATCCGTTTGAAAAAAAGATACTTTCTTCTAAACTCTCAAGTGATTTTCCCAAGAATTACGATCTCATTCATAATACTATAAGGTTTGTATGGAAATGAAGTTGTAAAAAATATTTTTTTCTCTGCCGGTAAATCGGATTAATGAAAACTCTGTTATTCGATAGCTTTCATTTGACTTTAGAAACTTGATTACTAAAAAGCACCTTACAAAACAACTAAATATGAAAAGTGGCTCGACCAAAGCAGATTGGCATATTCGATTCTAATGCCCACCGGAGGGACCAACAAAATTAGAAGAAGAAAAACAATAGAAGTGCTTCATGAGAGTAGTACAACACCCTTCCAGTTACTTCCTCCGTTTGTTTTGTTTTTTATGTTTTAGAATCTGCACAATAACATCATCAGATAGAAAAGAACGGAGTTATTTGTGGATCAGAAAAAGGTCATTGTTTTTTAGTTGGTGTGTACAGTTAGCTGTCCAGATCGCCCAACCGATCAGTGCCCAAGAGGTCTTTTGGCCATCCACTTGAACACTCGAGGATTCAGGTCATAATCAACTCGTGAATTCCTTACTCCAGAACACAAGAACAATTACGCTTCTTCTTTTTTTTTGAAGAAAACACCACAAAGGCATTTTCATTTCCATTTCTGAGGACAGTTAAGGAATACAAACAACAAAGACCCTACAGAAACGGAAAATAACAAAAAGGTCCCTAGGACCATCTTCTTCACCATTTCGCCGGCCTCCATTGGAGCTCTCGCCGATCTGCATCTCATGCCGGGAATAAAACGCGCCCTTCTCCAGCTTCGAGAGGATTTCAATCCGATGAAAAGCCGCAATTGTAGACCGCCACAAAAGGCAGAGCTTGAAGACAGATTAAGGATCATCGGCCATGGCGGTACTCCGAGCTTGGCCGGAGAAAGAAACCGCCGGATCTTGCTGGCGAGCGGAGCACGAGGACCCTGCAGAGAAACAACCACCGGAGAAGACACCCAAAACAACACCAGCGAAATAGAGAAGAAGCCCAAAAGAACCGCCGTCAGCTCCAAAGAAGGGACGGCAGACAGCAACCCCCACGCACTTCGCGGCGAAGCCGAAGAGACCAGCGCCGGAACGGGGACAGAGCGGGGGGACAAAAGCCCAGCTCGGAGACGGCGCCACCGCTTCGCCGCCTTCGATCGGGACCAAAACCCTAAATTATAGGGACCATAACCCTCCCCGCCGGCGAGGAGCCGCCATCCGCCACGCAACCGAAGGCCAAGAGGGCCACCGGTGGCGGGACAGAATGGCGGGGGCGCCGACGGGAAGGAACGCCTCGGAGGGAACCCTAGATCGCCTCTTAACACTGTAGAGGAGAAAGGGGAAAGGGGAAAGTTTTTTGTTCGGATGGTGTTACAATTACGCTTCTTCTTAAAAGAGCAAGAATGTAGAAAGACATGAACTGCTTTTATTTCTTAAAAAAAAAGAACTGCTGAAATAGTTTTCTTTTTTTTTCTTCTTATTGTGAAGATTTAGTGAACTCTCAGCTTCTACGTCATTTCTCCAAATGCAACGTGGTTGTTAACTTAGGTGTGAAGCCAATCCAGCATCTGCATTTTGCTGTGTCACCCACGCCTCCTCACAGCAGCGCCGCCACGCGTATCAGATCAGATAGTATTTTTCGTAAAATAGAAACAAAAGTTGTGATAGAAAAGATGGTCGCAAGAAGAAAAGGACGCCGTCCAGACTCCAGAAGGTCTCCTTGGCCAAGAAGAATTCAATATTGTACACCAGCTGCCTTCAACTTTGGTTTGCACCGTCCACACTGCTGGTCTCCCTTTCTGCCGGCTCAGAGATTCTATCCTACTCTCCATTCATCTTCTCTAGGTAGTTCCTCTTTCTCCAGAAACAGCATCTGATAACTCATCTACAGAACAATGTAATTTCACCGACTAGTATGAATGCAGCATCCTGTAAGCTAATCCTACAACTCACAAGTCGTAAACAAGAAGATTAAGTGCTGGCATTCAAAACAATAAGCATGGCATCAGAAGTTTGATTCATTTTGAAGTCTGAATACAACTACAAAGTTTGTTTTCAAGTACATGGCCCTGGTTTCTCTCTAAATATTTGATGTCAAATCGAATACATTAGCCGACTTACAATATCTCCTACAAAAAATTGGTTAAGTTAATGAGCTCTCTCTCTCACACACACAAACAATTAATGGAATAAATTAGGCCTCACAATTTACAACACTCGAGAACTGCACAAGTAATGAAAATATATTTCACACAAACACATGCATCTTCTTCTTTAGTCCCTGTGAATCTGCGATCATCGGATGTGGCTTCTTGAAAATGACCAGAGCCCAATATCACGAACAGGAGCCTGAATGTAAACAAAGTGGCAGTAGAAGTTAGAAGTAGTTGAAGGAATTAAAAGATGTGTGTTCAGGGCCACACTGAATGCCTCTGTAGCTTAAGCCCTACCTGCGTTTTCATTGAAGGGAAAATGTTCCAAAATCTGAGGGTTTCGTCCCCTGCTCCTGTTACTATTGTCTGCAAATGGAAAGCACACATTACATCCCATATTCCCAAGAACATCTTTCTGGATAGGTTGCTGATTGATCTGGAATAGGATTTACCTGTCCATCAGGTGACATTGCAAGGTAAAGCACACGCAATGTATGTCCCGTTAGAGTTGCGACCTTGTTTTTTCAAAAATATTCAATGGTCAGTAACAGCAGGTGGCATTGCACTATTGCACTAACATAAACTTTTCCTCGGGTAAATCTGAATTGTATCGAATATTAGTACAGTAGAAAAACAGTACAGATATTAAAAGTTCGAAGGAGTTCAGTGACTAAAGCAAATGATACAACCACACCAAATACTGTTCCTTAAACATTAAATGACCTGTCATGGGTGGTACATAGCAAATGGTTTTGATTACTTAATTTACATTCCTCTGTTGCTTTATGCAATCCTCAAGTAAACGTGCCAGCCCAACGAATGAAAATGGGATTGCTGAGAAGCAAGCCAAGAGAAAGGCAGTTCCATAACTTGCAGAATGAAGTCCTTGCACAGCTTTGTCAGTAATAACAAAAGGAATCGATTACTATTGAATCAGGAGATGATCCACCACATACGTAAGCTTACCTTCGACATAGATGGATACTTCCACACCATGATTTGGTTTTGGGAATACCCATGGGTACTCACAAGCTCATTCACGTTTTTACACCAGGCAAGATTGCAGACCTGAAACAGAAAGCGTTGATGAGGAGAACAGCATGTATATAGACACCATACAGGACCATACAGCATAGTGAGGTCATGTTCAAAGCTATAACTTGCCTGGCTGCCTGTGTCAACTGAATTCAGCATATTTCCATTGGCTGTGTTCCAGAACCTGATACATCTATCAGCCGTTCCACCTCCTGATGCCACAAGACTGTGCTGATGAGGTGACCAGGCAATTGCTTTAACCGCAGCGGTATGTTCTGTCAGTCTCAACACCGGCTGCTGCGACCGTTGGTTCCAAACTAGAAGCTGGTTGTCATTTCCACCAGATGCAAGCTCACGGTCGTCATGCGACCATTTCAGTCCACAGATCTGGAAAGATTTATCACTTCATGTTCATAAAGAGTTCTGAGATGGGATCTAAGTGTTACATGCAATGCTTTTAATGCGCATAGCGACTGAGTTATTTTCCAGGATGTTATGTCTTGGAAGTCTCACCTCTGATCTGTGACCGGAAAATTTGCTGATGAAGTCACTCGGGACACGGATATCATGCTGCAATATGTTCTTGTCCCTGCTACCGGAGGACAAGATGGTTGAGTTCCACGCTAATACCCCAGCCCGTGTTTGGTGACCTCCCATGTTCCTAATCCGTTTGCAGCGAGAGCTATCCCAAATCTGTCGGAGTACACTTATATGTCATATTCTTGACACAGAAGATTACTTCCAAGTGTTTACTGAAACTCTAAGCTAATTCAAGTGGAAAATAGTTAGAAATTGCAGACAAAGATATCACATTTGAATCAGGCTTACGTACTGGTCTCAGTTATTTTAATAAGCTTAATGTCACATGATAAACGAAATAGTTGTTGTGATGTGGTAACACTTGAAGCAATAAAGTGTTGTATTACATGTTTAGCACTATGCCCTGTGTCTCGCTTCTGCATCATTGTTTCATATGAAGTTGTGAACCAAACGAGCTGCATCAGCTCAGAATTATAGATACTTGAACTCGTTTGACAGCACAAGCTCTGTATTTTGAACCAATCGCGCAGGTTATAATCGCATGGCAGCAGCATGATGAGAGAGCGAACCTGGACATCTCCAAGGCTGGTGCCAATGGCAAGATAGGAGCCTTCTCGTGTCCAGTGCACGGCGCAGACACTGTCCCTCGGCCCCAGATCGCACAGCTTGGTCACCTGGATCGATGTCAATCACGGTGTACCATTAGCATCAGTCACTGCATGATGCAAGAAGAAATAGCAGTCTGTCTGTTCCTCTCCACGTACCTTGCTACTGGACGCCGACCACAGGTAGACGCAGGTGCCGAGGCCGACGGCGAGCATGTTCTGCGACGACCAGTCCACGAGATTCAGATAGAAGTCGTCCTGCAGAG
This sequence comes from Stipa capillata, assembly GCA_019208055.1. Classification (NCBI taxonomy): domain Eukaryota; kingdom Viridiplantae; phylum Streptophyta; class Magnoliopsida; order Poales; family Poaceae; genus Stipa; species Stipa capillata. The sequence continues at coordinate 312,118 of JAGXJF010001228.1, read as the reverse complement.
ACGGCGCGTCCAGCACCTGCACATATACAACGATTAGCCTTAGAAATTAGTTTCTAGCGTCACCAACCCACGAGGTGTTTGTTGAATTGCCCAGGTGAAAATCGCCACCTTGTGCGGCGTCTTGGGGACCTTCCTGGGCGCCTTTTTCGGTGAGGAGGCCCCCCCGGATCCCGCGGCGCAGCCCTGCTGCTCCGCGGCGGCGGCGAAGGGCGAGGAGGGCGCGGGATGGTCGGTCTTGAAGCGGAAGAGGTTGGAGTTGGGCGAGGAGGGGCTGGCGGGGGCGGGGGAATCGAGGCCGAAGAGCTCTTTGCGGAGGAGGCGGGAGTAGGGGGTGTCCGGGGCAGCGGCAGCGGCAGCGGCGTCGTCCTTGGAGGGGGAGGGGCGGTCGATGAGGGCGAAGTTGTGGAGGCGGGAGGAGGAGCGGCAGGGGATGAAGCGGTCGCTGTAGGTGGTCTTGGAGGGGGAGGGCGTCTTGGGGATCTCGAGGAGGCGGGAGGAGGGGGATGCGGCGGCGGCGGCGGCGGCGGGGTCGAGGCGGAGCGCGCCAGCCATCGCCGGCGGCAGGTTCAGCCGCGGCGGCGGCGGCTTGGCGGGCGTGTGCGTCGCCATGGGATAACTGAGATGTGTGTCCGGCGGCGGCAGTTCCGGCGCGGGCGGCGAGTTGGGAGGGAGACGAAGGCGCAACGGTCACTTGGTTTGGTTGGTTTATTATACTCTAGCTTTGTAGCCGTTGTAGCTGCCACTGACAAGCTGTTTCTCTAGTCACCCCTGCCACCATCCGACGCCACCATCGTCACCATCACGTCGCCGGAGAAGATGGGCTCGACCGAGTCTTCTATTTGGTTTGTTTTCTGCCCGGATCCCCAACACCGATACTAAGCCCAAATCTCTTTCTTTTCTCCCAAGAATACACTACGCCCAAAATTTTACCGCTGCTGACAAGAACTTCACATTGTTACCTTCCTTCCTTCACTCTGATGGGTCACTAAAATGAGCTGATAGATGAAAGTCGTGTCATCTTGAAAAACATTAACAATTCATCACAGGAAAACCCAACAACATGGTTCATCCCTGAACAGGAGGAACCCATATACAGAATGCAACGTACATATCTCTCCATCTTCAATGCCATGCACACAATTATTTGTTGCTACATGTACATGAATACACACACCCCACACGTATGAGTATCACCCCACAGCATGCACACGATTATTTGACACGGATCTATACTAATTACTATACTCACACATAAATCTTAATTTCTGAAAATTAAGCCACAACTATTTAGCTAGATACTACTAGCATAGTACTATATCACATACCCTTGATGCATGCCTACGTAATTAACCTCCTAATCACTCCTGAGATGAAGAATTAGGCTGGTCGGCTAGAAGATGTTGGAGAGTATGGCCATATCAATGTAGGGCGACGTCGGGGTCCAGGACACGGAGGACGTGGAGAGGGACGGCGATGAGACCGGCGCCGGCGGTGAGCCGAGCGATGAGTTGCACGACGGCCGCCGGACCAGCAGCGGCACCATGTCCTCCAGAAGCCCGCCGCCGCTGCTGTAGCTGCTACCAACCCGCTCGACCTTATGATCACCAAAGCCATCAAAGTAGGAGCAGTTAGGCACCGCGTGCTCCAGCAGGAAGCCATCGATGTCGACGTAGTTGTCACCGCTGCTGTCCCCGGCGCCGGCGGGCACGACCTGGGTGGCGGCGGTGACCATCACGGCAGCGCAGTCCACTGGCGGCGGGCTCTGATCCTGTGCCATGGACGGCAGCGAGGTTGTTGGGGTGTCGTGAGTAGCTGTGCTGCGGGGTTGGAGCTTGGGCTTCTTGGGGCCCGTGGCGGCGGCGGCAGCGGCGGCGGGCGGCGGGCTCTGGTGGTGGTGGAGGAAATGGGAGTAGGTGTAGTGGAGGTGGAGGCCCTCGTAGGTGACGACGAGCGTGTTCGGGTCGTCGGTGGCGCGCTCCACCTGCTTCTTGGCGTTGCACCGTGGGTTCGTGCACCGGTAGTAGCTCCTGCCATGCATGCATGCCACCATCACAATTAATTACAGCGTATTAATTAATTCAACAAGGTGCAACTTTCTAATTGCGTTTATATGATGGATTATTGTACACAGCTCATGCATGGCAATTTGTGGGGACTAACGAGTATTTAAGTTGTTACTCTATACATTAATTCGATATATTTGCATGCACCTACCTTTGCAAATCCTTTACGCCAAGTTTGGCTATAACTATATTGGCAGGCTGGCTGTGGAGGATGCTCTTGTCCTGGGAATTTTTGGTTCCGGAGTTAAGTAAGGACAGTGCATAGCTAGCTAGCTAGCTCTCTCCTTTATTTGGTTCACTAGACCAGAGTAATTGTTCTAGAGCTCACATATATATAGGAGATGTTGTCATATATCAAGTTTGTCTCATCTGGTTCATTTCTAGCTAGTCGCATAGTAAAGTGGTGTGAACATGCATGTGTTATTCGTCTTTGAGAAGTCAACACAAGGTTATAATTACACCATCGAGCATTCATGCATGGTGAAGATAAGTAAAGATTACGTGAAAATTAATTATCTACCTAAGGATCAATTAGTTCTCATCAAGCTAGCTACTAGCTAGACCGAGATACATGCACGCATAGGGGGAGAACATTTGGGAAATATGTGTATGTACCTTGGGTTGGGGCTGTTCTTGATGGATTTCTGGCCATATTTCCTCCATTTGTACCCATCATCGGCGAGTCCATTCCCACAAGTTTTGATCTTCATCGTGTACTTGTTCTCCATCTTGCTCAATACCTTCTCCGGCGAGAAAACACTACATGCATGATAAGCATAGCAACATATATTAAGTAAGCAGAATTAAGGCGACAAACAACGGAAGACTGCAACACGGTCGATCCTCTCACAGCTATTATAGATTTACATACACTGGGGTAGAGCTGTACTTGCGACCGACGTTGACGAGCTGCTGCTGATCGCCGGCGCCGGTGAAGGAGAGGGCGCTCTCTATGTCGCTGATGGTGGGCCCCGAGTAGACCGTCGAGATGAGCTTGTTCACCATGGACTCCCGCCGGCAAGCTAGCCCCTCCTCCGCCTCCTCCTCCTTGGAACCCGCCGACAGCGGCGCCGCCGCCGCGGTCTCGTCGAGGAGCTCTCTCATGAGCTCCTCCCCAAAGCCCAAGTCGTCGTGCCAATACCTGCTCTCGTCCACCTCTTCCATGGCTTCCTCTTTAGCTAAGCGAGCTATCTAGTTACTAATTATATACTAGTACGTTGTAGTAATGGCTTGTACCTAGACAGAGAGCGCATGCAAGAAGAGGGATTGCATTGCTGGCTTTAATTTCGACTCATTTGCTAGTAACTTGATTCACCAACCCAATCCCTGCAGGGTATATATAATGGGAATTTTTCACCATGCCAAATGACCAATATACCCTTGAGTGTTAATTACACCCGAGATTAATTTTCACCCAAGTAACTATTATGTTACTACTGCTAGATTAGGAGTGGCACAATGCAAGTGGTGGTGCAAAGGTAGATGATCAAGTCGTAGCAGGTGCTCTTTGATTTGACATTCCCGGCCTTATCAATCAAGCTAATAGGAGATGGGGGTTGTTTAGAGTTGGGACGGTGCAAGAGATGTGTGTATATATTAGGGCACACACTTATATCATTAAGTTATTATGGCCAAGAACAATTGAAGATCGAACCAACTGACCCAACCAAGGGCAACTAATGCAATTGTCAACCACTAAAGCGTGTGCGTGTATATGATTGGGCCAATGTATGCATGCACCGCTTTTCCCCAATTCGAGTGAACATTCTTCTATATCCTACCAAATCGAAGAATTATGGGCACGAGTAAGTATACTAGATCTACTACTACGCAACTTGCATGTGCACATCCTTTTTTCCAAATGAAAGACTACTTACTCTCAGCTTAAGAACTATGATTAGATCAAAGAATCGAGGTGAAAATGTGCAGTAATTAAGGCGATCACTGGCATGAATGGGGCCATCATATGCTTCCTTCGTTCGTAAATAGCAGTCGTTTTAGATATTGATATGGTCACTAATATGCACATTTGATCGTTACATTTTATATGTACATGTTAAAAAACTATCAAAAATATATTTTACAAATATTTTTCATGAAAAATCTAATAATACTATTTTTATATCACCAATTTAATATTTTCTAACTTATTAATAGTCAAAGTTAGAAAAGTTTAATTATGCACTTTCTAAAACGTCACCTATAACTTTTTTTATATCTAAGCTAAATGGTTTATATATGCTAGTTTCATTTGGAACAGTGTGGGAGCACAGAACAGAAGTGTCTAGCTAGCTAAACTACAAAATTAAAGGCTGTGGTGCAGAGTGGCCGGGTTCTACTTGAACTGCTCTGCCTAATTAGGGCAGAGCCTCCAAAACAAGGGCCTAAACTACAGGGATTAGGGACACGGATAAGGGTCTCTATCCACATAGCAACCACCACACTGAAGGGAGGAGCAAATGCAAAGTTGCTCTTACACCTAATCATCGTACCCTTTACTGTCCTAAAGAGAGACCTACAAGTTGTCCAGCCACATGTGTAAATGGAGGCATGACGACAAGCCTCTCTTAATCACCTTGGCCAAACACATTGTACACCACCTTAATTTGCATATAGGCCAATTAAGTAGCCATATGACACTTTTGGATTGCAATCTTTTTTCTGGCACCTTTGAATGTTCAACCCTGTCTCTAAATCGATATGCATGCAGCTTGTTGATCTTTCACACAAACATTAAGATCGATGCATGATCACTAGTGCTGAAAATAGGGGTGGGGAGGATATTTGGGCGATCCATGTGTCTACCTTAATTTTTCATTTTGTGATATACGTACACATGCAAGCTGGATGATCAAATTGGATAGCTGATAGCATTCTTGTGAACCCTATCTCCCACCAAATCCAACCAAAAACTGCTACACACATCCATGAAAAGAATACAGATATGCCTTGGCGTCTTGCATTTGGAGTTTGACTTTCTTGGCAATTTGATTACTCCGTTGGATCAACCCTAGACCTAGATCCATCCATGGGCAGGCACGCACGCATGAATAATGTTCACCATATTCCAATAAATTAAATTAATTAATAACTTACTATATGTTCTCCCCTAAGGAGTATCACGTTGCACAGCGCACATATGAACCCGAAGACATACCCATATGAACTCGGGTGCCGGGGTAGAGGTAGTAGCGTGTTATCACCAAACCCGTCTTCCACTTTTTTGTAAAGGTGATTAACCCTCGATTTTTAATCAATGAAACCAACAGTAGCCATTACAAAGACAGACTTAGTGAGAAAACTAAATGCAACCGTCTCTTCTAGCTAGTAACTCTAAACCATTTTTTGAACTCTAACTCTAAAGCATTATCTTACATATCCATCTTCCAATGCTATGATTCTATCAACAAAACCAACAACCATTGCATACATGCAAAGGGCCGGATCAACTAACAATCAGTCTCAAAACATTTAAACAGAGATACAGAACAAAAATATTATAATAACTACACTCATAAGGACTGATATAGTGAAATGAAGAGAATAATAATAATAAATCAAAAGAAATGAAAAATGTACCGCATGCGTGCATCTCAATCCACAAATTAAACCGTACAAGATGGATCGGGAGCAGGTAAATTTCACCGACCGGCCGGTTGGGTGGGTCGACGATCGATTGATATGATTCGTTTGCATTAGGAGTTGACCTTTACTTGAGTGAGTGGGGTGAGCTCGATCGCAAAGGACCAAGGCGAATTAATTAGGGAGCTCGAAGGCGGCCACGGGATACGACAAGGGGTTGACCTGCAGCATGGGGCATCTACGTACGTGACTAGCTACGTGTTTGGGGGCGATCACTGTGTGAGCTGTGCGTTCATGATTTCTTCTCTGTCATGTGCACTGCAGTGGAGTGGTAACATGCATGGATGCGATGCAACGATTCGATACCAGCATGCAGTGGCCGGCTGACTCTGACCTATCGATGAGCAGGAACAACAGGGAGTCAGCTCCAACTTGGCAGGGTCTGCATGCATATGCATGGATATATTGGACTGGTTGCAATGGACCATCTATCACACTGCTAGTTTGTTTTGTGTGTTGGCTTAATTCAGATATCGATCATGCATGCACGTGACTGTCTCTGAACACAACTGTTGTGGTTACACTTTTGCTCTCTATCTGTTACTGTTAGGGCATCCACCACAAGACTCATCCACTACGTAGGATTAAAATACCCTAGCTGGTATATACAGTGCAGTAGATGCGCGCAGATCTAGCTAGCAAAGGGTCAACGCCTACGTGCGTATGCATATCGCTACAGGTATAAGATACGTAGCAGGACCACCAATGCATGCGTATATGGTTTGTTTGCTCGTGTCACATGTCAGACGACACAGACGTATACATGCATGAATACATGCATGTCCAGCGTTTGCGAATGTCAAATGATCGATAATGATGCAGCTGCTGCTGCTTCAAACCAAGAGCATGTTCTCCTGCCTAGCCGCTGACTGTTCACCTTTCCGTGTCAGTTTTACTGCGCAAGTCTAATCTATAATAGGAGTAGCAGAGTTACACACTTTGTAATTAAGCAGATGCTGCAGTGCTGGTATACATATGCAAGTAGCCAGTCGTTCCGATCGAATGTTCGTGTACCAGCACTGTTCGTGCAGATATATCGACGTAGCTAGGGAGTGTTACGTACGTACATGAACTTTACTACACAGCGGTAAAAAGGAAGAAGAAAAAAACTCGATTGCGAGCTAGCTAGCGTACGAACCCGAGTAAGTAATTAACAGTTTATCATGCATGATTACATGCGTCAGCAAGCATGTCAACTCACAGTTTTTTATTTTATTTCTTCGAACATACAGGGAGTCAATCCAAAATTGTACACTAGCTCGAAAAAGAAAATACAGTTATTATACTGATCGACGCAGTGACCGGCGCGGCCAGTTTCTACTGTCACGGTTGTGCGGCTGAACGGTGGGTCCACGCCTGTCAGCTCTCTAGAATTCCCCAGAAATATGGTTCGCTGACCCGTGATACGAAAAGACTTGATGCACTTCTCTCAAGCTACTCCATGAAAACTGAATTTATTTGATTAGCGTATACGACGACGGAGTGTGGTTTAAATAATTTTACTACTTAATTTTCTGACCCGTGAGAGAGAGAGAGAGAGAGAGAGAGAGAGAGAGAGACTTGGGCCGGCAGCCGGAGGCCCTTAAGAAGGTGATATTATTCCTGGATCACACACTTACATTCATAATTCGGGCCGGTATTGCTGGATAGGCCGTCACTTATATTCTCCTGCAGATTACGGACTGGAGGCCGAGCAGCCAACCATTTAACGGCCCAGATGGATCACACCAAAAAAAGGGGGCCCAAATACGCTCTAGAAGGACAAGATGTCTTAAGAAGTGATGTCTTTGGATAATTCATAGGAAACAAACATAGAGGAATGATGACAAAAGTGAAGAGGCATTGGACTTCTCAATAAAAAATAAAATGAAATTTGAGCCCACGTTGATTTTTCTATGGAATTGAGGGTATAGAAATACATTCTCTAGAAATTTGAGAACTCAAATCCTACGATCCAAAGGACCCGTGCAGGAAAATGTTCTAATATTAGAATTCTCTAAAATTCCTACAATCCAAATAGGCCATAGGGTGTAATATGTACCTGTGCAATCCAGCTTTGGCTGGGGCACGAAATCAACATATTAACTTGTAATTTGAAACTCAGTATAAAAATAATATGTTTGATGAAAATATTAAAATTAGTGTTTTTCCCTTTTTTATTTCTGTTTCGGAATATATTTTTCAAAGCCTACGGGGCACAAAGGCTCACCTGAACATTATACTCCCTCCATTCCATAATATAGGGCGCACACGTTTTTCGAGATTTAACTTTGACCATTAATTAGACCAATAATATATGAGTCATGTTACTTTAAAATTATACCATTTGAAACTTTTTTCGAATACGAATTCAATGGTATAATTTTCGTGACATATAAACCACATTTTGTTGGTCTAATTAATGGTCAAAGTTAAATCTCGAAAAGCGTGCGTGCCCTATATTATGGAATGGAGGGAGTATTAAACACGACCACATGAGTGTGACTGGATATGTCGTGGGAGGCGGGGCTCCAAAACAAGCCGCGATGGCGCACAATAGAGATGCATTTTGGAATAATTATATTAGAATTATGATAGTACCTAGGTGGTAACCGCATGCAAGTCTGCCACTACTACAGAACACACAATTATAGTCGGCTTAAAAATGCTTTCTCAGCCGGTTTACCTTCCGGCTATAGAGAAAGGGTGCTAATAATATGAATTATCTCAGCTGGTTATAAAACCGACTGAGATAACAACTTCTCAGCCGGTTCGAAAACAAAACCGACTAAGATATTATACTATCTCAGTCGGTTCCCAACAAAAAACCGACTGAAGAGTAAACTGTTTTAGTCACTTTTTACACGGGCATCGACTGAGATAATAGTATATCTCAGTTGGTTTCCCCGGTTCAACTGGCAACGATGAAGGCTCATCTCAGCCGATTCTAGGGAAACAACCGGCTGGGATATTCGTTGGTACAGGGCAGGTAGAATCTAAGTTTCTGCCTGCCCTGAAAAAGAAAATGTAATTTATATACCCAGATTCCCATAATCCCCAGAACACATTTCACATCCAACTTGAATTCATAATAGAGATTCATATTGACATCATATTTCAACTGACAACTAAACACAAATGAAAGTATATAGAAATTCAATATTTACATCACAACATCCATCGCATGTCTTGAGGAATTTGCAACAGATTGAAATGCAAGTGACAACTAAACATCGATCATTTGATTCAAAACAATTATCTTAGCCGTCGGATCCGTCGTAGTAGAACTCGCCTTTTGGATCAATGACGCTATCAAGAAGGAAACGCGCCAAGTCTTCTCGAATCCTAGCTAGATCCATCTTTGGCAATTCCATCCGTGCAATAGTAGCAACCTGTCGATATGAAGATCATACTAATGCTAGATAGAAGATGAATAAGGGCATGTTTGGTTCCCAGCCAAACATTTTGCCAAAAATGTGGCAAGCCACAAGTGTGACAAATGCCACAAATTTGGCTTAGCAACTTGTGGCCAGCAACCAAACGCGCCCTAAAACAAAATCGTAATGATAATTTGCATACCTCCGTAACTGAGTATTTGTTCGCGGAAGCTCGAGACATGAGAAGGTTCATGTGGTGGCCAACATAGAAGCCACACAAATTGCTAAAATTGGATTACTGGTGGCACTGTAAAGATATACATTTTCTCGGTATGTAGTTCTATAGAATTGATAACATGGAGTCTAAACGTGTGCGACATGATACATACCGGAAAGGAGAAGTGGTGGTATAACTTATGAGGAGCCCCCACATCATCCTTTTTCCCCCCGCGATTATAAAATATTTGGTACGCTCTGAATCATGGAAGAAAAGCTGTAATTATACCAATGACCTATTACCATGGAATTTCATGGGGTCATTTGTTTACCTATCGATCACTTTGCTGACCCTCTCAAAGTCGGCCATGTTTTTGAGGTATGAATCCATATAATTCACCTTCTTGATAGGGAGTATGATAACAATAAGGATCCCATGAGAGTTAAACGGTCATTAATCCCAAGTTAGTTGATGATGCGTCGAAGGTGCGAAATGAACAAGTTCGAGACATTAACAAGTTTATAGCGCTTACCTTTTGTTGAAGGGATAGATGATGAATTTCTTATACTGGCTGGCCTCCATAAGATAGACGATGTCATCCTCGACAACCCTTTCAGTAGCATCCATGGATTGCTCGGAGGCAAGGTGCGGGTCGACGAATCCTATTGGTTCATTTGCTTCTCTCGCCTTGATACAAGCGAACTTACATATACACGAGGTAAGAGTTTCGTATTTGTGACATGTGTAGGTATTATAATAAATTAAATAGAGCATGATTATAAGCACTTACAGTGTGAAGCATCTTACGAGGCCCGCGTCCAAGACGCTTAGGTTGTACATAAGGAACAAGTCCACCCAAGTCACGATGAATAGTCGACTCTTATCATGAAGTAAGTGCTCACATCCGAACCTACTAATGATGCTATAGCTCCGCTGATTCCTGGGTTTCTTAAAATTGGCCAAGTAATGGTTGTGCAACGTAGCGCAAGCCCAGCCAAGTTTAGACGTCATCTTTTTGTGATTCTTGACCATCGGCTTCCCAGGCTCGTATGTCAGGACAGTCGGAGCGCTAGGGAGTCTCCCTCCAGCGGCATATATCGTGGCTATTTCGATGGTCATTTCTTGGCTAGAACCTACCTTCATCAAGTCATTTCCCTTGCCATGCTTTGGCAATGCCACCTTGGGACACCTCTTCGGTGATTCTTATGTTGTCAGCTCAAGTTGTCTTGGTGACAGCGCCGCTACCACAAGAGGCGAGAACATCAAAGGGACCACTGGTTCATCTGACGGTCGCAGCAAAATCTTCTTAGTCGGTCGCGACGCATCGAGAGAGATGTCCTTCTTGGGCCACTGGATGAATGTCCCCTTGGCTTGATTTAGACTTAAGATCTTGTTGTTGGGTGGAATCGGGACCTTTAGCTTGCTGAAAGTGTCGTTAACTCCATCGATGCTCACTTTTGTGTACAAAGGGTCTATGGGGACGTTATGTATCATCTGCTCTCTCGTTGTTGGGAACACTAGCCCCCAAGCGGCATCCACGAGATCATCCATGCCCACCAACCTAACTTGAATTGTGCATCTCGTGGAAGCCTACATAAGAAAGTTTTTTCAGGCAACAGGCCACAAACAATCTTATGCGGAATAATTTTTAAAGGTATATCAAGAATACTAAGATCTCATCACAGGGGAAGGTAGAAGTTGTATCTTCTTGGCGAGTTGGGAGGTCAATCGATGCGCAGCTACTGCGTCGAGCCCCAGGGCTGGCAGCAACTGGCTGTTCTTGTCACGGAGTTAGAATCCACTCTACTTTTAAGTCCCGAAGTATCTCTTGCTTGAACTCTTCGCGCTTGCGTTATTCTTCAGTGGCTTTCCTCGCCCTTTTGCGTTCGCGCTTCGCCTCCAAAGCCTGGGAGAGTCCATATTTGTGGGGAACGAGGGAACCTACACCCCTCGTGCGACCTGGGTGCTCGGGGTTTCCCAAGCCCTCTTCGAGTATATCTCCTACGAAGGAGCCAGCCTGGGATGACGCATCAAACTCCAGCTACAAAAGCCAGAATTATTTGTTACTATAATTGGTATAATTGAAAAATTGTTACTACGACCAAGGCGGGATTTATATCTCACCAAACGTCTGTACACTTGTGCGTCAACTAGGTTCTCAAATGCTTTGGTCCTAGCTCTAACCCAGGCTTTGGTCCTCGCATCCGCGATGTTTGCAAATCTGGGAGGGGCATCCGATTGCGATGCCTGCTCATCCTCCCTTTTCCATCTCTTCTTCATTCCCGCGTAGCCGGCAGTCCCTAGACGGTGCGGGTGCTTGTTTCTCTTAGAGAGCTCTCAGTTTTGTTCACTCTTTAGCTTGAATTCTTCCGTCGTCTTCATCCTAACGAACTTGTTCCAAACCGTCGGAGTAATCATTTGCCACTTCTCGAAAGGCTCCACCTCGGCATATACATACTCGTTGACGAGGGTAGTCTTCTAGTTCTTCCAAACATTGCACGCTGTCATCTTAGCAGCTCGCTCGATACGAGCTTTCCATTCTTTGGGGAAGATGAAATATCCCAAGATTTCCCCCGAAATCGCAGTGAGCTGGTATGTTCCTACTCTCTTCCAACTTTCTAAAGTGATTGGGATCCGCTCTCTTGCTACGATCCCGCAGACCGTGGAGAACCTCCTCCTTGCATTCTCAGGCTCGTCTGGTGCCCCTGAGTCGTGCAAGTATGTGACCGTGTACTTCGCATCCAGTCTCTTCGACCATTTCCTTCCTTTTCCTCGACGGGCATTTTTCTTAGGCCCAGAGGTGCTGGCTGTGTCGCCGGACGGCCTAGTTGGCGACGGCGACTGAGAGTCGCCATTATCCAGCGATCTTGGGATAATAGAGGAAAAGTATATAAACTTTATTTACTCTCATACTAATTAATATAACCACCAATATTAGCAAACTTTTAAATCATTCTAAATGAACTAAATAATTCTAAATCAACTAAATCTTCTAAATCATTTTAATCATCTAAATGAACTAAATCTTAATCATTTTAATTTATGCACATACCACATATTATAACTAATTCATGTTCATTTCTAACATCTCAAACATTTCTAAACCTAGCATCTAAACCTAGCATTTCTAACATCTCTAAACCTAGCATTTAAACATACCATTTCTAACATTTCTAACATTTCTAAACCTAGCATCTAAACCTATCATTTCTAACATTTCTAAACCTAGCATCTAAACCTAGCATTCTAACATTTCTAACATCTCTAACACTTCTAGCATACCTAGCATTCTAATATTTGTAACATATATGATAACAAACATCATGCATAATGGAAGAACCGAATCATAACATAAAGGTAAGGAAGGTCCTTACCTGGTGTCCTGGACCGGTGTCACATCCCGATTTTCTAAAACCCAAAAATTAGTGCTTACAAAAACTTTTGCGTTAAAGAGCATGTGCATCCTAGTTGGAATTAGTACCCGACGTAAACCCATATACCCGATACACCCAAAACCCTGATATCATCCTACTCAACGAATGGTAACACCCCTAAAACACGACTCACGATCAAAAGACCCGAACCGAGGTGATGTGATCCTAGTTAAACTCTAATGTCTCACCAATATCTTCCCTGACGGTGAAGACCTAAAACTTCACCCGGCCGTAACCCTGCTGCGGTTGGTGACTTCTTTTACCGTTAACCCTGGAATCCTCTTTCTCGACCAAACCACAATACCTATCAGTAGGGGCTAATCTCCGAATAATCGAACAATATGTCCTGACCCCTCCTTAATCCAGACACGGCAGGTATATATACCACTTTCCCTCTCAGGCACGACACGTATGCCACCTTCCTCTCGGACCCGACTCGCGCATTACCCGAATACACTAACACCCATATACACCCTCCCTGGCCTCGGAACCCTAGAATCTTACGAGAAACCTAATATAGCTAAATATCCCTTTTTGGTCGAGAAACCCTAAAAGCTATATCGCATGAAACCTCCCCTCTCCGAGAATCTCACCAAAATTCAGGAAATATAAAATACCAATCTTCACCAAGTTATGGAATAATATTATGAGGACCAGTAAAATTATTTTTAAGTACTCACAAATTGCCACTTAGGGCCTAAATGGACGTTGAACGGCAACCCTAACAAGTATCTCTCCGAAAAATCTAAGAAAACTACACACCCTTCAGTATACTTCTAAGAACCCAAATAAGCAAAAATAATGACTTGTGTAGTTCCAGAATTTCGAAAGACTCTCGTCAAACAGCTTCGCCCTAGCTACCTCTTGCATGAAGTCCTGTCGCACTCCCTACCCAAAAGCTACCAAAACTCCGCAAGGCTTCTCTCTACCTCCCTGGCATCCCCCTTAACCAGTTACACCTCCAGGACAAACTCCAAACACTACATCCAAATCAAACACCCCATGCCAACAATGGCATTCAATAAAATCCCTGTTAGCACAGCCCTAAACAGTACCAAAGCCTCCTGCACCTCTTGAACACCTCACCTAAAGTCTACAGACGCGAGGGACACGTGTGCGCACGAACTATGACTCCAGGGCGCGCACATGCCGTTCCTGGCATGCTCTGGCCGCGCTCTGGCAATGCCAGCCACACGCACCCATGCAAAGCTTGCTCCCGTGCCGCTCCAGTGCGCATGCACAGCTCGCCTCAGCGCACCGCCCGCCGCACCGCTCGTCGTCCACCTCGCTGCCTAGCTCTGCTCGCCATTCCAGCTGCTCCCAGCTCAGCGCCCGCCACGGAGTTTCCCCGAGCCATCTTGTCACCGGTCCTGTAGAAGATCAGCACAGCCGCGCTGACCGCTGACAACCCCGCACCGCGTGATGGACAACTCACCGGCGACCATGCCCGCATGCGCCATGACCTTGCCTTGTTTTTCCGCCGCAGAGAGCATCAGTAGCAAAGCCGCGTCTCCCGTCGTTGCACACCGCGCCTCGACGCCGCGCCGTCCGCCGCGCCGCGCGTCGTCACAGCGCCGCCCAACCAAGCAATGGTCTCCACGGCTTGTCCCCGACCTCCCTCGACCTCGGCGCCAGCCTGCTGGACCTCGGGCGCCGCCCTCGCCGTGCTGCTCATCTACAGCAACCACCGCGCCAGCTTCTCCTCGCCTCGCCTATAAAAACCGCCCCAGAGCAACCATCTCGGCATCAGCAAGCACCCAATCCTCCTCCAACTTCCCCCCAACCAGCTGCCAAGCACGCCACTCATCCCAAGCCTTCACCCAACTCCCTTATTTAGCTCGAGCTTCCCCTTAGCTTTTTCCATCCGAGCTTCTCTGTTGCAGACCAAGCCGAGTCCTCTCCCTGTTCCCATCAGATCCAAGCTACTCGAGTCAGTTCCAACCTCCTGGAACCGTGGTCCGAGCCCGGAGCCCGTTCCCGACCCTCCTCACCTTCCCCTTTCCCTGTTTGCTGCCTCGTCGCCGGTGGATTTCCGCTCGCCACCGCCGCCTGGGCTTGCTCTAAGCAGAGGAGCAACCGAACCAGTGAGCTACCTACTCGGGTAAGTAGTACCCAGGACGTGTTGACCAGCCGCAAGTGAGAAATAACGCCCGACCGAGTTGCTGTTTCGCACTAATTAAGTGCGTTATCCGGTCCTAACCGAGCTGCCATTATTCCTTGTTTAACTACCGCGCATTAGTCCGCCTTAATCAGGGTTTAGCATTAACTAGTGGCAGCTCATTAAAGCAGCTCGGTAGAGTCCCGCCGCTGACCCGCGCGCCTGCAGTGTTCCAAGTCCCCGCTGCCAACAAAGCAAAGGCATTTAATTAGTCGCATGCAGCTCGGCAGCTCATTAGCTGGTAGCGCATTAGTCCGGTTTAGTTGCTGTAATTTATTCCAGAGCCGGCCCAGTTGATTCCAGCAGCTAACCAAGATGCTAGTTCCATTTATTCAAAAGCATCAGCTCATTAGCTTGTTTAAAGAGCGCAATTAATTTGTCCGAAGACTCAGCTGCTTAGGTTGTGTTAGGATTAATTAAATCGGTGAGCTCTAGTTCAGTTAACCCGGTTCTGAGATTTTCAATTAACAGCCAAGCTTTTATACTTACTAACTTTTAAGGTTTGAGTTCATTTTGAAGCTCTAATGGTATAGCTTGAATTTAAAATAATACGTACCTCTGCTCTGATAATTCGTATACTCTGTAGGTATTATTTCCAGTGCAAATGAAATATTTTCAGGCTGTCCACACCCAAGTGTTCAGCTAGCTCTCAGTACTAACTATATTAGGGTTGTTATATTCCTTAAAGCCACATATGCGCTATCTATATTTAACTCTCAGCAGCAAGAAAGGTAAATACTTTATCCGATCAGCATAACATTCATAAATTTATAGAAGTACCAACTGGAACAGATAACCCTATCGACACTATTATTATCACCCAATTAGATTAACCGTCATTTCATGTGCCACGCATGCATGCACTTCTTTTTCTGGAGTTGTTTGGAGTTGTTGTTCTTCTTTTTCATTCGCCGATTTCTTCGACGTGTAGTTAAGGGAGTGCCGTACGTGCCTCGAGAAGATCTAGGGTCGCCCCAACGTCCAGAGCAAGAACAGGATCCGGAACTGCCAGGCAAGCATTCCCACCTTGACCATGTTGAAATCCTATATTTGTGAAGTTAATTATTTTGTTTACGAAATTGCATACTATGTGATTAAAATCATTATTTTATGTGGATCTAGTTATTCCTATTAGATGCATGGCTTAGGCACGATAAACCATATCTTTGTAACCCTAGTATTAAGTGCTAATCATTGAACGATCGGCAACTTAATTAGGAGTATAGGCGATAGCCCTGCTTAGCCCTGCTGTAGTAGAAACTAAGTTTTACCGATACGATGGGATTGGGATCAAAACCCTCGGTTTGTTATACATTCCGAGGGAATCTTTTAAAATGAAAGGTTTGCTAAAATCCCAAATGAAAGTGATGGAGGTTTTGGATTCGGGCGGGAATGCTAAGGGTGTTATGAGGAGGTAGAGTAGCCGGTTGCTACTTGCGGAAGGAATGGTCGGGTAGCCGGTCGCTACCCGTGGAGTTGGTTGGTTATGGAGTCCCGCTCGAATCGGTTAAGGACCGAACCTAAGTGCCGCTGAATCAGTTCCCCCACCGTACGTCCACATGTCCTTTATGGGAAGGACTGGACCTGGTACCCCGTCTAATGCCGGAGCTCGGAACCGTGGGAAGTTAGGGTGAAGTGCTAGCGGATCCGGGGATCCCTAGAGGATCTCCACGGGACTGCGTAGGGGGAAAACTCTTCGTGGGTCTCACTTTATCGTGGGGGTAAAGCTCAGTAGGGTCTTACAAGGTACGTGGAACATGGTCCGACACAAAGGGGGAGAGTCCCACTTTTGTCATCCGAGATGCAAAGGGTTGGGTAGTCCTCCTAGCGAGTCCGGCTCTAGTGTGAACACGGGGGAAAGGTCTCGTTGTAGTAGCCCTGTCAGTATATACGGTGCACAGTGTACCCAGGGTGACCTACATCTTGTGGGTAAAGCCGTACCACCTCTGCAGAGGGTTAAAAACTATTCGAATAGCCGCGTCCTCGGTTATGGACATGAACTGGTAAGGCCACACACTGGTTAGACTGAGTTTTGTTTGTGAAAGCTGGGAAATGGGATTAAGGACGTGAGCATGATGTGTCCATAGTGAGCAGTTTAAGCTACGGTCTGGTAGCGAGGAACTGCCAAAGGGGAAACCTAGCCCGGGCCGCGAGGCGGTAGCGCGGGTAGGTGGCGATGATTGTTCGAGGCGGTAGATGGAGCTACCGGCCTCAAATCGATGACTGTCTTGCTGGATCATCCAGCACCGAATGCTGTCTCGACAGAGGCGAATTTGATTTCGAAAATGCTTTTGAATCTACTACTCAGTATTTCGAACAAGAACTTACATTTCCGCACAACTTGCAACTTAGGGTAGAGCTATCCCTTGAACAATTCCCTGCATGAAATATTGCCGTATATTCCTCCTGTGGGGATAGCTTGCGAGTACATTCAATGTACTCACCTGGCTTGTTGATTTGGCCAGACGAAGGAGACGTCAAGTCCGAAGAAGCTTACGATCGCGAAAGCTAGGACGTAACCCCAGTCAATTGCCTGTCGGGTATGGCATACTGATGGGCCACATCTTCCGCTGGATTTCCGCTGCAAGTTTATAGCCGTTGGGCTACAGGTATCAGATTATCGACCTTAACGGTCTATTTAACTGATTACGTGTGTATGTCGATGATATACAGGTTAACTCGTGTGTATCGGCTACTGATCCAGGGACCGATACAGTAGTCACGAGGGAGTTCCCGGCCTTAAAACCGGGGGCGCCACAACCGGGGAGGAGGTGGTGCTGGCTCGGGTGACGGAGGCAGCAGCTCGGCGGCTTGGGGACTTCGTTCGGCGCGTCGGGGAGGCCATCTCGGAGGAGGCGCGGCGGTTGAGGAGGCTGGAGCAACGGCGGTTCAAGGCGGCGGCGGGTCGTACAATAGAGGCAGGACTCGAAAACTGGAGAAGTAGGAAACCGATTGAGATAACATATCTCAGTCAGTTCAGCATACAAAACCGACTGGGATAGTATCCCAGTATACTATCTCAGTCGGTTTGGCAGAGAAAACCGACCGGGATAGTATACTATCCCAGTCGATTTTGGGATAGTATACTATGGGCCTGTTTGGTTGGGCTGTGGCTGTTGACAAAGCTGCTATTGGCTGGCTGTCTAGAAAAGCTGATGTGGCTGTGAGAAAGTGAACATATGGCTTTTGGTTGATCCAAATCATCTACAACATTTTGGAAAATGAGCACTGAAGCTTCAACACATTGCAAAAAGCTGGCAGAAGGCATCTTTTTCAAATAGCTGAATTTACACTGCAAAGCCCACAGCTACTGTTGGCAAAAGCTGCTGAAAAACTGGCCGTTTGGTTGGGCTGCAGTTTTTTCCAGTGAAAAGCTGCTGAAAAGCCCAACCAAACACCCCCTATCTCAGTCGGTTTGGGATTGAAAACAGACTGAGATAATATGAAATCTTAGTCGATTTAATAGCCTGGAACCGACTGTAATATGCTTACGCAACCGGTTAGCTGAGTGAACCGACTTAGATAACAATACATGCTGCCTGCACTAAAACCCTAAAGTTATTTTTTTATTCAAGTTGTTGGCTTTTTAGTTAAGTTATTTTATTTGTAGTTAAGTTATTTTTTCGTCATATTTTAATTGTTTTGTGTGTACAAAAGTTATTTTCTTTGAATTAACTTCATAGAACATATACGATTATTCTAAATCATAGGAAGTAGTATCATATATCATTAATATCGGAAGTTATGTTACAAAATAATTCCTTCTTGATGATCGCTTCATTTATAGGGAGCAAGATCGTGCCACACTTTATCTTCGACCCTTGTTCCATCATCGGGGGCTGGGAACTCATCGATTTTGTTGTAATCTTCCTCATCCACCACATGTTCAACTCCGACAATACTCCTTTTTGAGTGCATTACTACGTGCCGCTTCTTGTTGGACGGATCGATAATGTAGAAGACTTGATGAACTAGTTGAGTGAGGATGAAAGGTTCGTTTTTGTACGCGACACGTTCAAGGTTCACAGTTGTATGGCCTTTGTCGTCAGGTATCACTTATTTCTTATTGACTCAGCGGCAACGAAACAATGAGATTTTAACATTTTCACCGTATTCAAGCTCCCAAACCTCATCTATGTACCCGTAGTACAGTTGTTTCTTGCCATCTATTTCGAGAGCTTCTATACAGAAACCACTATTCTGCACCGTGCTTTTCATATCTTGTTCTTTTGTGTAAAAGGTGTATCCATTGATTTCGTACCCTTTCCATGTGATGACCGACCATGTTGGGCCTCTAGCTAAATATGACAATACACCACTTGATGGGAGTTCACGGCATCGCTCTTTGAGCCATTCATTGAACTCGCAATTATGATGTTTTATGATACAATCATTTGCGTGAGTCGGATTTTGTTGACATAGAATGTCCTTGTGTTCATTCAAATATGGCGACACAGTGGCCATATGCTGCAAAATAGTTAAATGGGCTTGAGCATACTCAATCTGAACAGGATTGATCACTTTCCTTCCAATGGTCCCTACACAGAGCAGCCTGCCCTCATGGCGAGATCAAGACACGCCTACTGGTTGAAGATGGGACATGTAATTAACACAGAACTCAATGACCTCTTCTGTTGCGTAACCTTGATGATACTGCCCTCAGGGTGAGATCGATTCCGAACATAGTGCTCCAGAATTCCCATGTAGCGTTTGAATGGGTACATGCTGCGAAGAAACATAGGGCCGCACATCCTTACTTCGTGCACTAGGTTTTCTTACGATGACGCATGTACACCGTTTTCTTAGAGTGTTTTAGCCACCTGCTTGCTGTATCAACAAGGCATTGAACACATGCATTGCTCCCTTTAATAGTTTGCCCCGAACAGTTACCATTGGCTGGATAATCATTGACGGCAATGAACAACATGCAGCGTAACGTGAAGTTTTCCTTTAGGTATGCATCCCATACCTTTACGTCTTCATCCCAAAGAAGTTTGAAATCATCCATTAATGGGGCAAAGTATACATCAATGTCGTTACCGGGTTGTTTCGGACCTTGGATAAGTATTACCATCATGATGTGCTTCCTCTTCATACACAACCAAGGTGGAAGGTTATACATGCATAGATTCATGGGCCAAGTGCAGTTTCGGCTACTCATGTTGTCGAATGGGTTCATTCCATCAGTGCTCAGCCCGAACCTTACATTCCTCGCCTCTTCGCCGAATATAGCATACCTCCTGTCAATATTTCTCCACTGTAAAGAATCTGCTGGGTGTCTCAACATTCCATCATCTGTACGCTCATCTGCGTGCCAACGCATCAGTTTGGCCTCCTTCGGGTTGGCAAATAAGCGCTTTAAACAGGAAATTATGGGCAAGTACTAGGCAACCTTAACAGGAGTCCACTTCCTCACCTCTATGATTTCCTCAACATCATCACCATCGATCTTACGCTTATATCGAGAAGCTTTGCACACTGGACATGCCCGCAAATTCACGTACTCTCTACGGTACAAGATACAGTCATTCCTACAAGCATGTATTTTCTCTACCTCCATTCCCAAAGGGCAAATAACCTTCTTAGCTCTGTATGTAGTTTTCGGCATCTGGTTTCCCTTTGGAAGCATGTCCCCTAACAATGTTAGGAGCGACGAGAAGATCTTATCGGTCCATCCGCTGCTAGCCTTCAGTTTTAGCAGTTTCAGAACGCCCGACAACTTTGTGAACTTACAGTCATGATATATTGGTTTCTCCAAGTCTTCTAATAAATAGACAAATTTTCTGTACTCCCGATCATTCTCACAGTTTTCTTCGACATCTTGGATCATCTGATCTAACTCGTTATCTTCATGCGATGACGCGTCGTCTTGCGATGTGTCCTCTTGTGACGCACATATATCATCACGCGTCTGCTCAAGAGGTGTGCTATTGATAGTATCAGCCACATCGTTGCCTTCATCCATGTTTGCCAGATCTTCCTTTACAATCTAATCTTCACCGTGGCTGGTCCAACATGCATACCCCTTCATGAATCCTGTTCTGATCAGATGTGCTTGGATCTGTGCAAGGTTTGTGAAGCTCTTCAAATTTTCACAATGACAGCATGGAGAGCTGATCCACGTCTCCCCTGTGTTCAAACTATACTGTTCGGCTACTCGTAAGAATGCCGAGACGCCTTCGATATACTCATTGCTAGCAGATTCTCAGCGTACATCCACCGTCGATCCATCTATAACAACATGTAAATTTTATTAAATTGAGCAAGAACCATCAAAATATTATGTGCCACAAAATTCTATGAAAATTAACATAAAATTTAGCAACACCCCAACCAACCTATATCAAGTGTACCAAACAATGAACACCTGCATTGAAGGCTCAGCTGGCAACTTCGGACAGCATTTATGGATGTTGAACAGCATCACCTGAGTCGGTTCTAACGAAACAACCGTCTCAAAGTTATCTCAGTCGGTTGGGAAAAGGAAACCGGCTGTAAAAGTTCACTTATCTCAGCCGGTTTTACTGGTCCAATCGATTGTAATAATATCACAGTCGGTTTCCTACTCCGAACCGGCTGAGGTTAGATATTATCTCAGCCGGTTCGTTCTTTTCAGTTATTTTTTCACACCAACCGGTTGAGACTTGGGTTCTTACTGTCGATTTTGCTTGCACCGGCTGAGATCTGAGGTCCAGGAAACCTTGTTCTGTAGTAGTGTGCCCTGCCATTAATAATGATGGGACTTCTTTTACGGTACATCCTACTGCTACTCCTTTAGAGCAGTATAGGAGGATCTTAACCCTTAGATTAGAAGGGTAAATTAGACATTTAACATTTTGGTTTATTTTTTCTTTGAGCAATTTGATCGCTATACAGTCCACCCGCCACCGCTCCTTCGTCCTCCCCGTGCGCGACCACGGCTCCGCCCCGTCTGCCCCGCCGCGTCCGCGCCCCGCCGCGCCGCGACCCCGGCGCCGCTCCCCCGTCTGCCCCACTGCGCCCCCGTGCGGCCCACGGCGCTCCCCCATCTCCGTCGGCGCTGCCCTGTGCGCGATCTCGCCGCCACTCCCCTGTTTGCCCCGGCGCTCCGCCGTCTGCCCTGCCGCGTCCCCGTGCGGCCACGGCGCTCCGCCGTCTCCGTCGGTGCGGACCCATGCGCGACCCCGCCGCCGCCGTCCGGCCTGGCGCTCCCACGTCTGCCCCGTCGCGCCTCCGTGCGGCCCACGCCGCTCCCCCGTCTCCGTCGGCGCGGCCCCGTGCGTGACCCCGCCGCCGCTCCCCCGTTCGGCGCGATCTGTCCCTGTCCAATCTGGCTTCATCTTGATGTATCGTAGGTTGTAAGTAGCATTTGCATGCTGTTCCTACAGAGTGTTGTGTTGATTAGTGTTGGAAAAGTAGAGATGCATCATGCTGTCGAGATTGTTTTGTAAGACTGCTTTAATTAGGCCTTAAATTGCTGCTGGAATTAGATGCCTGTGATTGTTCTCAAACAACTAGGTTGGACATGTGGAGTTTCAAATGAATATTAGCTTCTTCCAGCAGTTAGACAACATTATCTGTAGTTAGTCAATATTAGACTGTGTAGAGAGATGCAAATTCACAATCTAATTAATTTATAGCACTAGTGTACACGGGGCATGTAAATTAAAGAAATTTTAGCTTAGTTTTGTACCTTATATTTTAGCTTTTTTTTTAAAGATAGATAATTTGATTTTGTTGGTTTCTTGATGGCAGTTGAACAACATGGATGCTCACCACGTCAGCTTGGAGGAAATAGAAGAATATTATAATGTGGTTAGTCAAATGTTCAGAAGCGAGGAAGAAGGTTATGACTTCTACAATAGTTATGCTCGATCAAAAGGGTTTGGTGTTAGAAAAGATGATGCCAAGCAGAAAGGTGGCATTAGAATCCGATGCCTGTACGTATGCTGTAAACAAGGATACCGATCGAAGAAGCACTTTGGACAGCCTAACCGGAAAAGAAAACCAAGGGCGCTTACCCGCTGTGGATGTCACGCTCGGCTGCAGATCGAGCTGAATATAGAAACTGGTGAATGGTTTGTCAAAGAATTCGTGGACCACCATAACCATCAATTCACAAAGCCTGACCAATCAGCTTTCCTATGGTCTCATCGTGGGCTAAGTGATGCTCAAAAGGCTGATGTCATTGAGTACGGCATTGGTGGCCTGCGCACGCATTAGATTATGGAGGTAATGGAGAAGTAGCACGGTGGGTATGAGAAGGTTGGCTTTGTATCTCGGGACCTGTATAATTTTGTTGCGGAGTACAAGAAGGAAAGGATTGACGGTTTTGATGCCCAATACATGTTGAACTATATGGCGGCGCAGGAAGAGAGAGATTCTGATTTTTTTTCAAATACAGCACGGATAGCGAAGGCCATCTGCAAAACATATTTTGCGCGGATGCACAGTCTCGGTTGGACTATGACGCTTTTGGTGGCGTTGTGGTGTTTGACAGCACGTACTGCGTGAACAAGTATAATCTGCCATTTGTCCCATTCATTGGATTGAACAATTGTATTTGGTGTCGGTATTGTATCGGATGAGACCGTCGCATCATATGTGTGGTTGCTTCATGCATTTTTGGAGGCGATGCACCAGAACCATCCCAGGTCAGTGATCATAGATGGGGACAATGCAATGGCCAGAACAATTTCACAGGTATGGCCAAACACAGATCATCGGTTATGCAGCTGGCACATCGAACAAAATATGATATGTCATCACGCAATCCAAAGCTGGGTGATTTTAGAAAATTCATCTACCATGCTATGGAGGTTGATGAGTTTGAGAGACGTTGGCTCGAGTTTAAGAATGAATATGGAATATCAGAGAAAGACGCATGGATTTGCAGGATGTACGAGCTGAGAGATAAGTGGTCCGCAGCATATACCAAAGGTAGATACTTCCTGGGCATGCAGAGCAATCAGAGGAGCGAAAGTTTGAACTCGACGCTTCATGTGCACCTGGACAAGAGAATGAGACTTGTCGATTTGCTGCAGCACTATGAGCACTATGCATCAGTTATCCGAAGGAATGAGGCCACGATGGATGCCATAGCTACGTAGTCAGTGTCATTCACTGAATTAATTGCTAACCCGCTAGAGAAAAATGCTTCTTATATTTATACGCATGTAATGTTCGAGAAGGTAAAGGTGGAGATCGGGAGATTATCAGAATGGGAAGTTGCAAAGGTGACTGAGGAAGATGCTTTGGTTAGGTATGTTGTTGGTCGTATAGAGAGCACGCAGGTCAGATTTGATGTGAGGTGTGTCTTTGCAGGCTCGTCGCTGGAGAGTGTGAATTATCAGTGCCGAAAGATGGAGAGTGAGGAGATTCCATGTGTACACATATTTTCTGTTCTGAAGTACCTTGGGTTAGGCACCATTCCTAATTGTTGTGTTGTCAAAAGATGGACAATGAAAGCAAAGCTTGCATTCGATTCAGACAGGGGGCTGGTACACATGAATGGTCAGAACGGATGGATCGTTACCACGAGCTCCGCAACATGTCCGGTGTTGCTTTTTTCAAAGCATCTAAGAGCACGGAGCAATCACAGAGGGTGATTGATTTTCTCAAGAGTATTATGGATGAAGATGTTGAGAATGATGAGAATACTGAGATGACATTGTTTGGTCCGGTGCCGGCATATTTTTCGGGGGCGCACCAAACATGGACTAAGGAAGTCCTAGATCCAAAACCAATTATTCCGAAAGGCGCTCCATCGAAGAAAAGGTTAAAGCCATTCCATGAGACATTGAATGCAAAAAAAGTCATGCAGGAGTAAGTATATTTTTGCACATGTGTAATAAAAATACATTTTTAGGTAATGAAGTAGTTTGTAGTGCTAATGAAGAAGTTTGCAGTTCTCATGTTAATAAAGATCCAAATGGTCCTTGCAAGAGTCGAAATGCTACTGCTGATGAATGAAAAGGTAGTATGTAGCTTAGTTACAGTAAGAAATTCCATATACTGTGTGGCATCTAGTCTGCTGATTCAATTTTTCTTGTTTGTCCTGTTGGTTCAGTTTCTCTTGTTCTACACAGCGTGCAACTACCGTACGCTTGTGCTTCAACACAACCTTAGGGAGATTTCTGACCCAGAGGCCGTCAAAGTCTGCTGTGATGATAGACCTTGTATCAGATTGTTCTATACTGTAGTGCTATCTCAAGAAATTGAATTGGCTCATCTTTGTGGAAAAACTGAAGTCTACTGACTGGAGTGATTTTTGATCTATAGAAACTTGAGCAGATGCATGCGTCCGGGTTCAGAGCAATATGCAGGCCCGCTCTTTGCCATGCTGCCCATGTGTGTGCCGATTCCATATATTTTTTTCCCATCTTCTGATTTGTGTTTTCATTAGGTTTCTTGTTCTCAACTTGTAATATACGTGAGCGGGAATGCATGGCCAGATTGAGATCGTTACGTGCATGGTATCAACAAAATGCAGCTATATATGACCACTAGATTTTGCCATCATGGAAAACATACTGTTATATATACCACTTCGTATATGTAGAGAGAAGCATAGCAGAGTATAAAAAATATGCGAGTTGTGGTAATTGAACCTGCAACCAACCAAAGCAAGCCAGGTCTCTCCACCATTTCGGTTAGACAAACAATTGATGTAGGTTGGCAGCTTCGTCGATGTACAAGCGATCTCTATGACAGCCAACACATAAATTTCAAATTAGAATTTAATATATGTCAGCTAAATACAAATCCAATTACCAAAAAAAATTGAATGGTACATCCGATCTTGTTATGGCCTGATTAATTTGTATGAACCAACCAATTGCTAGCACTGCTTAATGTCGATCTTCACAATATGATAACATAAACAAATAGCATGAGAGGTTTTGGTGGTCCGAATGGATTGGTGGTGGGTACGGATGACCCAGGGAGGTTATGGCGGGAGTGAACAGTTTACATAGGTAATGGTGGGATTGTTATTTCTCAGTCGCTCGAGATTGCGGCGACGCCGAGGGCGAGCACGCGCCGGGCTGCGCCGGGCGGAGGCGAGGCAGAGGCGAGCAAGGACGACGAGGTTAGGGTCACCGAGCCGGAGCCCGGTGACGACGTGGAGCGGCGGCGCTGTGCGGAGGCGGAGCGGAGTCACCGGGAGCCACTGGGTTAGGGTTTAGGGTGGGGGTGTCGCCGGTGTCGAAGTTGGAGCGGTGCCGTCTGCCGAGGTTTAAAGGAGGCCGCCGTCGCCGGACAGAGCGTCGGGGATAGAGGCGAGGCGAGACAACATCAGGAGGTGTCGGGAGGTAGACGAGGTTGAAGACGACGCGGTGGCCGTTGGATTTAGATCCAACGGCCCAAAACAGTCGACTGAGATTTAAAAAAATCTCAGTGGATTGAGGGAATAGTCGGACCCTTATAAATTACAGACAGATAAATTTAATATATGCCGGTGAAATTTAAAGTTTTAATACATGAATCGTAAAGAACACATAAAGTTTGTATTTTATTAATCTAAACTGTGGTAAAGTCCAAAAAAGAAAATAAAATATGGTCAGCTAGCATGCACAATATTTGTTGATATTAGACTTCCGAGGTTTGTTTCGTCTGCTTAGTTGAGATTCTGAGATTACAGTTCTCCGTAACAGACTCAACACTAGATACCAGGGCCATTACGTGATTCATCCTGGAGTGATACAAATTGGTTTTCAACTCGCACGTATCAATCTTCACAGCCGCACGCGTTGTCTCCATAGCACGTCGCGTCTCCAGAGTCTCAGCGTCATCTCCGCCGGCCGGCCGCACGTCACCTCCGTCGTCTTTGCCGCCTGCCGTCTTTACAACCTGCACGTTTTGTCTCCACCGGCCGCCACATCCATGGAACCAAATTATCAGCAATTGGGTGGACCAATCTCGCATGCATCTAGCAATCGGGAACCAACAAACAAGGTTAGTAAAGTAGTATATACTAGAGCAAAGATGATAGATTCTACATAGGTATATCTCGCATGCATTATCAGCTTTTTAGCTCCCTAGCACAATCCCAAAAACTAACCAAATCAAATTTTCAGAACTTCAGAGCACTTGGTATTTTTGGTGCAGTAAAGCTGAAAACAAAATAACACATCTATTATTGACATCATTGAATATGTGCATATCATTCAAAATCTATTATTGCAGCAGGCAATATATTTGACTCAGTTAAGTTTTGTTCAATCAGTAAAGAAGATTTAATGCATACCTTCAATGTTGTGATAATTCGTGGTTCAGAACTATTCTAAGTATGCCAAGCTCAGAAGACCATGTATCACCATTGCATCAACTGGAGAAATCTGTATGACCTACAAGTCCATACAGAGGCAAAATATTTGACTCAGAAACTGCTATTGCTTGTGTATAGCTCTATGTAGCCTGAAACTAAACTTACGAGACTTGTCATTTAGATTCTTTTGAGCATCCCCTGAATTCAGAGAAAAAAAGAGAACTTTTCTCATATCAGCCTTTTATGATCGTATTCACTTCCCAATTTACAGAGCACTATTTTTCCTTCCTTGCAGACAGGAGATAATGGGCCAGCACAAACTACAAAAAGAAAAAATGCGGTCAGTACCCCTACCAAGTAACATGGATCAATTCAATGATGTAGACATGATTTTCTTTTTCTGAATTGTTACATTATCTAACTTTTCCATGTGTAGGCTACTCAAGTATGTTCAATGATTGCATACGCAAAAGTGGTCTCAGACTTAACTCCAGAGCAGCAAGACATCATAAAGCTGGTAGGACTTGGAGATCTACTCAAGACGCCTCCGGTCACCGTACGCCGTACCTTGTGCAAATGGCTGGCGAGCAAGTATGACTTGCCATGTGATTCCTTCCTCATCCAAGGCTCACCAGTGAAGATCACAATAGCAGATGTGGAGCACCTTGTTGGTCTGCCGGCAAGGGGGGGAAATTTGTTCCATGCCCAATTGATAGAGTACGCGTCTTACGTGAGGAGCTAAAAGCAAAGAATGACACAAAAATAACTTTCAAGAGCCTATTGGAAAAAATAGGAAACAAAGAAAGGTCTGGGTTAGATTTCATTAGGCCTTTTGTGTTGTACACAATAGATTGTCTCTTATGTCCAACAACACAACGATACGTCAGCTCAGAGTATCTTGGAATTGTCGTCAGCATGGAAACAATGAGGGCAACTAACTGGGCAAGGCTAACACTAGATCATCTAATCAGCAGCATCAAAAAGTACATCCCGGGACAAGCAAATCTTAAGGGCAACCTCCCTCTATTGCAGGTTTCCTAGCACTATAATTCACACGGTTGTAGCTATGTTTCAAACCGTTTAACTCATGTTGTACTACGTGTTGCAGGTTTGGTTTTGGGAGAAGTTTCGGGTGGACAACCTTGAAAAGAGCATACACTATGATGGGCGCCAGAGACCACTCATCCAATACTGGAATGAGGACAAGGCACGCAAGGTCCACAATGTTTTAGAAAAACATGGTCATGATGCTGGAGAGGTAAAAAAATTTATTATTATAAGTATTTCTGGCACTCTAATAATTTAAAAATGTTATCATCTACATTAGCTCGTTGTGGACCTAATGGAACCTTGGAAACCGACTAGCTCCCCGTCACTCTCATTTGACGTAGACAAAGATGCTACAACAGATTTACAGGTAAGTTATTATTGCTCCGTACTATAGTTTGTCATGCAGCAAACCATTGATTATCATGTTTTCCGTACAATGAAGATTATAAAGAGCATGCTCTACCGGATTCATTCGTTGCTCTTAGACACACTAACTGCAATTCTACTCGACAATGGAAAAACACGATCCGAGGTTGTCAAATCAAAGTGGGAGATGATAGAAATGCATGATCGTGTAGAAAGTATGAGTGCAGGCTTGATAGATCTCATATCTGATTTCAGTGTAAGCCTCGAACTTCTGATTAATGCATTACGTTACTTGTTCTATAATATATATTGACATGCATCTCTGCAGCACTACCGGTTCGGAGTATTTGACCACGACAAGCCTTCTTACTACACAACCGAATATAAGGATTTCAGAAAGAAAAAGGAAAATAACTCCCAAGACTACGATCGGACTAACGAAATATCACGTGACTTGGCAAAAGAATTTGAGATAAGTACTAACAATAATGTAGCTCAAATTACAGATTTTTTTTGCATACTGCTACACCCTTCCTCCCTACTACAGAGTGCTAAGACACAAAGTCAGAAAGAGCTGAAACGGCCGCAGGAGGATAAAGAGTCATCAATCAGGAAGCGTGGGCGAAGAAAGATGACTTCTTCATTTGAGAAGAATAAAGATTTTCTATACTACGATCAACTCCACACTACTCTGCAACCCATGCGTACCCTTGAGGATGAGGAACAAGAGGAGGTCATCAACTACGTTAACACCACGCCGTTGACCAAGCCACTGGTTCATATTGATGATCTTGTGGTCCTACAAGCACATCTTAGGTGTCTGACAGATCCCAACTTGACTGAAATTAAGGACAGATGGTTGGGGGACCAAGTAAGTTCTTCCTTAAAAAATAAAGTATTGTTGCTATAGGATATAAATGATAACGTGTTTTCTTGTGCTAATATTCAGCTCATAGACACTGTAATACAATGCGTACGGTACAAGTACCCCTCTGACAAAAGGAAGGATGGATCGGTATATCTTGAGAGGTCTCTGAATACCGCCATACTACAAAGAGATGGAGAGATTGAAAGTATAAACTATGAGGTACGGATGGGGAAACATGGTACGAGACTGGGAGACACCTATATGGAACATGACATGGTAAGTCTTAATACGCTAGTAAACCATTTACATATGGGAGAAAGCTAATAAATTTTATACGCAGATTTTCCTTCCTATGAACATAAAGGATACGCATTGGTATTTAGCTGTTGTGAATGCAAAGAAACGTGAAATACAAGTTCTTGACTCGCTTAAGGGAGTCGAATATAGAGAACGCCAAGAACTAAAGAATGTGGTGAGTTTATTAATTTACTACTATTTACTTCATATCTTCACTTTTAGGAGCGAAGCCAAGTAATTACTGCATTATGTAAGTCTTATGATAATTATTTGGTATTGACTTGACAGCTTAAAGGAATGGAAGCACATTTAGTGCTATCATCACAACTCCATGGATCAAAGAATAGGAATTGGTCCGATTATAAAGTCTCTTCTTGGCCGGTTCACATCGTTGAAAATATACCGCACCAAAAAGATTGGTACTGTGCACACGATATAGCTATATAATTTGGCTTTTATGATATAACTACTGCTAACAAGCTATATATTCTTGCAGCATCTCTTGTGGCCTGTATGTGCTAAAGAACATGGAGTATTGGACAGATTCAGAGTTATCTACCAAATATACACAGATTTGACATATAAACATACACATACACATACACAGAGACTACGAGGCTAACTGCACCCTAATTGCCAGGTCCATATTGCCAAGATGAGAATGAAATTGCCAGCTGATCTACTCAATTCTCCACTCAATATGATTCCTATAGCCCCAAAAGTAAAGATGAGGTCGTCTGATGATGTCCGTGCTAGATCAAGAGACAACCTGATTGCTACTCATTTCAATCTATACCAGATCAGTATAAGCACATGATTGCTACTTATTTAGGAGTGTTCATCTTCAAGTCTATTTTTTGTAATAAGATTTAAGTTCTTTTCTTTCAAGTCCATACTAGATCAGGCTCACCTGAGTCGTACTTATTTATGAGTTTCTTTCGGGATTTAAAAGTTCAGTTTGCATTCCATCTATACAATTCTTTCACTAAACAATCACCTCAACTTACTCTATCATGCTACAAAAGATTCAAATTTGTCACACTTTAGTACTGCGGTAGCTAAAATAATCACACTGATCTGGGACAGAACATAACAGCAATGTGGGCACTTCAAGAGCTGAAACGAACTGACGATCCATAGACCATGAAACTAAACTTAACTGAGACTCAAAAATTATCCGTCTGTCTTCCCCCAAATTTCGGGTGCGCAAAGGAATCCCCAAATTAACAAGATTTAACCATTACCTTCCCCCCAAGATCTACCAGCGTACAAAGGATGGAAGAGAGAGGAACTGGAAGGGCGTACCTTCGTGACTGGAGAGGCGGCGGGGTCGGGAGGGAAGCGAAGAGGCGCCTGGCAGAGACCCCCGGCGTCCTTGGCGGCGGCGGCGGGAGAGGCATCGCGTGGCAGCGGAGGAGGCGGTGGTGCATGCGGTGGCTCCCAACAACTGAATTTGATTGATTCAATTGGATTTCTAAATACTCTTCTAGTAAAACTTGAATTGAAAATGCACAAATATAAGAAGCAAAAAAAAGCAAGAGAAGAGAAGATGCAGCAGCAAAATAAGTGACTGAAGCTCCAGCGCTGTCGCGCTCACCTCCCCTGCGCCGTGTCGCCCTCACCCGCATCCGCCACTAAGCCGCCATCTCCCGCGTCCACCGTCGCGCCGCCCTCGCCCATGTTCGCGTCCACCGCCGCGCGGCCTCGCCAGCGTCCGCTGCCGCGCCGCCCTCGCACGCAGCGCGCGCCGCACCGCCCTCGCCTGCAGCATGCGCCGCGCCGCCCTCGACCGCCTTCGCCGCGCTGCCTCGCCCGCGTCCGCTGCCGCGCAGCCCTCGCCCGCCTCCGCTGCCGCGCCGCCCTCGCCCGCCTCCGCCGCACAGCCCTCGCCCGCAGCGCGCGCGGCGCCGCCCTCGCCCGCCTCCGCCGCGCAGCCCGCGCCCGCCTCCGCTGCCGCGCTGCCCTCGCCCGCCTCCGTACGAGGGAGCGGCGCAGCCTTTGCGTGGCCCCGGCGCCGTCCCGTCCGCCCCGCTGAGTCCGACCATCCGCCGCCGCTCCCTCGTCCTCCTCGCCGCAGCCCGTGCGCCGCTCCCCGGTCCGCCCCGCTGCGCCGCGACCCCGCGCCGCTCACCGGTCCGCTCCGCTGCGCCGCGACCCCGGCGCCGCTCCCCGGTCTGCCCCGCCACGCCGCGACCCCGGCGCCACTCCCCTGTCTACCCCACCGCGCCCCCGTGCGGTCCACACCGCTCCCCCGTCTCCGTCGGCGCTGCCCCATGCGCGATCTCGCCGCCGCTCCCCTGTTCGCCCCGGCGCTCCCCCGTGCGCCCTGCCGCGCCCCCGTCTCCGTCGGCGCGGCCCCGTGTGAGACCCCGCCGCCGCCGTCCGGCCCGGCGCTCCCCCGTCCGCCCCGTCGCGCAGGCGTGCGGCCCACGCCACTTCCCCGTCTCCGTCGGGGCGGCCCCGTGTGAGACCTCGCCGCCGCCGTCCGGCCCGGCGCTCCCCCGTCCGCCCCGTCGCGCAAGCGTGCGGCCCACGCCGCTCCCCCGTCTCCGTCGGCGCGGCCCCGTGCGCGACCCCGCCGCCCCGCATCCGCTGCTACGCCCTGACTGAAATGTCTACACGGACGAAATGGGGAATGGATCTGGTCCAGTATTACAAATTTAACATGCGGGATTTGTTTGAGTGGTTCCAATTATACCCCTGAATCTATATACTGCTTAAATTAGATGATTTATACTGCTCACAAAAGAGTGCAGTATAGATCTATTTCTACCATTGGATCTTTAGAAATAGACGGTCCATATTGCTTGGATGTACTGTAAAAGATCTCAATGATGGAGGGCATGTAGGGGCTAGGTAGGAACAGTAGAGATGCATGATGCATCTCGTCTCCTGCATGGCCATTGGCCAAGATGAAGCGAACCGCTCGACGTGGTCGTACGTCTATTCCTCTCCTGCAGGTAGCGCGCGCCAGACTGATCCAAATAATTAGTTGGAGTGAGCTGATGAGGCGCCTGAGCGAGAGCGATCGTGCTGGGCATCCATCTCATCACCCGGCCTCTAGCTAGCGCGCTCGTGGCCGGGCCTGGGCAGGACAGATCGTTTCAACTTTCAACAGCTAGCTGGCAATGCAAGCTTGATCGATCGCCGGTGAGGAACACCGACCAGTTATGATCAGGGAACTAGCCAGAGCCAGCGCCAGAGCTGCATGCATGACATGCATGCACTAATTTGCTACCAACGTAGCTATCTCGTGTGGAGAGATTCTACCTACGTACGTGTCGATCTATTCATGGTTTGCAGTGAAAGTGAAGGAGCCAATTGGCTGCAGGTATTACGTACCCTCTGATCGATCCATCGATCGGACAAGCCTCTGCCGGCCAGATATTGTAGGCGGGACAGACGACGTACGGTAGCCAATGCAAATGCAACAAGTAGAGTAAAAGCCAGGTCCGACCGCAGAGGCAGAGTCGCAGCTAACTAGCTCAGCTGCATCCATCTAGCCTGCCTTCATCCTGGCACTGGCACTGAAACATGCATGCCTGAAATCTCCCGGCCGGGACCCAACTCCCGACCCAGCCGGGAAATGTATTTAATTTGTACTCTCTCTTTGACTACCAACATCTTTCGAAATATTTGGATAAGAGAGTTGAAAATCACATGCGTAGGTTTATCTTGGAGTACATTCATAATATATAATTTTGCTGAATTTAATAAACATACTATAATATACATCAATGGTTAAAGTTATATTTTGGAGACCATGCCACTAACCATAACGACAACGTTTAGGGCACTTAAGGGAGTAATACTTATGTATTTATATGTTCAAACACCTAGCATAAAGTATGCCATCGTAAGGTGAAATGTAGCTCTAACCTCATCGTGGTCGGGAGGGTCGGCGGCTCGTCGGAGGTCCAACCCGACACTCGTCAGCGGCATTCGAAAATAGGGAAATGGTGAGAGGCATGATTGAGCATCGAGACAAAATAGGAGGGGGTCGGGATCAACCCAAAAGCTCACCACGAAAATGATGAGGAGGTTTGCTGAGGTCAGGAAGGTCGAGATCATTGACGCAGGGTTGATCGACAGTAGTGGGCCAGTGAGCTCAATATCGAGGAGGAAGAAAGCTCGCGATGCTCCATGCCTGGGGAACATAGAAACAGATCCCATTGGATATAGCACTCACATTGGACGTGAAACGCCTCATGACGGATCTTCGCTGGAGATGAGAATGACGACAACCTTCCAGTTATCACAGTAGATCCCTATGTAGGGAAAGCATGAGATTGAGCTTAGGGAGAAGAGGTGGAGTAAATGGACCAGGTCCGCGGGGCTGACTCATTGTTGGACACAAGATTACACGGTGATGCCGATGGCAAGGCTCTCCAAAGCTCTCGGTGCCGATAGTGTTCCGATCATGGAACTCAACGGCAGGCTGTAATTTTGGTGCGGAGAGAAGCGCAAGACCGAGAGGAACACGATAGCAAACGTGCCAGTCATGGAATTGGCAAGGGGAAGAAAAGGACGCCGATGGCCGGAGACGGGCAATCTCAACGACGTGGGCCGCAACGGCTTGGGGGGTGACAGAAATTGGACACGTGGCTACACGGGGAGGTGCACAGACGCACTGGCCAAACAAAGCGATCGATGGGAGTGTTCACAGTGGCTTAGATGGGGCAGGTAGCCGCCCGCGACTTACTCTCGAGCTTAGGAGACGCTCGCCATGAGTTAAGTCATGTAGAGGGAAGGATTCGACAGGTGAACCCTGCCTTTTGGTCGCAGAGGGTGAGGGGCGAAGCGAGCGCTGTGTGGGTGAGGTTGATGGTGGGCCTGACCCGGCGTGCATTAAGGAGTTGGGCCGGGAGTTGGTCCAAGTAGATTAGAGTTTCTTTCTTTATATTTATATTTTATTTTTATGCTGAGTTTAGTTTCTAATTAGTAAAGTGTTTAAACCTGAGTTTTTAAATACGGAAAAAAATTCACAGAGGGTATAGAATATCTATGTTCTATGAGAATATTATCAAATTAAACTGGGTTATTTTTAAATGTGTTATTTAAATACATGTTCAAATATGCTCAAATTTAGGTTTGAACTGTAAGTAGGTGAAATTATCCCCAAAAATTTATGAAACATTTAGATTTTGGTTCAGGAAGGAAATTGAGCCACATATATAAAATTTTCTAATTTTTGATAAGGAAAAATTCACTCAATTAATATATTACAATTCTATTAATTTGGAATTTGTTCGGATAACATTTTATTCAAATATGCAAACTAATTACGAATCACTTAAAAAAATTCAGAGACTTTCTTGGAGTTTTTTAAGACTCAAAAAAATTATCATATATGACTTTGGATGAGTTTTGTTTAAAAAATTCTGTTTAAGTTGATTCTAGGTCAAAATTGTAAGGTTTTTAATTTGAGCTATTTTAATTATCCTAAATGCAGAAATGAGATGAGGATAAAAATTTACTTTATTACATGATGTTCATCTATGATCTCATTTACACTTGATTACAAAATAGGTTCATTACACAGCTGTGACACGAAATGTCCTCCCCTTTTCCTCTTCACTTTTCTTAGTTTAAATAGATGATGCGCTGAAGGAGGTACGAACTATCACCGATAGTTCTATCGAAGTTGGAGAAGAAGAGTGTCATGATGGCGCTAAGAGGATGAAGAAGAGCAGAAGAGAAAGAGGAGCAGGGTGTCACCATCGAAGACCAACAGACCTCACAACAGGGAGGAGAGGGTGGCGGCTACGGATCAGGACCTGGATCGTTGGAGCTCTCAAAAAGAGTTACCTCAATCTCTTACTGCAGTAATTACTGCAGATACAGCTAATGGATTCCATCTCGTTTCACTTGAGTCGTGCATACAGTGAGTAACACATAGAGGTAACATTATCCAATTGGACGGTAGCTGGCTCAATCGTCAAGGCCGGATATCAGAATCGGATGGACGCACGCATCAAATTCCAATCAAACTTGTGTGTCAGCAGCAAACAATGCACGCGCGCTAGCTGTTTTGGTTTTGCCGACAGACATGAGATCGTCGTCGGGCTCTGCTTTTGCTCTTGCTTTCTTGGTTTCTACCTCCATCTGTAGTGCATCGATAGTACGGACGTACGTCTTGCTATATATGTGCATGCATGGCAAGTCGGCAACGGCTAGGATGGATCCCCATCGTACGGCTAGGATTATTAGTTTTACTAAGCTAATTAATGCCACACAGATCGATCACACATGGAGTAGAGGAGCACATACATGCATAGGCTCATAGCGCCTCTTGTGTGGAGGTGACGAAGTACTGACAGCATGCAGCAGGGACACGGATGGACGCTCGCGATTGACGGATGGATGGATGGGATTGGACGGATGGGCCCAGTGTCCAGTGGTAAAACGTGACAGTTGCAGGCTTTATATTTACTTTCTCCATTGGCTGTATGCATCCTTCATATGCTTGCTCGCTTTGGTTCGAGAACATGAACTGCATATAGTACTGCACCATGTTGTAAACAAATTCTTCTAGGTCTAGCTTTTACTGCACGTAGTACTGTAAATTTTCACCATCCAAGCAGGCCGGCCTTGAATCAACAAGCTACGTACCTAAAAAAGAAAGAACTAAAGCACAAACTTGGACTACTTAATGCAGCTAATTTAGTAGGTATATATTCATAAGTAATTAGTGTAGCATAATCTGAATAGAGGATTTCTAAGTATATAAGTAAATTATAAGTTCCAATAGAAGTACATAAGTAAATCGTAGTACATTTGTTTCACCTATATGCATGAGTTCCACACGTACACCGATTGAAATATATATGACCGCACAAATTAAAGAAAAAGACAAATCTAAGCGATTACAGTGTGTGTATATACAACCATTGGAGCTTGATCTTGTCCAAATTAATTCAAAGACAAAATGATCGATGGATCTCAAAGCCAAAGCCATACTCCTGAGTAATCCTATAATAAGTACAGTTGGGATATTGGAGAGAGCAAAATTATAAAGAAGTACCAACTCCAATAGGGAGAGCTGTATTTGTTTCCTGCCTGTTTTCACCTTTACCTAGATAGAAAAGAGGCAGAGAGAGCAGGTAGCTAGCACTCACTGGGACGACGTGCATGCAAGTTGGTACAAGACAAGTGGACAAAAATCCGTAGGGAGATTCTGCGGAGGTTATTCGCGCGCGCGTCGCATAGCGATAGCATTGCATAGCATGCTGCTGATCTGATCTGATCAGGTAGTCTCACTCACGTAAGCGGCACATGCATATATGCAGCGCAAGTGTAGATCGATCGTGTAGTCAGATCATCCATACATGCATGGGATCCCGTGCATGCATCCCGTTTTATTACCATCTTGTTGCATTTTACTCACTGCGTGCACCACTAGCTTTTTACTGGTGAACTTACATTGCATGTGTCATGTGGCGTGCAAATCAACTGATCTGCTACCACGATGGCATCACACACACATACACAGGGACGGAGCCAAGAATTTTATTAAAGGGGGCCAATAAAAAATATAAATCCGCTTATGGCATTCACCCGGTACAAACTCGTATGCTTACTTCGTAGTAACTACCTCGCTGGCGAGAAGGGCTACTCCTCGATTTGATGGGGTGCAACATAGGATTTTCCCTTTCTTGGTATGGAAAAAGAGGAAGGAATAGTCCATCCCGTCAATGACAAGTTTTGTTGTTCATATGTCAAGGGCTGGTAAGGTTTTGCGCGTTGTATCGAATTAAACCACATGCTCCACCGCTTATGAAGGCCCCCGTCAATTCCTTTGAGTTTCAGTATTGCGACCGTACTCCCCAGGCGGAGTGTTTCACGCGTTAGTTGGGCCCCTGATCCGCATAGACCAAGGGCGAACACTCATCGTTTACGGCATGGACTACCAGGGTATCTAATTTGGAGTTATGAAGGTGTGGCGGGTGCGCATATTGTGTTTTCTGGCTTGTGTTTCTTGACTGCTATCTGACGGCATTGGGTATATTGGGACCTAGAAATATTCTG
This sequence comes from Stipa capillata, assembly GCA_019208055.1. NCBI lineage: Eukaryota > Viridiplantae > Streptophyta > Magnoliopsida > Poales > Poaceae > Stipa > Stipa capillata. The sequence goes on along the minus strand of JAGXJF010001228.1, from coordinate 274,392 downwards.
TGATGAGCTGACGGGAAAACCCTCTTTGGATTTGCCTAAGATCTTTAGAATTCATTTATTTCTCGCAGGGGTGGCTTGCTTTGGCTTCATTTACATAGAGGCGCGCAGCCAAAACGTGTCCAAGAAAGAGGTAAGGCAGATGAACAAATATTCTTATCCGCGGATCTATTCAATGCCAGAATTCGACCTGTTCTTAATGTGGGTATTTCTGTTTCCAAAGTAGGATCTGTGGCTCAAATTAAAGCCATGAAACAAGTAGCTGGCAAATCAAAATTGGAACTAACTCAATTCGCAGAGTTACAAGCCTTTGCACAATTCAAACATTGAAGGGGGTCATATATATGAATTTAGAAACTAACTCCACATACTATCTAGAGGGTTCGAGAAATTTTTTCAATACGAGGGGAGCCATGGCCCAGCTCCCCTCTAGCTCCATCACTGCACATACAGAGAACGTACGTACTGTATATGTGATCTTCAAGTTAGTTGCGATGCGATGAGAGCCAAGCATTATGCATCTTTGGGTAGCTTATGTTGCATGGGTCAGCATACGCATGCAGATATCGCTAGCTGGCTGTGTCTGAACCGCCTGGCATGTAACGCCCATGCATCAGTTGCAGTTACCCTTTCCACCTGCAGTACGTACTACCTGCAGCCACTCCATGATCGATATGCTACTACTGTGTATACATTCTTTATTAGTTTACTTCGAAGAATATATACCGGCCGTTGTTCAGGTACAAAGGCATGCATATACAATACTCTTCTTTTTATATCTCTTAAATATAATTAATTAAGGAAAGTATCTCATACAGCCTAACTTTCGATCGGATGCTAGCTGTATTTGGGTGAGATTCAGAATTGGTGGAGGATTCTTGATCTCTAAAAGGGTTAGAGGCAAATTATCCATCAATTTGGCGCTTATATCCTGACCCCACACGGCACAGTCAGTTTGTGGTTGTTGAATTAATTATACTGTGTTAAATTTATTTTATAATCTGTCATGAAAATATAGCCATAAAAGTAAAAGAATTTTTGTTAAACAAAAGACAAAATAGACAAAAGCTGATTACACAATGAGAATTATCATAATCTATTACTATATTATATATTGGAGTTGGTGGTTGTGGTGGTGTCACACCCCCAATGATAGTGTCACACCCTTCTCTCAAATAAAAAAATAACAAATATAATTCTTACCCTTATCCTTAATTATTATCCTTATCTTTATCCTTAACAATAGATTTATTTGTTTGCTGAGATACCAAAGGATAAGGATTCTGTTAGTTTATTTGTTTATTTGAGAGTGGCCCTTATTACCCACATTATGAGGATCTACATACACTCGCTATACCAACTACTCTATACTATGGCCTTTTCATGGCAGTCCCTAAGACATTCTTATACTTGGTAGCTTCATTTGGTTGATTACATGAGGGGAGGGGTGGTACCCCTATTTATAGGATTACATGATCATTGGATTTGTGCCATGTGACACAATCCAAGCCATACAACATAACTTTGGAAAACTCATAATGGCATACGTCCTATCGACATGGTGCAATTGGAACGAGTAGTCGAAACGACCCAACTAACGGTGCGTAAACATCCGTGATATTAGCGCCATGAGGCAAACCTTGTAAAACCTTGTATATATTCTCAAACTCTTACTTAACTGAATGGGCAGTGCTCCTGCCAAGTTTTCGAAGACAAAAACCTTCTAAAACATTCTTGCTACAAGTATACATTGAACTATTAACATGTTTTACGATTTTAGATTTCTATCGCAGTATAACCAGTCCACTAATTATTTTTTTACATAGTTTAAGTTCTGTATTTTTTATATTTTATGGTTTTGTGTTTTTCTGAAGCAGGGTCTAATCAATCCAGTAATTCTTTCTTACATCATTTAATTGCTATCATTTTTATTTTTGACTATTGTTGTATACTTTGTTTTTAGTTTCATTTGCTTATATTTATTCATTAGTTGATTTTATTTGATTATGACCTAAGAATCAATACATGTAATTGCCACTGCTGCCCATGAGGTCTTGGAGCCACCAATGCAACCACCATTCCGCGCTTGGCTCGAGCAACAATCATTCGCAACTGTCACCTGTGAGTTCCTAGAGCTGCAGCTCAACACCGTCTCCAAGGTACGATCTGAGACTGCTCCTAGTTAAAGGTCATTGTAGCTAGTTGTTGACACATATGTTAATAATTTTATCCTTCCATACAGATGATAATTGTCATTGCTAGCTAATTTTTTTATCACTTCATATAAGTGATTCAAGTTTCATTGCGGTTTAAATTCATGTGTTATCTAACTAACTCCTAACTTCTCCCATTTTTATCAACTAACTCGCATAAATCTCTCTTCTCTAATCTCTTCTCTAGCTAACTCCGAACGTCCCGTATTTTTCTCAACTCGCACAAATATCTCTTCTCTAATCCCTTATCTAACTAACACCTAACGTCCCCCATTTTTCTCAATTAACTCACAAATCTCTCTCCTTTAATCTCTTCTCTAACTAACCTAACGTCCTAATTTTTGTTAACTAATTCACACAAATCTCTCTTCTCTACCTAATTCCTAATATCCCGCTTTTTCTCAACTAACTCACACAAATCTCTCTTCTCTAACTAACTCCTAATCCAACTCAATTTTTTTTAAAAACCCGCCCCAACCCGTTCTCTCTCTCTCCTTTCATCTCACTGCCTCCCCTCCTAGCCAGGCTGCCCTAGCTGCCGGCCAAGGGGAGGAAGAGAAGCTCGGCTGGGCAAAGGAGAAGAGAAGGAAAGGCAAGGAAGAGAAGAAGGAGGAAGAAGAGAGGAAGAAGAAGCGAGGAAGAAGCCACTGTCGTGCGCCACCGTCGATCGCCATCTCCCCTCCTATCGGGGCTACCCTAGCTGCTAGCTAAGGAGAGGAAAGAGCTTGGTTGGGGGAAGGAGAAGAGAGAGGCTGGAAAGGATGGGAAGGAGGAGGAGGAGGAGGAAGAAGAAGAAGGAGGAGGAGGAGGAGAAAGGAAGAAAATTAGGGCCCGACAGTGGCGGCACCAAAAAGGGTGGTTGCAACTTGGAGGGAGGGTGAGATGAGAGTAGAGATAGCGAAGGTTGGGGTTGATTTCATTGTTTACTTTTTTCGAAAATTGAGTTGTATTAGAAGATAAGTGAAATCCGATGGCCTATATTGATCGGATTCTCCCAAATTTGTTTACATTCAGATCTGAACAAACTTATAGTCTATCTTGATGGATTCGATGAGATGAACACAACACAATCATGAATCTTCCATTCAATACATGGTTTAAAAGGTCAAATTTATCCTTTCATCTCGGGTTTTTGGTCAACCTCGATTTTTAATAACTCCATCATTTTTAATTAATTTTGAATTGTTACATTTGGAGGCGATGGAAAACGTGGCGGAGATCCACCGAAGTTGGAGAAGGCACGCATATAACAGTAGAGCGATGGAGATTGAATCAGGATGACAGCAGAGCGAAGAGATGACAAAGTCAGAGGCAAAGCTGAGAGGATCACAAAGAGAGAGGAAGGGAAAAACATAGGTAATTGCTAGAGAGGGAAGGAAGTTACAGAAAGACGCTGATGATTATTGTGAAAAACCACACGCGCATCACTTTTGATGCATATGTTCATAAAATAGAGCGACTATTTTATCAATATCTTTAGACATCTCTCCTTTTGTCCCGTTGCAACGCACGGTACCTTACTAGTCAGATCACATGCCGCACTATCAACAGATGACATTGTGCCAACAAATTTGCCAACAAAATAAAATACTGGAGCCCCCAAGATAATGTCAAGATCGACCGCACAGCCGAAAGCAAACATATCCATACTTTCATCTGATTGTTTCATGGATCTAGTCTACTGTAATAGCAGACGTAGCCTTAATAGAGCCTTAATAAGTAAACACCTACTTAATTAAGATTGTAACATGATAGTCACCCGGGGCCATTAACTTTCATTTGATAAACCTCATAGTTAACTAATGCCACCGTAATTTAAGAGTAAATGTCACGATGTGTCATACTACGATCTACCAAGGCGGTAAGTGTGATCAGCTATCTCAAAGTAGTAGAGTAAAAATAATAATGAGGATCGATCCAACCTCACATTCAGGCGATACCCTAATCCCATAGGGTTATTTTCGTAAGGCATTAAACTTGATTAGTTCAAATACCGGCTGTTGGATGCTTGCCATCCAGGGAGTCGAATTCCAAGTATAAAGTAAGGAGCACCCCGTATTACTCTCTCCGTCTTTCTTTGTTGTGGAATCCATAAGGTCAAATCTCTTATTTGAGTGAACTCTTTTAGTGAAATTCTATAAAACCTTGACCATCGACACATGTAAAAATACATAATACTTTTGGATTTTTCTTGAAATCTGGAGAGGACGAGGTGGATCGCAGATCCCTTAATGGGGAAGGAAAGGAAGGAAGAAGGGTGAGGTGGCTGCCACGTGAACCAAACTGGTGATATGGAAAGCCAACGGGACAAAACCGCCTTTGAAAACCAGTTTAGGGCCGGGGTGAAGCAATTTGAGTTCATGGTATAAAGTGAGACAAAAAATAGTATAGAAGGTTCATTAAATGCTCCTCACTGATACTTCATCCGTCCACAAATGTAAGGCACACGCGTTTTTGAAAATTTATTTTTGACTAAGAATTTATTCAATAATATGTGGATTACATGATACAAAATTGATATCGTTGGATATGTATTAAAAAATACTTTCTAATGGTATCGATTTTGTATCATGTAATTCATATATTTTTAAATAAATTTTTAGTCAAAGATAAATTTTAAAAGATGTGCGCGCCTTATATTTGTGGACGGAAGGAGTAGTTAATCTTGCGACGAATACCATGTAAAGTGAAAACAACTACTTACATTTGCAGAGGAAAACGGAGAGTAACATAGTTGCTGTAATGGTTCAAGACTTAGAACCCTGGGCCAGGGCTAGCTAGCTAATAGGCAACTATAAGCTAGCTAGTCCGGGGCCGGGTGGCATGCGTGGTTGCTTCAAGTGCATGGTTGATGGTAGCTAGCTTGTAACAAACGCAAAAGATATGGTTGTTCCTTTCCGAAAATGCTCGCAAGCTGGCCAGCATGCAGCTATATGTGCCTACACATCTGTCGATCATGAGAGGCTATATATCGATCTGATGCATTGAAGCGAGTTGGTTCGGTTTCCTCCAAAAGGAAAGCTTTCCGACCTCTCTCGTCGTCTCTCTCTGTATCTGTATCTGTATCCATCGATCTCTTTCTATGCACATGCCACCTCGATGGATCAACACATGCATCACGTACGTGCGTTGGCCAGTGCAAGTAGTGGGAAATGCTGTGGTAAGTGGCCGAGTCCAGCAGCCAGTAAAAGCACCTCTCCCTTTTGGACTCTCCTGGCCTCCAATGGCGATGGCGACGGCTAACCACCACTGTTCATCGCTCTACGCTCTATTACCTGATATCTGACAAACGCATTGCATGTTGAGTTTTGTGTAACAGTTGGTAACTGTACTATATAGCTAGCTGTGTAAGAGAGCCTAGCTGGCTGCCTCATCTTGTTGTATTTATAGCCCAGACTCCCTAGAGGCTTTGGCATATATCGCCAGCCTTCCTTTTCGTTGCTATGACACTTGAGAGAGTAGCGTCGTTATTGTAGCTATGGCTTCTTTTTCTTCCTCCTCCTCCTCTTCCAGGCAACCCCTTTTGCAGGTGTATATTCATCCATCTTTTTGAAGAATTTGCGAACTAGCTTATTCTTTTGGCTCTACCTCTCGCATGCATGCTGGAATCTTCCATTCTTTCCACAGATCCCTCTCCTTTTTATGTTTGTAGCTAGTAGAATATGCATGCATGGCCGTGTTTCTTTTTCATTTGCTTCCTATATATTATTCTAACTATCTAGCTACTTTGATTAGAGAGAGGGACAAAAGATAAATAGAGGGTACCATTTGTATAGATATATATGTATTTATATACACTAGACCATTTCCATCATTTTGATTTGCATGTAGAAGATGGAATGGAATTAGTACATAGATGTGTCGTGTGTGTGCCGGTGGATAGTCTAGACCAGCTGATGGAGAAGGAAACCATCCAGTCGCTGATTTCTGGTGTGGCATCATCAAGATTCACACAATGTATATATGCCATGCTTCTTTCTCTCCCCAATGGAGTTTAATTGAAAATCAATAGAGAAGCAGCGTATGTGTGGGAATCTTGATGATGCTGCATCGGAGATCAATGACTAAAAACGATGCATATGGTGGCTTCACCGCGCCACTGATATATCAACCAGCTGCATGTTTAGGTACGTGCGTACTTACATATCTTAAATCTTGTCTTAGAAAATTCCTGTACAACTTTTTTTTTCAGTTTTTTCGTTAATTAGCAGCTTGCTGCTTGTAAGTCTTCCTGTCAAGCTAATACAAAAGCAGCACTGCAGGCTGATGTTCAAAAGAGAAAAAAAGGGGGGAAATTTTATTTGAATTTACTGATGACTTCAAAGATAGTTTTCTTACATGCATCCAGACCTTCAATTAATGGCTAGCTAGCTTGATGTTATTTGCAGCATGCAGGTAAACTGACCGACGTCAGTAGTCAAGTTCAAGTAAATGAGTTGATAGCTGGTAAGTAGGAGTATTAGCTTAATTAGTTTCTAAGTAGCTATCAAGTCTTTTTAAAACAGGCAATGACTTGGCCTTCCAGGCGTACGTACGCATGCACTAGCAAATTTGTGCATCCATGTGTGTGTGTAACCGAACTAGTACACAAGTACGTACTCAGGCTGGTCGGAAAGCGTGATGCAATCTAGCTGGTGACGCACTGAAATATATCTATCAGTAGTTTCAGAGTACAGTTCAGTGGTATAGCTGCTCGTCTGCCCAAACTCGTGGCTTAGGATCGTGCAAAGTCAGTTACATGTACATGTATATGGTGGTACCATACGTGCTGATATATATATTTCAGTAAGAATTGAAGGAGAAAATAAAAAATAGGTTATGGTACTGATCGATATGTACATGCCCATGCACGGATGGACACTCATTGTTAATTCAGAACCTGAGCCCTGATGTATGTTTATACGTCTGATGTGTGTTATGTATGATATCCCGAGTAACAGGCTAGCATACCCATCAACTATATGCATTATATACAGCATTGAGTCTTGATACCCATCAACTATATGCATTATATACAGCATTAAGTCTTGAGTACTCGAGCATGCAATAGGCCATGTACGTGAGATTCCATTTTGATTATTTATTGTGCTGTCTGCAGAGAACCACCACCATGTAACAAAGACATGTAAAGGAGTACTCGACATCCCACAAAAATTGGAGTATTTGATATGCATGAATTACTGGCGCCTTCTACGGGATTAGACATAGGACCTACGTGCGTACCTAGCAGTTCTGCAGTTAGCTAGCTACGAATAGCTTGTCACTGTAGCATGCATTACATGTGCTCACTACTAGTTTCCTGTGTCCCACAGCAATAAATACCATGCACATCGATGGTGACGTTACGTAATTACCTGTATACGTACGTACGTCGGGTCGATCGGGGTATGATTAATTCGTGTACAACGTTGTACATGATTCAATTCTATATCCTATGTTTGTTTTTGGAGCAACCTGCAGCTAAATGTACATATTGCGCACTCGCACACTCCTTACTTTGCAAATACTATACACACTAGTATGTACTCCTCCATAGCCGTAGGAGAGTATGTATATATACATGGAGCAGTGTATAAGATTGAGGCTCGGCCATCGTAGCCATAGAGTTCCAAAGCTGTAGAAGAGCCGGACTTTTGACAAACAGGTGGAGACTTATTTCAAGGTTCCGGTTACACATAGTTACTGATTGGGGATTTTGGATTGCTAACCAAGCAAAGAAACGGCAGCGAGAAGCTAGGGACCTAGGAGGCTAGGTCCAAATCAGATTGTTGTATGTTGTAGCGATTATACATTCCAATGAACCAAACCCCTGTGAGCAGACTTGGCATTGTTTGTTCAGGCGATGTGGTCATCCACGTCCAGCTGAAATGGGCTTTGATACTTCTTGGTTGACTGAGATTTTTGTAAATCTCAGCTACAACCAGCGTAATTTAAAGTGCAGATTGTGAAGCCTAAAAGGCTAAGAAATTTTTAGATCAGTGGGATGTGAACTTTTAGCAGAATGTTACTGTAATTTTTAGATCAATGCTATATATATACAGTTGGATGAGAGTGACGATAGTTGGATGCTGATAAAAAAAAACCTAAGAAGGCTCGCAGAGATTTGAAAAAATCAGAGTGCAGTCCGATTTTTCTCCCGCCTGGAGTGCGCGTCATGAAATGACAGTGGTCCATTCCATTGATCCACAGGAGGAGCCAGCAGCCCATATCTTACTCGTTGCAAGCGTGTAGTATCAGTCCCAGTAAAGGCCCATGCAACCCATCCGGCCCAACAATTCCTCGTTCCTGTCTGAGCAAACGAAAGAACCAATCGAGACATAAATTGGCCTGGGCCTCTGACATGCCCTACCCCCAGCCCATCATCCTGTTGAAAGTACAATTTAAAACCCAGTGCTACAGAATTCAAGCTGATATTCCCCTAACAAAACCATTTAAGCTGGTATGCTCTCGGAATAAAAAGGGATGAAAATATATTTAATCACTTTATAAGCCTCCATAAATCATCTATCTGATCGAGCTACAAATACAATACAGGCGTATTAATTAGTCTCGCGTACACAGAGACTAATCTATCTATTTATATACTAAAAACAGAATACAATAGAAAAATAGAGAAAGGCTATAAATTCTCACAAAAAAGGTAAAACAATCGATCATTAATTTGGTGGACTTTTTTATTATTAGTAGACCACAACCGATAGATCTTCATAACTGTACCTAAATAGATCACAACCGATAAATCTTCATAACTGTACCTAAACAGATCATAACCGATAGATCTTTACCTAAATAGATTCACATCCGATAGATCATCATAATTGTACCTAAATAAACGGCTCAATACAATGCCTAACAGGCCGACTCGCGATTTAAATTTTTATTTCCCGTACTGATATAATATCACACATATAGGTAAAAAATATAAAGATAATTAAAAATGTTTCCTGCGCAATTGCGCGTTGCAAGTATACTAATATACTTGTCAGCTCTATATATTATTATTTCACCACCCATGCGTGGTAGCTCCAACGAACACAAATGTAAGCTCGCATGTATCACCGACATGTTATCATTTTATAAGCATTAGATCAGACATAGAACAGGGCGTGATAATTAACAACTACCAAGGGGAAAATGAAGAATTTCTCGGAAAGATCAGAATGATCGATCATGTGTGAGCCTGCTCTACATGTCTCCCCGTTCTTTCTGCAAAAAAAATTCCGTTCCAATTGCCTGCGATACACAACAGTTATCTTCCCCACATCAGCATTTATTTTCTCCATTTTTGAGCGTGGGCATGTTTCACGGAAGAGGCCTGGAGGTCGCATCTGATCTAACAATGGGCTCTAATCAAATGAAAACTACATTATCATGCAGATCGATCCCTCTCAATAATACAGACCTGTTCTCCTTTTTTTCTTAAGTAGTGTCAGTGTTCCATAATAATGTTGACCCATGCAGGATGTGACACATACCATAACTAAAATAACACATCCCTAATTCCCTTTGCGAAAACATATTATTATCCACATCCTTCGTCTTAGAAATATGGACAATGATGAACGTACACCTAAACTGAAACCAAATACGGAAGGAACGTACAATGATGTACGGCCTCTAAATTTGAAGTCGTTCGTAATGATGAATGAGCATAGGAACCATGCACATATTGATTCCAAGTATGGTGTAAATTTTATTTTATTTTGAAAGAAAACTGTGGGAGAGGCTCTGACAGTGAAAGCTTTATTGATATAAAAGAGGTTATGTACAAGGATATAATTACAAGGATGAATAACAGAGACTGTACAACGAGAAGGGAAGAAAAGGAAGGAAAAAGAGAGCATCAGGGGTCATCGCCAAGGGATGACATCCAAGCTAAATCTAACACTCTGTGCACAAAGCTCATGCTTGAAATTCGAAACCAGGCTTGGACAGAAGGGATCGCGCCTTCGAAGATAAGACTATTGTCGTTGCTTCCAAATCTGCCAAGAAGCTGTAATGAAGATGTCCATAAAAAAAGGTTTATCGAACACAGCTTGAGAGATAGCTAATCTGTCACCGGTTTCAAGATTAGGGTCCTAGGAGAGACCGATTTTGTTCCAGCAAAGAGAGCTGAAATAACAGGTGAAGAAGAGGTGGTCTCTGGTTTCACGAGTATCTTGAGTGCAGAGGACGCATGAGGTCAATTGGCTTCTGTTGCAGTTCCTTCTAGACATCATGTCTCTTGTTGTTAGTCTATCTAGAAGCATAAGCCAGGCAAAGATCTTGAGCTTCGGAACACATTTGCATTTCCATATCCAGCCTAGGTGAGTTGAGTTAGGAACGTTGGCAAATTGCAGCTGGTAGAACTTCTAGGAGGAGTAATTGCCACCACCCCAATTACATGTCCAGATGTCTGTCTCATCATGGAGATGAGCACCATTTTGGATTAGGATTTGGATCTCCTGGAGCTCAGCAAAAGCAATACTGGAGAGTGGCAAGTGAAAGAAGCTATAGAGATCAGAGGCGTAGGCCAGCCCGCGAAAGAGAATGTTCTTGTTCTTGGCAAAGGAGAAAATCCGAGGGTACTGATTAGAGAGCTCGGAACCACTCTATTTATCTCTCCAGAATTCGATAGCTACGCTCATTGGCATGACAAGAGGCCATTATTTTGTATTTATCAGAGAGTTTGAAGATGTCTCGCCACCAGAAAGAATAATGAGCTGGTTTAGGGAGAGTTCCCGAGCCTTCACCCAGGGAACTCCAGATTAAATTTACCCAAGGAATGTCACACTTATTGAAGAACTTGTGGAGATGCTTAATGAGTAAGGCTCCGTCAAAGATGGCTAGGTTTTGGACTCCCAGCCCGCCTTTGGTTTTGGGTTTGCACATATTGACTCCATGCGGCCAAAGATTTGCAATGACCAGTTATATCAGATTTGCGCCGAAGGTATGGACGTATTTGTTGATCAATAAAAATGAAGGATTGTAAATTGGCCAAATCGGTTTTAGCAACTAGCATTGGGGGGGAGTCGCTTTTTAGCACAGGAAAAACTGGTTGGCTGATTTCCCATAGGATTAGGATTAGGATTAGGAGGTGATAATGCATCCATGTTTAGCTATATACAGAGTTCAAAATTTCGACGAAATTTCACCAAAATTTCTGAAATTTCAGACATTTCAAGGGTCACCGAAATTTTTGTATTTCAGGACAGGTCAGCAGGTCTTTCATGAACAGAGGAGCCAACCCTTATGGGAGTGCCAAAGAAGTGTTCTTGTGTCCCCATGGGCAAGGCAATCTCAGAATAGGTGGAAGTGAGGTAAACAAGCCAAGGAGCGGCTTCATGGACAGGGGTTCGTGGGACTAGAAATAAGAGAAGAATCAAGGCCATGCTCGGGTCTGCCCAGGCGTGGAACAATCTTCCTCTGGTACAAAGGCGCAATGCAAATTCATTGTCAAATCGTCTTCACGCCATCTGCATTCAGTTGAAGAATGTCAGAATATCAATGCCTTTCATCATGAAATCAAACACGGAGTCAGTAACAGTTTTGATCAATCCGCTCGAATAGGTAACCCTACCTTCTTGGTTCGGGGAAACCTTTGTCTGTCACGGTACGAATGGGACAAAATGTAGGTGAAGCAGGAGCTGCTACAGGTGATCGGCCCTCTAGCTCTAAGCGGGCCCATAAGGTGGTCAGCTCATTCATTCTCCAACATATCATTTTGTGCGGCTCATACAAACTCCGCTTACCCACCCGGTCCAGAAGGTCCCGCATCCCCGAGCGTAGAACATATAAGAGAAAGTGAGCCAAGCCCAAGAGCTGCTACCGCACTCGTTCAGCCCGAAAAGCTCACATAAGCGATACGGGGTGGGTTATATTACTATACTCTAGGATGCCAAAAAAGAGGGAAATCTAAGAACTCTATTCGAAACAATTCTCTATGATATTATGGGGGAATTTTCACCAATGTGAAAATAAGGGAAAACCCTACTTTCCTATTAAAATATGACCTAAATCACCGTTTTGGTCTTTGGAATAGATTCATCCAGGGGCCTACCCAAAACGGTGATACAGAGCTCATTGTATTAGCAACTATGCGGCTTGCTTCGCTAGCCTAGTTCTAGAGATTGAATTTGACATTAAATTCAATCAAAAGGCGTTCTAGCCTCGCTAGAACCTGTTTCTGCGGCTTCCCCGGGAGGGGAAGGGTTCTTACTCCTAAATATACTTCTTCTTTTGAGAAGAACTATATACTTAATAGGGACCTGACGGGGAGACGGAGCTCCCCTATACTTGTGAAAACAGTTGATAAGCTATGAGGAAACTAGACTAACCTAACAACTGTTTTCACCCGAAGCGACCTGCTTACGGGCCAGGCCTCTCTCTGACCTGATAACTAGTATCGCCTCCCCGCCCAGCTCTATCAGCAGGCCCCTTCTTTTGCAATACTTAAGAAGGTCTCTCATGGCCAAATTCTTATTAAAGCCTTCTCTACCATTGAATTCGGCCTTCGGGGTCAACCCAGCGGCTTCTATGAGGAAGGCGGCGCAAAGGAGGCTCGAGGGCTTGTTAAGGAAGGCGGCTAGGGCCGCTGAAGGGGGGGAAAACGAAAGGCGTTTTTCTGGTCTCCCCTTCGCCTGGGGGTGCTTGTGGGACCCAAAACGTCACCTACTGTGAGAGGATACTATTCTCCCTTCTCTGCCCAGTGAATCTGGAACCCTAGTTGTTTGCCTGGGGATTCTCCTCCTATTCCTCGACTCTTTATTAAGGAGACAGACCGGTAATCTCGCATCTGATAAAAGAGCAGCTATTCCCCTAAGAAAGCAAAGGGGCATTCTTCCTTCATAGATTCCCGAAATAAGGAATACAGAAACAAAAACAGCGATTGGACCAGAGAATGAGATTGCATTATAAGGCCGCAATTGAACAGACCGAGCAAGTTCAAATTGGCGTAAGGTTACGAAAGAGAAGGCTTGAAAAGGAGCTTACTTTTCCCGCTAATGCTACTTCCGCTATCTCGTAAGGAGGATACGACTCATAAACCTCCCTTGGTATTTGGGTAGGGAGAAAGATAATTAATTAGACTGAGTGAGGAATCTATACAACTACTGCTCAAAAGGCAATAAGAAGCACGCACTCCTACTAGACATGGAAGGAGTAAACCTCAAATATGCTTTCTTCCCTTAGGTATGTTTCTAGATTCTAGTCCGAAGTCGGTCGTTGATAGATTTCTTTCTTTTGCTTGCTCTCCGTTACTTTCCCTTCCTATATTTTGAAATCGATGTAAAGACAAGAAGAAAGTGGTTGAGATAGAGGATTCTTGGTAGTTTATTGGCTCTAAGTACAATGGGTACGTAAGTTATGTGTTTTGTTTCATGCTCCTTGGTGATTTTTCATCAATATGATTTATTGCTCATCGAGAACTAACTCTTAGTAGGTACTCAACGTTGAAATCACACCATCCGAAAGCAGAAAATCCATCCCATTAACAGAATATATGTGACACAGCTACCTTGTTCAAGGAGATACCATTCCCGAGGACAGCAAACCATAAGCAAGGAAGGGAAAATGGTGGGTTGTGGCTCCTAAAGTTTGGGTATGACTCCATTACTGGTACTGGCTGCAAATAGGTTCTTGGGTTAATTATGATAGGCCTAGTTGTTGACGACATAGAAGGTTTTTCACACCAGTATCTACAGTACTTGATGCTAGGATGACTGGAGTCATGGAGCTTGTCAGGTTTCCAGATCCAGGGTTTGAGCAAGAAGCTTGTTGTGGGGTAAGATTGGGAACATGACTGTTTTGGGTCATATTAAGCTGGTTGTGTGGAGAGAGGGATGGAGAGGTATCTACTAAATTACCCTTGACTGAATTGGAGCAAATTTGAACAAATTTCGTCCAATTTCGTATGGTTTGAAAATTTTTGTTCAAATTCAAATTCAAATTTCATAAATTTGTCCAAAATGAATTCCGAAATTTCTGAAAATTCAGTGGTTTCCACAGGTATCGAAATTTTTCCATAAACGAACTTTTTTCCTTGGCTATATATATGTAGCACGACCAGTAAGTTGGCATTAGACGACCATGCAAAATATATGGCCATAAAAACAGAGGCATCGCTGTCTCTGTTTTGAACCACAAGAGCACATGTCCTCCTCACTTTTTGCGCAAGGTTGAGAAAAGTTACTGAGGGGATGGATGTGGTAAAGCATGCGCAACGGCTAACCTTACATAGAGTAGCAATGATGCGTGGCCGATGGGGGAGGCGATCAATTCGATTGACGGTGCTGTGCTGCAGCTGCAGCTTTGCGTCAATCATGTATGTGATGATGATTCAGAGATTACAGTGGCTGCGTGATCGAGCAGTAAAACTCTCTGATCGAGGAGACAGTGTGGGTACCAACAGAATTTTTAGAGGTAGGCCTAGCCTTCAGCTGCTGCTGCTTTTTTTCGCTGCGGCTGCTTCGTGATCGCCGCAGCTGCGTTCGTCGCGTCGACGGGTGTATCCGACGGACCAGACGACTGAGACGAGTACTCAGTTCACTCCATTGATTTCAGAGTTCGGAGGCGGAGGTGTGTTTGCAATGCAATTTGCATGGCATGGAGCCGTGGTGAGTGAGTGGTACCTGGTAGGAGTTGTCTTCCATCGAGGGATTTGTTTTGTTTTGGAGCGAGGCAAGGAGACAAGGAGCACCCCCCCCGCCCCCCACTCTCTCACTCTCACTCTCCTCTGCTCTCCACACCATCTACTACTACCACTTCCTCCTCCATTTCTTGCTCACTCATCCCACTGTCCACTCCATCCACCTCGACCTGCATTTCCGCCGCCGGCGACGCGAGCTCGAGCTGTCAGGGAAGAGGATGGAGCCGTGCGGGGGAGACGACAAGTGGAAGCTGTCCAAGAAGGGGCGGAGCAGATCGGGCAGGAACTACTACCCCAACGACGCCGCTGCGGCCGGGACCTGCGGCGGCGGCGGCGTGGCGCTGAGCCGGAGCTACTCGGCCAGCGTCACCGCCACGAGGGACAGCGCCGTTGCCAGCAGCAGCGGCGCCGGCGGCAGCTCCCAGCAGCAGCAGCAGTCGTCGACTCCGCTGTCGAAGAAGTGCGTGGAGGCGGTGAAGGAGCACCGGGCGCGGTTCTACATCGTCCGGCGCTGCGTCTCCATGCTCGTCTGCTGGCGCGACTACTAGCTAGTACTAGCACGCCCATCTCTTTCTTTCTTTCTTTCTTTCTGGGGCTAGCTCTATATAATCTTAGCTTCTTCTTTCTTGCTTGATTCATTCCTTCTTGGACCTTCTGATCTTTATATGTTTTTCCACTGTAATTTTTGGCATGTATATATAAGCAAGGGCGCCATGAGGTATGTTGATCTGAGCTGAGGCAGATCACAAATTTTGCTAGCTCAGCTCCAATTTGCTCTATTGGTCCAATTTGTTCTATTGGTCACTCACTCCCTCTCTTTTATCTCTCCCTTCTCCCTTCTCCCTTCTCCCAGCTAGCTTAAATTTTTTGTGCTGGTGGTTTTGAGGGAGATCAAAGGACATACAAGTTTATTGATTTCTCTGCTATTCTTTTAGTTGCTGGTCCTTGTTAATTAGTATTCTTTTCTTTTTGCTTTTGTAATTCCATCGATAAATTGTTCCACTTTGTCAGCAGTCAAATTGACTGAATCATAAGCAGCCAATCATTAAATCCCCTCATGCGTAATCATCGGTCGATCAGGAGGTTGGAGGACTTTTCTCGGATTGGTGATGATAATGGAGTACATGGTAGTGGCCCTGCGTTTGTTGTTGTTGGATTTAGCCATGGTCCCCTCGACAAGCAAGCAATTGTAAGCACTTTGCATTTTGGCGAGACCCAGCGCCTTGCTTGATTCAGTCATACTACTCCATGTGTGCGTAGACCAAATGTTTACTCATCAACTCACCCAAATCTTCTTCTTGGAGCCGTCGCCGTCAACGTCGCCATGATCACCATCACGGATCTGCGTGCTCATGCGGTCCAATTCCATCTTGCGTTAATGCCAGTGCGTCATTCATCACAGGCTTGAAAGGCAGGCAGAGAGGGATGGGTGTCTGAAAGAGGGAGAGAGAGATAAAAAAAAGGGAGAATTGGATGACTGTTAATTGCATGCAACAAGAATATTCAAGAAGAAGAAGAAAATGTATGTGCTTGGAGCCACGGAACAAGAAAGAAGATCGATGGATCCATCCATTCCCAGTTAGCTTAGTTAAATAGTAGCTTCTGTTTTTACCAGCTTGCTTTACCTAATTACCTAGATACACAGACATGTACCGGCCACATGCACGGCACGTGCAAGATTCCGTTGGCCACGACTCGTAATTCATTTCTGTGAATGACCATGCATATGTGTATGTACGTACATACGTACTGCCTGCCTGCCTGGCTAATATTTTTTTGTACTACGTTCCTACCTAGCTATATAGCTCGACCCATCACGGCCACCTGCAGGTGAGGTGATCTATACACATGAGCTAACTAGCTACTGATAGATCCATACAACATGAGTGCACAGACAAATTAAAGCTTGCTTTTTTTTCTTTTTTTCTTTTTGGTGCCTGTGCATGTGTGAAAGCGAAAGGCACGCAAAGCTCCAATTATACGCCTACGGCTTCAACGTGTCGAGGTGAAACGGTGAGGGGCGCACTCTAGTTGCTGCTGTGGACTTGGGCTTATACAAAGTTTGTACGGTGCTTCACTTTTTAAACAAGCAAAGTCGTCAAAATTGGGATTGTCTTTTTGCTGATGCGGTGACCGGCTATGGTGTCTTTGCTAGCATGAGCTTGATGTAGTTGTTACAATAATTGATGCATCGGCGGTTGTCTATAGTAAAATTAAAATCATGAGACAATGGGTGATGATGATAACATTCGTGGACGGTTTCGATGAATAGATCTTCTTATTGGTGTGTGTCGAGTCTGTGTTGTCGTAGTCATGTGATCGGTGATGCTCCGGATCTAACCTAGCTAAATTGTAGGTGTTTGTAATCATGATTTTTATCTCATTTCTTTCTAATTTACTAAACTACTATTTTTTAACTTAATTAATAAATTGAGCAAACTTTACGTGCGCATACCCCGTGAACGTGCAATTTCCTCAGGGACTTATCGTGTGTACCCAGGGGTTACCACTGGAGACCAGATCAGCACCTCTAAGGGTTATGAAAAGATTTTAAAGAAATTAGCTAGACAACATTGACATAATATATATCTTTCTAGCTACAAAATTTGAAATCTAAATTTGATCCACGCATTAAAAAGAGAGATAAATCTTACGACGAACAATACATGAAAGCTAGCTACTATTTACACTAGGATTTATCTTTCCTATTTCTCAATACGTGGATTTAACTTGGATTTAACGTTTTGTGAGATAGTAAAAGACATGTTGTGTCGATGTTTTCAAATTTTTCTGAAATTTTAATGATCAGAGATACTAATTATGTACCTAATGCACTAATACAACTCATGTGGCTAGTGTGCCCATTCTTTTTCCTATGTTCCCCTCGTGAGTACGTGGTATCACCGCCATTCCCATTAATTCCTGTGCTAAATTCACGCATATTATATATGCACCTGCTTAACTAGCCACGCTCCAGCTCCCAGCTTCTCGCAAGAAGCTGGAGCCGGCATGTCAAACACTTTGAGCCTCCCAGCTTTTTTAGGCTAGTTTTTTTTTAAAATAAAGAGAGAGTTTAACTATCTTTGGTTCTCTACATCAAAAAAATACATATAATAAAAAAAATCATCTAATACAAGTAGTTGTGCCAAACAGTACGAAGAGAAAACGATTATATAGTACTCCCTTCATCTAGAATTGTAAGGCACACATGTTTTTCAAAATTTATTTTTGATCAAGAATTTATTTAATAGTATGTAGATTACATGATAGAGAATTGATACCATTAAAAAATGTTTTTTAATACAACTCCAACGATATCAATTTTATATCATGTAATCTATATATTATTATTAAACAAATATTTAATTAGTGATAAATTTAAAATATATATGTACGTTACATTTTGGACGGGAGGAGTACTTCCGAGAACCAAAACACGATCAAGTACCGAGAACCATAAAAGATTACAAAATTGAGGCTAGCTAGACAAGTTGCCCAATATACGTTTATATTTCTAGGTGTGTGCGTGAAAGTGAAAGCCGCGCAAATTAATTGTGAGACGGATAAGCAACTCGATCGTCGCGCCATCGATCTAGACCACTGTTTCACTTTAGACGTTATATTTTGAGATAGAACTTATTATGAATGGACAAATTAATTCTATGACGGTCAAGACGAATCTATGCTGCTCCAGTGGAAGACGTACGCCGTCGTCGTGGCTTCCTCACCTCCAGGCTGCAGCCATCCATAATCTGCATGATTAATTCGACATATATGAAGAAGGGCATCGTTAGTAATATACAGATATTTATATACAGTTAATTAGGAAACTAAAGATGAGCAGAATCTGACGATCGAGTTGCAAACTGGCCAGTCCGTCCAGAGCAGCAAGAGCATCTGCTTGTCCATCTACCGTCGCCATGGTTACGAACCCAATTCCCTGCGAGATCCCCGTCTTTCTGCTGCAGATTACTTGAGCATCAGCTACTTTGCTGTGCTTGCTGAAGAACCGGTGCAGCTGAGTGCTACCCACCCTCAGAGGCAGGTTGCGCATGCACGAACACCCTGAAAGAAGGCTCATATTGTTGGTGTGGCCTCTCCATATATATAAGGGTTTCTAGGAGTTGGAACCGCCAGTCGAGTCCAACCATTTTGGATCCAGCCTCTGGCTGATTTTCGGAGCAATTTTCACGTGTAGATCATGAGCTTCAAACTGCATAAAAAGGGAAACAATAACAGAGCACAAATACTAAGAAACACCTCCGTAACAAACATAATTTAACAGTCAATTTTTTATCAATGACATATTTGTATGGTCTGTTCATTATATCCAATCCGACGGGTTACCCTAACAGAACAGAATCATAGTAGTTAGACCCATCTAAAATAAAAATCTTCTTGTGATATTTGCGTCGGGGTGTAATCCTTATTAAAAATAATCTTAGGAAGAGGAGCTGGACCGGTAGTTTCAAATATTGTTTTTGTAGGCAGGAAGAGATAATGCAACATTTATTTTTTGACTGCCGTGTCGCTCGTTTAGTATGGCAGGTCATACACACAGCACTAGGCCTTAGGCCTCCTACTAGCGTCGTCTACATGTTTGGTGCTTGGCTTAGGGGGTGGACGAGGGTTTCCGTAACCATATTTTAATCGGGGCATCCACGGCATGTTGGTCCATTTAGCTTTGCCGTAACGATGATATTTTTGCTAAGCGCAATTTCTCTTCTTTCTTGTAGGTTTTATTTATGTGCTCCAGCTGATTGCGTTCATGGCCTCTACTTCAGCCTCTGGATTGCAGGGCGGACATTCTGGTGGCCTGTCGCTCATTGGAGGTTGTTATCCGGGAGTTCTATACCCAATTCGGATGGCATTTTAGCAATAGGATTTGTGGTGCTTGATTAGTTGTTTTGTGTCCTTTATAGCTCGGTTTTTTTTACTGTAGCTTGTTGCGGTGGATTTTTTTTTCTGTAAAACGTTAATAGTGCGTTCATTGTGTTGGTTGTTTGTACCATAAGATGTAGAGATCAGAGATGTAAAACTTCTGCATTATCTAAAAATCTATAGTCCAATCTTCCTAGTAAGCCGCAATTCGCTCATCACCAACGTTGACGACAGCGGCTTAATTGGTGGCCAATGCGTAGGATACTATGGATCCAGATATCGTGAAACTAGGCCACCACAAAGTATTTGTGCTTCGTCGGGAAGGTGCATGTCTAGCATCCCCGTGACAACCACTGGCGTGCAGTACGTACCCGCTCTTCCAAACGTGCCAACGGCAGCATGACGGCTGATGTTCACCAACCTACCCGCCGTTCGACTAAGTTAATTGTGCTCGTGATTTTAACAGAACTGCACTAGCCATTGTATCCCTTCCTGCCTCCTTGCATGGTCGCTCGTGATTTGAGGTAGAAGCGAAAAAAAAGTAGCGACATCTCCGTCGATCGGCTGTTTCTTCCGTTACGGAAATTCCTCTATGTTGGTTGTCAAAGTTTGTTACTGTTGATAAAGGGGATTACAGATAAATTTTTTTCTAAATTACCCTTCAGAAGGTACTATATATACTCGTTATATTTTGAGCCGTAAAAACACTAATTTGCAAAATCTAATAAAACCATCGATCTCTAGGATGGGCACTAAATATAAATGTACAGTATCCATGTATGAATATAAGGTTGGTCAATTAATGATCAAATTGTATACCTGGTTGGGAGCAATGGCGGGCTGGGAACGAGCCACATGCACATGTCGTCGTCCCATCCTTGAGGCAGCCACTCGACGAATTTGACCTTGCCGTCGACGAGGTTGTACCTGAAGACGCAGCACCGATTCCGCGCCATGTCCCACGCTCCTCGTCCTTGTACAACAGGTAGGCGCACGTACCCGACGCTCACGTCGTCGCTGCCCAGCCGCGAGGCTTCCACGGCGAAGCTGTTGGGCCACCCAGGAACAGCACGCGGTCACCAAAGCTCCTCCCGTGCTTCCTCACCCACTGCATCGTCTTCTGGTCGGCGCCTCCGGCCGCCTCCAGCGCGTGCACGGACACCCTCGCCGCACTGATCCGGATACCCCGTTCGGACTTGCACCGACACCCACAGCCAGCTCGCCGCGGGACTCGAGGACGTACATAGCTGTACTTGTAGAAGTACTCATCGGGCCCGCCTGGCGGGATCAGCATGTCGTCGACGACGGCGCCGTACGTTGCCGTCAGCCGCGCGGCCGGGGATCTCGCGGAGCAGGTCCAGCGGAAGGTCGGGCCACCGGGACCAGCGGGGTGGCGACCTCCAATACATGATGGCGGCGCATGCATGCAGAGATGGAGACGCCTGCAGCCTGTGATATATACGTACGGTGAGGATCATTTTCAACTATATTATCTTTTAAGAGTGTATGATCCAATGATTAATTAGATAGTTGCATATTTTAGAAATTATGTGTAATTTTAGTTTTAGAAATGTACAACTGAATAGAATTGAGCAATTACACATTTTCTATACCTAAATTGTACATTTTTTTATGCAACTTAAACACAGAGAAATGCAACTAAGAAATATCAATTCCGTATCTTTTTTTTCGTCCAGTCATCCACATTCTTTCTCTCTCTCCTCCGATGCATCACAAACAGCAAGGCAAACTTATATGGTTAGGTTTTTCTATGGAAGCAAAAAACCATGCATAATCTTGTCAACAACATACATATTCCTTAAACCAATTCAACAAGAGAATTTGGATCACATCCATTTGGATTATTCTACCATTCAAGCATTCAGTTCAATAACCATACAAATGTGAACCAATAATCAAAAATGAAATTAGGATCATTCCACCATCCAACCATTTGGTTGCAGAAAACAATTTAGGATTATTCCACCATTCAAACTTCGGTTAAGGAAACAAAAAAATTCCATCATTTCACTAATTGCTTATCCGTCTAACTGCGTACGTTGCATGGAGTTATTTGCTAACTAGCTGATGCAAATTAAGTCACAACGTACGGTCAACTGTTGGAAACGATTATCTGCAGCCATCCGCACAGAAGTTTTTCGATATAGCAGCTTGTACGACATATGTTTCTTCTTAGCAAGCATCATGATCTGAATTAACTGTGTGGTCACGCACTATAGAGCTAACGTACGAGTGTACCGCATATGCAGGTCGTCTAGATGGACTGCTTAATTTGAAGCAAGCGCCTTTTGTTCTGCTGCATATACATATAGCTAGCTAGCTGTCGGTTTGAGTGGATCAACTGTTGATCAGCTATATATATATGTTGGAACAGAGCATGCAGTTAGCCAGCAGTGTACACGTACGGCCACCATATAAAGCTAAGCGGATCGGTCGGATTAATTGACCATGTATAAGTACATACATTCTCTCTCTTAATTATTTGGAAATTAATTAGTTGTAACAGTGCTAGCTAGCCTGGAGCGTGCTCGATCGATCTATCGGGACCCATGCATGGATTGCCAGCCGTTTCGAATCCTTTGAGCTCATTGGGAGCTAAAAATTGTGCACTACCCATAGAACTTACGGCTGAGAAATGAGAGGCACTAGGCAAATATTTCAAAAATACTTCCTCTGTTTTACACTACTTGCTTGACATTTTTGAACTAAAAATATATGCTAGAATACTCATCGTTCTACGCATGAGTGTCCCTACATACTCTAATTAACTTATTGTTTGTGTAACTGAACACCAGTCATACAAAATTCTTAACTCACCCCATCCACATGATCATGAGGGGCATTTTTTTTCATCTAGAGCATCTCAAGTAAACTATTTTTTAGCTCATTATTGGGAGAAGAAAGAGAGCACAACTCCGCTCTCTAACAAGTTATTTCTTCACCTTTTTACTAAGACCCATAAACTCCTAAAAAAAATTGGTGGACCACACTTGAAGAAATATTTAGAACCTTCAACAAGAAAGTTGCTTGTTTCTAGCTTATAGGTATTAGCAACAAATCTATTTCTTGTTTAAGAAACAGTTTCGTTCTCTCTTTTTCTATTCTCTTCTCTATATTATCAAAATACTAATATGGTATCCACTAAGAAATTGCTTAGATGTAATATTGAAGATGCAGAGTAGAAAAAATTGCCTAGGCATCGAGGAGGTGGGAGGACCTCGTTGTAATTAAAAGGCCCGCCTCAGATAGCAAATTACTAATAAGGACTTCAATTTTCTTTCACTTTTTTGAAACTTACACCTGAAACAAATTTGAAATACTGCCGTTCTCGATTAATCAATCCGATTGCTCATTGCCACACATTTCGAAGAGCACGTGACTGTGGGTCAGAGAGAGATGGAGAGGCACTGTGCATGCATGCAGGGACCAATCAATGGAGTTGCGGAAAAGGAAGCAGATGGAATCGATGTTTGTTGCGCAACAGCGGATCAGGCAGCTGGTTCTCGCGTGTACACATACCTACACTACACAGGTGATGATCAGGTGTTGATACATACTTGGGTTCGAGCATATGTGACAATTAAGCAGAGTACGTACGGCGTGTATCGCTCAGACACTCACGCCATGAACAGTTGAATCACGAGACAGCTAGCTGCTACCGCGAGGAAGAGCGATCTTGCACATCTGCCAAAAACCGTCCTTTTTGCCTCGGAAAAGAAAAGAGTGGCATCTTTGTTTATTCGGTTGAGTTGGATGCGCACGGTGCTACAAATATGCGGTGGACGATTTCTTTTTAAATATATTTTTAAATGTCAGAACCAAAATATGAATTGAAAAAATTACAGAATTAGAAGCCTGTTAGCTCGCTGTTGGCCGCCTGCACACTATCGGCCAGCCGTTGACCGACAACGATCCCAATAGGCCAACGTTGGCCAACCAGAGACCGACAAGGGACAACCATTTTGGACGCGAAGACTTCACGGCCGTGTCTGGCTGTTTGGACCTAAACAGCAACTATAGGCCGATTGGCGCCAGTCGGCCAACCATAGGTCAATCAACCTTAGTCGGCCATCCGGCCCAGATTTATTTTATGCAAAAATCTAAAAATAATCAGATTATGAGTTGACTTTGAGACTATGAAATTTAAATGCTTAAAAATAGAGCATACGAAAATTATGAGAAAGTATTGTAATTTTTGGCCGTTTTAGCCCCCCGGGCAATTGCAATGCCAAAAATGGTCCCCTCTGAGACCCAAGCCAAAAATGTTACCGTGACGGGGCGGACAGATGACGTGTGTGAACTATCACGCACCCGGGCGGCAACGGCTACTATTGCGCCCCAGGCCCACGACAGTGCTGAACAGGTCGAGAAAAACTTGAAGACGAGTTTATGAGTCACATGGCACGAACTAAGATGCATATTATAAAAAAGAAAATGCTAATAACCTACTCTACTCGCTAATCGTGGACATCTCCCTAGTTAGGTCCTCCTCGGACTCCCTGTCCACGGGCTCGGTGCACCATCCTCTGTGCCCTCTTGCAAAAGTCTAACGTCGTAAATGGAGTATGGCAACCATCATATGGTGTCCTCTACCAAATAAGGGCTCATCTAGCTAGGGTGGTGCGGGTTGGGTGTACTGCGTGCATGGTGGTGGCGACCAAGACGGGTTGTCAGAACCTCCCCCGTGAGGTCTAACACTCAAACTTGTTTGGTATAAAGGTTAAACTTAGTATCAAATATCAAAACTCTATTACAAAAGCACTAATAAAGATGTACCTGGTGTCGGCATCATGCAGTATAGCCATGGTGTGGCCTGAAGGTACACCAGCTGCTCCAACGGAAACAATTGGCTCGTTCACTGGTGGTGTTGCTATTAGGACAACCTACCCGCCTACGTAGGTCTTGATAAACACTGTTGTGTAAGCTGGTGGTGGTGGTAAGTCAAACAAGTCTACTGTGTAGACTGTTTAGGAGGGAGGTGAGCTCCACGTCCTCCCTAGAACCTGGCCACGTCAGAAGATCAGCTGCACGTAAGAGCGTCCAACAACCTCCGGCTCCAATTATTGATACAAGAGAACACCGAGGAGTCATCTCTCCTTATTTGTGATGAGATCGCCAAAGTGGTCCTGACCTCGTCATAAATGTTGCAGGCCAACTTCGAGTCTCCTCAAGTCCTCCTCATCATTACTTTCTTCATTCATCAACCTCCTCATCTTCGACAATATCAGTTTGATCTTCCTGCTCTATAGCCTCCACTAACTGTTCGAAATCCCTTCATCTGCCTGCCCAGTAGGAACAAGATTATGTCCCATTCTTCTAGGAACGTCTACTTCTCAATGATCATCTACTTCAGACTGACTACTCTAGATAACCGCTTCCTCTTCTTGGGCCGGTTAACTACTCTGACCTCTTTCGTAGTCATTGCCATGTGCCCTCCCGCCCCCTCCCCCCATTGAATCATTCACAATTGCGTACACCAATGCCACTAGATCTGAATTACGAGCCCTACACACTCTTAGCCAAGATCTCCATTCCTTCATGCTTTCAAGAGGCATCAAATAATAGTGCACGTTTGTGCAAAACATGGTGAACATTGCTTGAATGCAGACACTAACTTATCAATATCAAGAGTGAAACTACATATGAACCAGTATTTCCCTTTTGTAATGTTTCACGCCTCTACATTTTGCAGAGGTAAGTTAGTATAGTTGAAGGCATTAAGATCAACTCTAGACGGGTTTATCCTAACTTCTCCAGGACCATAGGAAACTTTAAATTTCACTTGTTTTGGCATACCCGCCATTCGTAACATCATTGTTAAAAAAATTACGTACATACCACCTCATAATATAGCTACCACTTTATAATCATCTAGGTTGGCCCAAAAATTTACGAAGCCGTACTAAACCTAGGTCATAAATTATATATCTATAATTATATATATACTACAGTATTCGGAATACAATATAACACGAACTTTAAATCTAGCGCTCCATAATTTTATTTCCAATGCTAAAATATTTATTTCAATAATTCTAATAACGACTAATACACATGATATGAATAAACATATAAACATAAGCATGCACATATTTAATTAATGTTCATACACTAATTATTTTATAAAACTAAATAAAATATAAACAGAAAGAATTACCTCTCGCATGCACCTATGAGAGTTCTCACCCTCCTCTCCTCTCTCTCTCTCTCCACCATGCAGCCTCACCCGCGCCACCGTTGCACTCTTTCTCCCACACCATCGTACTCCCCGCTCTCTCTCTCTCTCCCTCTCTCTATTCGCCTATCGGAGGCTGACGGGGCTGGAGTCGCGCGACTTAAGCCAACTGGCCCCTGTTGGCTAGCGGTTGGGAGGCAAACAGTCGCCAGTTAGCCTCTCGTAGGGGGATTGGCCTACCTATTGGCCGAACAAGCGTCGTAGTCAGCTGACGGCTGGTCGATAACACCCAATCAACCAAGCGCAAGCCGACAAGCTCCTAATTCTACGAATTTTTCAATCCATCCTTTAATTCTCACATTTCTATGAAAATATATATTTAAACTGCAGTGGACATCGATCATTGCTAACTCCAAGTATTTCTTTGCCTTGGATGGTTGGTTTTTTGCTGTATCCTTTGAAAAATCGCACGCACAGTTTGCAAAATACCGGTTGCTGTTGGCGTTGCGTCCCTGACGTGTGGCCTGTGAAGCCACCTGTTAGTCTCACCACGCGTAAATTGTTCTAAGATGCACTAGTTAGCAGAAATCGAGCTAGGGAAGAAGAAAAAAGGTCCCTTGTACATGCATAGGCGTCATTATGGGCAGAATGAGTTGGTAATTTAACAATCGGATAGCTGAAGAATTGGGCCTTGCAGTGTCTGCTAACTAGTGCATCTTAATAACCAGCTTTGCAGCCCGGACAGGTGGCACAGGATATTTTGTGTCTGTCCCCACCGTTCGGGGCCCACATTTCGGTCTATCTACACTGAACAGGTCGTTGACCATGGCCCAGCGAAACGGTATGCATTTGCATGCACGATTATCCTTTGTTGCATCCTGTGTTCCTGCGCCTACTAGTATCGGTTACCTACCTTTTGAATAAACACAATCAAATTTCTCTACCCTGTATGGGTGGTATATAGAACATATTTAGATTGTTCATGGGAAAACAGTATCCTTAAATTTGGCATGCAAAATATTTTCACAATAACGTAATTTTACACAAAAAAAAAGTTACTTACATATTTGTTTGAAGGAAGTAGCTATACGAGTTGCACATCAGAGATTATAACCATGTTCAAAACATTATCTATTTATAACTAGAGGAAGTCTTTTTTCATTTCATAAAAATATATATTTATATTTATGTATAACACACGCTCTATTTATATACCCTATGCCACCATGTCTGTACGTCCATTAACATGAATGATTAGAAACCGGGGACTGACCCTAGTGACACCCTTACTCTCAACAATAGGCCAGAGAGATATACATAAGAATCACTACGGTGAATATTATAATCACTCATCTCGTTTAAAAGAAAAACACTTAGCTAATTGATGAATAATGTCTCCGTCGACCTTGGTCTCTCCTTTCTTTCTTTCTACCTATCCATTCCCATTCTAGCCTCCAATATAATAGGGTAGGGATTTAAGGGCGCTTGCATAGAGGCGCTTTAGAAGGATGCCTTGGTTTATCTTTTAAAGGCTTTTTTAAAGAAAAAGCCTCAAATAAACAAAGTTTTTGTGGCACTTCAGAAATAAATGGTACAATCTGTTAAGTCCCATACTACTTAGCGAAGAACAATTGCACGTATTTAAGAGGCCAAACTGTGCACCATTCTAGAAAGAGGTTGTTGACAGGAGAACGTGGTGTGCGGGGTTAATGTACCATCACAGGTTGTGCGGCACGAAGATGAAAGATCGTTGTGCTAGACACACTCACGAGAGAGGCGTACCGACGAACATAGGCTTTAGTTTTTTAGGTTGTTGAATGTCGTTTTATGAAAACGCCTAAAAAAGTTATATCTTTGGAGGTGGTTTGGAAAATCACTTGACAAGACTTTTGCCGTCTAGACCCTGCATTTTTTTAAAGGGATTTTTATGACAATGCCACTAGTCTCAGCTGCAATTCGTTTTATGCCATTGCTTTTGGGGTATTTATGAAAATGCCACTAGTCTGTTAGTTCAATTTTCGTTTTTGTCCTGTACAGCCATTACCGTTTGGTCAAAGGTTGATAGCCAATTTTGATTCCGAAAATGCCCTTCTACTGACCCTGCCCTTTCCGAGCTGGAGGAGGGTGCTCGGGGGCAACGGCCGGTCGGTGGAGGGCGGGAGGTCGGTGGGGGTCGGTGGCGGAGGGCTCGGGACGGTGGAGCTCGGTTGCGGGCCGGGAAGGAGGAGGGGGCTCGGACCGACGGCCGGTGGAGGACGGGCGGCCGGTCGAGGTCGGTGCCCGGCCGAGATCTGTGGGCTCGGGACGATGCTCGGATGGAGGAGGCGTTGAGGAGGGGCGGCGCTCGGACGGTGGAAGCCGGCGGCGCTCCGGATCTGGCGCGGGCGGATGGGCGCGCTCGAGCGCGGCCACGGGGGAGGGAGGATGGCGTCGGGGCCGGAGGAGGAGGAGGGCAGGGGAGCGGGGGCCGGTGGCGACGGGATCTGGCCGCTGGCGGAGGAGGGCAGGGGGGCGGGTGGAGGCGTATCCGCCCGCGCTCGAGCGCGGCCACGGGGGAGGGAGGATGGCGGCGGGGCCGGAGGAGGAGTAGGAGGGCAGGGGAGCGGGGCGGTGGCGGTGGCGGTGGCGGCGGGATCTGGCCGCTGGCGGGGCAGGGGGGCGGGTGGAGGCGCGGGTGCGGGGGGGGCTTTCGGGAGAGAGGAGTGCGGGGTGAGGGGCCGGAGGGCACGCGGTGGCAACCGGCCGTAATTACTCCCTCAAGCCGGAGGGTATTTTAGGAAACAAAATAGGGCAACCAATGGTAACTGCTCTAAATGGCAAAAACGAAAAAGGAACTAACAGACCGATGGCATTTTCATAAATACCCCAAAAGCAATGGCATAGAACGAGTTACAGCTGAGACTAGTGGCATTGTCATAAAATTCCCTTTTTTAAATGGCTTGAAAGAAAAGATGTGTTTTTAAACTTTGGAGGCGTTTTGAAATGCTTTTCAATGCCTAACATGTTGTGGTGCTCTCTTCTTCTCTTCTATCATGGCGACGCTTTGCTCCACATGCCTCTATCCTCGCTTGGCAACAAGCTTTGCAACCCTCCTCTTCCACCACCTGTAGCGGTGATGCAATCGTAGGTTGCCACCGACCGTCATTCCTCTAGATCCTGGACAGGGTTATAGGCCCCTTGACAAAGAAAAACCATATCATGTTTGTTTTCTTGGATCTAGAAAGTTTTAACTAGTACACTAGAATAAACTCAACGGTGATTATTATTTACTTAATAGGACTAGCCCTCTTTCGATGGTTAAGAGAAGAACATTCTGATCGCCAATTATCGTCAGGTTGTTTTCAGGTTGGGTGGATAGGTACTTCTCTAGGGAAGCACTGCAGTGCAAGCCACCCCTAATTAACATTATCCTCTATATCATTTTACAAATTAATTATTAATGAGTACATACGACCTCTTTTCGCATGCTACATAATTTTATTTAGAAAATGCTATATATGTGTAGTTTGATTTTTTGCTTTTTGTAAGAAGAGTTTTCATTGAATGAAAGAAAATATTTTCGTTGCACAGAAAAATTGTCTCCATTGCACAAGATTTGTTACATGAAAATATCATATTGTATTGGTTCAAAAAGTTATTGCAGCTGTTTTAATTAGAAAATTTTCCATAGATATCTCTAGTCCTATTTATTTTATTTTATCCAGCGTTGACAATGACTAGTGTTGTACTACACACGCCCGATCGAGTTGTACGTAGTACAACCCTCACAAAGTCAGCACCTGTACTGCGCTGCGCGCAAGTGAAGGAATAACAACAGCGAGAACTAGCTTGCATTTTCACACATTTATTTTATCTTTCTCGATCTGAAAAATATCACTTCGCGCACATCACCAATGATCCAAGCGTTCAACTGAAGAGTAGATATATACATACCTATGTAGCGCAAGGGCACACACCTCCCAAATAGTGGCAAGATGATGCCTAGGACGATGAGGACGACGATGCTCATTTGCACCCTGCTACTGCTCCTCTCGCTGCTGTGCTTCCAGCAGGCGAGCGGCCATGGCGGCATCGACCACGGCGACGACGACCACGACGATGGCGATGCTTCACCAGCTGCCGACGGATCCAGCCGCCGGTCCAAGGGCCTCATCGCCGTGAAGGTGTGGTGCCTGGTGATCCTCCTAGTGTTCACCTTCCTGGCCGGCGTCTCCCCCTACTTCTGCCGCTGGAACGAGGCCTTCCTCCTACTCGGCACGCAGTTCGCCGCCGGGATCTTCCTGGGGACGGCGCTCATGCACTTCCTGGCCGGCTCCACCAGCACCTTCCACGCCCTCACCGACAACCCCTACCCGTTCTCCTTCATGCTCGCCTGCGTCGGGTTCCTGCTCACCATGCTCAGCGACTGCGTCGTCGCCGCCCTGGCCGAGAGGCAGCAGAAAGTCAACGAGGACGCGGCCGAGGAGGAGGCGGGGCTCGGCCGGAAAGAGGAGGGCGGCGTGGGTGCGTCGGCGGCGCACCCGATGCTGATGACGACGTCGTCGTTCGAGGACGCCGTGCTGCTCATCATCGCGCTCTGCTTCCACTCCGTCTTCGAAGGGATCGCCATAGGCGTTTCAGGTCAGCATGCACGACTATTCCTCAGGCGACTGATTTTTTTTATTTTGGACCGTTGGATCGAGATCGAACGTCCCGCGCGTTGTCTTCCACCTCCGGCCGTGGCTCTCTCTCCCGACTGCCTCTCTCTCTCTCTCTCTCTCTCTCTCTCTCTCTCTCTCTCTCTCTCTCTCTCCTCTCTCTCTCTCTCTCTCTCTCGACCTCCGACGGCTCCGCCGCCGTCATGTCCGGCGGCCACCGCCGCCGGATCAGGCCTCTCCTCTAAACCCGACGGCCGGTGCAGCTTCAACTCCGGCTCCGGCGACACACCCCCCCACCCTAAACCCTAACCCGGCGGCCTCCGGTGATTCGGCCTCGTCTCCGCACGGCGCCGCCGCTCCGCGTCGTCGTCGGGCTCCGGCTCGGCGACGCTAACTCGTCGGCCTTGCTCGCCTCTGCCTCGCCGTCGCCTTCGCCGCCGCTCCGCGTCGTCGCCGGCTCTAGCTCGGCGCGTGCTCACCCTCACCATCGTCGCCTACTCCGGCTCGCTTGCGACGCCCGGCTCGGTGACCGAGGTTGAAGACGACTGAGATTTAAAAAAATCTTAGTCGACTGAGGAATAGCAAAACCATAATGTTATTTGTACAAACTTACAGTAGCTGTTCAAATCCATAATTCACTAGCAAAAGAGAATTAGTGTGTGTGCTGGAGATGAAATTAAGGGCCACTTAACATGATAATCTAGGCAAGAATTATATAAAGCATTTGATTAATTTCATTTCATGTAAGAATGACGATCTGTAGGAAATGGATAGCTTGTTTGGTTTCCAGATAAGTTGGACAATACCAACATTGTTCATGCAGACTTGCACACGTGGATACCTAATTGATCTAACTTATTCAGTTCTTGAACGCGCATCTTAATCTGTGTCTTCAGTTCAGAAACTAATGCAACACTTGGTTAATATCTTCGTGCATGTACGAGTAGTATTATTATCTGTAATTCCAAAATGATTTACACGAGTAGGCCAGTAATGCATGCAAGCAGGTCATAATTATAATTAACTAATTAACTACGTACATGAGAAATAATCTGCAGCGACGAAGGGCGAGGCATGGAGGAACCTGTGGACGATCGGCCTCCACAAGATCTTCGCGGCGGTGGCCATGGGCATCGCGCTCCTCCGCATGATCCCCAAGCGCCCGTTCCTCATGACGGTGGCCTACTCGCTGGCGTTCGCCGTGTCAAGCCCGGTGGGCGTGGGCATCGGCATCGCCATCGACGCCACCGCGGAGGGCTCGGCGGCGGACTGGACGTACGCCATCTCCATGGGCTTCGCCACGGGGGTGTTCGTCTACGTCGCCGTCAACCACCTGATGGCCAAGGGGTACCGGCCGCAGCAGCCCAGCTACTTCGACAGGCCCATATTCAAGTTCGTCGGCGTGCTCCTCGGCGTCGCCGTGATGGCCGTCGCCATGATATGGGACTGATCGGCTGGCCATGACAGAGCTCGCTAGCTTGCACTGCATAATATGGCGAGCTAACCTGTGATCCCAGTTTAATCAATACCATACTGCATCGTTTCAGCGTGCTTTAATTCTTCAACATGCGTGGTATCTGCTCGTGCATGCATGCAAATAGTGCTTTGGGTTTGTGTGGCATGGCGCACACATGTATGTATGTGGTTTTTACGCGTGGTACTTTGGATTGTTTGTGTGTAAGATCATGTGGAGGTCACTCCTCTTCAGGTGAGGTGATGAAATAATTGAAACTTATGAACTTATGTTTGTGGAGTTCGCTACTGGAAAGTTTGCACAATCTGGCCGTTTCAACGGGTCTATCCGTCTATGTACCGGCGGAGACGATTGACAACCGTAACACTCAAAACTTTCTGCTCCGGTGGAGGCTCGATGCTGGGGTTGAAGAACATAGTGATTGGAAGAGGAAGATGGAGCATAAGGGAGGAACTACACGGCACTATTAATTGGAGCAATTTTCCCGCGGATCATCTACGCAGCTAACAAGTTCTGTATCGGTGGAACATTAACCAAGAGACCTGTAACATCCCCCTTTTTATTTGTAATATCCAATAGAGGCTTTCTAAAACTATCCGCATGCCCGAGAAATTTTGGAATTTCCTAGTGTTATTGCAAATTGTTAGGAATTCATGACAGTTTAATATTAAAAAACTTTTAAAAAGAAAACATCGGAACATGGATTATGGAGTGTATAAGAGCACCCAAATTATTACATCTAACTAATTGATCGAACTATGAGGAGAGAGAAAGAAATAAAAACCAGAAAAGCTTCTATTTTGGCCGAACGTAACAATCCAGCCCGTCTTCATTGATTGACCCTCTTTCATTTCCCCTCTCCTCAGTAATTCGCAGTGGCAATATTTTTTTTAACAGAAATGTTTCTTTTACACCTAAATGTTCTACTAATTCACCTCAGGCTCTTTCATGCCTGATGTGAAAAAACAAGGAATCATGGCCATTTTCAGAATAAATAAATCATGACTCTTTGGAAGCTGCAAGTATGGCAATGACAATGAAATCGACAAAGACACTAGCCAATATCTTTCTTCCACAAACAACACACTGAAAAGAAAACATTGCAACAGCAGTAGCACATGCACCAGCTAGACTAGAAAAGACAGAACAAATTGGTATCTTCTTCACTGGCCACCAACAGTACTCTGCAATTGCAGCTCAACAACCAGAGAAAAAACCTAAATGGCAGGACTGACTGGGACATAACCTAAATCACTGACAATCAGGGCAACAAAGGACATTGGGTTGGGCTGTTTCTGAATCAAAAATTTCTTGATTCCATAACATTGGGTAACAGTAGGAAATTTTATTTTACGCTAGCACCATAATGCAACTGCCAGATACACATATGCGATATACAGACTAGCAAATAGAGCTGAAATGGATTTGTATATATCACTATATTCTAATGGATGTTGTGCAGCTCTGCTTCACATACATAACAGATCTTGGATCTTTCTCTTCTGGAAGGAATGTCAACAGATTTGATGAAGATGAGGATATTTCACAAATGATAATCATTTGGAAACTATGAAAAGAATGTAAGGATGGTGACAATAGAATTAGGAAGAGAGCATCTAAAAAACCAGTCAAGTCATTAGGATTGTTGAACAGGATAATCAAACCTCCTGTCCCTGGTGAAGATAGCAAGAAAACAAGGATGAAAGATACCCTTGATCAGGACAATGATATCCATAGCTTGAAGCATCTCGAGTGAATTAGGCGCTAAATATCCAAATGCTTTTATAAGTACCCATAATTCTCTTGCTCATACTCTGAAATGCAACAGGAAGACCATCTTGAATATGCAAACTCAAGGAAATTTCCATTGCAACATCTCTAGATCTGCTTTATGTACAAAACATCAATTTTTACTCTACGAATGCTCTGCTTCCTTGCTCTCTTAATTCATATGTAAAACATCAAACAAAAGCAAACAGCTGCAGCTCTCCCTCATCTGATGTCATATTTCCCAAGATGTATGCAATTATCATCTGGCAATTGCATCAACATGCCCATCTTGCGATCTCCAGCTCGTGCTCCGGCTCCTCACACCACGGTTGAAAACCGAGCTCCACTCTGACCGCGAGGACGAGGCTCGAGCACTGCTCGAATGGGCATGCCCAAAGCACGCAAACATGTTGTGAAACAAGCGTCTAATGATGCCCCTTTCGGACGAACGGCTCCCTCTTGATGACCATGAGATCCTCCTCGGTGCGCCGCCATTATTGAAACCCACCATCCACCTCAGTGTAGACAACCGGGAGCTCCCTCTCAACAGCCCTCCTCCCACCAGCGAACCTCCCAACGGCAAAGCCTCCACCGGGAAGCCGCCAAATCGTCAACCCCACGGTCTCCTCCTCAGTGCCAGTCTCAGCCCCACCATTGCTGCTGTGATCGTCGGCTACCGAGTCAGTCGCCGGTGGCCTTGGCACCTCCGTCGGCATCTCGTGGCGGCACACGGGGCACGAGTTACGCAGCGCAAGCCACGGCAAGATGCAGTCCTGGTGGTACATGTGGTTGCACGGCATCTCCCTGGCCTCGGTACCTAGCTCAAAGGGGTCCTTGCAGACGGCGCAGTGGGAATCGGCGCCGACGTGGCACGCGGCGACGATGACGGTGGGCATGGACTCGACGGCGGCCTTGGACGCCGGCGGGTTATCGCAAGGGCGGACGGCGCCGAAACCGCCGGCCTCGATCTGGGCGAGCTGGTCGAGGAGCCGCTCGAAGCCGGAGCCCATCAGGAAGTCGGACATGCTCTCCGGCAGGGGGCGGAGGCCGGAGCCCGCGCCGTCGTCGTAGAAGAGCTCGAAGCTGCTGGTGGCGCCGGGGGACCTCGTCGTCGCCGGGGACAGCAGCGGAGCGCCGGAGCACGATGACGGGGTTGTACGGCGACGAGCGGTCGCCGGAGGCGCCGGCGCCGCGGCGGTTGCGGCGGGGCCGGAGTTCGGTCCCGTGGAAGGCGGGGGCGCCCGGGTCCGCGGCGAGTCGGCGGACGAAGGCAGGGCCCCTGCGCGGCGGCGGTGCGTCCATCTCCTCGAGGAAGCCGCCGTCGCAGCCGGGGCAGACCACCCCGGCGTCGGCCTCCCCACGCGGCGCCGCGGCGCGCACGAAGCGCTCGCAGCTGTAGCACCAGTAGGAGGATGCCCCCGGCGGCGCCGTGGGTGAGGGATCCATCAGAAAAAGAAAGAAAAAGTAGCCCTGAGCTTTCGCCAAAAAGACGGCGCCTTGCCGCAGATGAGATCCCAACAAAGGAAGATGAAATCAAAAAGAAAGAAACTAGATTTCTCCGGCGGATGGGAGGTGAGAGCGCGATAGAGGCAGGAAGGGGGAGGAGGAGACAGGGGTTGGGGGGGGATGAGGGAGGTGGGTGGTGGCGCTTTAACCGGCGGCGAGTAGAGCGGGGTGGGGAATAAGCGCGTGGGGAGATTGGCGTAGTGGAGACGCTTCTCCTCCACGTCAGCCTCCACTCCACTCCACGCCGTTCCGCTCCGTTCCCACTTCCCACGCCGCGTTTCTCTCTCCCTCTCCTTTTTTTTTATAATTATAATTCTTGTCCCACCTTTATTTATATTTGATTAACAAACTGTTTTCACTTTTTCATTTCCTTTCGTGGGCTGAGTTTCTTTCTCTTGGAGCAACAAGCTGACTTTTGAGAAGTTGACTTAAACTTATGCTCATCGCCTATGTCATTGTTAGCCACTACTAGAAATATTTTTAGTTATTTTTATTTTCTGCTTAGACATGTGGTATTAGATCGGTACAGAAAATAAAAGCTTAAATCACGAGACAACTTGTTACTCATTGTACTGAGTCATCTATTTAGGTACAGTTATGAAGGTCTATCAGTTGTGGTCCAAATAATAAAAAGGTCCACCATATTAACAGTCAGCTATTTTGTCTTTTTTAGAATTTCTAGCTTTTTCTATATTTTTTATTGTATTATGCTTTTACTCCCTCTGTTCTAGAATGTAAGACGTATTTTATTTGATTAAGACAAGATTTTGATCAACAATTACTCTATTAATATGTGGTTTATATGATATAAAATTAATATCATTAGATTCTTATTTAAAAGTACTTTCTTATAATTGTAACTTTGTATCATATAAACCACATATTAATAGAGTAACTGTTGGTCAAAGTCTTGTCTTAACCAAACAAAATACGTCTTACATTCTGAAACAGAGGGAGTAGTATATAGTAGATTCTGTTTAAATCCGATTAGGAGGAAAAAACATAATTGAATTACTAGTATATTTTAAATCCCATGATTCATGGGATGGTAGAGGATGGAGGCCTTTGAGCTGAGGACGACGACACCCGATTCGCAAAAAGAAACGGAATAGATGCCACAAGATGGAAGCAGGTGCCCATGATCCAAGCAAAGAAGAAAGAAAAGGGAAGACAAATAATGGCCCGTGAACTTAACGGCGAGTGAACGGCAGGAGCAGAGTCAAACGAAAACACGCTCCGACGAGGCGACGTTGGATTCGGACAGCCTGGTACATCGACCAAGATCAATAAATACCCTCTCCCTGACACCTGGGCCCCAAACTTGGACGGCCGGCTCGCAGCTGAATCCGCACGGGATATGGGCCAGCACTGTCGGAACCGGACCCACCCACACCCACCCACCTCATCTTGTCCCCTCTCCTTTGCATCGTCACTTTAATTAATAACTCATCACACTTCCTTTTGATGGAGATGATGCATTCTGTTTTTGTTGACCGGTAATCAATCATC
Organism: Stipa capillata; assembly: GCA_019208055.1. Taxonomy (NCBI): domain Eukaryota; kingdom Viridiplantae; phylum Streptophyta; class Magnoliopsida; order Poales; family Poaceae; genus Stipa; species Stipa capillata. Next base: position 237,584 of record JAGXJF010001228.1, on the reverse strand, counting down.
TCAGGTTTATTTTTCTTGAGAAACCTCGAAAAGGCAGGCAATTCCAATACTGTAATTTATATAGAAAATGAGAATTTCTGCAGTTTAGAAGAAAAATCGGGCTGAAAACTTTATATGAAGTTTATTTTTAGATGACTTGTACTCAACTTTGCGTCAAGAGAATGGATGTTTAATTTTAGTGGAGGAGTATTCGGTAATTAGGAAATTGATTCCACATACGTGAGTACCTACTTATTCTAGGCCGAACTAATTAGCTATAGCTGTGTCGTCAACCTCCAAAGTAAAATAATCGTCGCTCGCGATGTGCGACTTCAAACTTAGCCTTATTTTCCAGGAACCTACCGTGATCGGCCATGCACTTTTTTCTGTTCTCTGGCACTGTATAGATTCTAATCGATCGATCGGGAGTTGACCCTCTCACACGCACGTGCTACGCTACCGCTTGCAATGGGCACTGCACTGCACGTACGTGGATCCTGCAACACTGCAGCCAAATTGCCCCAAGAACCATCCAAATCCATGACACCATCTACATGCATGCATGCATGCCCGGCCGGTCGCTTAAGTGTCTAACCACATGCAAGTTTAAGCTATGAAATTAACTAATTATTGTTAAATCGCGCGCCTATCTAGTCCTAAAATTAACAAAGGAAGAAGGTTCCCCGTCCTGTTGCAATTGCAACTACTACTAGCATGCATGTAGATGATCTCGCGCGATAATGTAATCTGAAATGCACATGTCGTTGCTCTTCGGAACGTACGATATATTCCAATCAATCCATCAATTACTGAATATATAATATGGTTATTGTTCTCTTTATATACAACGGCATGACATGTTCAGGCTTAGTCGTTGGATCATAAATTAAGGGCAACTGGCCTCGCAAATTTGTACAGCTAGCTTGGCTGAGGGGGTGGGGGGGGGACACTAAAAGTTAGCAGTACAAAAACTTGATCTACTTAATTTGTTGAGACGTACGTAAAACAATATTAATTAATTAGTTGATTGCATCATTACAATAGAGATCGATTGTGTTGTCTTGTCCAGCTAGCCCTGCTGATTGACTGAAACTTAATTTCGTAAGCTCTAACTAATGGATACAAACAAGCGATATATATTTACTTTAGTCAGTCACGCTTGGTGAATATATAACCCATACATGGATGCAATATATATGCATGATGCATCGTACTGAATCCGTGGCTGACCACCGCAGCACAAGCAGGTGTACAACCCAATTCTCATGTAATTATTCCCATCTGTTTTCGCAAAAGTCATGGGATTATTCCCTGTCACCATTCGAGGCATTATGTTGTGCTGCGCTATATACGTACGTGAGTTGTCCTATCCTCTCCTTTCGTCAGGATCGATTGATGCTGGGCGGAAAGCATGCAGCCGCCTCATATCCTCCACTGCAATCTCGCACTTCACGTTTTTCTAAGGACATGTGTAAAATTAGTTTGTGATTCTTCGATTTCTTCGTATCTATCCATCTATTATATATTAAAAGCAGAATACAATAAAAAATATAAAAAAATTAGAAATTCTCACAAAAAAAGCAAAACATCTGATCGTTAATTTGGTGGACCATTTTATTACTAGTAGACCACAACCGATAGATCTTCATAACAGTACCTAAACATATCACAGCCAATAGATCTTCACAACTGCACCTAAACAGATCATAGCTGATAGATCTTCATAATTGTATCTAAACAGATCACATCTGATAGATCATCATAACTGTACCTAAATAGACGGCTCAATACAATGCCTAATAGGCCAACTCGCGATTTGAATTTTTATTTCCTGTACTGATATAATATCACACGTACAGGTAAAAAACATAAAGATAATTAAAAACGTTTCCCGCGCAATTGCGCGGGACACTGTGCTAGTTAGAAATAACTTCAAAATAAGTTATTTCCTAAACTGACTCTACGTGAAGAATTATCATTAGTTGCAGCAGAGTATAGACAATGAGGCTGACTCTAGAGTTTCTATTCTTTGTAGAGTCTAACACTTTACGAAGAGTTACTTTTACTCTCTCCTTCTCCTCCTTTGCCTGGTATGTATAGAGCGTTGCTGCGGTTGCTTTTGGCTTCTCTTCTTTACCACATTCTGTGGAGCAAATGTTGGGGTATGGTTACTGTCGACGATTGGTGAACCACCGATCTTACAGTAGTCGTGAGACAGAGATACTTGTTGTTGGGTAGGGACCCCTAGGACACAAGGCAAAGCGATCTGACGACAAGGAAACACCCTTTTTATACAGGTCCGAGCCTCCCTCTGGATAACAACCCTACGTCCTGTTCATATATATTGATCAGGGAATATCTTACAAAGGATATGTATGTTAGTGGCTATTCTAGACCTAATCGGAGGCTACTTCAACTAGTTTCGCGAGGCTTGACTCCTTCGAGGCGGCGGGTCTTCTCGTGGGAATCGCTGGGGCTTCTGGATGGCTTCAGGTTTCAGGCTTCTTGGATCTAACTTGACATCTTGGGACTTGAAAGACTTGTCCTCCCTTATGGGATTGCTGATCCTTTTATAGGGGGCTCCCCGAGTCGTACCGGACATGGGCTTATGCCCGAGTAGAACTCTGGCTTCCTTAAACGTTAAGACTGACTTCCTAGTTTAAGGGGTGTCATTCCTCCTTACGGGGGGTTACCTTATCTCCTGGGGATCCTTACCGGATACATATTCTTATTCCAATAGTCCAGAGAATCGTATACGGATACCTCCTCGTATACAGGATACTATACTATTCATCGTCAAGCCCCCATCAGTACGTGAAGTGAGGTCATGACTGTTCTGTAGGAAATCTGCCCTTTTCAGGAAGCAACGCTGAGTAGGCGAAATCGAGTACTTTGTTGACAGCATCCCCGAGTAGGCACTATCTCTACTGGGTAGTAGCGATATCCTTGTCGGGATAAACCTCCATGTAGTCCAAGGATTTCCTGGGCTAGCTTGCCCGAGAAGTATCTTTGATTTAATCTGATCTGTCGATCACGGACACGCGTTTGCCTATAGATTTCTGGGAAACCGAACCGTCGTGGTGGAATTTTCGCGTGGTGATGAAGAATCTTTTCTTTTTCTGTGCTACTGTTTAGCTCTCTTTTCCTTGAGGATGCTGATACACCTTCTTCTCCGACTAGGTTGTCCATCCGTCCGACCAGAGCTACTACCAGGGCTGCTGTGGGTAAGGAGACTTCTGCGGCGGGCCAGGCGCAGCCCCCGGTCAAGAAGGTCAAACCCCCAATGCCGGAGCCGTCGGTGCCCGAGGACGACGACGCTTGCTCCCTGCTACAGGTAATCAAAGGAGTCAATAACCAAAGGTCAATGTACTCGGTACTAATCTTGTTGTTTTGACAGCGCGCCCTTTCTCGGGTTATCCCGTTGCGAGGCGAGCTCGAGGAGCTGAAAAAAACGCCTCGAGGAGTCCGAGAAGAGGCGGGCGGAGAGCAAGGCCGAGCTCCGGGTCGTGAAGGCCCTTGAAGCTGATCTACCGGCTGGCGAGGAAGAGGAGCTCCTTGATGTTGTACAGGGTGTGGCTGATACTTTTGCGGACCGTATCCAGGCACCTAGTCTGCCTAAATAACTTTGTAATACATTGTGATTAGTAACTGTGTTTTAATCAGTGTGTTTTTATTTTCTGAAAACCTAAACTCTACTGCTCTACGAATGTTTTGTTGGACGCGAGGGTTCTCGTAGACTTAGTCAAACTTTGTGTCCACTTTCCTTGACTTAGGCTTACGAGTTGTGCCGTATGCCGCTGACTACGATCGACCAGGCCTTAGGTTTAGTCGGATGGAGGTCTCATTGGCTCCTCGTCATCAGTAAACGCGATAAGGGGTCTTCGTACAGTCTATCATGGCCATAGTAGTAACTCATGTTCCCTTGTCACAGGGATATTGAACGCTAGTTAGTAAGTTCCACGTTTACCCTGTTGGTGACAACATTGCACTCTATCCATGACGCATTCTGTTCAAAGTAGTCGGGGATGAGGATAAGCAAGCGTGTTCTGTTGGCCTAGTCATATTCGCACCTTCTCTTCTTCCTTTACTCGTGGTCGGGGAACGTTACTACGGAACCAGGGAGCTTAGTCGACCAGGCCTTAGGTCTAGTCAGGTGGGGGGCTCAGTGGCTTCCCGTGACACATGCAGACATGTTAAGGGGTTTCCTCGCATCCCTGACGGTTGCAGCGCGGAACCCTTTCCCCTTGTGCAGGTTGAATCGTTGGTACATTTTTTTCTTGCCTGATGCCACATACTTATCCAGCCCCCGACTGTCTTATTTGAGAAGTTTCTCGGATAGGCAGTCTGAACAAATAAATATCGAACTAGGAACTTAATATTTAAAAAACTGTGAACTGACTAAAGTATCATTTGCAAGCTACTGTAAGAAAAAACTGTTTAGAAAAAATTAGAAATAAAACATCATCCCCTCGTCTCGAGTTTGTCATTGGTTGCTCTAGAGACTCTCGTGCTCTTGTCGTGACCCGCTGAAAAAGCTTGTCGAGTGCGCGTGTTGGGCGGTGGCGCCCGGAGCGTCTTATCACTGGCTTGTTCGTAACTTGACGACTTGAGGTTGGAGCTAGCGCAACCTGAGACAAACTGGCTTTCGGAGAGGTGATGACTGTGTGATCTTACCGAAGGTGTTTGCATGAGAAACTCTCTAAGGGGACTCGACTATCTCTTTACTGCTAACTCGAGCGACCTGGATCGGACGACTTCTCATGTGGAACCGTTGTCCTGCTGAGGAGAAAGCCCTTTTTGCTCCAGTTCCAAACTAGTCGTAGGACCTGCTCTTCGACTAGGAGGGGGTGTTTTCCGTAGTCGTCGCTCATAGTTGCGGTAGAGGTCTTGCTGACGCGGGGTGCGTGCAGCGGCGTCGGAATCTGCTTCCCTACTCGAGAGTTGATGCTTTTCTGCGAGGTCGAGGCTACGCTTGCCACAGAGTATTGCTTTCTGAGGGGAGCTCTTTATTGTGAGGACACCCTTTGGGCCGGGCATCTTCATGCATTGGTAGGCGTAGTGCGTTGCTGCCATGAACTTGGCCAGAGTTGGGCGCCCTAAGATGGCATTGTATGTCGTCTCGAAGTCGACTACGTCAAACAGGATCTTCTCTATTCAGAAGTTCTCCGGTGTTCCGAAGGTAACCGGTAGTGTGACTTGCCCGATCGGCGTAGCCGATGAGCCTGGGACGATACCGTAGAATGTCTGTGTCACTGTCTGGACCGATGACCGTGGTATTTGTATCACATCGAGGGCTTTTGCGAATAGGATGTTGAGGGAGCTCCCTCCATCTATGAGCACCCGGGCCACTCCGCAGTTATTGATCGTTGGTTCGACAACGATCGGGTATCGTCCTAGTCGATCACAGTTCTCAGGGCAATCGGTTTGGTCGAAAGTGATCGTGACCTCCGACCACTTGACCACCCGAGGGACTCGCGGTATACTCGCGAAAACTTCTCGGGCAATCGCCTTGTCTTGCCTCTTCGACTCGTAGGAAGCCGAGCCCCCGAATAAATACTCGATCGCTCTGACATGCCCCTGGAATGGCTCAAGGGCGGAGTCATCGTCGGAAGTCGTGTCCCGGCTGTTGTTTGCGACCTGTGGGCTCTCCCTGCGGAACTTCTCTCTTTCTTCCTTGAGGTACTTCTTGAAGATGCGGCACTGACGGAGATCATGCGAATCGGTCTGGTGGAAATCGCACCAGAGTTTTCCTCTCTTGTCGGAGGAAGTCGTCTGCTTATCCTTGGTGCGCGGTCGCCACGTATGTTTCTCGGGGAGATCGGCCAATACCTCATCGGCTTTAGATCTCTTCTCCCTGTTCCCTCTGGGGGATTTCTTCTTGTGCTTCATTTTCGTTGAGTTGTCTCTGGTCCAGAGGGGAGACCTGGGCAACATGTTCTGTTGCTGCTTGATGTAATGTAGGGGTTCCTCTGCACATGCAGCCTTTTCGGCTAGGTCCATCAGCTGTGCCATTGTCTTTAGAGGATACATGATCAGGTCGTGCGTGCACATCTCGTTCCTGCCGCCTCGAACAAAGGCGCGGATGACGTCCGAGTCTATTATTTCAGGGATAGTGTTGCGAACAGCACTAAACCGCTTGGTGAAGTCTCGGAGGGTCTCGTTTGGGCGTTGGACAACTAGGAATAAGTTGTCGACCCGGTCGGGACGCGTGAAGGTACCTTGGAAGTTTCTGAAAAGCATGTCGCAAAGCTGTCCCCAGAAGCGGATCGTTCCTAGGGGTAGGTTCGTCAACCAGGTCCTGGCTGCTCCTCTGAGAGCGGTCGGGAGGTAGTTGGCCATAACCTTCTTGTTCCCGCCTGCGGCCTCGATTGTCATAGTGTAGATCTGCAGGAACTCTGCAGGGTTCGTGGTGCCATCGTACGATTCTAGGGCCCCAGGTTTGAAACGAGACGGCCAGCCCACATGTCGGAGCTCTTGGAACAACGCTTGGCATCCGTTGATGGTTCTCCGATAAGGCGCTGACGGTGACATGGCACCCGGGTACCATCAAGGAGGACGAATCCGGCCTCCCGGCCACGGGATAGGCCGGGCCGGCTACTCGGAGTCCGACTACAACACGGGGGCGCCTCACCGACGTGGAGTACAAGACAAGGACTAATACCTGTCCGGCTTACCCGGAATTGGTTGTAACCGAATAGGAAACATATCTGTTAACCCGATCCGGACTCTGTAACCCTACTCCGGCCGACTATATAAGGCCCGGTAGGGGACCTCCGATCGGCAGAACATCCCATCTAGCTTAATCTCCATTGTTTCATAGCTCAGGCCCCTTCGAGATTAATTCTCTAGGGCTTGCGGCACTCGGGATACAGCAATACCAGCCACCAAACACAGGACGTGGGGTATTACCTCTCCTTGAGGGCCTGAACCTGTCTAAATCTTGTCTCCCGTGTGCACCCATCCAGATTTGCTGTGCTCACGTCGCCCCATAAGTAGTATTGCCGGAATAATACTCCGACAGTTGGCGCGCCAGGTAGGGGATTGTGCGCATAGATCCATCTGCACGAATCCGGATGGGCTTCGTCAACGTCAACAGCGTCTTCGTCCCGGGAAGCATCATGAGATTCGTTCTCGAGAACGCTGTCCCGGATCCCGGCCAGCTTTTCCGATTTGGAAGGCTGAACTTCATTGCCGACAAGGTCGGCCAGCTTCACCTCTGCCACTCGGCGACATCCCGATTGGTAGAGGCTTCATCAGCTCTTCGGCCCGGGCCTCCCATGGAGCCCGCATACTCGGCCCCTCTCCCCAGGGAAGAGGCTTCGCCGAAACCAGATCTGTTTGTCGCACACGAGTTCGCACTCGGATCCCGACTGGTGGGCGCTATCGAATCACTCCTCCACGTCCTCGAGTACTACTCGGACGAGGATGAAAGCTCTGACTGCCACCATTCGTCTAGGGAAGTCTTCATGGCTAATGCCGACTCGCAAGTTGGCGGCGATGGCCAGGAAGTCCCCATTGAGCAACAAACACCGGCCGAGCTCGAGGCCACCCGACTCCGACTCCTCGTCAAGGAGGAAGAGTTGATCGAACAACAGACTCGGCTTGTCCGCCAGCGTGACGACCAGCGACGCAGTGATGACATGAGGGCTCGTGGACGCCAGGTTCACAATGAGCTCCGCATGCGTGAAAGGGAGGGAGTCCCGATATTCCCTCTCCCGAGTCACAATATCGTCGCAGCCACAATGGCGGCCCGTGCCATTGATATCCCCGAGGGCAATCCAGGACATGACGAACTTCGACGGCTCCGCGTTCTGCTGGAGGAAACCACCCTCCAGCATGCTGAAGTTTTCGAAGACCGCCCCGGCTCCTCCGCAGGTGTGAGGAGTCGGCGCTCTACGCCCCAGAGGAGTCCATCACGCATGGATGGCCAACAAGCAAGCGCCGACCGGCGTCAGCCAGCCGGCGACGTCCATGGGCGACTCGGCCCCGATCGAGACGCTCGTGGCACCATCGACGCCAGAGCCCGCGCCCGACGAGACGTGGCCAACAATGCTCGCCAGGCTGCGCCGGTCCGCAATCGACTCGGACCCCGGATCCTTGCGGACGCTGAGGACATGCGTTTCGCCAACTTGAAGACATGCGTTTCGCCAACGGTGCATACAGCGCTGCCTTCAGTCTCAGATCGGTCGGAACGTGCAGGCCTACGTCGACGATGTGGTGATCAAGTCCCAAAAGAAAGAAGACCTCCTGAGTGACTTGGGAGAGACTTTCGCTAACCTTCGAAGATTCAGCATGAAGCTCAACCCCGAGAAGTGCGTTTTCGGGGTCCCTTCGGGTAAACTACTCGGCTTCATCGTCTCCGAACGAGGAATCGAGGTTAACCCGGAGAAGATCGACGCCATCGTCAAGATGGGCCCACCCAAGAACCTCAAGGACGTCCAACGGCTGACCGGGTGCATGGCTACTCTCAGTCGGTTCATCTCCCGACTCGGCGAGAAGGCGATGCCCCTTTATAAACTCATGAAGAAATCGGAGTCCTTCACCTGGACGTCCGAGGCCCAGGATGCCCTTGACGGCTTGAAGAAGTTCTTATCCACTCCCCCGGTGCTGGCATCCCCCATGCCCAACGAACCACTGCTTCTTTACGTAGCAGCGACTACTCAGGTAGTCAGTACGGTTCTGGTCGTGGAACGCGCCGAGCCCGGCCACATACAGAAGGTACAACGACCGGTCTACTTCATCAGTGAAGTCCTGTCCGAGTCCAAGGCGCGGTACTCTCAGATCCAGAAGATCATCTACGCGGTGTTCATAACATCACGGAAGTTAGTACATTACTTTCAAGGACACCCCATCACGGTGGTCAACTCCTTCCCGATCGCCGACGTCATCAACAATCGCGATGCTACGGGCAGGATTGCAAAGTGGGCAATGGAGCTCATGGCTTTCAGCATAGTCTACGCCCACCGCACGGCCATCAAGTCCCAGGCTCTTGCCGACTTCATGGCCGAGTGGACAGAAGTCCAGTCTCCGCCCTCCGTCGTCGACCTCGAGCACTGGACGCTCTATTTCGATGGCTCCCTGATGCTCCAGGGCGCAGGGGCTGGCGTCGTGCTCATCTCGCCTAAAGGCGAGCGCTTCAAGTACGCGCTACAGATCCACTTCCCGGCGTCCAACAATGTCGCCAAGTACGAGGCTCTGCTCCATGGTCTTCGTCTTGCGGTCTCACTCGGGATCCGCCGCCTCCTTGCGCGCGGCGACTCGGAACTGGTAGTCCGACAAATCATGAAGGACTGGTCGTGCCGCGACCCCTCCATGGAAGCCTACTGCCAAGAAGTCCGCAAGCTCGAGGCCAAGTTCGACGGTCTTGAAATTACCCACGTTTTACGCCGAGACAACGAGGCAGCGGATGCACTCGCCAAGCTAGGATCCAGTCGGGACGTCGTCCCGGCCAGGGTTTTCCTTCACGAGTTGCACACCCCCTCCATCAAAGCGGACACAACACCCAAGACCGACGAACAGCAGGTCCCTGAAGGCGAAACCAGTCGGCAAACCTCTCCGGAGGTCCTGGCTGTCACCCCCGACTGGACCGTACCCTTTCTGGATTACCTGCTGCGGGACGTCCTCCCGTCCGACAAGACTGAGGCACGCCGCGTCGCGGGGCGCGCCAAGTCCTTCGTCGTCATTAACGACGAGCTTTACAAGAAGAGTACCTCCGGGATCCTCCAACGGTGCATACCTCAGGAGCAAGGACAGCAGCTGCTATCCGACATCCACTCGGGCGTATGCGGTCACCACGCGGCTCCAAAGACGCTAGTCGGGAAAGCCTTCCGACAAGATTTCTACTGGCCGACTGCCGTCACGGACGCCGATCACATCGTCCGCACCTGCGAGGGATGCCAATACTTCGCCCGGCAGACACACTTGCCGGCCCAGGCGCTCCAGACTATTCCGATCACCTGGCCCTTCGCGGTCTGGGGTCTAGACATGGTCGGTCCGCTCAAGAAAGCACCCGGGAGCTACACGCACCTCTTCGTCGCAGTCGATAAATTCACCAAGTGGATCGAAGCCAAGCCAGTCGCCACGATAACTGCTGAAAAGGCCGTCGAGTTCGTGCGGGACATCGTTTTCCGATTCGGCCTACCCAACAGCATTATCACGGACAACGGCACCTAATTCACCGGACGCGCGTTCCTCCAGTTCTGCGACGACTTCAACATCAGCCTCGACTTCGCCGCCGTGGCACACCCGCGCTCCAACGGGCAAGTCGAGCGGTCCAACGGCCTGATCATGCAAGGTCTCAAGCCTCGGATCTTCCAACGACTGAACAAGTTCGCCGGCAAATGGGCAGCCGAGCTACCCTCGGTGTTATGGAGCCTGCGCACCACACCTAATCGGTCAACCGGCTACACGCCGTTCTTCATGGTCTACGGCGCCGAGGCAGTGCTCCCGACTGACCTGGACTACGGCTCCCCGCGGGCCCGAGCCTTCAACGAGGCCGAGTCAGAGGAAGCACGGCAGGACGCCCTCGACCAACTCGAGGAGGCACGCGAGGTCGCACTCCTTCGCTCAGCCAAGTACCAGCAGGCCCTGCGGCGGTACCACAGTCAGCACGTGCGAGGCCGCTCCTTCAACGTCGGCGACTTGGTCCTACGCCGAGTACAGTCCAATAAAGAGCAGCACAAGCTTTCCCCGCCGTGGGAAGGCCCGTACATCATCGCCGAAGTGCTCCGCCCGGGGGCTTACCGACTGAAGGACAGCGACGGCAACGTCTTCACCAACGCCTGGAATATAGAACAGCTACGTCGTTTCTACGCTTAAATTTTTTCTAAGTGTACTGGAAACATGAATCAAGCACCCCTTTTCGCTCCATTCAAAGCAAGTCTTTTCCCGACTGGCCCGCTACGCCCGCTCGTAGCGAGCACTCGGCACATACATGACTTCGCCCTTCGTGCGTGAAATACTTAAGTACTGTGTACAACGTCTAACGTTCACTCTGTGATCCCGACCGCCGGTTTTACGCCGTAACCTGACACTACACGGGACACACGCCCACGGCTAATCCCTACGCAAAGGAGGCTACAACGGGTCGGCACAGAGCAGCAGCTAACAAACTCACATACACAGGAACACAAGTCCGTTTCACGCTTGGCATAAAAACTGCTTGATTAATTGGACAAGTACTTACAAAGGTTACTCGGCATCCCCGAGCGCACAAACAATTCACTCGGCATACCGAGTGAATCCAAAACTAACTCGGCCTTCCCGAGTCCTTTATAACTCTACTCGGCTAGCCCGAGCAGTTTACACCTACTCTATTTTCCTACAGGCCCGAGCGCTTCAGCAAGGTCTCGACGGTCGGCTCGACGATCCGCATCATCTCCGGAATGTCTTCATCCGGAAAGTCCGCGGCGTACCCTTCCCCGATCGCCTCCAAGTCCAACTCGGGGTCATGGGACCGCGCCACCGCCAAGACTAGGCTGGCCCCCGTCCGCGCGGCCTCCGCCTCGATGCTCGCTACCTGGTCGAGGACCTGGTACAGCCGCTCGGCAACCGCCGCAACGGAGTTCGGCGCCGGGTCATCTGACCAGACGGCGCTGCATGCCGCCTGCCCCGTCTTCAGCAGCGACTCAATCATCCCTTGGGATTTTTCGAGCCGACCCTTCCACTCTGCAGCAGCAGAGCAATACGCAACCGGTCAGGCGACGAAGTCAGGACGAAGTCAGCAACCAGCAAGTTCGAACAACGCAAAACGGAGTGGTCAGGGCACTTACGGGACTCGGCCTCCGTGGCGCCCTTCTGTGCAGCCTTGACCGCCTCCTCCGCGTCAGCAGCCCTCTTGGCCGCCGACTCGGCGTCTTCCTTCGCGGCTTTGGCTGCCTCCTCCGCGTCCACGGCCCTCTTGGCCGCCGACACGGCGTCCTGCTTCGTCTGCTTCTCCATTTTTTCAGCCAAGTTCGCCCGGGCCTTCTCCGACTCGAGCTCCTTCTCGACTCTCCTGGCCCAGCGCTTGGCAAGGTCACAATCCCGGGTGCGGGCTTGCAACGACTCGGCTTCACGCTGCAGCTGTGCCCTCCAGGCCTTCTCCGCCTCAAGCGCCTCGTCGAGGTCCCGGGCGCGGGCCTTCGCTGCCTCGAGCTCCGCCTTCAGCTTCGACACCTCGTCTTCGGCGGCTGCACCGGCACAACGCGTTAGCTCGGCAACAAGCAGTATGCGAAAGACAACGGTCACTCGGCAGGCCTACCTTGGGACTTGGCGATTTCCTGGGACAGACCAGCCTTCAGGCCGGTGATCTCCGCCCCGCGCTTGCGCGCCACGTCCTCCGCCGTCTGCCGGGCTGCGGTTATTTTGTCCCACTCGGACTTCCGCAGCTCCATCCGCTCGATCACCGGCAGTCGGTCCTGGAGGACGGCGGTCTTGCTTTGCGACCGCTGGTTCAGCGCCTGCTGCAGAAGACAAACAAGTTAGTCCGCCCGGCTGCATCCTCAAAACCCTCCACTCGGCCCCAAGGACCCAGTGGAGGCTCGGGGGCTACACCCTCCGGGTGCACTGTTCATGCACCCGGAGAAGAGTTTACAGACTATACTACATCTACCCTCCGCCCGACTATCCTAGTCGACCGCAGGCTCGGGGGCTACACCCTCTGGGTGCACTGTTCGTGCACCCAGAGCAGCAACTACAAAAAAAAAGAAGACAGGGGGTCCCCTGCCCGACTACCTTAGTCGGGCAGAGGCCCGGGGCTACTTCCTAGGGACATATTCTCACAAAAAGGACAGTACTCACCTCCATCAAAGGGCACAGCCTGCCGTTCAGCAGGTTGGCCGCCTCCCTTGACGCTTTCAGCAAAGCAGGGAGGATCTCCCCGATTTGCTCGGCGCACTCCGCAGCCGCGCGCCACTCCCTCTCCTCCTCGGTGTCGTCGACCACCACCGCGGCCGGCTGCCCCAGCTCCTTCTCCCCGATTCGGAGCGGTCACGCCACCAACTCCGAGCATGGCTTTGGAGGCGGAGCCCCGCTGATCTCCCGCATTGGCGAGGTCTCGGCGGGCTCGTCCTCACGCATCGGCGAAACGGCCCCGCCCGCTTCTGGAGCCGCACCTTCCGCCATCGCCGCGTCCCGGCTAGCATCCGCGGCCCCCGCCGGCACCAATGCTCCGGTGGAGGACTCCTCCTGAGGGGTGACTGGCGGGACGGCCTGTGTGCCGGGTTGCTCGGGGGTTGGCTCGCGAGCGACCACGATTGGAGGCGACGCCGGCCGAGAGGAGGAGGGAGCAGCCGCCGGCGGAGGCGGCGACGCCCGGGTGTCTGGCGCCGAGGGGTCTCCACCCTGGTTGGATCCCGGGTCGCTCGGGGGTGCCTTGGTGGTGTCTCCCGTCTTCCGCGTCCTGCAGAAACGACAAGATCAGCCACGTCAGCACATGAAGAAGTATAAAACCAAACAAACACTCGGCAAGTTACTTACTTTGAAGACCGAGCGACGACAAGGCGCTTCTTGGCCCCCGCGACTCGCGGCCCGGCCGCGGCGGCGGCCGGGGCCGGCGTGGTCCCCGACCCGGCGGCTGCTCCGAAGACAGCGTCGGCGTCCCTCTTCTCCCCCCGGCCGGGGGGAGTATTGTCCTCAGCCGCCCGAGTAGTGTCACTCGGGGCGGCGGCTGGCACCGCCGGAATGGTGCCAGAGGCAGGGCCCTCCTGCTCCGCGGGCGCGGCTCCCACGGCCGCCGGCGCCACGGGATCGGTGCTGGGGATGGGATCCTCCCGCCTCGCCTCCATTGCCCCCGCGGCATCCGGCCTCGCCCGGTCGGCTCCCACGGCGGAGCCCTCCTGCTCCGTCCGGGCAGACTCGGGGGCGTTCGGCGTTTCTGGGTCGGCGTCCGCGGTGCCATCCTCCTGTTCTGTAGGCGTGGCTCCCGCGGCAGACGGAGCCGTCGGACTGCCCGGGGGAGTCGAGCCGTCCCGCACCGGCGAGCCGGCCCCCCTAACAACAACGGTAGGGCCGGTGGCGGCGCTGCTCCGTCGCCGCGTCCGCCTCCTCACCAGATAGGCGCTGATGTCGTCCGAGTCCTCGTCTTCCTCCTGGGCGGCTGCGCTTGGAGGAGGAGGAGGAGGCGGAGCGACCGGCGGGGTCTTAGAGACCCTGACGCCCTTCGGCGCCCCGGAGCCCTTTTGACGGCCGGCGCCAGAAGAAGACAACCCGGCGCCCGTCGATCCGCCGGAAGCAGAAGACCCGGCGCCTCCCACGTGGCCGGCGCCGGAAGATGAAGCTCCTGTTGCCCCCGGCGGTGATGGCCCGCCCTTCGGGACGTCGGTGTACCGCGGCTGGTTCCAGATCTCGTCCTCCGGGAGGGGAGCGCTAGAACAAAAGCCGAACAGAACATGTAGAGAAAACGAAGACAACACCCGAGTAAGGCTCGGCCGAAAGCTGAGATCAAAAGGACCAAGCATCGGCTACTTACGTCATTCGGCGGGTTCGCCCGGCAGAAAGGAGCCGGCCGTCCGGAGAAGTCTAGGCTCGTCCCCTGAGCTAGGATCTTCTCGAGTCGACCTTGCACCTCGCCCTCCGACAGCTCGTCGGCGGCCTCCCGGGTCGGATCCTCCGCGCCGGTGTACTCGTACATGGGGTGCGCTCGGAGTTTGGCCGGCTGCACCCGCCACCAGACGAAGGTGGCAACGACAGTCGCCCCGGTGACCCCGGCCTCCATCGCCTGGCCGAGCTGTGCCATCAGGACGTCGACGCTGTCCTGCTCTCGGTCGAGGGGTGGATCCGTCCAGCTTGACCTGGCTACCGGCGCCTGACCCGACAAGGATGGCAGCGCTGGGTCGGCATTGACACAATAGAACCACTGGGCGTGCCAACCCTTGAGGGACGATGGCATCGGCGGGGCCGGGTAGCTTTTCGCCAACTTCGCCCTCAACTGAAACCCGGCGCCTCCGACTACGGCCGGGCTGTCCTTGCTCGGCTGCGGCTTCACCATGAATAGATGCTTCCACAGCGCAAAATGCGGGCGAATGCCGAGGTAGCATTCGCAGAGCGTGATGAAGCTGGCGACGTGTAGGACGCTGTTGGGATTCAGGTTGTGCAGCTCCAGCCCGTAGTAGCATAGAAGCCCGCGCAAGAACGGGTGGACCGGAACCGAGAACCCTCGCTCGAAGAACGAGCTGTTTACCACCAGCTCACGGGTGTCCGGCGTGGGGATGGTCTCCCCCGTGGCAGCGCGCCACTCGACCAGCTCCTTTGGGGGGAGGAGTCCCATCCGGACGAGGATCTCCAGCTTCGCCTCCATCACCGTCGACTTCATCCATGGAGAGGGGGCCATTGGCTCGGCCGACGATCCCTCCTCGCCTAGCAACTTCCAAACCAAGGCGTCCTCCTCGGTTTCGCTTTGATCGGCTTCCCAATCCGGGGTTTGCATCCGAGGGAGCCGGGGAGGGGGTTAGGGTTTTGGCGGGGCGGGGCGCGCAGAGCGACTGGGAGCAAGAGGAAAACGAAGCGGCAGGCGCGAGAAGAATGTGGATGCGTTTGAGAGCGTGGGCCACTCCCGCAGCCTCTGCCGGATATAAAGGGAAGGATCGGGCGGTTCGGACTCCCCACGTCTCCACGTCCCCAGATTCGCCGCGCCCACGACCGCGCCGTTTCGGATTCCGCCGCACGTTCGGGCGGGCCACGTCGCGCGGATCCCGCGCCCATGACCTGGCCGCGCCGCGATTCGTGTGGACTTAATGAAGGAGATCCGACGGTTAGCCTTCCAGGCTATATAACCCGATGGAATACGTCTCCGCTATATGGTGGCTAAAGCGTATTCTCCAAGAATCACTAGCTGGCTGCCTAGAGGAACTCGGCGCCGGGCGTTTTAGCCACAGAGGGTGTCAAAGACTGGCCTCCAGCAAGGAACGCAGTCGGCTGAGTACACCCGAGTGAGGGGCAGTAATGGCGTGCCTCCCGAAGGCCGCGAGTCGGATGCTGAGCAACTTGGAGCCGCTGGATTCTCCACCCAGAACTCATCGAGCGCTTAAGCCTCGAAGCCCTGATTTCTGGGATCTCCAGATTCAGTGGAATGACCCGGCATAAGACTTTGAAGCTCAGAAACCCATGCGCCATATCTGTTTTCTCTGGTTCGGACTTGGAGTTCCAGAGGCATTCCCTCAGGGGACCCTAGCCGGCCTTAACCCTCTCGGGAAGGCCGGGTGCTACTCGGGAATTCAGTCGGGATTCATGGCAAGCCCCACGCCGGGTTATCAGTCGGTCCCTGCCCCCTAGGGGTGGACCGGATGCCACTGGAGATTACCCGTTAATAGCTCACCCGCCTTGACATTCCTGCCTTACGGGTGAATGTTACTTGGCTTAAACTGTCTTTTCTACAGGAGTTCAATCAGCCCTTCGCAATCTCCCTGCTGGCGAGAACCACTCGGGAAGTTCGACCTGAAGCCTCAGCCGACAGCAGCAAGATCGTGAAGGACTCGGGGGCTACTGACGGTGACATGGCACCCGGGTACCATCAAGGAGGACGAATCCGGCCTCCCGGCCACGGGATGGGCCGGGCCGGCTACCCGGAGTCCGACTACAACACGGGGGGCGCCTCACCGACGTGGAGTACAAGACAAGGACTAATACCTGTCCGGCTTACCCGGAATTGGTTGTAACCGAATAGGAAACATATCTGTTAACCCGATCCAGACTCTGTAACCCTACCCCGGCCGACTATATAAGGCCCGGTAGGGGACCTCCGATCGGCAGAACATCCCATCTAGCTTAATCTCCATTGTTTCATAGCTCAGGCCCCTTCGAGATTAATTCTCTAGGGCTTGCGGCACTCGGGATACAGCAATACCAGCCACCAAACACAGGACGTAGGGTATTACCTCTCCTTGAGGGCCTGAACCTGTCTAAATCTTGTCTCCCGTGTGCACCCATCCAGATTTGCTGTGCTCACGCCGCCCCATAAGTAGTATTGCCGGAATAATACTCCGACAGGCGCGTTCTCACCGCTGTTCGGGGTCGGAGATCGTCCCCGACTATTAGCACGGTGCCTGTGGTCTCTCCAGGGAGGAGATTGCTCTCGCTAGCGCCTTTGGATCGGTGCTTGTTGAGCGTGTCGCGGAGGTCGACGTGCTGTTCCTCCCGGCGAGACCTGGTCTTGGGATGTCGTCCTTCTCCGTCTGATTCCTCTTGTCAGAGAGGGGTCTTCCCTCGGTTGGAGATGTGTCACCGATTGGAGTCGAGAAGACTCGGCTTGGGCTTGGGCCTACTGTAGTTCAGCCCCCAGCCGTTGTAGCCACTGTACTCCATCGGGTGTCGTCAAATCTGCCGCCGGTAGTCGTGACAGCAGATTGTGCACCTCGGCGAGTCTTCGAGCATTTTGGGACACATATACCCCTGTCCCTTGAGGGGTTCCATCTGCTGCCGTAGGCATATTCCCGTTCCCGCGGGGAGTAGCCGTCGGGCTTCGATGTTGTGAGCCCCCATGCTGATCTGGGTCCTCGAGATCTTCCCGACCATCATGGATCGCGAGAACCACTCGAGGGTCTAGATTAGATGAGGTGTAGTTCCATTCCATCGTGTCTTCCTCATCGGGAGGGATACTGTGATTGAGATCTTGATCGTTTGGTCGATCAGAAGTTGCAAGCGACAATCCGGACATTGGGCTGGTCGCTCCTGCCTGGGAATCGTCGGTCAGCACCAACGTTCCCCCGAAGGCCCTGGCGTACTCAGTCCTAAAGTGATCAGATTCGCAATCCGAGTATTCGCCAGTTGTGTATTCTCCAAGATCTACACGGTCAGTTGCCGAGTACAAATCTATCTGGCCGAAGTTGTC
The DNA here is from genome assembly GCA_019208055.1 of Stipa capillata. Classification (NCBI taxonomy): domain Eukaryota; kingdom Viridiplantae; phylum Streptophyta; class Magnoliopsida; order Poales; family Poaceae; genus Stipa; species Stipa capillata. Next base: position 219,799 of record JAGXJF010001228.1, on the reverse strand, counting down.
GTAGAAGCCCAGATCTGAGTACCCCATACGTCGCGTGAGAGCGATCGGATCCCCCGCCGAACTTGCTACTTCCTCCTCGGGTCGAACCGGGGAGGGCCATGTAGTCGGCGTCATGGGCTGATCGCGACTAGTTGCACATCTTGTCGACTTCGATACTTCCTTGACGGCTTGAGCCGGAGAGGTCCCCACGGTCGGCGCCATCTGTCGACGATTGGTGAACCGTCGATCTTACGGTAGTCGTGAGACAGAGATACTGTTGTTGGGTAGGGACCCCTAGGGCACAAGGCAAAACGATCTGACAACAAGAAAACGCCTTTTTATACAGGTTCGGACCTCCCTCAGGATAACAACCCTACGTCATGTTCGTATATATTGATCAGAGAATATCTTACAAATGATATGTATGTTAGTGGCTATTCTAGACTTAATCGGAAGCTACTTCGACTAGTTCTGCGGGGCTCGACTTTTTCGAGGCGGCGGGTCTTCTCATGGGAATCGCTGGGGCTTCTGGATGGCTTCAGGCTTCAGGCTTCTTGGATCTAACTTGACATCTTGGGGCTTGAAAGACTTGTCCTCCCCTATGGGATTGCTGATCCTTTTATAGAGCGCTCCCCAAGTCGTACCGGACATGGGCTTATGCCTGAGTAGAACTCTGGCTTCCTTAAACGTTGGGATTGACTTCCTAGTTTAAGGGGTGTCATTCCTCCTTACGGGGGGTTACCTTATCTCCTGGGGATCCTTACCGGATACATATTCTTATTCCAATAGTCCAGAGAATCGTATACGGATACCTCCTCGTATACGGGATACTATACTATTCATTGCAGTTACAGAGGTTTAGTGTTGCTAAAAGGATTTTAGTTTTGGCTTTGTCTTTTGCTTTGTGTTGGTCCATCTCAAAAAGACGCGATGCGATCTGCTTCGCTAAAAAGTCTCCAATCCTACTAATGTTGTTTATTTCATTTACTATTAGATTTTGGCTTGGGCAATTTTGTGGAATCAAGATGGCCGTGGACAACTATTGAAGGGTGCTGACTGGATTCAAAACATGTCTATGGAGGTCTTTTTACGTTCACAGGGTTGCATGTCAGGGATAAAGCAGCTGGAGTATGCAGTGGTCTATTGAGATGTTCTTATGTATCTTTAAGACTCCCTATTCGAGGGCTAGAGTATATCTTTTGGTTATGCTTTACCTGATTATTTTGTTACTCTGGGTGCTGGTCACTTATATGCAGTGTCATATCTGCATGTAGGTTGATGGATGGGCATACGTTCCAAATATGGTTTAGTTCTTATTTATTCTGTTATAATACTTTGTAACCTACTCCGTCGTTTCTCTAATGGAAATTGGAAGGCTATGCCCCTCATACTAGAAAGAAAAAAAGGTTTCCGCGATAGCGGTGCTCCTGGCTTTCGGAGACGTACCATGGCTGAACAGATCAGTCCACGAACCGATGTGGACAAATAATGTTGGATTTGGAATTAACAAAACTACGATGCATACGGAGTATTTCCGTACAATTAAATCGATCGGTACAATCTCACAGCCCCATGCATCTAGCCTCCTCGGCCAAACGAATTAACGAATCAATGCTTGGCGCCCCGTAGCAATAGTATACCAACGATGTATAACGTGGTGCCTTTGTGGAAACCAGCCAGAGTGCTACGAGGAGGTCATCGACTTGCAGTACCTGGCCAGCCGCAGCACCACCGGAGCCGCCAAAGTAGGCGCACGCCTTGCCGTCGTGGAACACTTCCATCATGTAGCTAGCATGAACAGGAGCTCGATCGTGCTGTATCGATCGTGTCTAGTGCAACCTCCGCCACTGCTAGCTGCCAGTGCCGTCCATCACCTCTGTAGGTGCTCTTGAGTCTTGCCCCATCTTTCTTTCTAGAGAGGGAGGCGGCCGCTCCTCATCCCTGCTCATCGTCTAGCTCTTTGCCCGGCCCATTCATTAACTGCTCCGTCGACGGCCAGCGAGTACCCCACCACGCTCTCCCCGTACACCGTACACCATCTCATCGCGTCAGCAACCTCGATCGCTTGTGTGTCAGTTTTTGTTTTCGAGCAAGGAGAAGAAAAACAAATCTCACACAAAATTCGTATTGCAAACCCTCATGCACCTTAATTTAGGGCAAGTTCTTATGAAACTATAGTCGGAAATACAAGGTGTATATTTTTTTGGACGAAAAGCAGGCAGTGCTGCATTTTTATTTCTATGTGTCATATTTTGATTATATAAGTTTAAGCTCTCACCAAGAACTAATCCAGTTATATTTTTGTTTTGCCACTAGAGTTGATGTCCTCGTGTGTGTCGATCGATCGGCTTGAGATACTCTTGTTTTGCAAGTCTTTAACAAGCTAAGATGACTATTTTTTGTTTGAAACGAGCAAGATGATGGGAGCGGTGCAGCACGCGGCAGGAAATCATGTGCTCGTGCATCAAGTACCGGAGCTAGCACGGGTGTGAACTTGAGCATTGGTTTATACTTAAGCATTGTTGAGAAGACTGCAATCCCCACGTTTTAAGTGTGCTAATCATATGCTTGTGTGTTTATTAATTTCTGAGTTAGAGCGAAATCTGCCAGCCGAGGCTTCCAAAGAGATGAGACGTGTCATTTTCATATACTTGTTACTTACTACTGCAAGGATGAAGTGACAATCTTGGAAATTTTAATTTAGCCAGCCTTTCTGCTAATAGCTAGATTGACACTACGCTTGGAATGTAGGGGACTACATCAAAGTAGACGAATCCCCTTGGGTAATAATCAAGATCAAGTGTGCCTGCAGCATCGGTGTTGTGATACACCAGCTCACTCGTGCGAACCATGCATATCGTTGATAGCTTGCCGAGTTTGCAAAACATAGCGGCCGATACAGTTTGTTCCGGCTTGGAACACTGTTGCCCCGTCATCAAACGCGCCCACCGGACGAAGATATTCAGGTCCGCAGGGGCTCGACACGCTGACCACTTAGCGCCGATTCCATCGCAGCGGGTTGGCGCCGGCGCCGGCGACGTCGCTGCACATCCACATCTCAAGCCACGACTTGTTTGTGGGTGACGGACGAGCCAGGCAGAGCTCCCCGCGCAGCTCGGCTAAGCTGGACTCCGACTAGTCGAGCCTCGGGCGGCAAGGCGGCGGCGGCGCGACGGTGAACGACTCGTCCTCCAAGCTGAACCGGAGGAAACCCGGGGCAGCATCTCCGAGCATGTTACGCTCGTCGAAGACCCGGAGCAGCGACCCCTTGAAGAAGGTCGCCGTCCGCCGTGCCATGATGGGGTACGACGGTCGCGCCGCCGTCTCACGCCATTGCTGGTCCGTTGCTTCTGGGACGACGGCTCCGACGCTGCGGGGGCTCCAGGGCAGCATCAGGACCCGCGGCGTGGCCGGGTTGACCACGCGCACGGTGGCCTCAGTGGGCATCAGCACCTGTCCGTCGCAGTACGCGAAGGCGTGCGCCACCTCCGCTGTTGGAACTCAAAAAAGAACGATTTGAGTTTATGAACAAAAACTCTAGTCTCTAATTTTTTATTTATTTTCGTTGCTCTTTAGATGTTACAACCTTCTCTTTATATAGAAGATAGATTACATAAAAATAGGCTAGAACTAGGACTCCTACGTTATCAACAAGATTAATACAACTGTCTCCTCCTTAATCTTTATTGGAGCGCTTCTTCTTGATCTTGCTGCACTACATCTAATGCGTTCTGAGTCCTAAATACGTCTGCCGTTACTGTTAGTCAATGTCATCAGAGTAATCACCGCTGTCTGCGTTGATGTTGTCAGTGTTGGCGCCGTTGCTGTCCCTGGTGACGTCCTGTCGTTGGCGCTGTTTTCGATGGCCTCGCCGCACCTGCCGCGGTTGACATCGTCATTGTCGAAACGTACATCGTGCTTAACGTTGTGGAAGTCATTGCTGTGTGCGTTGCCATTACTGCTGCTATTGCCGACGATGCCTCAGCTGCCGTTATCGTAGTTGTGACTATCTTCCTATTATTTGCCATGCCTGGCAACAACGTATGCACTGGAGGAGACTTCAACTGTGTGTGACCATGCTCCCTTGCCTCGGTCTTGTTATGCACGACTTGTTCACTTTCATTGTTAGTAATAGATGTGACCCATGTAACCGGATCATCATGTTGTACAGCTTCACCCCATACATACTTCTCCTCACACGCTATATCTCCTAACATATTTAATTGGATCGTCATGTCGTTAAGCACGTCATTGTCATGCTTGACTGACGAGGCCACGGCCTTTGGCTCCGACATGTCGCCTCTAGCGACATTGGTAATCGTAACACCTTGTTCGTGGACCAGCACCTTGGTCGCGACGGCTTTTGCGCTTGCTATCTCCAGCTGAATCTTGTAAAGCCGATTCTTGGATCTTGTCACGTTCATGAGAAGACTACAGTTTTGTTCATAGACCCTTGGTCGATCTTTGTGCATAATTACTGTCATGCCGTATTCTGCAAACGGTCACAGACTGATGATATTAGAACAAAGTCTTGATACAAGATATACCTCAGGTAGTACTCGTTGTTATCCGTTCTTGCATTGAAGAAGGATTGATCATTTTCTATTGATCTCCACAACATATCCATTGCTGAATAAGACTTTCCTGTAAGCGCTCTCGTCCAACTCGTTGAACAAGGCTCGTTGCCCTGTCATGTGGTTGCCTATGCTGGTGCCCAAGTACTAAATTTTGAACTCCTTAGGTACTCCCTTGTCGACGTATAACTTTGGCGCTACCATCTTATCGTTCATAAGCACCGCACCATATAACTTATGCATGCACTCGAGCATGATCATGTTGGTCGTTTATCTTTCCTCATGCAATGCCATTTCATCACATTGCTTGTGTTTGTTTGAACGAGCTCACACACCTCTACCATGAGAAGAGCTGGTCCTTTATTGTCTAGCTGTTGCACAAGTTTAGCATTTTTCTTTCGATTCGGCTGTTTGTACTTCTTTGTAAAGTGACCATAGCGGTTGCAATTAAAACATTTTACTGTTGAAGTTGCGTGGCCTTCTGTTGTCTGGGCGTTGGCCCTCGGACCGTGTTAGCTCCGGTATGTGTGTGTGCTATTTGAGACTTTGTAATCAAGTTGTTAATTAAGGCATGAGAAAAAAAGAAAATGACGGTAGCTGTGTGAGACAGGACGTCACCATACAGAGTGCTTCTCCTTTGTGCTTGTGTGAGTTGTGTGAAACAAACAGAGAGAGGTGAGCGACTAACTTCTGTCAGGGTGAACGCCGCGTGGTCGGGCCACGGGCGGCAAGGAGGCGGCGGTGTGACGCTGAACGTTTCTTCCTCTGGAGGAAACTCGGCGCGGCCCTGAGGTCACGCTCGTCGACCGTCTAGAGCACGAACTCCTTAAAGAAGGTCGCCGTTCACCGTGCCATGACAGGGTACGACGGCCACGCCGCCGTCTCGTGCCAATATCGCGAAGGGGGGGTTGTAGCGGTGGCTAGTCGTCACCGGGATCGTACTCGGTGCGGTGGAAGAAGCGAGCGACCTTGTAGGCGTCGGAGCGAGGGTCGCGCCCGAGGCCGAACGCCTGGTAGCTGAAGGAGCGGCTGGGGCGCGGCGCCGCCGAGGCTCCATGGCAGCGTCAGGACGCGCCGCGTGGCGTGGCTGGGACGGCTCGTGGGAGATGGTATTGCGCCAGGCCTTGCAGACGCGCCTGAAACGCAGCAGCGACCTGACGGGCAGCCGGAGCAGGATCTCCGAGACGAGCTCGTGCCGTCGTGCGGTATCAGCTTCGTCCTTCTCTTGACTGCTGGTACCGTCGACTCGTCGTCCATGGCCGGATAGATCTCTGACAACTTGCTAGCCAGGGCTGTCTTGATCGACTCTCCGAGAAGTCAGGGGCTACGGGTGAATGCGTGTACGTATTATAGTCAGAGAGAGCAAATTATGTCCGTACGTAGGACGTTCGATCGGTGTTGGTATCCTAAACAGAATACGACTCTCCGTGCAAACGTTGCATGCATGCAGGGGCTCCAGGGAAATTAAACTTCCGTACGTCGTGACCTGCCTCGTTGAACACATGCATGTTGTCCATCCCTGTACACGTCCACATGAGACGGACGACATGCATGCGGACTAATAAATACAAACAAACCAGCTAAATACGCATGCAACGTTAATTAATTAAATTAGTTGTGTACACGTCCATCGGTCCCTCGTCCCTGTGTACACGAGCATGCAAATATACAAGTAACAGCATGAGTATATACTCGTGCATATGAAGCGCGTACGTACGTACAAGCTGCTGCCATTGTTCCGGCTCGCTGGAGGACTAGTCATCGTCCGTGTCTGTGCGCAGTCAAAGTGTCGCCTTTTTCTTCTTTTTAGAAATGGGCTGGATGGAGGTGGCGGCCCAAGAGAGACTGCTGCTGGTGCCGGGGCCATGCAGCCGCCAAAGTCTAATATCAATCTAGGTCCATACAACTTAGGTCCTGTTTGAAAGGCCGATTTTGAGGTCTAAGTCGGTGTAATTCACGGTCCTATAAAAATTTTCGTGCTGAGCCGGATTGGGCTATTTGGATGGGCAGTTTTCGTTTAGAATTCGGCCCGGTTTACACAGTTACACCTGAAAATTTAAACACTGCTCCGTGGTAGTGTTTTATTTTTCGACGGCGTCTCGTGCTTCCTCTGCTCCTCTGTGCTCGACTATGAGAAGAGGCGGGCCGTCAGCTCCTCCGTGCGGCTTCAACGGCGTCACCTCCGTGCCCGTAATTCCACGCGAGTCCTCCACGCGACGGCCACCAAGGCCGAGCTCCCCCGATGGCGGCACCTTCACCCCCACTTCTCTCAGATCCTCCGCCGCCCTCTGCCGCCGCTTGCTCCACCGCTCAGATCCGCCACCTCCACCTCCTCCTGTCACTGACCCAAGTTGATGCCGACCTACTCTCGCCTCCTTCCACCGAGATCCTGCTCATCCCGCCGCTCCACCTCTCACCACCCACCGCGAGCAATCATCGGCAACGAGAAGTCAGAGAAGCCCATGACCACCTCTCCTCGCTCTGCCCTCGACCACGATGGTGGCCACGATCGGGGAGGCCGCGGACGCCGCCACAGCTCTCCTCACTCCTAGGACCGTAGCGCGGAGGTGGGACCGGGTGGCGAGGCGGTGGGAGGTGAAGGAGAGCGAAGGGGAGGAGAGGACGAAATGCTTGCCGGCAGCGGCTGAGGAGAGGGTGGAGAGGGATGCGGCGGTGGCGGCCGAGAAGAGGGTGGAGAAGGATTTGGTTTTGGCTTGCCGGGACCATCGCCGTGTGCCCTGGCCGGAGCATTGCACTCCTTGTAGAGGCTGCACCGGAACAAGCCTGGGTGGTTCATCGGCAAGCACATGCAAGACCGCCGGCTGCTTGCCCCGCCGCCGGCAAAGGAGGACGGCGACGAGACGCTGACGGAGGTGCCTGGCGCGCGCTCATCTCCCTGTGCAGCTGCAGTTCATGGACATTGATCCAATGCAATACGCGTGTAAGATTTCCTCCTCATCCAAACATCAGTTTACAACTTGAAAAAAAAACACTTGTATTCAATGGTTTCATCGGTACTTAGCAAAATACCCTGGTATGTTGTTTACAAGTGTAAAATTTTACTAAACTCCCAAACGGGACCTTATTCGTAAGTTTGTGCACTTGTATAACTTTAAAATTTCTAAAGAGATTCATCTCACTAGGTAATATTAATTTATATACATTTACATAATTTCATGAACTTTTGGTTTAACATTTTACTGTGCAAAATAACAAAAATATAAGAACAATTTTTTTATAAACTTAATATCTTTTTTATAGTACATATAATCACACTTTTAATGAATTTTTTACATATACCTAAAGTAACATTTTTTGGTGCCATGAATCTTTTTGATAATTTTCTGAATTGTGGAAGCGTACGGACTTACAAAGAGGTGCGTATGAACCTACGTTCATAAAGCCTGCATTGGGCTACGGCCAATCTGTTTAATTTGAGCGTGGATTTTTTTTTCAAACTACGAAAGGGAAAATAGGCATCAACAAAATTCCGGAGAACACTCAACCTTGGTATATATATATCCAGAGACCGGATTGGCTATCCCCAGGGGTAGCTATCCTCAGGACATCTGCCGTCCGTGCAGACGTAGAGATTGGTGCTGATCGTCCAACTATGTCTTGTGTTGGTACGATCAATAGTATATTCTTCACAAAAAAAATCAATAATCTGTTAAGTCACGAAAGTTTAGGATTTGACACTCGATGTCTTAATGAAAGTGTATGAATCCTAATTTACCATTGCAGCGAGTTCAAAAGAAAGTCAACACCACATTATCCGGGATGTAACATAATGTCAACCTCAAAAGGCTCAAAGAGGAAAAGAAAAACAGGGAAATCAAACCCCACACGCATCTGGCAGCAAATTTCCATTTTTCTTAACAAAAAGGAAGGTCGCCTCGCGCTGCCTGCATCGGCTCGCGTATGCGCCACCATGTGCGCAACTGCAAAACCCTAGGTCCCCAAACCCCCTCGGCGAGATCCCACCCGTTCGTCCAACGATCCGACGGCCCCGAGCTCGCCGGCCGTTGTACTTAACCGAGCCGCACACGCAGACAGCGACCTCTCTCTTCTCACGAGCGCTTCTTCCCCACAAGAACTCAGCACGCTGTAAAACGAGAGAGAGAGAGAGAGAGAGAGAGAGAGAGAGAGTGAGGCTTTGCTTTGCTCCTCCCCCCCCCCTCCCACCTCAAATCCCCCCCGAATCCGTACTGATTAGCCGATTTGAGAGCCCATTTCTTGCGTGAATGGACGCATTGGGTCTGATTCGCGGATTATATTAGATTATTGTCGGTTATTGAACCCAGGAACCATCTTTTTTTCTTGTTAAATTTGGTAAAGTTACGAGCTTTCGTGCCCCGGGTAGAGAAAGTGGGATTTGGGATAGCAATGGCCGGTCCAATCATGGAGGAATCTGGTTTTTAGTTGGGTAAATCATCTAAAGTACAGTTTTTTTGCGTTCCGTGTGGTAGTGGAGGTCTCGCTGCTGCGAAAGGCGCCGCCGCCTTTGGTTGGGTTTGTGTCTGTGTGTGTGTGTTTGTGTGGGCTGTGGAGATGGTGACCGAGATGGCGATGCGGGGGGAGCCGTGGCGGCGGCCGGAGGAGGAGCAGGCGGCGGCCGATCGGGAGCGCGAGCTGGAGCTTGAGCTGTTCCGCAGTGGCTCCGCGCCGCCCACGGTCGAGGGCTCCATGGGCGCGCTCCACGGCGCCGGCGCCGATGTGTTCTTGGAGGACGAGCTCCGGGCCGACCCGGCCTACCACTCCTACTACTACTCCAACGGCAACGTCAACCCCCGCCTTCCGCCACCGCTGCTCTCCAAGGAGGACTGGCGGTCGGCGCAGCGGCTCCGCTCCGGCTCCGGCTCCGGTTTGGGTGGGATCGGCGATGGGAGGAAGCCGAGGGGCGCCGGCGCTGGAGTGATGGGGGCCGGGGATGGGCTCATTGGGATGCCTGGTCTCGAGATTGGCAGGCAGAACAGCTTCTCCGGTATCTTTCAGGTGATGCTTCTGAAGAAAATTTCCTGTCTTGTTTAACTCGTGCCATAATGCTGTGAATATGTGATGCGATATTATCTGAACGCTAGAATGCTATGTTCTGGTCAAAGTCCTGCTACTGCGCGTGGTTGTTGACTTGCTTGAGAGGCTGAGTCTAAGCGATGTGTTGTTAGGGTTTGAATTTGTTTGATTAGTTTTGTTGCCTTTGACATTTAGTCAAGTGGCTGAGTTATCTGAGGTATGGTTACTGTTTGAACTGATATTGGGAGGCTTCTGTTGCTGCTTTTCTTGTTTCTGAATTGAATTGTTCTGGTGTTACTGATATAGTGATATACTGTACATCTTAGGAACTTGATATGCCCGTGGATTGTTAAGAGGATAAAGTAGAGATTGTTTTCAACTCAAATTCTTCATTATACTTGTTAGGTTTTGGCACTATAAGTGTCTTTTCTGTTATGGTCATGTAAAAGGCTTGGTCTTTCACTGCGTAAGTTATTGACCAATGAACTATTTATAGTCAAATGTATTATGTAACTGCTTTTATCTTGTTGGTTGTTGTTACATTATTGGAATGGTAGCCATTTCCTTTCCTGGTATGCTTGTCTTAATACGATGTGAACTGCATGGATATGAAGATACTGAACATAGGTTGCATATTCAATAAATACATGTCAGTATCTTTGTTCTGGATTCTATTGAAGCCTCATAATGTTAAACAAATGTTTTCAGCCAGTATGTTTGACGATTTGGGGAAAGTAGTGTTGGGAAGGCTTTCCATCGCTATCCATGCGTCTGAAAGTATCTATTTATGACTTGCTAGTCAATGTTATGGTGCTCTAGGATAATGCAGTATGATAATTCCTTAATAACATCAAAGTTATCTCTTACTTGTATGGATTATTATATCCAATGGATTGTGATATGAAATTCATTGTAACGCTTGCTTCTGCACGATACAGATAGGCATCAAATTTACTCATACCATTATCTTACATTGAAAACTTAGGTCAGGTTTCTTATGTATGTATGTGGGTGGCATAAACTTAAGTATAGAGCTCTTAGGGGAATCAGTCGTTTCTTCAGTTCTCACTTTGTTCAAGGCAATTGACAAAAAAGTTCAACTTGTTTTGCAGGATGATTCGTATCAACACGATACGAATAGGCAGGGTGCCAGCCGCAGTAGTCTTCGATATGGTCTTCATCATGAGACTGGAGCTATTGGTGGCCTCCCATCTGACAGCAAAGCACCATGCCTGCCAGAAAATCAGAACAATGAGTCGTCACATACATATGCATCAATTATAGGATCATCGCTTTCAAGAAGTGCATCTCCAGATCCTGAGCTCGTGAGGAGAGTACCTAGTCCTTGCCTCCCCCCGATTGGTGTGAAACTTGGTGCTACGGATAACAAGAAAAATGGTGGTTCATCGTCTTTCAACCGTAGCTCATCCAGCCTCGGTCAATCTGATGATCTGGTGGCTGCTTTATCTGGTATGAGCCTGTCATCATCAAGAGCAGGCAATGGACATGCTATGGACCAATCTAAGCTCCATCAGGATGTTGATAGTGTCCGTAAGTTTCTTTATGAGCAGTACATGGATCAAAGAAATGACAATGGACAGCACTCCTACATGAAACATTCTGAACAAGGTCATGTCAAGGTGCCTCAAGAATATTCTGCAGCTTCTGTGAATCCTTCTATTATGAGGAATCAGATCAATGCTGGTGGTTTCACATCATTTGACAACTCATCAATGGGATCTGGCTTTGCTTCCCCTAGGCTTGGTTCCCGATCACCAGGTGGGAGTATATCTTCCCGACAAAATTTAGCTGGTGCATCTAACCTTCTAAATTACAGTGGAATTGGAAGTCCAACTGCCACATCTGCTCTCCAGTTGCCTATTGACCCACTGTATGTTCAATTTCTCCGGGCAGCAGAAATTGCTGCTCTTGCAGCCAACTGTGAGGATCCGTTGATGGAGAGGGGTAATCTGGGAAACTCTTACATGGATCTATTTGGTCCTCAGAAGGCTTATCTTGGTCCATTGCTTCAGTCACAGAAGCAGTATGATTACTATGGAAATCTTGGGGCTAATCTTGGTTACACAGGGAACTCTTTGGCAAGTCCTGTTTTCCCCTCTTCACCAGGTGGACCTGGCAGTCCACTTAGGCATGGGGATCGCAGCATGCGCTTTCCATCAGGCATGAGAAACTTTGGTGGTTCCTTTGGCTCCTGGAATTCAGATTTGGGTGGTAAGATGGATGCCAATTTAATTCCATCACTTCTGGAAGAATTTAAGAGCAACAAAAGTAGATCATATGAGCTCTCTGAAATTGCTGGCCACGTTGTTGAGTTCAGGTAGATTTCCTTCTCACTGAGTTTGATTTTTTATACCGTAACCTACTAAACTGCAAATGCAAGATTCGGCAGTTGTGTTTGAGGAATTATGTGCAACGATCTCGTCTTGAAAGTTTAGGTTATTGGTCTAACTTGTCTATTGATCTTCATCCAGCACGGATCAATATGGAAGTCGGTTCATACAGCAAAAGCTTGAAACAGCCAGCATTGAAGAAAAAGACATGGTTTTTGCTGAAATCATGCCTCAAGCTCTCACATTGATGACTGACGTATTTGGAAATTATGTTGTTCAGAAGGTATTGATAGCAATTATTTGTCTATAGCCATCGTTACTTTGCTTGTCTCACCATAAACCTTTGAACCAGTTCTTTGAGCATGGGAGCGCGGCTCAAATAAAGGAGTTGGCTGATCAGCTAATTGGGCGTGTCCTAGCACTAAGCCTTCAAATGTATGGTTGCCGAGTTATACAGAAGGTGTGGATCATTTGAAACCTATTTACCAGTGCTTGAGCCAAAACTTGAAAATTTTCCGATACTATAATTTAATTCTCATCTCAAAAGTAACACTCTGCTCTGAACTGCCGTCCTGCCTATTATTATGTCCAGCTGGAACTCTTCTCATTAAAGAAAATGTATCATGCCATTCTAAAATATGACAAATTGATTGCTTGAGTAGGGGAAAATTTTTCGTATCCAGTAACACCACCTAGAATACTACCTAGTTGTCTCATCCTGTCAACAGAATTCTTAGCACAAAAAGGCATCTTATGTTTAATTACGTTCATAAGTATGCATTCCTGCTCATATGTCTTGACGTATGCATGCGTTTCTGGTTATCTAATGCATATTGGATGATTGCAGGCATGCTTGATTGTATCCACTTATGTGTGCATGTACAAAAAGGAAACCCTTTACATGTGCATATAATACATGAAGGGCGTAAATGTGCAGCAAATATGCTGTTTAACTGATGTTATGGACGATATTTGTGCAGGCCATAGAAGTTGTTGATTTAGATCAGCAGACTAAAATGGTTGCTGAGCTTGATGGACATGTGATGCGCTGTGTACGTGATCAAAATGGAAACCACGTTATACAGAAATGCATTGAATGCATCCCACAGCATGCTATCCAGTTCATTGTTTTCAACCTTCTATGGCCAAGTTGTGATGCTGTCGACTCATCCATATGGATGTCGGGTGATACAGGTATGCTTGTAGCGGTATAATATATGCCATAATTGCTTCTATTTCAAGGTATGTTGATGTTATTTCGCAGTTTCGCTCACCTTATCATGCAAATTCACTGGGTGCAGAGGGTACTGGAGCACTGTGATGATCCTAAAACCCAGCAAATAATGATGGATGAAGTCCTCCAGTCTGTTTGCTTGCTGGCTACAGACCAGTATGGTAACTATGTCGTCCAGGTTAGTGCCATAAACATTTTTAAGATACTATCCTACTATTTTTTTTTGTTATTGATGGTGGCTTTTCTCTGGCTTATTACCTTTCGGCGATACCTGTCTCTTAAACGAACAATAGGAATTGGTCCACATCTCATGAATTATGGACTTGATTAAAGTCTGCTTCTACTCGACGATTGATTCATTGAAATTTGGTATTTGCTATTTCATGCAAAAACAACCCAACAGGTTATGCCAAATGAAACTGATCCAAATGTTGAACAATTACATGTTAGGTTCTTGATATTTGTTGAATACTGAAATATGACCGCATGGTCCTCTTGAATGATTTCAAGTATTGTTGATGGTTTGTGCTGGGATGAAACTTCTGCGCGAAGAATCATTTCAGTTAGGCCTTAGCCAACTGTGGTTTCCCAAGAGTAATCAGCTCAGTTGAATTTCCCAAGAGTAATCTGCTCAGTTGAATATGATTTTTCTTTCCCCTTTTCTGCCTCGCATCATACTAACATCTGCAAATGAGGTGAATGGTAAAAATGTTGTGCATACTATGGCTGCTTAATCAGTGAAATCCTTTTGATAAATACTGTAACTGGGGACTTCGCCGACTTACATAATCACTATATCCCTCTCAAGTATTCTTGAATCTCATCTTTTTGTTAAGAATAAAATATAATCAAGCTCACGCGAGTAATGTTGGCAGTTGCACAAGCGAACATGATAAGCCTGAATATTGAAATGGATGATTTTGATGTCCTCTCTGTATGCACGTATTTAGTCTACACAACGCATTTTGTTCTTACCAGTATTCTCTCTCTTCAATAACCGACCTTACTTCACAGCATGTTCTGGAACACGGCAAACCCCATGAGAGATCTGCTATTATTGAGAAGTTGATCGGGCAGATTGTACAAATGAGCCAGCAAAAATTTGCCTCAAATGTCATTGAAAAGTGCTTATCCTTTGGGAATCCTGTAGAGCGCCAAATCTTAATTGGTGAAATGCTTGGATCCTCTGATGACAGTGAACATCTTGAGGTATGTGTCCCTCGACTTACAGATATGTTCAGTTAATGGTACACAATTTGAAGTTTTGCAGTATCTTTGGACTACCAGTTTGTAGTTCAGAATTCAAGCTCCTTATGGCCTTGCTAAAGTGTCTTATCTTTTTGTTTGAACTTTGAAGGTGATGATGAAAGATCAGTTTGCAAACTATGTGGTACAGAAGGTGTTAGAGACCTGTGACGACCAGCAGAGAGAGACGATCCTCACAAGGATCAAAGCTCATCTGAACACGCTGAAGAAATACACTTATGGGAAACACATAGTGGCACGTGTAGAGAAGCTCGTCGCAGCTGGAGGTATGTTCTATCTTCTGTGTACGCTATATTTCCAGGATGGCGTTTACATGAAGTTTTCCTCTAAGCCAAAGAAGCTCTTTTATGCGCAGAAAAGCGACTTGGGCTTCAGCCGTCGAGCGCTGCCTGAAGAGTAAACTATCTAATTGTACAGCTAACGGTGGCTAGGTTTGCACTCTGGCGTTGTCCCTGTTTTTCTATCTAAAACAACCCTTCAAGGCCATATATGTGCCTTGCATCAGAAATAAGAGAGTAATAGTAGCTTGCAGTGGAGGAGAATGTATATTCTGTAGCTGAGGAACTAGCACAAGGGATAAAACTATCATGCGTACGAGTTCTGAACTGTGTAAAGATGAGGAGAATGAGTAAGAGGCTTGTTGTTACTCTGCTGTACAAATTTAGAACTAGAGAGGGGGAAAGAGAGCTGTTAGCTGTTACTTCAAACTGAAAGCCAGAAGCACTTTAATTTTAGGGTCCAGTGTCAATATAATGGCATGTTGTTGTAACATATACAGATGATACTTTAGCTGTTTCGCGGTGAAGCTGGAGCTATTAATCTCAGCTTTCCTTTTATTTTTTCATTTTACTGGTTGTTTGCTTGCTCTTTTCAGAGTTTTCAGAGTAATATAATTGTGTACGATCATCATCTTCTGCTGGCAAATTTCAGATACCAAAAGAAATTGAGAAGCATACATTTTTCTGGATAAACAATTAGCTAACAAGGGTATGTTTTTCTTAGAAAACCCGAAAGAAAATACTTGTGTATAGTCATCATTTTTTCCTAAGAACATTGCATCTTTCACCCAACCGACATGTCCAAAGTTAGTTATTATAAGTATCCAGTGTCTATTATCTTACTAAAATGAATTTTATATTTCGGAGACCGTTGGAATTGAATTTTCGCTGACGAAGTCTTCTCATGCAATCATCTTTCTTAAAGATGTATTGTGGCTCAAACATTTTCCTATGCTCATCTAAAAACACTAAAATATCTCAGGGAACCTTATAAAAGTTCCTAAAGATACAAACGGATATCCCAGAAAACTAAAATTTATCCTCCATAAAAGTTTTTCTTGTAGATTCCAAGGAAAATATTTCGCAGCAAAAAGGGAAGAAGAGAAAGGAATCAGGATGCTGGTTTCTCCCATCCAAAAGCGAGAGAGAGACACGACGACGGAATCGCACAAAGCGCACGCCCGGCGACGCCAACGTGTCCGTCGGATCGGATCGGGGCTATCCGAATCTCCAAGAAATATCTCTAGTCCAAATCACCCCCGAGACCGCCCCGGAAAGAGCGCCGAAACCCCGATCGTGCCACTGGAAAGCGGCGGAACGGACGGCCGCGATACGAAAGCGCGCTCCCAGAATCAAAAATATCCGGCTCACCGGTCCACGTGGCCATCCCGATCTGCGCTTTATGCCCTTTTTCCGCCATTAAAATATCCCCGCCCCTCTCCCCTCTCCTCCCCCCACCTCGCAATTATCTACCTCCTCCACCCACCGCCGCCTCCGGCCACCGCCCCCGCCGGAGAGTGGGGCTTAGCTACGTAGTAGATGATATTGGTGCTGGAGCTGGCCTGGGATGTTCTCTTGATAGGTTGATTCGGAGCTGGATTAGTAGCGAGACAGAGAGAGATAAATTTTTTGCTTACCTGATTGGGTTTGGTTGGTTGGGGATCGATGGGAGAGGAGGCGGGGGGCTACGATTACGACTTCCTCGGCGGCGGCGGCGGCGGCGGCGACGAGTATGGCAGGGTCATGGAGTGGGAGACCGGCCTGCCTGGCTCCGACGAGCTGACCCCGCTGTCCCAGCCGCTCGTCCCGCCAGGTCTGGCCGCGGCGTTCCGCATCCCGCCAGAGCCGGGCCGCACGCTGCTCGACGTGCACCGCGCTTCCTCCGCCACCGTCTCCCGCCTCCGCCGCGCGTCCTCCTCCTCGTCCGGCGGTGGCGGCGGGGGCGGCTCGTTCCCGGCCTTCCCCGCGGCGCCGTCGTCTAAGGCGGCCGCCGCAGGGGACGACGCTGACTCGGCGGCGGCGGCGGCGGCGTCGGAGGCGGAGAAGACGAAGCGTCCGCGGCTGGTGTGGACGCCGCAGCTGCACAAGCGGTTCGTGGACGTGGTGGCGCACCTGGGGATCAAGAACGCGGTGCCGAAGACGATCATGCAGCTGATGAACGTGGAGGGGCTCACCCGCGAGAACGTGGCGAGCCACCTGCAGAAGTACCGCCTCTACGTCAAGCGGATGCAGGGCCTCTCCAACGAGGGTCCTTCCCCCTCCGACCACATCTTCGCTTCCACCCCCCGTCCCGCACAGCCTCCACGAGCCCCAGGTGCCCGCTCCCACCATGTACCACCGCCACCCGGCCCCTATGGGCGGCATCACCGGCGGCCACTACCAGCAGCAGCACAGCGGCCACGCCGTCTACAACGGCTACGGCGGGGGCCACGGCCACGGCGTCTCCTCCTACCCGCACTACTACCACGGCGACCAGTGATAATTCCGTCAGATTCAGATGCTCTGTGCGCGTGTGCGTGTTTGCTCATGTTGTAATTGTAACCTGTAATCAACCAATCCATCAGTCAGTATATCACTAGGGGTGTGTGTGTGTATCAGATTAAAAGCTGGGCCTAATTACTCCTGAGAAGATTAACCGAGGAGCTGAAGTTCTTTGTCTACTCCATTAAGTGACAAGAAGAGAGTTCAACGTGTGTGTTTCTATGTATGTATACTGGTGTAACATCATATGCCCCAATTTGGGACAAATTTCCATCTCAGATGCAAAAGAGGAAGTTGGAAGTGTAATCTTGTTCTAGGTTGCCATATATACTGCAGAGCTTGCGCATATTTGCAAGAATTTCAAGAAAAATCACTAGATTTGTTGCGTTGCAAATGGGGGACGACTAATTTGGGGAGTCAGGAATGAGGACAAGGAGAAAGATCCTTCCTTTGAGAAACCGCCTTCGCGTTGCTGCCTGCGGAAGCGACGCAACTTTTCCAGGAGTAGCAGAGCGTGAACAAAAGTTACCGCCCGTTGCAGAAGCATCCATAATCATACGTCGCGCGTGCAATCTAGCTGCTTCTGGTCTGGATAAAGCTAGGTCGCCTCAGCTGGATTATCTACTTGGAAAAGGATGGGGGAGAGAGATGATGAACAAGTGGGCTCTCACTCATCAAGGGAATGACGAGCGGAGGAGACGAGGGCACGACGACGTACCGGTACCGTTATCCATCGCGTGGACGAGTGGATGGAGTGCTCGCATCGAATATCATTTGAGAAGAGCAATCCAGCTTGTGAATGAATGGGCATACATTTTTCTCAGACGGATTCAGTTTCTTATGTGCTAGCAAGTCTTGTTTGGCCTTTGGGGAAAGAAGTGGTTTTTGTGAAATTTATCTAGTCCAAAACAAGGCAGTAAAATAATCTCCAACAAATGTTACACCACGAGATCAAATCTTGGCCGATTTTTTTTGAGAAGACACGAAACTTTACTGATGCGCAAGACCAGCTAAATCGTTGGTTGCCAACGAGTGAACAACATCCGGTACATCTGAATGCCAAACAGTAACAGAATTAGGCGCCAACCTAGCTCCCTGTTTGGCCAAAACATGAGCAACTTTGTTACAAGCCCGTTTGCAATGCACAACTTTGCTGTCTTGAAAACAGGAGAGGAAAGATTTGGCCTTCTGGAACATCACACCAAGCGGGCCTAGATCGTGAACAGAGGACTGCAGGGCTTGCTTGAGGATCAGAGCATCAGTTTCGAGTATTAGTTTGGATATACCTGCACCGGAAGTAAATTGAATTGTCTGCAAGCATGCAATTGCTTCAGCTTGTAACGCACTTGCAAGAATTTGGAGATGACCCTCTCCTGCAGCACATACATTGCCTTCAGCATCTCTTATACAGAAGCCCCATCCCCCTTCTCCAGAATCAGCCAAAAAAGCTCCATCAAAATTAGCTTTGAAGAAACCATGAGGAGGAGGAGTCCAGCGAGGATTAGGAGAAGCTTGAGTTACAGAAATCAGATTATGTGTCCTTGCACACTCAATGACCTGCCTGTGACACCTAGAGACTAGCTCATCAACATGACATATCTGGTCGCCCGCATTAACGGCGTTACGGATTGACCATATGTTCCAGAGCAAAAGCACAACCAACTCTAAGGGACCCTGAGTCCTGAGCACTACATCTGGTAATAAGCTGGAGTCGAAGATATTCCATACCTGCCGCTCTCCAACAAGCCTTAGCAAATTTACAAGAAAGGAACAAATGCGAACCATCCTCATCCATTCTGCCACACAACAAGCAAAAGGGATCAGGTTGAATGCCACGATGGAGAAGATTAATTTTCAGAGGCAGACTGTTATGCATGAACCTCCACATGAACATTTGGATCTTCCTAGGCAGGCTTAGCCTCCAGATCTTTTTCCAGTCAGCCGTGTGAGCATTTGCCGGATCTGCTCCAGTACCACTAGTTCCTGGCTGTCCTGCGTCTATAGCTGCAACACTTAGACAAAGATTATAAGCAGACTTCACCGAGAAAATACCCTTCGGATCTGGATGCCATGCAATGAAATCCTCAAACTCATGTCCAATTGGAATACTGAGAATCATTATGACATCCTCTGGACAGAAAGTTTGGTTGATCAAATCCTTATCCCATTCCCCGCTGACTGGGCAGATAAGATCATTGACTCTATGAACTAGGTGCTGAGCACGATGAGAAGAAGGACGCCTTGTGCTGCTGCGCGAAAGCCATGGATCTTCTCAGATTCGGATGTTCAAACCATTTCCCACTCGCCAAATAATACCTTGATTCAGAAGATCAATTCCTTTCAGCAGACTCCGCCAAGCATAAGAAATACCAGAGCTCGGGCAAGCCGCAAGGAGATTACCATCTGGATAATATCTAGCATGGAACAATCTCGCACAAAGAGAGTCCAGATTCTGAATAAAACGCCATGCTTGACGAGCAAGCATGGCTAGATTGAAGAAATGCATATTCCTAAAGCCAAGGCCTCCTTCCTTCTTCGGTTTAGCCAGCTTGTCAATCGAGATCCAATGAATCTTGCGATCATTATCCATTTGGGACCATCAGAAGCGGCAAATCATGGTCGTTATATCATCACAGAGTCGCTTAGTCAAATCAAAGCAAGACATTGCATAAGTTGGGATAGCCTGAGCCACCGCCTTGATTAGGACTTCCTTCCCTGCCTTACTTAGCATCCTTTCTTTCCATCTCTGAATCCTCTTCCAAATTTTCCCTTTGAGATAATTGAAGGTCTGAACTTTTGATCTACCAATGTGAATAGGAAGCCCGAGATACTTATCGTTGTTTGCCTCAGTGCTAATGTGCAAACATTGAAGAACATCCCTTTTGACTGCGAAATTGCAATTTGGACTAAATCTGACACTACTCTTTTCACGGTTAATCAGCTGTCTTCCTGTCAGCCTTAAGAAGGACCAAAGAATCATCCACGAATAACAGGTGAGAGATGCTAGGAGCATTAGGACGAATGCGAATTCCTTCCATTAGACCTTGCTCCTCTGCAGCCTGAAGAAGCGAGGAGAAACCCTCGGCACAAAACAATAAGAGATAAGGAGAAAGTGGATCTCCTTGGCGCAGTCCATGCTGAGGCCAAATAATGTCACAGTGAGGTCCGGTAAGGGACGGAAGTAACACACTTCATAAGAAGCTAGACTTAGGATCTGTGAAAACCAAGTTTAATCATCATTGCCTCAATAAAATTCCATTCCACCCTTTTATAAGCCTTACTCATGTCCAGCTTAAGAGCTATATATCCATCCCTTCCTATTCTTTTATTTCTGATGTAATGAGATATTTCATGGGTAATAAGAATATTGTTAGTAATTAGTCTTCCAGGGACGAGGCGCTCTGATTTTAACCTTTCATTTTACGGCCACTAACTCTTATTTTTTATAGAGTCCGCCGTTCACATGTCACAGTCACAAAGTCATAATCGCTTCCGAAAATGTAGCAGAAACAAAAGAAAAGTGTAGCAAAGAGCGAAAGCTGAGCGCAGGTAGGCAGGAGAAGAAAAAAGGAGCACCTTTCCTGTCCATGGCGTCCTCCGCCTCCAATGGCCTCCTCTACTTGCACCACCACCCCCTCCGCCTCCTCCCCGTCCTCTCCATCAGCCCCTACACGATCCCCGCACGCCTCCGCCTAGCCTCGGTCCCTTCCCGGAAGCTGCTCCCCTCCCCCATCTCCTCCTCCTCCTACGAGCCACCGCCCGATGTTGCCCAAGACGAGTGGGCCGCCACTGGGGACAAAGAGGAGGACCGCGACGAGCGGTACGGCTTCGAGATCGAGGTGCGCAAGCTGCCGGATCGGAAGAACCGCCGGCTCGTGCGCGCGCGGGTGCGCGTCGACGCGCCGCTGGAGGCCGTGTGGGCCACCCTCACCGACTACGAGGGCCTCGCAGACTTCATCCCCGGCCTCTCCGAGTGCCGCCTCCTCGACCAGGACGCCACCTTCGCCCGCCTCTACCAGGTTCGCCCCTCTCACGCAATTCGTCGAGCAGGTCGTGTGCGATGTATGAGCGTGCTGTTCGCATGGATTCTCTGCAGGTTGGGGAGCAGGATTTGGCGCTCGGGTTCAAGTTCAATGCCAAGGGCACCATAGATTGCTACGAGGGGGAGATTGAGGTCCTCCCGGCCGGGGCGCGGAGGAGGGAGATCACCTTCAACATGGTCGACGGCGATTTCAAGGTTTTCGAGGGTACATGGTCTGTCGAGGAGGTAACATGATGCCCTGTTGTTCATGCTCAGAATTCAAAATTCCGAATTTTCGTGCCGATTCCAATTTGACCCCTACATTCTGTGGTGCGATCAAGGTTGGCACAGACGAGTCAAATCAGTCACCTAGTACAATCCTAGGTTCAATGGCATTCTGGAAAAGCACTAACTTGATCATAGGATCACCTAATTTCATTGAGCAACCGTATTTTTCTTATGGGTGTTAAAACTACATCCATAACATCTGCAAGCATTGGTCAATTGATGTTTGTGTAGGTTGATGGTAGATTAGATGACCAGTGACACTATAAGGATACATTTTTCTAAAAAGCAGCTATGTAATCTGGTTGGCACTTCGGTTTCGTGTAGGTTGATGATAGTATTGATGAAGCTGGGGAAATTTCGGCGGGCCGGGAATTTCAGACTACACTTCTGTATGTGGTGGAGCTGGAGCCTAAGCTCTGGGTTCCGGTGAGGCTACTGGAGGGAAGGATTTGTAACGAGATAAAAACCAACTTAGTTTCGATCAGAGAAGAAGCTGAGAGGATCCAAAGATTACAGGGCAAGGTAATTCTAACAAACAGAGTTGCTCTTTATTTTTTTTTGTTCCAACATGTGCAAAGCATTTTACTCTGTCAATAGTCATGTAATGTCATCTATAGTACTAGAAAATTAACTTGCACAGAATATGGTAACGATACATTTAAAATTACAATGATTTTTTTCCTTTTCTACTTCCATCTTTGTTCTTCCAGTGCTATGATAGTGTGCTTCATTTCAATGTTATTCGTTTTCAGTGATAACTAGAGACGATTCCGGAAGGCTTTCTTATAACTCCATTCTTGCTGATTGTTCAGTGTGAACTTCAGCTCAACAGAGGTATATTTAACCCAACTTCAGCTCAGTTGCTGGATCTTTATGCTTGAAGTGCCATGAGCCTGATGGTTACAATCTTTTTACAGGACGTTACGTAAAAAATTGGCACGCTTGCTTCAAGGTGTTGTGGAAGGGGCCCAATGTAGACTTGCTCTCTGGTCATGGCTCGTGACAAATGTGATTATTTGGAGTTTGGACAGCTTGGACGTGGCTGAATGACAAAAGGATTTGTTTTTGCTAGTCTACTGAAGAGTCAGTGACAGACTATAGTGGTTGGTCAGAAGATGTTGACGTTGCCATTGTTTACAAGCCCGGGCGGTTTGTTCGCTGTGATGTACACAGACAGCAACCAATTTCCAGTTGCTTGTTGTAATGTCATCTCTGATTCTGCGTAATTGATACAACTGATCGAATTGAGTTGGGTGGGCCCTGCTAAATTCTTGCACCCTGTTAACAATTAGCACAAGCAAATGCGATTGCACTAACAAAAATCTAGAAAGCTCGACGGCGTGCTGGGCGAAGAGGATGACGATGCCATCAAGTCAACCAGACACTAGGAGATCCAGTGGTGGGGGAAAAGTGACTGAAATTTTGTCAGTTTTCACGCAACTGAGTACCTTAGCAAGTTAGCAGCACTTCACGAATAAAACATTCAGAACAGTTTCCCTTGATTTCCTTCATAGGATTCTATGAAATACAAACATGTATATAGTCTAGAGAGACAACAACACAAACACTAATTACTGAGAGAATCACTTGCATTCACCATGCATGTCTGGAACCTAACTAGATCCAACGGTACTGTGTATATCATGATTTTTTTTCTTCTCGACAGATAGTAAGGCCTTAGGAAAGTTCATATTTTGGCCAACATGCTAGTTTTCGAACCTCCTCTTTTCTCAAACTTTAAATTTAAAAATTGCTTCGTTTCGAAAATAATTTCTTTTATAAAAAATATCAAATATATTTTGTCCCTTTGAATGCCTGATGGGCTTCGTCTCCCTGGCAAAACACACCAGGGTAACGTCTTCTCAGGCACCGGCGTACACCATGGCGGTCCAGGGACTCGCTCCGGCCGAGCCCGCGCTGTCGCCCGCACTGCCCGTACGGTGAATTCTCCCCACCTGCGAAGCCACGCCGCCAATTTTGAGGCATGCCTCGGTCGCGCGGCATCCTTGGCCACGCGCGGACACCACGAGCCTTCGTCCAGCTCCTCGCCGCCGACCTGCTGCCGTGCCCATCCGCCACGGAGAAGTACCATGCGGTGGCCACGAAACTCGGCTACGTGTCCAACCTCTTCGCGGGCACCGCTCTCCTTAGCTTGTACTGCCGATCCCGTCGTCTACGAGAGGCCCAGCATCTGTTCGACGAAATGCCCGGCAGGAGCCCCGTCACCTGGAGCACGCTCATCTACGGCCACACGCAGTCCCGCGAGCCCGCCCTCGCTGTGGGGGCGTTCAGGCGCATGGTGCGCGCCGGTGTCTCCCCCACGGCGTCGGCCATGTCCAGTGTCCTGGTCGGGTGCGCGAGGCTGGAGGACGCGGGCGTCGGAGCGATGCTGCACTCCGCCGGCCTCAAGTGCGGCGCCTGTGGTAGCGTCGTCGTAGGGACTGCATTGGTGGACATGTACGCCAAATGCCATGATGTGTCATCAGCACAGCGGGTTCTTGGGGGGTTGAAGGAGAAGAATGTGGCCACTTTTACGGCACTCGTCGGCGGGTTTGCTGCAGTCAGAAGGCCTCAAGACGCCATGGAGTTGGTCAGGAAGATGGAACAGTCAGGGGTAGCACCAAACGTGATGACCTACAGTAGCCTTCTCAGCGCATTCACGAGTGCCGATGACCTAGACCATGGGAGGCAAGCGCATTGTGCAGTGCTAAAGAAGGGTCTCGAGCACAATCTGTATGTCTTGTCCACTCTTGTGACCATGTACTCCAAGTGTGGCAGCTTAGAAGATTTCAGGAAGGTACAAATGGCTGTTTCATGTCAGGATCAGGTATCGTTCAATTCCGTGATCTCTGGACTCTCCTGTCTGGGAAGAGCTGACGAGGCATTTCAGCACTTCTTGGAGATGAGAAGGCACGGCATTGACACAGATGTGTTCACCTTTGCCAGCATGCTGAAGGCTACAGGGAGCTCATCCTCGTTGCTTGAGGGAAGGCAAGTTCATGCTCTTATCCTCAAAACTGGATATGACTCTGATGTGAATGTCCAGAACTGTTTGATTTCCATGTACGCGAGACGTGGCGCAATAGGGGAATCTAAGGATGTTTTCGCTTCGGTGGAAGCGCCTGACTTGGTTTCCTGGAATTCGCTTCTGTCGGGATGTGCTCAACATGGGTATGGCAATGAGGTGGTTGAGGTGTTTGAACAGATGAGGAAACTGAATGTTCAGCCAGACCACACAACCTTCTTGTTGGTGCTTACAGCTTGCAGCCATGTCGGTTTGGTGGATAAAGGGCTAGAGTACTTCAACTTGATGAAAACAAACGGGTTACTTGCAGGAGCATGGCTAGAGCACTACGCATGCATGGTCGATCTTCTTGGTCGAGCAGGCCATCTCCAAGAAGCTGAGTCTTTGATCAATGACATGCCTATAGAACCTGGCGTCTCAGTGTACAGAGCTCTGCTTAGCGCCTGCCAGATTCATGGGAACCTCGAGATTGCGATCCGGGTGTCGAGGCGCCTGATCGAGCTCTACCCTGATGATTCGTCTGCTCATGTTCAGTTATCGAATACCTTTGCTGGTGATGGCCATTGGGGTAATGCTGCTGAGATCAGGGAGGTCATGACGGGTAAAGGAATAGTGAAGAACCCTGCTTGGAGCTGTATCGAGGACCGGATGCAGGTTGGATAAGAAGGTTGAGATTGCATGATGCATGCTGTTTGGCATTCCAAGGATTTTGTGCTACTGGAACCAAGACTGCCAGTGCCCAAATTTGATACATGAAGAACAGGTCAGTACATCAGCACCTTTAGTTTTGTATATCAGCACCATGAAGCACGATCGGTAACTGAGCTTAATTTCTCAAATTTTGTTTTCACGCAGCTTGTTGCTACATGAAGCATGTTTGGGCTGGGCCTTTCTACTTTGGGCCACGTGCAAACACATTTGCGCAAGAGCAACTTGCGCCTTCGATACCACCGAGGCACCGAGAGGAGAGCGACCGCTACCAGATCGACGAATCATCCTCCGCGCCACCGCCTCCTCTCCTCTCTTCTTCCAGCCAACATCGCAAATTCGCAATGCCGGCTGCTGTTGCCTCGTTGCTGCGGACGACAAACTGGTAGAGCGACCCGCGCGAAGCAAACAACACAGCTAAATCTTGGGGATTCCCACCCGCCCCTCCTAACAATCTCCACCATTTCTTAAAATAAATAAAAATTCTTTCTTGACTCTTGTGCTCCGGCCCCTTCCCAATTCTGTATATATTCGCTGCTGATTTGTGGGGTTGCTCTCCGTCTTTCCATGCTATAATTAGCTCCTCCTTGTTCTTGTTCTTGGTGTTGCTGGATTGGTCGGTTTGTTGATCTGCATTCCGGCCGCCGGAGATGGAGAACGGGCACGCCAAGTACCGGGTGGCCGTCATTGGCAGCGGCAACTGGGGAAGCGTCGCCTCCCGCCTCATCGCCTCTAACACTGCCAAGTTGCCCTCCTTCTACGGTAAGCAGGCGCCTGCACTCTCTCTGGCTCTGATAATGCTCCACCGTGTTCTTGAATTGAGCAGTACGACATGCAGGCGTTGTCTATATGGAGTGTGTGTGCTTGTTTCAACTTTGGGTAATGCCATTTGGATTGCTAGCTTCTGCCTGTCTTCGCGGCATTTAACCATGCAATGCGATAGAAGACCACATGTATCCTATCCTTTTGTTGGCTCTTTTAGTGCTAACTAACAGAATAATCCGAAATCAGATAACAGGATTTGGTGACACTGACTCATTAACTCTATGCAGCATGTATCTAGTTAATGAGTCAATCTCCACTTGGCAATCTGTAGGAGGATATCAACCTGCAAAACTATAGGATTGACATGCTGTATTCTCTTAGTTACCCATCATAAATCTGTAGTATTTCTTGGACCGAGTTCATACTAGCTACGGTTCTCTTTGTTTGGTGTGTTCTGTATAAACATTATAGAAATTTGACAAGATGCATTCTTGGTTACTAAGAATATTAATTTCGGGGTGAACTGTTTACAGATGAAGTAAGGATGTGGGTGTTTGAAGAAACATTGCCAACAGGCGAGAAGCTATCTGAGTCCATTAACCAAGCAAATGTAAGAGTTGAAACTAATTCCATTTGGTTTTTTTTTACTTCTGCTGTAATGCCTTGTACAGTAGCAAATGATTTTATTCTCACATGTTTCAGGAGAACTGCAAATACTTACCTGGTATAAAGCTTGGAACTAATGTAATTGCTGACCCTGACTTGGAGAATGCAGGTAACCACACTGTAGCCCAATTCTGATTATCATTAGGAGGAAAGACTACTCTTGGATCCTAGTAATACATGCAGTTCTAGTTGACCAAGGACTTAGTACCTAGAACTTTGTGGTTCACTGATATGCTTAATAATTTTGGCTTTGTTTACCTATGGATACTATTTCAGAAATAATAATGCACTTAACAGTATGAATTTCATAAGTAAACACTTTGTCATTATTGTTGCAACCATACATCATGTTGTTTGCATGTTGTCAAATAAGCGTTCATAATAATTTAATCCGGCTTTCTCAGTCAAAGACGCGAATATGCTGGTTTTTGTAACTCCCCATCAATTTGTGGAGGGTATATGTAAGAAGCTTGTGGGCAAACTAAGACCAGGGGTTGAGGCTATATCCCTCATTAAGGGCATGGAGGTCAAGATGGAAGGACCATGCATGATATCAAAATTAATAACGGATACACTTGGAATCAATTGCTGTGTCCTCATGGGTGCTAACATTGCAAATGAGGCAAGCATCTGTTCAACTTTACATGCAGAATTTCTTGTAGCCTTCAAAGGCAAAAATATAAGTGGGTGTGCATCTCAAATGCAGATAGCTGTTGAGAAGTTCAGTGAAGCAACAATTGGATATAGGGAAGATAAAGAAGCGGCGACCCGATGGGCTAAACTTTTCACCACTCCTTACTTCCTAGTTTCTGTTGTAAGCTCTTCAACTATAACCTCGTAAAGAAATGAAATTCCCACATTCTGGCCTTCCCGGCATTGATAGATACATGGGAAATGTTAAGGCCGTCTTCTTACTAAATGCTAATATTCCGAATATAGTTATGAATAGGTACTGAGGTGCCAATGAACATAAATGGCAGTAGAAAAATGAAAAAAATCTGGGTGTATTTAAGAAAATTCACTGAACACGAAACAAAGGGTGAATTGGTTTCTTATTAGTGCATCCTTAATTCTGTACCCTCCATGTGCAGGTAGAAGATATTGAGGGAGTAGAACTATGTGGGACACTTAAAAATGTTGTGGCCATTGCAGCAGGTTTTGCAAACAGTAGTATTCTGTGTGGTTATATCCATTGCCTTTCAACTTCAATGGTTTAAGTGATGGAATTAACTTGCAGGCCTTGTTGATGGCTTGGATATGGGAAACAACACCAAGGTATCAATTCTGTTATTGAAAGCATTTTGAATGAAGAAAAGAATTTGCAAGGCATCATCTTATGCCCTTTTTGTCTATTTTTTAGGCTGCAATAATGAGGATTGGGTTGCGGGAAATGCGTTCTTTCTCTAAGCTTCTGTTCCCTTCAGTCAGAGACAACACTTTCTTTGAGAGCTGTGGTGTGGCTGACCTCATAACTACATGTCGTACGTATCTTAATTGTTCTCAATTAACCATTGAACAGACAAATACTGAAAAATGTTGAGTGTTCCATGGCAGTTGGTGGGAGAAACAGAAGAGTGGCTGAGGCCTTTGCAAGAAATGGTGGCAGAAGGTTTCTTCTCTAAACCATACATCTTTATTTCCTTTGTTAGAGAATCTAATCAAGAAATCTGGTGATGTTCATGGCCTATGCTGAAGAGTTAGCATAGCATAGCTATGTTTTCTGTCTGTGATTATATGATAACTTTTGTCTCATCATCTTTATGACAGGTCTTTTGATGAGCTGGAGGCAGAGATGTTGCATGGACAAAAACTCCAGGTAAAGAAAATATCTGAAACCCAAAATGTATGATGAATGCATCAACTGCTCGGTGCATCTAATCTTGTTAGTTTCACAGGGGGTATCCACAGCAAGAGAGGTGTATGAAGTATTAATTTACCGCGGGTGGCAGGAACTGTTTCCGCTTTTATCAACCGTACACGAGATATGTATTGGACAACTGCCTCCTACATCAATAGTTGAATACAGTGAGCATACGCCCAATCTCTCCATCATCGGTGGTTCTACTCCATGTTACTGAGCTAGATACTGAAATTTGTATTACTGCCTTAATTCTCAGTATCACTTGTTATAAGCAAAACAAGTCGAGATATACTGAATGTCTGAATATCTTTCATATAGAAATATAATTGTTTAGTCACCTCATAAAGTGCATGACCCTATGAGTCCATGCTCCTATCTCTAGTTGGTTGAAAATTTAGTGCTTATCAACCTTACAGAGGAATCAGTGAATTACATGCTGTGTTTCACGAGGATGCTCCTCAAATGAGAAAGAGCACCAAAAGCTGTACCTCGTGTTAAAGTTTAAATTAGAGTTCATACCAACGCTCCAAATTGCCTGGAAATCAGGAATTATTGAGCTTTGAGCTATGCATTCCCCCCTAAATTGCTGCAGTATTAACGCACTACATTCGGGAAGGATTGAATCAATCAAATCAATGGGTCTAGTATTAATTCAGTGCACAATCTTGTGAAATATTGTGTTCTGTTATTACCATGCTGGATAAATTGATCCCAATTTCCAAGTATTAGAAGGAAACCCGATAATTGAACGTTGAGATTTTAATATTTCATATTTTAAGAACTCATTGTATTATATATGTAAGGAGGTCTCGAGTGATTTAATTTTGGAGGTCTTGCAATGATATTTTGGATTGAAGGGGTTGGTATCGTAATTGTAAAATTGGGAGGCATTTCTAATCCTGAACTCTTGGTCAAGACAGTGTGAATGCAGATGAAATTTGTATATAACTGTATTATAAATTTTCAAATGGTGGGTTGCCGTTGTAATTACTTTCGCTGATGGAACTATGGATTGTAGAACCATAAACATGGAGAACATTCATATTTGAAGAAACTCCATTCGTGTGCAGTAAAACACGGGAGTAGAAGATTATAAATTCAGTACATTCAAATTCCTCACCCTACTTTAACTCCCTGAATCGACTGAGATCCAAGATCCTAGAGTTTACATCTTGACATTGCTAATAAGTTAGCACATTATGGGACGAAAAAACTGAAAGCTAAATTTTTATGTTGTAGATTTCCAGTGTTCTGTACTATAAAACAACTTTATATCTTGCACCAAGATTTTCTTAGGCAGATTTACACATCCTCCAAGCTTTTCTTAGACTAATTGTATTAACCCATTTTCATTACCAGCAGTGTGTGCCAGTGGGGTGTCTCATAACCCATTTCCATTATTAGCAGTGTGTACCAGTGGGGTGTCTCACTAAATAGGTTATGTGACAGTTAATGTATTGAACTTAACACAAAATTTGGTCTTCTGAAGCAGAAAACAGCTTCCTTTTAGTAAATTTTGATTGTGATTAACATTATCTGACACCTCAAACTGCATCTATAGCTGAAAATGTGCTATTTTTATATGTTTCAGAATATTGGAGAGCTTAAAAGGTCCCTACAAGTCAAGAAAGCAATATATCATGTTAAATATCCTAATATTGTCATGATATGCTTTGTTTTTTGAATAGTATGTTTCGTCTCTTTCACTAGATTTTCACGTAGGTGAGTATTACTTGGACTTTCACCTTACTTTGATGTGTATACTTATGTATTTCCTGGACAAAAACTTCACATGGTATTCTCCAATGTCCTGCCAATAACCAATTGCAACACGCTTACAATAATCTTTGCCTGAGTTTAAATTGTACATGATGCCAAAACAATAAGCAAATAAGTATATCTACTATGTGAAGATGAAGAGGAAACAGGTCACTGATGATTAATGTGGCATCAACTGTTTTAGCATGCAATCATATGCAGCCAAAATAAACCACTTTAACCTTTCACAGTTTTATGGAGTATGATACCGTAGTGGATTAAATATTAAATACTCATAAAATATATGTGTCATTTGTCATACTCTTTAAAAACTCAATTTTCAACCTTCATGGGAGCAAGGGGACCAAATATAGTTCTTTCATCTTTCAGTGTCCAGAAAGTGATTTGGTAATGTAATTCCACATGCTATGATCACACAGGAACTTGATTAACATGAAAGAGCAAAGTTCAAAACTTTAACAGGAATCCATCTATTATAATGCCTGATATGCTCACACGGATTCTTGGTCCAATTTCTTGAATTAAAGTCTGCGACATCGTATTAGCCTCAGCTAGGTGTTGAGTTATTGAATCTATCCTGACATGGAACCATTTCTGGGCTCCACTGAAGGTAAATATCTGAAGATGACATTGAGAACAATTTTGGGTTGGTAAAGGTCTTGAAGACTGAACATTCCATTAGTTTCTAATGGCAGGCAAAGCAAGGCTCAGGGAACTTTACATGTCAGACTATTTTTTTTCATTCATTTTGTGGGATCATCTGTCAGATCTTACGCGTCTCCTGGCTTCAGCAAACACCCATGCAAGAAGTCATCAGAATGTACTTGATAGGTCATATCTGTTTGTAATAGGTAACACATTATGCTCACATATGCATTTTTGAAAAAGATCAGCAATGTGTGAGCAATGGAATTTTGTTAATCCAATCGTGGCAGGGAAGGCTGCTTTTGTTGCCATCTTACAGAAGCTGTTAACTGTGTTTAGAGGTCATCCTCAGCAGCACTTATCAGATTGTATTTAAGGCAAAGTGTAACATCCCGCACGGGCCATCAAACACGCCCTGCATTTCAGGTTAAGTACACAATATTTCGCATGATTAATTTTGAACTATGCAAGAGGATCTCTGCAAGATGATGACGATGATGATGATGAGCTCAGTGCATGCATGCTCACGTACCCCGCTGTAGAACTGGAAGTTCCTGCCTGACGCGTCAATGGCGACGCTGATAGGCTGGTGCGCCAGGGCTTTGAGCAACGCCTGCTCGTTTTCTTTTCTTCTTCTTTTTTGCAATTTTCTTGGAAATTTTTATTAAAATTTTTGGTTACAAATTAATGCGGTGCAATTTTGTTCATGGTTCTGTCAGATCCTTTGATGATGGATCATGATCCATGCGAATTGCAAAGAGAGTTTTTCATTCGTTCGATCTCGCATCCTAACCAAATGTGGTTAATGGAAGTTGATTCGTTTTGTCCGTGAAATCTCTATTTAACTTATGTGAAATGCAGTGAAATATTATTGAAACATCTGTGAAAAACAATGAGATATTTGTAAACTCTATGAAATATAGTTATACCCATGTGAAATCTCTTAAAAACATGTGTGAAATGAACAAAACCTTTATGAGACATATGTGCAATTGGTGAAACTATTGTGAAATCTTCCTAGCCCTTCTTAAACATATTGAAACAAGATTTTCTAAGTATGTGTAAAATCCTTCTAAAGAATCATTGAAACCTTTATGAGACACACGTGTTGCACACGGTATCATCAATGATTGACTTAGTCTATTTTTATGTTCTACAAGATTTTTTGATGATTTTCTTCTGTTTCTTCTCCTAATGATTTCTACCGTAGACCCCGTCACAACCAATCCTTTGCATTTTTTAGTTTTTTGGAAGAGGGAGAGATGGTGGTGGTAGGACATGGAGATAGAGGTGCAAGATGTGTCTGATGGAAAGTTCCCATTGGACGTTAGACACATAGGGGCTCCCTAAATGATGAGAAAGAAACAATTTTGAGCTAACAACTCTTTGATATAAGATGTTGAGTAAAGTGCACCAGTAGTCCAATAACTAGAGAGGTGGTAGCAACTTAATCCAGGAACTCAGAAAACGTGTATCTGGGTCCATAAGGTGGCTTAAGTGAAGCAATTTTGGTCCAAAACGTGCCACGTAGGCGTATATTTTACATTTACATCCTTATATTCTTCTCTTCTTCCTCCTTTTAGTCCTCAGCAATTTCCCTTCGCACGCGTTCCCCTGAAATTCCTGTGCAAAATCCCCAAATCCGAATCCAGGCATCTCCTCCGCTTGCGCCCTGTTCGGCGCCGCGTAGAGCCTCTCGTGCACTGCCGCTACCGTCGTCGAGCGCCGGCGACCCTTCCCCCTCCCCTGAACCTGCGTCGTCGACCGGGATTCGTCACCCCCAGCAGCACCACCGCTGTCCGCCGCTGCCGATGTCAGAGAGACTTGGCTTGCCGGTGACGTGGAGGGCTTGGCGGCGAAGCTTCGGTGGCGAGGTGCTCTGGGGAGGTCGGCGTCGTCGTCGGAGCGTTGACGGTGGCGGAGGTTGAGGGCGACCTGCAGCGGAGGACGAGCGGCTCCGTCGGCAACCGGAAAGGGGATCCCCTGTTGGGCGCAGCTCCCGTGGCCGGAGATGATGGGTCGTAAGGAGTCGCCGGCGGCGGGGCAGAGCACGGGGATGACCTGCAGTGGGGATGCCTGAGGGTAGCCGGCGACTTCAACGGCGGTTGGTGCGGGCGCGATTTCGGAGCTCGGGCGGTAGCAGTGAGGGCGACGGGAGGCCGAGCTCCAAGACGGCTGGCGTGCTGTAGAGTGAAGGAGGCGGTCGCTGCAGTGAGCCCCGGGCTTGGGATCCGGCGGGGTTGCTCATGGGCTCGGCAGGGAGCGGCAATGGCGGTTTGGTCCGACACCGGCGTGGGGAGGAAGCCGACAAGGCCGGCGCTCGATGGGGCTCGGACGTAGGCGGGAAGCGGCGTCGTTGGGAGCGGCAAGCGGCAGTGCGTGCGGCGGCCAGAGCTTGGAGCTAATGATGGGATTCGTAGCATAGAAAATAAAAATTTTCTTACGAGATGCAAACGAAAACCTAGATCCAATCTAAAAAACCAAGATCCAATCTAGAAGAAGCTTGCAACGAGAGACAGATCATATTTACATACCCTCGACGAACACATCAACGCAGCGGAGAATTTGACCGTTGTCGATGAAGCCCGCAGCCTCCCGCAGCTAGGTTATACCTCCCAGCCGCGAGAGGGATCTTCTCGTGTTCCAATCCGATCAAGCACCGCAACGAGCGGCACCTCCGAGATGTGCACACGTACGGCTCGATGACGTCTCCTCCTTCTTGATCCAGCAAGGTGAGGTGGAGAGGTAGATGAGATCTTCAGCAGCACGACGGTGTGGTGGTGGATGTGGTGGAGAAATTCCTGCAGGGCTTCGCCTAAGCCGCTGCGGGAGAGGAGTAGATGGGAGAGAGGGAGGGGCTGGCGGCTAGGGTTCAAGGGGGGCTGTGCCTAGCCCTCCCCCCCTTTATATAGGCTTGGTACTGTTCACGTGAACAGTACGTGAACAGTAACTTGCCTCCCAAGTTCCCCCTTTTCCTTTATCTTATCTCTCCTATTTTTAAGGGATATTGATCTTATCCATCTAGGAAGGGGGGTTACTGTTCACGCGATACTATTCACGTGTGTACTATTCATGCAGTACCCTTGGTCCATGTGGACCCCTCCGGGATAAGTGGGCCCTACTCTAGAACCCTCCGGAACCTTCTAGAACTTCTCCGGAACTCTGCCGGAAAAATCCCGAACCTTTCCGAAACCCTAAAATACTTTCCCATATATGAAATTGTATCTCCGGACCATTCCGGAGCTCCTCGTGACGTCCTGGATCCCATCCGAGACTCCGAACAAAATTTCGGTCTCACCATATTAATATCTCATTCTCTACCCTAGCATCAACGAACCTTAAGTGTGTGACCCTACGGGTTCGGGAATATGCGGACATGATCGAGACACCTCTCCGATCAATAATCAATAGCGGGACCATGGATGTCCATATTGATTCCCACATATTCAACGAATATCATTTATCGGTTGAACCACGATGTCGAATGTTCCATTCCTTTGTCTCACGATATTTTACTTGCCCGAGATTTGATCGTCGGTATCACCATACCTAGTTCAATCTCGTTTCCTGGTAAGTACTCTTTACTCGTTCCGTAATACAACATCCTCTGTGACTAACTCCTTAGTCCCTTGCTTGCAAGCGATATCAAATGTGCATTACCGAGTGGGCCCAGAGAATATCTCTCCGTCACGTGGATGGACAAATCCCACTCTTGATACATGCAACCCAACAAGTACTTTCCGAGATACCTGAAAGACACCTTTATGATCACCCTGTTACGGCGTGATGGTTGATGCCCTCAAAGCATTCTTCCGGTACTAGGGAGTGGCATTATCTCATGGTCGAAGGACTAGAACATTTAACATATGATAGTTGAAGCAAATAAAACTTAGTGACACGATCAAATTGCTACGCTCAACTTGGGTCTATCCATCACATCATTCTCCTAATGATATGATCTTGTTATTAATTAACAACTCATGTTCATGGTTAGAAAACCTTAACCATCAATTAATCAACAAGCTAGTGTTAGAGGATCACTAGGGACACGGTGTTGTTTATATAACCACACAAGTAATAATGTTTCCAATTAATACAATTATAGCATGGAGAATAAACTTTATCATGAACTTGAAGTATGACAAATAACAACTTTATTTATTGCCTCTAGGGCATATTTCCAACAGCTAATGCCGAAGACGAGGAGGTTGGTGGCGGCGTTGGTGCGGAGGGGGGGGCTCCGGGAGTGCTCGGTTGGCCGTCGTGCGCATGGGAGACGGAGCCAAGATCCGGCGCGGAGAGCCCCGCCGCCGGAGCTCTTCACCGCGCCTCACCTCACCGGGCTCCTCTCCACCCGAAGCTCCCCGCCGGTAGCCGAGCCCGCCGCCTCCCTCCTAGCCTCGCTCACCTCGGTCCTCCGCCCCCGAAATCACGACCGGAGCTCGGCGCACGAGCTGCGGCGGGCAGTGGCTGTATGACCCGGGAACCGACGATGCTGACACGCTCGGCGCGGCGGCGCCGGTGAAGGTGCACTGCAGCATGTACGCGTCCCTCCGGCTCATCAGCACCAGGGAGGCCATGGGCTTCTCCGAATTCCCGTTCGCGCCAAGGGAGGGAGCCGCGGCCGCTAGCCGCCGGCCGTGACCCGCGCCGCTCCCCGGGCCACCGCGAGGTGTACTGCTACCTCAAGGATTTCTGCAAGGCGTTCGCGCTCATGGACGCCGTTAGGCTCAACACTACTTGCAGCCGAGGCTCCCGAGCATCAGAGGCATGGAGGGATGGCGGCGGAGGCAGCTGCATAGCCACTCGTACAGGGTGCCGGAGCCGTTCCGCGGCGAGGTTGTGGTGGTGGTCGGGTGCGGGGAGAGCGGCAAGGACATCGCCATGGAGGTCCGCGGCATCGCCAAGGAGGTCTGCTGGCGTCGGTGAACAACATGCTGGACAAGGGAGGCAGCAGAACCGGGGAAATTGCCGAGGACTAAAAGGAGGAAGAAGAGAAGAATATAACGATGTAAATGTAAAATATACGCCTACGTGGAACGTTTTGGACTAATTTGCTTCACTTAAACCACTTTATAGATCTAAATACACATTTTCTGAGTTCCTGGATTAAATTGCTCCCACCTCTCAAGTTCTTGGACTACTGGTGCAATTTACTCTAAGATGTTTGACTTGATGCTATCACATGAATCAGTTGGACTTGTTTTATCACATTAAAATGCCATATTTAGTTTGGCGAGGCCTTTGTCCAAACTCTTGTCTTGCTATTTTTATTTTATTTTTATTTTTTTTCCAAATCTTCATTACATTATTTTGTTACTATTTAGTCATGGTTAGATTTGATGCGGTGGAAATTTGTTCACGGTTTGATCCAAATTTTTTTATGCTAGATCATAATCTAGCCAAATAGTGAAGAGATTTTTGGTTAGTTCAATCTTAGATCCGAACCAAATGCGGTTTATGGAAGTTGATTAATTTTGTCTGTGAAACCTCTATGGAATGCATTGAGACATTTGCCAAACCCCAATAAAAATCAGTGAAGCCTTTGTGCAAGCTCAATGAAATGTAGTCAAACCTGTGTGTAACCTCTTTGAAACATGTGTGAGATCAATGAAACCCTTATGGGATGGGACATGTGTGGAGCCGATGAAACCTTTCTAAACCTTTATAAAATCTTTCTTTCTTAAATATAGTGAGACAAGATTTTCTAAAACCCATATGTGCTTTGCACCTAGGCATCACCGTCAGTCTATTTTTCTGTTGTACAAAAAATTTCTGATGATATTTTTCTCTTTCTTCTCTTGGCGATTTCTTCACAAGACTGTGCTTGTAATCATATCCTTGGCAATTAAACTAGGATAGATTTGTCGTTTCTTAGGAAAAACGATAAGTCCTTAAGATTGCACTTGCATTCCACACATTTTATAGACATAACTAATGGAATAGAAAATGATCTTTACTTTGAATATCTCATAGAAATGGTACTAGCAAAATATAAATATATAATGAAATTGATATCGGTAGGCGGCGAATAAGGGCAGGAGGGAGAGACCATGAGGCGCAGAAGTCGAAGACGTCTAAGAGGGCAGCATCCATGAGCAGCAGAGGCGGGAGTCTTGCAACCACAGATTGAGCAGCAGCGGGTTCCCCCGGCAACCTCCCTTGGGCTACGATGAGCCATAGCGCCATGCCGCCATGTGTAAATAAATTTTACAAACATTCTTGCATTTTAAGGTTCAAAGAATGTCCATGTATTTCATGAAGCAATATCAGCGTGACATCCCACCTTTAATTTCTTTTTGCCAAAGTGAAGTCCTTTTCCCCGTAACTCCGTGTAACCATTTCATAATTAATCTTTCAACTCTCGATCGGATCGTGGGCAACCATGAACTTCATGAGTGTAAAACGGGTCCGATCACGAATAAACACAAACTTTTCACCATTCTAACATGAACAAGCTAAAATTCTCGATGTCTAGATCACATCATGATTCATGAACAAACACAACTGACATCTTTTCACCAGTTGGATGCGATCATCAATAAGCAAAAATTGCTTGGTACAAATTAGCGATGGATAACAAACAAACAAAAAGATCACCATTTCAGATATGTTCGCTGGATAGCTTAATTAATTGCTCGTGAACAGATCTATTCACACAAGAGAGTAACATATGTTCGCTGGATAGCTAATCTAGAGTATTAAACGGAAGCAACGGTTGAGATGGGATGAAATCTACCAGACGGAGTTGAGGAGAGCTCTAGGTGAACTGCACCCCCATCTGTTTGTATTCGCTTTGAAGAAATGGGCAACTAATCAAGTAGATTGACAAAAACAATGAGGTGATTTTCTGATCTTGAAATTTTAAGGGCCTGATCAAGAGATTAGCTAATTAATGGAGGGCATTGATCTAGTCAATTGGAGCAAGGCCACGTCGTCCTGAAAAGCTGGGCGCGTACGTGGTTTCGGGTTAGCAAATTTCAGTGAGTAAAGCGACGAGGAGAACAAATTGGTGCACATGAGGAGCGCTATCTACACAATACGATAACACATAGCTCTCACGGATGATATAACTACGTATGCTACTTCCGATGTCGACGTAACGCACAATGTACCGGACGTGATACGAACCTAGCTCAGATTTTGAGTAGAAATTAACAAGAAGAATCGAGCGTGTTTGCCGTATGTGACTGGGTCATGCACGGCGTCATCCATGACTGATCTTTCTAAATGACCCAGAGATCGAACAATCGTACGTACGCCACATGTACATGCATGCTTCGCTTGATTGCAAGCACCACATGAAAAGTATAATTAGCCCGATCTCGGCTGACCATTAACCATACTGTCACACCCCGATTTTCCAAAACCTAAAAATTAGGGTCAACAAAAACTTTTTCGTTAATCGTGCCAGCTTAAAAATACACTTAATTAAAACTTTAGTTCAAATCGACTCGAAACTAAATACCGAACAAGAAAACCCTTGTCGTTATCTTTATCGAACCCCGTTTGGCCAAAACCCTAATTCCTCGAAACCCTAACCCGAGATACTCTAACTCCACGCCTACGCTATATACGCGGGTATGTCCGCGGCACCTGGAAACCAATCGTCCCGGAACCAAGACACTGACGTTCCGGAGTGTTTCCATGACCCCCTCCACCTTGCCACACTCGGAAAACCCAAATTCCCTATCCCTGTCAAATCAAAACACAAATCGCGCCTTAATTCCACACGCGCTGCATATGCCATTAGAGTTACGGCACCCTGAAACCCAATGTTCAGGAATTAGGACACTAGCGTCCTGAAGCATTCCCAAGTATCTCGTCGCCTTGTCGTACCTAAAACCCTAGTCCCTCGGCCCGACTTCTATTAACCCTAATGCGTAAAGGGACTTGATGCAATTCACGCGCAGTATACGCCGCCGCGTCGACGGTACCTCGCCACCAACAAGTTCCGAGCGGAGATAAAGGTCTTACCTTGAGGTCCATATCTCCGCCCCACCTCGACGCGCTCTGAAGACCCTAACCCTAACTCCCGAACACTCCCCTTCTACTTGCACTTCAATTCCATCAAAACCCTAATCACGAAGCTAATTACTCCTCGACCTCTCCAGCAATTATGAATAAATGCGGCAACCTAACGACATATACAACGCAGATATAAAAAAATAATAATAATGTCCAGATCAAAGGTACCGACAAATGAAATTAATCCTAGGGCAGAAATACGTGTTGTACTGCTATCTATAAAGTATAGTCCAGAAAATTACACAAAGGCCACAACCTGCTCATGATTCCGAATATACAAAAAAAAACATAGTCACGCTCAGTACAAAAATTCTCCACGACCAGCATCGAACACCTAGAGAAGGATTAGCTTTCCGCATGGTCTGATAAGAAAATCCTATAAGGAAAAGTCTAGTCAAGCTGCAGGATTGACCCCTAAAGTATTCCTAGCGTGCACAGGTCCAACATCAGCCCCTCCTTTGTCCTCTACCCTTTGGCCTTAGCATTTGACTCAACAGCACATCACCTGGCATTCAACGGGAATCCCTCC
Organism: Stipa capillata; assembly: GCA_019208055.1. Lineage (NCBI taxonomy): Eukaryota > Viridiplantae > Streptophyta > Magnoliopsida > Poales > Poaceae > Stipa > Stipa capillata. The sequence continues at coordinate 180,308 of JAGXJF010001228.1, read as the reverse complement.
TGCCTTCACAAAAGCAGTGCCCAGCTGCCAGATCCTTGTGCATTCCACATCAAACCTGTTGGCGCAAGGGACACGCGGACAAACTCCCAATCGAGCTAGGACGCGCCCATGCCGCTCGGGCATACGCGTGGCCGCGCTCCGGGCTGGCACCAGCAAGCCAACGCACGCTCTGGCACTGCCTAGTACCAGCCAGCTTGTCGAAGCCGCGCCGCCCGCCGCTTGACCCGTCGTCCACGTCGCCACCTTGCTCCGCGCGCCGTCCCAGCTAGTCGCAGCCCAGCACTCGCCACAACCGAGGTAGCACAGCTGCGAGCCGCGTTGTCGACGCGCTGACCGCCGTTGCCGCTGATGCCCTTGCTTCCAGCTCCTGAGCCATCACGTCGCCCTGCCGAGTAGACGACGCGCCGCCTGTTGAGTTGTCCCGCGCCGCCCGCCGATGCAAAGCCGCGCCGCTCGTCGTCGCAGCGCCGCCCAAGCAGTCACCGTTCGCCACGGTTGCCCTGCCACCCCGCCAGCTCTACCCCGGCCTCGTCCCGAGCGTCGGACTTGTCCCGTCGCCAACCACAGTGCCGCCGCCAGCTACCATCTCGCCGCGCCTATTTAAGAGCCGCCGAGCTCCCAATCCTCCACCAGCCATCCGTCCCCAAGCTCCTCTGCCAGCTCCAGTGAGCCCCCTCCGCCACCTTCCCTCCCCCTGGCTCCGGCCGCAAGAGCTTGAGCTCAAGCTCCGCGAGCTTCCCTCTCTTCCTCCTCTGTTCTGGAAATCCCAAGCGCCGCCGCTTCCCCCTCTGTCCGGAGCAACCTGCCGCCCTTCGGGCCTGCCTCCCACAGCCGCTCACCCGGCCGCCTTCGCCACCGTCGAGAACACCAGCAGCCGCCGCACTCTCCTCGCCATCTGCCGCCAAGCACCCGAGTGCCCCAAGACCTCCCGCCACTGGCCACCTTCTTTCGTCCACCAGCCAACCGAAGCTCTGCTCCCGAGCGCCGCCACCAGTGGACCATCACCGGAGTCGCCCCACGCCAGCCGTTCCTCTGGTGAGCCGCTGCCGCCGGCCTCCTAGCCCGCCGCTGGCACCTGGCCTTCTCCCCTTTCCTTTCAGCTCACTGGTTAGACTGTTGCCCGCATGCTACTCTCCTCAAGCACATTTAACTCCCTGGTCTACTGTTGCATGTGTAGGCATTTTATTCTTTTTCCAGCTCGCCGGCCACTAAGCACCAGTAGCCCCTAAATGCACTAACATAAGTCTTGCTAAGCAGCAACCAGCAAACCATATGAGTATTAACAGGGTAGTTAATTAGCTAGTCAATTAGTGCGCTAAATAGTTAATTAGTTAAGTTAGTTAGTCAGCTAGTTAGTGAGTTAGTTAATTAGTTAATTAGTTAGCTATTTAGTTAGTTAGTAATTAGCTAGCCGTAGTGATGAGCCTAGCGTAGCTTCGGGACTAATTTGTTGATTAGTTCCTGTCATGCCACCCGACCTCGCTAGGAATAGATGAGCTGCTGATTAAGCATAGCGGTTAATTTTTCGATCAGCCTTTAACCTAATACCACTCGAACCATGAGTTAGCTTAATCGACCAGTTTCTAAACCTGGCGAAGAATCCTTGGGTCCCCTTATGAGTGCGATCCATCAATTCGTGTGAACCAGGATTTAACTAAATACCTGGACTATGACCGATGAGTTATAAGTAGGGATCCCGACGTTCTGTTAGGAACTAAAGAGTTCGAAGAACTTGTGAGCTAAGCTGAATAAACCCGAAACCGTTAAGTTATTATTATTATTTCATGCCGGGAGACAATTACTTAGGGTTCCATCCTTCTTCCCAAAACCGAAACCCTAGTCGTATCCTTTCAAACCATAGCTAATAATTAAGCTAAGTTATCCAGAACCCCAGGGTATTTGCAAGCACAAAATCCCGGACAGCCCTAAAACCCTAACGACACCTACCGCATATAATCTCCGAGAACCCCAAAACCCTGGAACCCTAGCGCGACAGAAACTTAAGGTAGATGTTTTGGCAGGATAACCTGAAGCACCCAACTGTATTATTCTAAACGCCCTGCCGCCACGGCAGCTATTCCTTCTGTCGCGACAAACCCCTGTCGCAGCTTCCCTGCCCCGCCGCGACAAGTTCTCTCCGCCGCGGCAACCCTTTTTGTCCATCATGGCAGCGCCGCGACAGCCTCGCTCCCGCCGCGGCAACCGCCGTTGTCACTTTCCTCTACCACGGCAAGCCTCTACCGTCGCCGCATTGTCTCTACCGCAGCGAGACCTTGTCGCTGCTGCCTAACTCCTGCCGTATCAAGCCATCGTCGCCTGCTACCTTGCTCCTACCGCGGCAGCGAGCCATCTCCGCACCCCTTTCCAATTCCTTCAGCCCTTTAGAACCAAATAGCTAGTTAAGCGCATTATGATTTCATGTGTTGAAGTTTTTGATTCAATGTTATTTGGTTCTTTCTTGCATCGTTGATTTATTCGCCGTTCCTTCGACGTGTAGATACCGACGTTAGGAGTTACCGCGTGAAGGATTCGGGCAATCATCGAATCAAGCTCAAGCTCGAGACTCAGACAGTATCGCCAGGAAAGCTATTTCCACCTTGACCATGTTGAATCCCATACTTATGAATATTAAGTATTTTGTTTGCAAACCTGCATGCTATATTGATATCGACGTAATCTTATGTAGGGTAGTTACGCCGAGTAATTGCATATGAGGTAGGATCCGAAATCCAATCCTTGTCGCCCTAAGAATATTTAGTCGGTTGATATTCGACCGACCAATTAGGTAGGAATATAGGCTTTAGCCCTGCTTAGCCATGCTGTAGTAAAAACTAAGTTTTAACGATACGAAGGGTTTGGGATCAAAACCCTCGGTGTGTAAATACATACCGAGGTGCCATTTACAAAGGAATGTTTATTAAAAACCCTGAATGAGATGATGGAGGAATTTGGATTCGGGCAGGAATGCTAAGGGAGTTTGGAGGTGGTAAAGTAGCCGGTCGCTACATGAGAAATGAAATAGCCGGGTAGCCGGTTGCTACCCGAGGAGATGGTTGGATATGGAGTCCTGCTCGAATCAGTTAAGGACTGAACCTAAGTGCCGCTGAATCAGTTCCCTCACCGTACGTCCACATGTCCTTTATGGGAAGGACTGGACCTGGTACCTCGTCTAATGCCGGAGCCCGAAATCGTGGGAAGTTAGGTTGAAGTGCTAGAGGATCCGGTAGATCCCTAGAGGATCTCCACGGGACTGAGTAGGGGGAAAACTCTTCATGGGTCTCACCGTATTGTGGGGGTAAAGCTCAGTAGAGTCTTACAAGGTGCGTGGAACATGGTCCGACACAAAGGGGGAGAGTCCCACCTCTGTCATTCGTGATGCAGAGGATCGGGTAGTCCTCCTAGCGAGTCCGGCTCTGGCATGAACACGGGAGAAAGGTCTCGTTGTACTAGTCCTGTCAGTATACGATGCATAGTATACCCAGGGCGAACTACATCTTGTGGGTAAAGCCGTACCACCTCTGCAGAGGGTTAGAACTATTCGAATAGCCGCGTCCTCGGTCATGGACATGAACCGGTAAGGCCACACACTGGTTAGACTGAGTTTTGTTTGTGAAAGCTGGGAAATGGGATTAAGGACGTGGGCATGACGTGTCCACAGGGTGCAATTTACGCTACCCGGATTGGTAGCTAGGAATTGCTGAAGGAAAGGCCAGCTACACTGCCGGGGTGGTGTGAGCGGAAGCCGAAAGGGTAAGCGGTGATGAGCGCGGCTATCCCGCGGAGGAAATAAAGGAGAGGTAGCAAGGGCTACCGCGGAGGACGATGTGATACGTTGGGATCGTTGTTTTACAAAGTTCGCTTTTGAATCTATTATTGTTATTTACAATAAAGACTTGCATTTCCGCACAACTGCAACTTAGGGTAGAGCTATCTCTTGATCTATTCCCTGCATGAAATATTGCTGTATACTTCCTCCTGTGGGAATAGCTTGCGAGTACATTCCATGTACTCACCTGGCTTGTTGATTTGGCCAGACGAAGGAGACGTCAAGTCCGAAGAAGCTCACAATCGCGAAAGCTAGGGCGTAACCCCAGTCAGTTGCCTATCGGGTATGGCATACTGATGGGCCACATCTCCGCTGAGTTCCGCTGCAAGTTTATAGCCGTAGGGCTACAGGTATCAGATCATCGACCTTATCGGTCTATTTAATTATTTACGCATGTATGACAATGATATACAGGTTAACTCGTGTGTATCGGCTACTGATCCAGGGACCGATACAGTAATCACGAGGGAGTTCCCGGCCTTAAAACCGGGGGCGCCACACATACCTAGCCTGAATTTTCAGCATGCGTATGGTTGAGTGTGGATTCGCTTCCTTCGGTGGGTATTGTAGCTCTTTTATCCACCATTTATTCATGTTTTGAGATTCACATATTTCATATCTTTACACTATAGTATTGTATTTCTCATGATGAATTTAATTTATATTTAGTTCGTGCTAATCTATTTTCCTATATACATGCTAGATATTTACAATAAATTTAACATTTGGGTCATAGTTGAATCTAGACTGTGTTGATTATATTTTACACACGATGATATTATATAATTAGATTGTAAAATAAAAATGTGCTAGTAAAAATTATATAAATCTCAAATCATAAACCGACGTTGAATCTCGAAGTGATATATCTTCCGGACGTATGCATACGTGAAGGGTCGCCATCTATATATCTCGAGCTGACTAGGGCTGTGTTTGTTTGGGCTGCAGCTTTATGATAAGCAGCTGGAGCTGGTCCGTCCTGAGAAGCAGCTGGTGGAGAAGCAGCTAAGCCGTTTGGGAAGGGTGCTTTTGGGTGCGTTTGACAGCTGGAGCTGTTGGTTGAAAGTCTGAAATGTCTGAAATACCCCTGGTTACTGAAAATGGTGTCTAAGTGCTGAGTAAGCCTGATTTAGTACTATATAACGTGATTTCCACACAAATAACATGTTTACGAGCTAATTAAACATTGCAATACATGATTAAAGTACAATTTAGTCTAAAATATAATACAACACTGCAATCCAAAAGATAATCATGTCTACTTCTAGAAGGTATCTATCCTCTTGCCGCCATCAAAGCACAAGCAATATTTTCATGAGTGGCGTTCATGTCTACATCATCACGTCCTAAAGCATTGCCACCATTGCTCCCAGTTGTTGGCACCACATGCCCCGGAGGAATGTAGTTCTCATCACGATCACACTTATAGAAGTGTAGGTCGAACAATTGACTATCCCTAATGTAGTTATGGAACGCCATACATGCGACAATTATCCGTGTTTGCTTCTCGATTGGGTAACTTGGCACGCCGCGTAAGATGCGCCATTTCTGCTTCAACACCCCAAAAGAACGTTCGATGACATTGCGAATAGATGAATGAGCATGATTGAAGATTTCTTTTTTCCCAGTAGGCTCTCGACCTTGTCGAAACTCTGGTAGATGATACTCTTGGCCCCTATATGGTGCTAGATATCCAATTTGATTTGGATAACCTGAATCAACTAGGTAATATTTTCCTAAATAATACATGTGTTAATAAAATAGAATGAAAACAATAACATAAATTGGTTTGAGCATGCAAATGATATACCTGCAGGAGGATGAGGAAACCTCTGTACATACTTATCCAAAGTGTCCTTAAATATTCTGGTGTCATGAACTGATCCTGGCCATCCAGCAACTATGGAAGTGGATCTCATATCGAAGTCACAAACAGCCATAACATTCTGTGTTGGATATCCGTGGCGACCGACATGGTTAGCCATCTCAACAGATGGCACAACAACTGGTATGTGCGTCCCATCAATTGCACCTATGCAATTGTCGAAATGAGGTGAAAATCTAGAGTCATGTAGTCTATCATGGACAATGCTAAAATGTGGATCAGCAGGTATAATGATATCTCCTGCTAAGTCATTCATTCATACATTGCAATACCTTAGCAAACTTCTTGTTGATTGTCTCCGTGGATCTCTTGAAGCGATTTTGTACTTGACTTATAGACTGAGGACTACCAACTGTCCACAGAAACATCCCAAGAGCCTCTTCTGAACACATGTCCCTTGTTCCCTTCAACCCATAGCTTTCTACCAAAATATCATGCAAAGCATCAAAACAAGGTCTATGCATTCTAAACATCTTGTAGCAATCTTTTGAATCACCCAAATTCTCAAAGACCTATTGTTGTCCGGTATGTAATGGTTCCTTTCTTGCCTTCTTCATTAGGTATTTTTCACTATAGTTGATAGCAACATATGCAGTATACATGTCCCGTTGCAACCTACTCCTTCTTGAATTCCCAACTGTTGAGCTACACCCAATATCAGCATTACTTTCATCATCACTCTCACTTGTTGTACTCATATAAAAGAATGACAACATAGGAGTAAGTGACAAAAGAATGACAACATAGGAGTAAGTGACAAATAACACATACATATACATACTTGAAGTATAGGAAATCAATAGATATGAATAGCACATGCAGTCTAACATTTTGAATCACCCAAATTAAAATGATTGAAATGTTACATGACCATAGTTCACAAGGTTGTTCGAATTATTAAGATCCAACACATGCATAGTTTAAAATACTAAGATACAACACATAGGATAAGGATACTCAAGATAAACCCTAATTTCTGTGCCTATCCTCATACTGCCTCTTCAGCCAATTTAGTCTTCCCTCACTTGTCTTCATAGCATAGAAAAAACAACGATTCTCAAGTTTACCAAATAACTTGGTTGCAATGTAATACTCGTCACTACCCTCAGGTGCTCCACATTGCACAACTTGTTCCATTATGGCTTCAATATCATTACTCACGGTGACATTACTCGTAGATGTCACAGAACGGTCTTCACTAATGCAATGGTCAACCCATCGCTTGAAATCTCGCTGCACAGGATTTTTCTTGGTCTTCTTTGGACTAGAAGCAATCCTAGCAGCCCCACGCTTTGAAGTTGCCCTTGAACCTATTGGGCTAGGAGTAGGAGCAACCTCCTCGTCATCATCAATGTCAAGCACATCTTCAGGCACATGTTGAACTTCCACACCTGGCATCACCGAAGATGACCCATCCACATGAGCTTTCTCAAACATTGCCTCTAGCAACTCCAGGTTATCCGAGGGCCCTGTTCGCACGAAATTGGATCCGTGAAACACCTAGGTAATGGGAGTCGCCAATCGTGCTTACGTGCACGATAAACGGATGCTTTTCGAGCAAAGCAACAAAGGATAACTATCGTACTTACGCGTACGACGAGCGATTGCTTTCCGGGCAAAGCAACAAAGATCCTCTGGCTTACGTGCAGAAGAACCGATCGTTTTTCAGCGCAAAACGACAAAGATCTACAACTAGAACAGAAAAGTAAGGGTAAAAGTAATAGATTGATTTGTGTCGATTGTTGGATATATCAATCGGCCGTCACCCTTTACATATTTATAGGGCGGCTGGTCTTCCCGTAGGAGATCTGGACTCCTAATCCCAACTGATTACAAATATATCTCTTTCCTTATTTAAAGGATCCTGATCTAATATACATATGACTTCCCATCGCTCAAGATTCTTTCTCGGGTACGAAACACCTTTCCAAAACGAACCAAGAGTCCTTTCCGAATTCGCAGCCAACTCCTCCCTTTCTAGGACTCTTTCTCTAAACCTTCGTGTCGGATAAGTCTTGATGATAAAGGACTCGTCATACCGACTTATCTTCGGGTCGACTTGGCTGCTTCGTGACTTGATTCTGCCGGGGTTCGGCTCTGTCCGACTTGAGCCTTCTCGGGGACTCGAGTACTCGGGAATACCAGTACTCGGGGACACGGGCACGGGTGCTCGGTACTCGGACATGCTAGCACTCGGAGTCAATATTGCTCGGGGTCAATGACACTCGGGATCGCGAGCGCTCGGGATCGATGACGCTCGGGCCTTCGGGAGCTCCTGCGAGTACCTTCGCACTCGGGATGTGCAGACTACTCGGGACGCGAGTACTCGGACCGCTCGGGCCATTAGCGCTCGGGGACGCCTCCGACTGCTCGGGCCTTCGGGGATTTCTGCGAGCGCCTTTGTACTCGGGATGTGGCGAGTATTCGGGGAAACTGTGATCTGTTTGGGACGCGAGTACCCAAACCTGCACTTCAAGAGTTAATGATAAATTCATAGCGCGTAATTTCATCATTCCAATTTGGCTAGTCGAATAAACCCTTAGAGCCAAATTACACTGCAATCAAAACCTAATACTTAATTTGGCCAACCGAATAAATCCTTGAGCCAAATTACGCTGTAAACACATGCCCCCTGCTTTTTGGTATAATTGCATTTACCAAAAAACACCATGAACCATACCATAGCTCAGGGCGATATTTCCAAAGGGCATATCGGCCATAGATTTTGTTAAGCTTCTTGCCACATACTCGGGTAATACCTTTTCAGATATTTCCCATTAAGAGCCTTAGACATCCACTCCCCTTGCAAAGATTCTACAAAATAAGAGTTCCCGGGGACGATCTCGACGACCCTAAACGGACCCTCCCAACTCGGCGACCATTTGCCGAATTTGTTGTCCCGAGTTCCAATAGGTAAAATCGTTTTCCATACTAGGTCTCCTATCTGAAACGATTTTTCCTTTACTCTTTTGTTATAAGCCTTAGCAACTCTCAACTTCTCCTTTTCGATTTCTCGTAAGGCTTTCAACCTTTCTTCCGAAACATCGTCTATCTTATCTATCATCAAGTGACTATAATCTTCAGCCGACAAGTTGTTTTGTCCGGCTATTCTAAGAGCTTGTAATCTAACCTCTACGGGTAACACTGCTTCCTGCTCATAGACCAACTCAAATGGTGTCACTCGGGTTGCCCCATGCTTAGATATTCGATGGGCCCATAGTGCTTCCGAAAGGACTTCATGCCACCTTCTCGGATGTTCCTTAATTTTCTTCTTTATTAACTTGATCAAAGTCTTATTGCTAGACTCGGCCTGTCCATTAGCTTGGGCATAGTAAGGCGACGAGTTCAACAACTTGACCCCAAAGGATTCGGCAAACTCACTGAATTGGTGAGACATGAAGGATGCCCCCTGATCAGTTGTCAGAGTTTGAGGGATTCCGAACCTATAAATGATATGCTCTAGAACAAAGCTAATAACTTCCTTATGAGTCATATTCCTTAAAGGAACTGCTTCGGTCCATTTAGTGAAATAATCTGTAGCTACAAGGACGAAACGATGACTTTTCGACGAAGCAGGATGTATTTCCCCAATGAAATCTAAACCCCATCCTCTAAATGGCCACGGCTTTATAATAGGGTTCATCTTAGCCGCGGGTACTAATTGTATGTTCCCGAACTTCTGACATGCTTCACATCCTCTATAATACCGAAAACAGTCTTCTAACATGGTCGGCCAATAGAATCCTGCCCTCTTCAATAACCACTGCATCTTAGGGGCCGACTGATGTGTTCCACATATTCCTTCATGCACTTCTCCCATAGCTACCCTTGACTGGTCGGGATCTAAGCATTTCAATAATACCCCATCTATTGTTCGGCGATACAACTCGTCATTAAACAAGGTGTACTTTATAGCTTGCTGCCGAATTTTTCTATCTCTTGTTTGACTCGGATTTTTCAAATAACTAACTAAAGGTGCCCTCCAATCATGAACTTCCAAACCGCTTAATGACTCGGCAGCCTGTGTTACACTGTTGCCCCCCGAGTCGGTACTGGATCTACACGAGTCGGCTTCGACTTCCAGCAAGTCGGCCTGGCCCTTGACAGCAACGAGCATCGGCTCTCTAGATACGAAAAACTTTCCTCTTCTGACTTGGCACCCAGATGCTTGCTGTGCCAAGTGGTTGGCTCTGGAGTTCTCCTCTCTAGGCACATGGCTGATATTAAAAGTATCTAGGAGCTTGATTATATCTAAACATCGGTCTAAATAGCTATTCAGCAATCCATCAAAACACTGAAATTCTCCACTGACTTGCCGAACTACTAACAATGAATCTCCAAAAGCATCTACATCTCTTACGCCCATATCTATTAAGCTTTGTAAACCAAACAATAATGACTCATATTCTGCCTGGTTATTGGTTCAAGGATATTCTAGTCGGACCGATGATTCATAAATGATACCCTTTGGTGAAACTAAAACACTACCAATGCCTTGCCCACTTCCACAAACCGATCCATCAAAGTAAAGTTTCCACGAGCATATGCTAACATAACTAACATCTTCTTCATCGCTAATCCTATGATCAACAATGAAGTCGGCGACAACTTGACCTTTCATAGCACGCAACGACTCATATGCTAAATCATACTCTATCAATGCATAAGCCCATTTTCTGATTCGCCCACTAAGAATCGGTTGTTGCAACATATACTTAATCACATCGACTTGGCAAGACACAACACAGGTACTCGAGAGTAGATAATGCCGAAATTTGGCGCATGCATAAAATAAGGATAAGCATAACTTCTCGATGAATACGTACAGACTTTCGGTGTCGAGTAGTCGGCGACTTACATATGCGATGATGTACTCCTTCTCGTCGACTTCTTGAGTTAGCACCGCGCCGAGTACTTTGTCTTGTGCAGCAATGTATAGTCGGAACGGAACTCCCGACTTAGGTGCTCGAAGCACTGGAGGACTCGACAAGTATCTTTTGATGCTATTGAAGGCATCTCGCTGCTCTGCCCCCCAGGTGAACTCGGCTTTGTGTTTTAGCCGAAGTAATGGAACAAACGATTCAATCTTTCCCGCCAGGTTAGATATAAATCGTCTTAAGTAGTTTATCTTTCCTAATAAACTCTGCACATCTTTCTTGCATGTCGGCTCTCCTAACTTCTTAATGGTTTCTATCTTCTTAGGGTCAATCTCTATGCCCTGCTCATGAATTATGAACCCTAAGAACTTACCAGCCGACACTCCAAACGCGCATTTGAGCGGGTTCATCTTCAACCCATATCGACGCATTCTTTCAAAGGCTAATCGCAAGTCGGTAAGTGGTGTTCACAACCGTCCGACTTGACAACGATGTCATCAATATAGACTTCTAACACAATGCCTAAGAGATCATGAAAGATTAAATTCATAGCACGCTGATAAGTGGCACCCGCATTCTTCAAACCGAATGTCATGACAACCCATTCGAACAATCCGACAAAACCGAGGCAACGAAAGGCAGTTTTAAACATGTCCTCTTCGGCCATAAATATTTGATTATACCTGGCATTGCCGTCTAAGAAGCTAAGTACTTTGTGTCCGGAGGCGTCGTTTATCAACATGTCGGCTATAGGCATAGGGTACTCATCCTTAGGTGTAGCCTTATTCAAGTCCCTGAAGTCTATACATACCCTAATCTTGCCGGTATTCTTCTTCTCGACCGGCACAATGTTTGAAATCCACTCGGCATATCTGCACGGCCGAATAAATCCCGCCTTCACTAGTCGGTCGACTTCTTCCTTGATGCGATCGTACAAGTTAGGGTTGAAACGCCTAGGTGGTTGCTTGTGGGGTCTGAAGCCGGCCTTGATAGGTAACTTATGTTTGACCAGGCTTCGACTCAACCCGGGCATCTCTGTATAATTCCAAGCAAAGCAATCCACGAACTCTTTGAGTAGCGCACATACCTTATTCTTCTGGCCGACTTCCATATTGGCGTTGATGAATGTCGGCCGAGACACGCCTCCATCGCCAATATCGACTTCTTCGAGTGGGTCGGCCGACGAGAACCCTTGTCCGAGCTTCTCCATGTCGTCAAAATCTTCGATAGTTTCATGCATATCGTTCTTGCCCGAACGATATTCTTCGGTGCGCTTTTGTAGCCATTTAATGCTATCTTCTTTATTCATTTATAAAGATAAATTATTAAGCCGAGCTATACAAGCCGGCTGTGCTTGTATCGGTACAAACCCGTCTTTACCGATACTGACATAGTCGTAGTCGGATAAATTCCTACCCGACAGACACTTCATGTCACCGTGCTGCCAATCGACTGTGGCCTCGGCTAAAGCAATGCAAGCCGAGTTGTCTGCTTCAATTACTTCGACATCCTCATCCACCCACTGGATTAAGCACTGATGCAGAGTAGAGGGGATGCAACAATTGGCATGTATCCAGTCTCGCCCCAATAGCACATTGTACCGGCCTTTGACATCGACTATGAAGAATGCAGTCGGCAGAGTCTTGCTTCCGACTGTGAGCTCTACTGATAATATGCCCTTGGCCTCGGACAACTCCCCTGAGAAACCGCTGACTCCCATGTTTGTCTTCATCAACTCGGACTCCTTTCGGCCTAACTTGGAGAGCACCGAAAGTGGCATGATGTTGACCCCGGCGCCGCCATCGACGAGCATGCGACCGATCGGTCTCCCATCGATATGGCCCTTGATGAACAGAGGCTTCAGGTGCTGCCCGTGATTTTCTGGCCTTTCGAATATGGCGTTGCTCGGACCAAGCAGAAGCTCAGCGACTTCCGACTCGGGAGCGCGGAATTCGATAGGCAGCTCGAACACCATATTGATGTCCATGTCGGCGGGTATCTCCCCGACATCCTTGCTGGCAGCGTCGCCTTCTTCCTTTGCAATGTGCTTCTCCTTCCAAGTCATCTTCGTGTTCTTCATTGGCCTGGCTTGGTTGAACCATTCATCGCGCTTCTTCTCGACGAGCTCCTCCCTGAGCTCGAGTGCTCGCAGCCGCTGGATCCTCCACTTCTGAGAATGCGTGAGTCCCGTGGGGCACCACTGCGGCTTCGGTCTTGTCCCTGGTTCAACCGACTTGATCTTCTTAGCTTGCTGACTCGGCGCTGATTCGATGGTCGCCTTCCGCGCGCTGGGTCCTGCCGCGTCGCTGGATTCTGGTTCATCCGAGTCGTCCACTGTGCCGAACCGTACATGCCGAGTCCCCGTTGGTGAAGCCGAGTTAATCTGCGAGTTGATTAACACGGCCGACCGTTGTGGTCGACTTTTCTCTGGGACTCGGGTGGTCCTTGCTTCGTCCGACTCGGATAAGGTCATTGGGTGATCTCTGGGTTCGGACTCGGCGCGCTTGACTGGTACCCAGATTTGCCTAGTCGGCGAGTTGCTTCCCCGAACATCCCTTGGGGTCGCCAGCCGACTCGGTACGTCGGGTGCCTTGCGTCGAGTGGCGGGTCGGTTCCACGCCCGAGTTCCCGCCTCGAACCGAGTTCTTTTCCCGCGGGGATGCTCTCTGAACCCGGGCCTGGGTGGGATCCAACTCGGCTGAAACATGCCGATTGGTCCAACCGGGTGCGGCGCCCAAGGGTTGAAACCCCATGGTGAACATGGCGGACATAAAGTGTGCGCGCCTCCCCAGTATGCCAGACCTGTAGCGAGGTATGGTGGTGGTACGTGCGGGCCTCCCTGCCAGCACTCGGCACCCCCGAAGCCTTGTCGGGGAGGAGACCTGGGGCGCTTGGCTCCTCCGAGCCGAGTAAACACATTGTTGGTCGTATATTTGTCCAGCAATTGCTTCACCGTCGGCCTTGGCTTCGCGACTTGACTCTTCCCTCGATTAACCTTCCAGACTCCGACTTCTGGATTCTTTGGCTTGATCATCTTAGAAGTCGGTGAGGAGTTCGAGTTGATTGTTTCTGGAGTGGGAGAGGGACTCGATCTGATCATCCTTGGAGCTGCTTTATCGTCGATGACGACGTTCTTCCCTTTTGTTGACTCGGCCTGATCTGACCAGATTAACACTTTCTTCTTCTCCAAGTCGATTACGTTGATCGGAAAAGGGTCACTGTCAAGTTTCATCTTGGTGCTCTGAGCAAATGTCAATCGTCCGTCATTAATGGCCGATTGCACCTGTCGACGAAACACATTGCAGTCATTAGTAGCATGAGAAAAAGAGTTATGCCACTTACAATACGCTCTTTTGCCCAATTCGTCTGCTGATGGGAACACGTGTCCTTCCCTTACCCTAATCATATTTCCCTGCAGGAGCATGTCAAAAATCTTGTCGCATTTGCTAATGTCAAAAGTGTACCGAATCTCCTCTTTCTGAGTAGGTGTAGGCCTGAGGGCTGGACAAGCAAAAGGTTTTGACTTGGGCGCATGGACCCACTCGGCAATGCATATGTCAGCGTCGTCCTCACTGTCCGAGCTGCTCTCATATGTTATAACGTTAATTGCCGACTTCTCTTTGGCTTTGCCCTTAGTATCCCCGAACCGGCTATATGTTTTGACTTCCTTAGCGCGGTTCTCCTGTGCTATAGCCCGTTGAGCGACTTGGCTAATGCTTAGGAATTCTTGGCCTTCTAGTCTGTCCTTAATATGGGTGAGCAAACCCGAGAAAGCGAGGTCGGCAAGATCCTTCTCGTTTATATGTAAGCTAAAGCATCGGTTCTTAACCTCTCTAAATCTTCTAATGTAATCACAAACCGGCTCATTGTACTTTTGTCTAACCATCGTCAAATCCGAGAGTCTGAGCTCGGTCTCACCACTGTAAAAGTAGTCGTGGAACTGCCGTTCTAGTTGAGCCCAAGACGTGATAGACTTAGGAGCGAGCGAGGTGAACCATGTGAAGGCAGTACCCGACAATGATAAGGGAAAGAGCTTTATCCTATAGATATCTGATGTGCCGACTTCACTACTTTGCGCCAAGAATTGCCCTATATGCTCAAAAGTCGACCTATTGTCTTCCCCTGTGAATTTGACAAAGTCAGGGATTCTGAACCCGCGGGGGTATGGCATTGTGTCGTAACACTCGGGGTATGGCTTTAGGTAACCACGAGATCCATCCTTAGGTATTACGCCGAGTTCCCTGAGAACTCCGGCGAGTTGATCCTTAAAGCTCATATCGGCTAGCGGGGTACGCGAAGTTGGTTGTGGCAGCTCAGGTTGGACTTGTTGCGGGTTGAAATATGTTTCAAGAACCGGCCCGTGGGGGACTCCGGTACCGAGAGGAGGGATAGGTGGTGTGTTGTACGCGACTGTTTGATAGTATGGTTGTGGGATGTTCGCGCTAAGGCTCAGACTTCGGTCGTTATGGAAGAACTCTGGGACATCGAAGTCGGATTGACCGAAGTCGTGATCACGGGGGCGACTTCTACCCGATGATTGACTCGGTTATGGTCGGGATACATCGGCTATTTATTCCGATGTTCGTCATTGACTTGCAGTACTGTGGATCTAACCTGACCCGGCAGACTATTCTGTAAGTCTTTAGCGAGCTGCTCCTTGAACTCGTCAAATCGGCTGCTCACTACCCGAGCAAATAATTGTGCCGATTTGTCTATCTCGGTGTCGTATTTGCTGGCTACCGACGCGTCAATCAGATGAGCAATTTCATCAGGACAGGTCGGTTTACTTACCTCGGGTTTGAGCGCAGGAGGTGGACTCGGCACGACTTCCTTCTTGATGACGCCGTTTCTCGTCTTCTGGTAGCCGGCCAACTTTTGCCGGAGTCGTTCTGCCTGCTCCTCTTCGAGTTGACGTTCGATCTCTCGCCGCTCATCTTCAGATAGATCGTCGAGCGTGACGGCGATGATGTTGTCGGGGTTGATGATGCTTCCGTCTTTGGAGTCGGGATTCATTGTGTAGTCTTCTCTCTTCTTCCCCAGCGGAGTCGCCAATTGTGTTCGCACGAAATTGGATCCGTGAAACACCTAGGTAATGGGAGTCGCCAATCGTGCTTACGTGCACGATAAACGGATGCTTTTCGAGCAAAGCAACAAAGGATAACTATCGTACTTACGCGTACGACGAGCGATTGCTTTCCGGGCAAAGCAACAAAGATCCTCTGGCTTACGTGCAGAAGAACCGATCGTTTTTCAGCGCAAAACGACAAAGATCTACAACTAGAACAGAAAAGTAAGGGTAAAAGTAATAGATTGATTTGTGTCGATTGTTGGATATATCAATCGGCCGTCACCCTTTACATATTTATAGGGCGGCTGGTCTTCCCGTAGGAGATCTGGACTCCTAATCCCAACTGATTACAAATATATCTCTTTCCTTATTTAAAGGATCCTGATCTAATATACATATGACTTCCCATCGCTCAAGATTCTTTCTCGGGTACGAAACACCTTTCCAAAACGAACCAAGAGTCCTTTCCGAATTCGCAGCCAACTCCTCCCTTTCTAGGACTCTTTCTCTAAACCTTCGTGTCGGATAAGTCTTGATGATAAAGGACTCGTCATACCGACTTATCTTCGGGTCGACTTGGCTGCTTCGTGACTTGATTCTGCCGGGGTTCGGCTCTGTCCGACTTGAGCCTTCTCGGGGACTCGAGTACTCGGGAATACCAGTACTCGGGGACACGGGCACGGGTGCTCGGTACTCGGACATGCTAGCACTCGGAGTCAATATTGCTCGGGGTCAATGACACTCGGGATCGCGAGCGCTCGGGATCGATGACGCTCGGGCCTTCGGGAGCTCCTGCGAGTACCTTCGCACTCGGGATGTGCAGACTACTCGGGACGCGAGTACTCGGACCGCTCGGGCCATTAGCGCTCGGGGACGCCTCCGACTGCTCGGGCCTTCGGGGATTTCTGCGAGCGCCTTTGTACTCGGGATGTGGCGAGTATTCGGGGAAACTATGATCTGTTTGGGACGCGAGTAACCGAACCTGCACTTCAAGAGTTAATGATAAATTCATAGCGCGTAATTTCATCATTCCAATTTGGCTAGTCGAATAAACCCTTAGAGCCAAATTACACTGCAATCAAAACCTAATACTTAATTTGGCCAACCGAATAAATCCTTGAGCCAAATTACGCTGTAAACAGACCCTTTGCGAAAGCCCTCGACAAGCTTGTTAACCTGTGAAGTAAATAGACAAGTTATGAGTAATAAGAATGGATTGATACTGTGCAAACAACAAGCGTTAAAAATATACCTTTATCATTTCAGCCCACTGAGCCTCGTCTGCTGTAACAGTTCTCCTCTCAGAATCCCAACCAAGTCCAATTGCTTTGCCATTGTAGTATATCCATGCACCATACAAAGCCTTCATTGCGTCCCATCTATTCTTGAATTGTTTTTTGGTATAGTTTTTACCGGTCCTACTAAAAAACTCCCTCCCAAGGTTCTTGTAGCTTTTTGTACTCAAGAAAGCGGCAGGCCTATTTCCAACCTTTGTCTCATCCGCACAAATTTCACAAAACACTCGTGCCGAAAATACATCCCAATTGGCTTTAGGGGTCTTATCTTGATCCATCTATATATTAAAAGTTAACATAAAACAATAATGCATGCATGTGGAAGGATTTTTAATTCCGACAATCTGCAGAGGAATAATATTATCCAATTGACATTACACATGCGTCCTAACTACCAAGGACCAAATCCAGTTATACTCCCTTCTGAATCATATGGAATTGTACTAACATATCTCCTATCAATTGTGTACTACCACAAGACAACACCAGCACACATCACATGTAGCAAGATGATTTGAGAACATCAGCACACATCACATACATCAAGCAACCGAGCTACGGAAATATGGCCATTACTAGTAGATATGCTATGCAGTTCAACATATACAATTGTTGCAGTTAATATGCAGTTCTGGACTCCACATTACACAGGTTTTGGTTTCACTTTCACCTTCAAAGTTCCTTCAACTATCTGCCTTTTGCTCTTTATGCATACTATGCTCAAGATCTGGAAAAAAAAACTCAGCTCGCCTTGCCTGCTCGGGGCTAGAGGCCGGCGAGTCCTGGGGGCCAGAGGCTTGGAGGCGACTGACGCCGGGCCTTGGGGGCAAGGGAATCCGGCGGCGGAGGCGGGCGGCTAGCGGATCGGGGGCGCCAGCAATGGGTGGCTCAGCTCGGGGGCGAGGACGACGGGCCTTGGGGGTAACGGAATCCGGTGGCGGAGGCAGCTCGGGGCGACGGTGGCTCGGGGCGAGGACGACTGACGGCTCGTGGGCGACGGCGGCTGCTCGGGCGCGAGGCTGGCGGTGGCTCAGGTGCGAGGCCGGCGGCAGCTCCGAGACGACGGCGGCTCAAGGGCGAGGACCGACGGCTCAAGGACGAGGAACGGCGGCTCACGGGCTGGGGTAGGGCGGCGGAGGGAGCCCGGCCGGCGGCGTGCGGATTGGGAGGACGAGGTGAATGGAGGCCAGATCTGTTCGGGTGACCGGTGGAGAAGAAAAACTGAGGGATTTCGGGTTTTATACTCGGTGGCAGTTTTTTTTTAAATAACGTGAAATGAGAGGGCAATTCGGAGGGAGGGGTTGCGGGAAGCACCCCATGGGATGCTTTTGGATTGCTAGTGTATTTTGTAGAAGTGCTTCTCAAAGCACTTCTCAAATATTGGGTGTTTGTTTGGACTTGAGCTTTTAGAGCTTAGAAGCCCTTTAAGCACAAGCTCAAGCCCAAACAAGCACACCCTAGAAGTTGGATCTAGCCTAGTAAAGACTCCGTAGTTCAATCGACCATTAATTCCTAGTCCGAATTTTCAGCAATAATTTTCCAAATAATCACGTACCCATGCGACAGATAAACCAAACACGTGCCTACACGTAAGTAGACATATACGTGCATGGCATCTAGGAGGTTCGACGAGCAACTAGAGCGAATCAAAGTCAAACGCACGGGCAATTAATTAGTTAACGATTCGCGCTGGGCGGATGGTTAAAAGAAGAATACGAGTTTTTAAATCGGGCGGTCGTTTCTGCTGGCATTACAGCTGCTTTCGCCGTCAGGTTGACAGCTGTCGCGCGAGAAGGGAACACATCTAGTTAAGGTCTTCCATGGTAGTTTCAAAGGAGATACCTGAAAACCTTACCATACTTTACGACCGGTTTTATGCTACCAAATTCTGGTGCTGTGCCAACACAAAATTTTAGAAAAATAATACGTCCTCTTATAGGCAAATCCATGTTCCATCCAGTGGCGAAGCTAGGAATTATTTAAAGCCTAGGCAAACAAACGTAATACTATAAGTTTCCCAAAGACATGACGTCGGCTGGTCGCGGAGCCCGGGCACTTGCCCGGGCTGGAGGGGCGCTGGCTCCGCCAGTGGTTCCATCTCTCTTTATTCCAAGATGTGAAATCAAAGTCTTGCTAAACTAGGTTGGATGGCAAATTTGGCCTAAATAATTGCTAGTAACTGCAACTCTGGTTGTTGGGCCCACCCGACAGCATCGTCCCCTGCCACCGAAGCCCAACCGAAGCAAACGAAGCCGCCTCCCGATTTCGGTTTCCTCTCCGTCGTCGTCTTCTTCTTCTTCCACCCCCACCCCCATCGCCATCGCCATCCCCATCTCCTCCTTCTCCTTTTCCTCTCCCCTACCCTCGCGGGCACGAGCCACCTAACCCCTACTCCTCCGCCCCTCCCCGACCCACCACTGCGGCCGATTCCTCTAGGGTTTCGCCTCCACCCTGTGGCCCTGATCCGTCTCGCGGGGTTTCCAGGTAGGTGACTTCGGCTACCCGCTCGATCTCGAAGTAGGGTTGTTTGGATTCTCGCGACGTCGCGACTAGGGTCCAGGAGGTAGCAGATTTCTTCTCAAGGGGAGATTTTGTTTCTGTTTGAGTAAAAAAAATCGGTGCTTCTTGGTCGGTTAAGGATGCGTTTGGATCAGGGAACGAAGTGGAATGGAACGGAACCGTTCTGGATTCTGGGGCGGTTCGGGTGTTTGGTTCGCGGAACGCAGCAAAGTGGAACGGAACGATTCGGTTCCACTGGAGGGAATATTCGCCCGAGATGCGGAACGAGCTGATAACGCAAATCGATCGAACCAATCGGTTCCTCACCGCATCCGGTCGTCACCGTATCCTCTCATCTCCCCCAACCCATCTCGCCTCCCCCCCTTGTACTTCTCCCAGTGTGCAGCGGCGGCGGCGCTCTCGCAGGCTGCAGCGGCGGCGGCGCTCCCAGGCAAGCAGGCGGCAGCGGCGCGCTCCGAGGCAGCAACGGCGGCGGCGCGCTCCCAGGCAGCAGCGGCGGCGGCGGCAAGCAGGCAACGGCAAGCAGGCGGCGGCGACGCGCTCCCACGCAGCAGCGGCGGCGGCGCGTTCCCAGGCAAAAGCGGCGGCGGGGAGAGGAGATCTCGGGGAAGCCGGTGGCGGCGCTCCTAGGCAAGCAGGCGGCGGCGGCACCGGAGAACAGGCGGCGGCGGCACACTCCCAGGCAGCAGCGGCGGCGGCGGCAAGCAGGCAACGGCAAGTGGCAGCGGCGGCCGGCTCCCACGCAGCAGGTATGTAACCAACTGCTCCATGAATCAGCAAATGATGCTAGATCCATTAGATCCGGTGATTGCTTGCCGGCCGCCGGCGATGAACCATGGGCTCGGTCCATTTCCGCGTTGCCACTATAAAATGGACAGGAGGGGGACGAGTTGTGGAGCAGATTGGATTTGGATTTCTAGGGTTTGCTTGCTCGTCTCCCCTTCTTCCCCTTGATTGGATGGGATTGGATTGGATATGATCCCCAACTCCTCCATCTTCCTCTAATCTGAGCTCGGATCGGATTGCACTCTCCTTGCACCCAGCTTCCACTTGACAAGATTTCAGGGATGTCCTGCTACTTTGTTTTTCAAGTTTATTGGTCCTTGCTATTGCTGAATTCGCTTCAAAAGATATAGTAAGGGAGTTGCTTCAAAGGGCAAGGTATGTATCTTCTGAATCATTTGCACCTAGGGATATGATGATGATGCAGGGGATACATAACGAGCTAAATGGGCTAGTACTTTTGTAGAGCGGGGTGAGCGCTGATCCAGCAGGGAGGGAGGGAGGACGGGGCTGAAGCCGCCAAGCCGGTGGCCGGAGGAAGGAGATCGCAGGAGTTGGAGGGGTTCGTCGCCGGGAGACGCGAGAGTGAGAGGGAGACGTCCGTTAGCGTATGTAGGAGGACGCTGGGACAGGGCGGGTCGTGGGGAATATGGTGGCGAATATTGTGTGCACGTTGGCCATCCAGAATGTTATTTTATCCGGTTGCTTTTTAGTTAAACTCGATAAAATATACATATGTTCTATTACATACACATAACATATGACTAACTCGTGCCCATCTAAAAAATATGATAATACGTGTAGAAAGAGCCCGAGTCGTCTTCTCATATTCTCATTTGTATTCGATCCATTAACACATAACAAAGCTCATGTTCAGCATTGTGCCCTTAACTAGATCGAAGACTAAAATAACCAGCATTGATGTGTTCTCTCTTGGACAGCGGATGTTCGTCAATGCATGATTTTCATACAAAATATAAACTCCTGAGCTGTAAAAAAGAGCTGTATTCAGATCTATGTTGGTGCGAACATTTTTCATAAGCATCTCACTCTCTCCGAACCCCATGGCACACAAGTCTCCTCTCTCTCACTACTCCGAACTCATCAGAGAAGGGTACCACTTCCCCTCCGTGCACAGGAGTTCGTCTCATGATCAAGACATGGTCAAGGTGTGGTTGCAAGGATTGATGAGTTAAATGGCTATTTCATTGTCTACGGAAATGGGTTCCAAATGTGCTCATCGAGGAAAACATTACCTATCTATGAATGATAACATATGTTGTAGTTTCAACTGTTCCCTCCGAAGAGGATCAGTGGCGACTAAGTGGTAAGCACATTTATAGCTGGTCCAATTAATCGTTTTCTGGAGATAGGTGTCTAGAGTTGTTAATTGCACTTTACATGAAAAATGTAACTTCAATGAGATCATCCGCAGCAAGCAGGCCGATGATGAAGAACCTAGCGTTCAGAAGGAGATTGACGGTCTAAAATTTGCCAACTTCTCCAATCCACAGCAGAACAACCTGGCGTTCGAATGGGAAGCACTCCAATCCTGATACTACTACATAGGATCGAGATTACAAAATAATGGCCCGAATCTTACGATTTAGGGAAAACGATTTTCGAGGTGCGATATCCTAAGACCCGACCATATGATCCTCGATCCCGACCCTGACGATCTCTGTTTGGCCTAGTCACAGACTCAAGAGTCTGCTGCCCAAATTCAGGGCAGGATCTAGAGGAAGGCGAGGCCGAGGAACTCACCCTGGCCAGGGAGGACCGCCGGGTAGGGTGGGCCGCGGGCAAAGAGGGTCACCGCCCGCTTAGATTTGCTGACGGCCGAGAGGTAGAGCGGGGTGAGCGCTGATCTAGCAGCGAGGGAGGGAGGACGGGGCTGAAGCCGGTGGCCGGAGGAAGGAGATCGCAGGAGCTGGAGGGGTTCGTCGCCGGGAGACGCGAGAGTGAGAGGGAGACGTCCGTTAGCGTATGTAGGAGGACGCTGGGACAGGGCGGGTCGTGGGGAATATGGTGGCGAATATTGTGTGCACGTTGGCCGTCCAGAATGTTATTTTATCCGGTTGCTTTTTAGTTAAACTCGATAAAATATACATATGTTCTATTACATACACATAACATATGACTAACTCGTGCCCATCTAAAAAATATGATAATACGTGTAGAAAGAGCCCGAGTCGTCTTCTCATATTCTCATTTGTATTCGATCCATTAACACCTAACAAAGCTTGCATAGGCCATCCTACGATCGCTATCTCATGCTATGGAATTTGTTTACTCAGAAAATCTCTACTATTTTTTTCTAAAATTTTATGGTTATAGTTAAAAGATTTTTCGTTTCAACTACCACAGTCTAAAAAGAGAAACAAGCAAGCGATTTTACAAATCCACGATAATGCCAAACTATCCTAAGAGCACCTCTAACAGCATCTGTATCCAGCTCTCCATAGCTATATTTAGGAAAAGGTCCTCAAAAACGTGTTCCAACAACTTCCCCCAGTCTGAATCTTCTCCCTCTAGCATGTTATACCTTTGTTATGCTAACTGTTGGGAACGAGATTCCAATAAAGAAACCAAACACCACTCCAACAATTGTTACTACAACAAGCCTCATGCTTTCGTTGGGTTTCCTAAGTGCGCTGCACGTGTGCCAAGAGAAGGATCAAAACAAGGTGGCATAGTGAGCAACAGATATCAAGGAAAAAGAAGGTATGCAAACCTGCGACCAACTATTGGAAGTTTTGCCATCATCTAGTATATCTGTGAGTATAGAGGATTGAGAACAAGTCTTGTGAGTGGCAACTGCTACACATTGCTCAATGAGACCATAATGATGGTATATGGAATCTTATATACACCAACTCGAAAGGAAAACCTGAAATACAGTGAAATTTGCATCAAAATAAGGTGCCTATAGTTATGAAGTAATAATCACAAGGCAACTAGAAAGGAAGAACAGAAGGCCAGAACTCAACATCTGTTTTGTGCCCTTTACCACTAAGAGCATCTCCAGCCCACTAACCTTTCCAGCCCACTAACCAAATTTGGCTGACCAAATCTCCCTTTGGGAAGTCATCCCAAAAGATTCCCTCCTCAAATCTCTTTGTGCTCCAACCCACTCCCCAAATCTCACTCCCTATATTCCACTCTCCTATATTTTATTCATATCCCATAACTACCATATTATTTATAACAATTATATTTCTAACGGGTATAATTGTAACAGCAATATAAGAAGACGGTCTGTTGAGAAAATAGAGATCTAGATACTACAACTACACCGGCATACATTGACTTAAAATGCCATAGAAAAATATATTCTCATCTAAATTACACAATCCATAGTCACCAGGAAGACAGATAAATATTTCAAATCTGCATTCAGGAATACTCATATCACCCTTTACAAATCAAGGCAACACAAATCAAAACTTTCCTCATTCCATGCAACACTCTGTACCATACAACACAAGCATCTGATTCAATTAAGTCAATAGCCCTGCCATCTAATCTGAAACAAAAAGAGCGAAAGAAATGCACTTAAATTAGAATGAAGCAGTAAAGGTGAGCCAACTTAGTACATAGTATGTTCTGCTTTTTGACATGTAAACATGTGTTCTAAAAGGCCCATCAGTTTGATCTGATCAGTACAGGACGGAAATATGGAATTTAACTCACATATCAGCTTTGTAGTATGAGAACATGGAGCAATCAACCAAATTAAGAGAGTAGTGAAAAAAGGGAGACGTTTAATAAGAATGGAGCAATCAGCTGCAGGTAGATTAGCTTCAGGATTTAGGATACCGTCAAATACGAATGGTGCTCAGGCACAAAAGGTACACTATTATGGATCAACCAGTGATTGCTAGTGACAATTCACTGCTTGATCTAAGCTATTTAAACAAATTTACACTAGACCATCTGCCCATCTCCCAATCAACCATCTGTATCCCCAAAGATTCACCATTTCAGCACTTGGTATACACAGCAGCTAAGTAACTAGCAGGAACAATGTAGTAAAACCAAGCAGATTCACCATCTTAGCACTTGTTTCTTTCTGTAATGCTTATACCAAGCAGAAACCAAAGAATAATAGCAGTTCATATATAAGAATGGTAGCTTCTTCAGGACATAAAATAGAAAAATTCTAACAAAAGGGCCAATTGCACATCCCCGAATGCAAGAGCATCAATTGGTAGCTATTTCATATTGGCACATTACCATTTTCGAAGATCGGCACATTACAATCAAGCAATAAATTGAAAGATCAAGGCACATACACTCTGGTTGTCTAGAAGTAATTGTGTCCTAGCAAAATACGGAGTTTTTGAAAGCAAATTCCCATAAATTCTGTAGGCCCTAGATTACATTCTTGCCAACGCAGCAGCGGCCGTGCGACCGAGGGGAGCTCAGATCCGGCGCCGGCCATCCACATCAGAGGTACGGTGTTCCCCTCCCTTCCTCGCAAGACCGGCGTCCTCCCAAATCCCTCCGCTGTTTGTTTCTTGCTGTTTTCTCTTGCTGCCCGATTCAGATCTAGACGCTGGGTGATTTTCTTTGCCGCCGGAGGAAGCAGAGGTCGCGGGCTTCGTCGGTAGCGTCGTATCCCGGGGAAGCAGTAGCCGGCCGTTGAGGAGGACAGCTCGGACGCCGACATCCAGCCCGCCGCCTACCATCGCGAGTTCGCCGGTCCGGGACAGAAGGTATGGACTGCCGGCCTCCTCTAATGGATGTTGTTCTCCTCTCCCTTCTTCCATAGGGAATCGATTATCCTCGATGATCTTGTCAGCTTCCATAGGGAAAGTTCGTTTTGCACATGTTTTGATTCTATATGCACTCTGACAGGATGAAATCGTCCCATACTTGGGACCTGCCCATGACAAGTGTTTCTTCAACTGTTGAATGTTCAGGTCCACAGCAGCAGGAGGGACACAGTACTCTGCGATTCAGCAACTGCGAGGAAGTCCGGATCAGCAGCTCCTTGACCGCTGCAACAGCAAGGGCAGTACTGAAGGTACATTCCAGTACCTTCGAACATATTGTAGATTGTTGGTCAGATTGGCTGGGCTTAATTGATGCCATGATAAGCAATGAGATACATGAATTGCAAATATTTATGAACAGAATACTAGGAGCAGGATTCTAAGATATGAAAAAAGGAGTGGAGCTTCAATTTGAGATCATCCATTCAAACCTAAACTTGCACTGACCTAGAGCATTTTCTGTTCCTTGTATCACCTAGGCCAATGTCATGTGCCCTTAGATAAATATTGTATCAACTTTTGCTTATCCTTGTAGCATGCACATATTCGTTTCCTAGACTTTATTATGGAGTTATAAGAGTTAATTAACAGCAAGTCAACAACAACATGATATTTTCCTTTCATAGACTTTGAACTTTTGCTTATTTTGCATTGTGGTTAATTTGTAGTATGATATGTGGTATGAGCTGCTGTGCCGTGGATTTTTCTTGTGCTTTAGTTGCACCAACTTCATGATTTATACAATGAGGAACTAGTGTCATGACATACGAGCTTATGATAAGTACTGATATATCGAAGTTTTGGTTCGTCAATTTCCAATAGCTAGTACTGATATATCGGATAGTCGAACAACAAGCATAACTTGTAATATCGGATAGTCCAACTTGTAATTTTTTAGCATGCATGGACAAGAACTATATGGATTTTTTTGCATGTCCGACATATTATTGAATCAAGCGATTATATTTTTACCTTTACAAATAGCATGTTAGTTAGTGGAAACTAATAAAATATGGAAGAGTGGAGTATAGGGAATGAGATTTGGGGACTCGGTTGGAGTGTGAAGGGATTTTAGGGAAGGAATCTTTTAGGATGAATCCTCAAATGGAGATATAGGGAATGGATATAGAGCATCTCCAACCGGTGATGTATCCCATTCTCTATCCCTAATTTTGAGTGAAATAGCAAAAAACAGCCCTCCAACTGGTTCCCCATCCTCTTCCCTATTCTAAACAGATCCCTATCCTCCCGACCTCGTTCCTCATTTCTGAGCACTCACCGCCGATCCCCATCCATCAACCTCCGGCCTCGGAGAAGCCCACCCCCCGTCCCGCGCCCGCTCGGAGAAGTCCGTCCGTCCTCCTGCGCCCGCTGTGAGCAGATCGTCCCTTCCCGTGCGATTTCGGAGGAGTTCCGCCGCCGTGCCACCTCCCGTCGCGGCGCCGACCTAGGAGCAGCAGCGGCTGTGCGACCGAGGGGAGCTCAGATCCGGCGCCGGCCATCCACGTCAGAGGTATGGTGTTCCCCTCCCTTCCTCGCAAGACCGGCGTCCTCCCAAATCCCTCCGCTGTTTACTTCTTGCTGTTTTCTCTTGCTGCCCGATTCAGATCTAGACGCTAGGTGATTTTCTTTGCCGCCGGAGGAAGCAGAGATCGCGGGCTTCGTCGGTAGCGTCGTATCCCGGGGAAGCAGTAGCCGGCCGTTGAGGAGGACAGCTCGGACGCCGACATCCAGCCCGCCGCCTACCATCGCGAGTTCGCCGGTCCGGGACAGAAGGTATGGACTGCCGGCCTCCTCTAATGGATGTTGTTCTCCTCTCCCTTCTTCCATAGGGAATCGATTATCCTTGATGATCTTGTCAGCTTCCATAGGGAAAGTTCGTTTTGCACATGTTTTGATTCTATATGCGCTCTGAAGGACGAAATCGTCCCATACTTGGGACCTGCCCATGACAAGTGTTTCTTCAACTGTTGAATGTTCAGGTCCTCAGCAGCAGGAGGGACACAGTACTCTGCGATTCAGCAACTGCGAGGAAGTCCGGATCAGCAGCTCCTTGACCGCTGCAACAGCAAGGGCAGTACTGAAGGTACATTCCAGAACCTTCGAACATATTGTAGATTGTTGGTCAGATTGGCTGGGCTTAATCGATGCCATGATAAGCAATGAGATACATGAATTGCAAATATTTATGAACAGAATACTAGGAGCAGGATTCTAAGACATGAAAAAAGGAGTGGAGTTTCAATTTGAGATCATCCATTCAAACCTAAACTTGCGCTGACCTAGAGCATTTTCTGTTCCTTGTATCACCTAGGCCAATGTTATGTGCCCTTAGATAAATATTGTATCAATTTTTGCTTATCCTCGTAGCATGCACATATTCGTTTTCTAGACTTTATTATGGAGTTATAAGAGTTAATTAACAGCAAGTCAACAACAGCATGATATTTTCCTTTCATAGACTTTGAACTTTTTCTTATTTTGCATTGTGGTTAATTTGTAGTATGATATGTGGTATGAGCTGTTGTGCCATGGATTGTTCTTGTGCTTTAGTTGCACCAACTTCATGATTTATACAATGAGGAACTAGTGTCATGACATACTAGCTTATGATAAGTACTGATATATCGAAGTTTTGGTTCGTCAATTTCCAATAGCTAGTACTGATATATCGGATAGTCGAACAACAAGCATAACTTGTAATATCGGATAGTCCAACTTGTAATTTTTGAGCATGCATGAACAAGAACTATATGGATTTTTTTGCATGTCCGACATATTATTGAATCAAGCGATTATATTTTTACCTTTACAAATAGCATGTTAGTTAGTGGAAACTAATAAAATATGGAAGAGTGGAGTATAGGGAATGAGATTTGGGGACTTGGTTGGAGTGTGAAGGGATTTTAGAGAAGGAATCTTTTAGGATGAATCCTCAAATGGAGATATAGGGAATGGATTTTAGGGATTCGGTTGGAGATGCTCTTAGCAACAAAATTGTTGGAGGTGTGCAAATTTAAATGATTTAGATTTAATGATTTAGATTTACAGAAGTTTAGGCACTAAGAGCGAAAACATAATTTAAAATGTTTAATTTTGCTTGTTTTCAAGAACTTCTTGCTATTTATTGAAAACAAAACCAATTTGAGCTGGTGGAGTAAGTGTATCCAAATTTGAAGCATATTATTTGAACTTAGCATATTTTGGAATTAGGATTCATTAATTTCCTGAACCTCTAAAACCTACTTTCTCAACAAAAGAAATTCAACACGAGTTGACTTGCTTGAGCCAAAAACTTGTCGAAAATCCAGAGCACAGATCTGTTTGGTTCTCCACCATAGTTTGTCATGTCTAATCAAGCCAGAGTTTCTTATTTATGTATAAAGAACAATCCTAAGGCCTTGTTTGGAAGCTCCAAACTCGCCCGGGATTCCGGCCTTTTCCCGGGGGTCGAAGCCCACGTGGCCCATTAACCCGGGGCAGTCCGCTTGCGCATTTGGTGACCAGGCCGAGGGGGTTTTTTGGCCCATTCCACGGCCTTTCCCCGGGAGAGAGATCCCGACCTCTTCACACCGGGGAGGAAAGCCTCGTCCCCGCGACCCCCTCCGCCCCGTGCGGCCCCCTCCGCCCGCGACCTCCTCTGCGCCGCCACCGCCCCGCGCGACCTCCTCTGCGCCGCCACCACTCCGCGCGACCTCCTCCCTCCCCCTCCCGGCGACTGATCTGTGCTGCCTCCACCCCGCGACCGATCCGCGCCGCCTCAGTCCCGCGACCTCCTCTACGCCGCCACTGCCCCATGCGACCTCCTCTGCGCCGCCACCGCCCCGCGCGACCTCCTCCCTCCCCCTCCCGGCGACTGATCTGTGCTGCCTCCACCCCGCGACCGATCCGCGCCGCCTCAGTCCCGCGACCTCCTCCACCTCCGGCGACCGACGACTGCGACCTCCGGTGCCCCGTGACCTCCTCCGCCTCCGACGACCAACGACATCTCCGGAGGCCACTTCCTCCTCGACCTCATCGCCGGCCTCCGCTACTACATCTTCCACAAGGAGCTCCCCGTGGTACGTCACTACATGCCCACGCACACATCACGCATAGTATTTTGCATCTGCTGCGTTCTGGATCTAGCGAACATGCGTGTCAGTTAGCTGGGGCCTAGCTTCAATTAGGGATCTGTTGCTTAATGGAGTAGTCAATAGAAGTACTGCAGGATCAGAAATGTTACACTCTTGTGTATCTTGGGAAGGCTAATTTCAAATTTATTGGTTTAATTTCAGTTTTTTCTGACTTTTTTATATGACCGGGTTTTCCTCCCCCTTGTTGCCAAACAGCCACAGGGATAATATCCCGACCGGGAAGATCTCACCCATGGGAGGAGGGGGATCCCATGTGCTCCTCAAAATCCCTCCTAGGGGTTTAAAACCCTGGTTTTTTTTATCCCCTAGCAACCAAACAAAGCCTAAAAGTGGATGGTAAAGAACCCAAAGCAGATGGTGTCCTATCGTGGTCTCAAAAATTCAAAGGAGTTTACTCGGAAGAGATAGATGTATCCAAAATCATAAATATTGCGGTGAATCCCCTTCACTCTCCTGCTACGTCATCCCGAAATCGTGCATCCGTTCGATCGGCCATCCCAACATCGGATTGGATTCCTCCTCTCCCGATTCGGCGTATCCCCTCCCCCAGCCGCCGCCTCCCCTCGCTGGCTTGCCCCTCCTCTCCCGCTCCGTCCTCTGGCGCCCCTCTTCTTGCGGGAGCCTCCGCTTTCTTCGCTTCCGGATCCCCATCCCGAGTCAGGCTGGTTTCTTCTCTTGGTATAGAAGCCCTAACTAGTTTTGCTTGGATTGTTCTAAGAGTGAGCGGTTTGTTCTTTGCTGTTAGCATTCGACTCGATATCTTACTCCAATCCGTCTAGTTTTTGTGACTTCTGGTTCGATTTTTTTCTCTAACAGGAGCCTCTTCTCCCCTGTGTGCACGCAGTTCCTCTGCTTGATTTCATAGATGGAGATGCAGATGGGTTCTACGCAGACAGGCGGTCACTTCCCTGTGCCGCACAGGTCCCTCTCGTTGGATATCAAGGTTTTTTTCTTGGCTCACTCCAGTAGAATATTAATCCTTTTTTCTTTGTTCATTTGCTTTGCTGTGAACTTGACCCAAAAAGCATATACGAGTGCGTGCTGTGTGTCAGAGTATGGTTCTGCTAGTTTGATGCAGAAGCTAAGACCCGATCTCATGTTGTTTCTAGAAAGCATTAGGCGTTAGTGATTGGAACAGAACATGGCTTGCCTTGGTTATGATTGCAAACCTTCCTATTTTGCTGTGTTGCCACATTGGTGAATTTAATGGTCTTAATCGTTTTCGAAAACCACCTAATGTAATGGCGTGTTGTCTGAATGTGAATATGGCTTGATTCTGTTTTGGGTGTACAGGGCAATAAGACTGACATTGTTATCAGCAAGTATGAAGATAACTTTCTGGTGAGTTTCAACTCTCAACTGGGCTGTACAGGGCAATAATAATTTCCGCATGTCAAAGATGCTCATGTGTCATCAAATCTGCAGGTGATTGTGACGCAAATTGGATGCATGGGAACGATATTAGCTGCTAGGTATGTTTTCTATTGTCATGCAGATGCCTTCTCATTAACAAGTAAAGTTTTGTTTATTCTTGCAGTATCGGTTCTGCAGTGTGGTCCCTCCGTGTTGTTCTAAAGTTGTTGAAAGTTAGAACTTTCAAATCTGAGCTATTTAGTTGATCGTTTTGAAGGAGTGTTGGGGATCCCTCCACAAGTATTTGTTCATGTGCTTAACCATCTATTATTAAAAAAAAGGTGCAACACTATTAAGCATTGCTGTAGAAGTGCATAATATCACATCATAACTTCCAGATTTTACACATGTCCGTATATTTATGCAAGATAATGTTTTTGTTATTCCATCAACACGATGGATGGTCATGATATGGTATATAACACCTTATTGAATGATGTGTCCAGAAAGAGGAGGTCGCAAAGCAATGTAGTGGCTATTTTGTAGCTCAAGAAAGTTAGCCTGATAGCATTAGAATTTTGGCATTGTCATTATGTTTTTCTTTTTTTTATCTTGAAACTTTTGTGCTGGATTTCTTACTAAGCCTTCTTCCACTCAATAGGAAAGATGAAAGTGTTTTCTCTGATCCAACCTACAATGTATCTGTTCTTTTCGGAAAGAGAAATGAGGTAATCTCATTAAACCATCAATGTTGTAAGGCCTGATCATGGACATATCTAATGACTGTGCACAAAAATGTTGTGATTGCAGCCGCTCCTACTAGCTTGTGCACGTCAACTTATCGAACATATAAGGTTTGCTTTCTTCACCATCTAGTCATGTCATCTGCTGTCCCCCACATCTTTGTATAACTTTTCATGTGATTATCTGTTTACCTGTCAAGGCACTGGTAATTGACATGTAGTTTTGGATAAGGTGCATGTGGGACCACGCCCACACCTATGATCTATCTATCCATTATTTTGTTTGGTCATTTGGTTTATAAGTATTGGTAACCATTTGAAAACAATTAGCATGTGGGTTTGTACATATTGTAATTAACCCTTTTCTATTATATAAAATCAGCTGCAGTAAGAGCGTTCTCTACTGTTTTTTGCTCAATTTTTTTATTACCACCAATAAGCCTCTTTTTTTACACTGTTCTTGGATTTCCGTGCAAATGTTCTTCAGCAACATGCCTTTGACTATATTCAACATTTTAAGTCTTCTCCTGGAACTTTTGTCACACTTCTGCTGAAGTTAGTACATCATCGATCCAACTCTGCTATGTAAACCGTTCCCTCGGCTGATGATACCACATGCTATTTACTTACATATGCATACACAAAGGAATATTATGTATGTGGGACTTTGTATTACCATTTTCTACTTGCATTGTTCTCATACTTCTTTTTGCAGTGGTAGTGGCTCATCTCGACCGTTGGTGATCTCTCTTGGTTTGAAGGATCACTCCCAGGTTCGAGTTAAAAGAACTCCGTAGTAGACTGTCTTTACTGATATATGTAAAAATATTGTTAAGTTGGTATAAAATTTTTCTGCCATAATGTTTCTCCTGAAAATTTCTGCATTATGTTGACTATAGTTGATCTTTACTTTCTAAATCCCTGGAAATTCTCATACGACTACATAGTAATGCATATTTCCTGCACAGTTTTTCATCTTTTGTGTTGAAGTCAATAATATTGCCCATGTATGTATGATGCAATTTTGGCAATTTTACAGGGAACGCTGAAAGATGTAATTTCCGCCATCATTGACAATCGCCTGTGGTGATAATTTAGCGAACCAAGCTGGGTTTGGGATAGGAACACATATGGATATTCAGTTCATTGATAGAGATGTTGACATACATATCTAGTGTCGTGCAAAATCGGCCCTCTCTTATCATGTATGAACTTCTAAAAATTTGAATTAGAATTTGCTCTGCTTTTAGCTATCACGAGGTGATTACTCTGCTAAGTTGTTCTATGATCAATATTCTCCTATCAATTTGTCTGCCTGTGAGCGTATTGATGTAACCCACGCACATTCAAGAACATCTATATTCTTCGGTGTTATAAGGAAGATTTTTTGGGTGGAACCATTCCGTGTAAGCTACATTTAAGAACTAAGATTGCATCAACAACTTTGGCTTATTATAAAGTTGTGATGAGTAATGAGTTAATGACTTATGTGACATAACTTGCACAGGCACTTGAAAGGAAACCCTTAATTAGACTTCACAAGTTATTTTTTGAGTTAAGCCATATAATTGGCTCGTACTCGGCTTGCACCGATCTTGAGTTGATCTCGAGCTGCTTTGAGCCAAATAAGACACAATAGAAATTTCTGGGATCATATTATTACACCACAAAAAACTTCTAGACTAATTAGGGCACAACAAACTCAATGGTAAAATAATATTTAGAATGATATTACAGTGACATATAACTTAAATATCAAAGGTAGCTGTTTATCCATTCACAAAATGAATAACGATACTTAATTACAACAGAAGGCGTATAGATTCGTAACACGACAAATATTTAAGCGGAAATAAAAATTTAGTGACTAAGAATAATTCACGATGGTATCCAAAACGCAGAGGTTGGATCATAACTGGAATCAAGGCAATGTGGACGGCGTGACTCTGTGATTGCCCAATTGACGGTGGCAGTTTTACCTTCCATATATTCGTATACACATGAGAGGCTAAAAGATATCACAAGCAACTACGCTAATCTCATATGCTATTTAAAATGTTGAATATACGTGAATTTAAGCATATCGAGGCAAAATCGAACGAGCTAGCTTTGGCTTAAAGACAATTCGTTTTTCAATCGAGCTACAAAAGGTGCTCATTCAACTCCTATATTTTCAAGCCAATCTCGAGCTGAACTCGAGCAGGCCACCATCCTCGAGCTTTTTTTTCGTAGTTGCATTCTACTCTTTTATAAAACGGAGAAAAAAAAATCGAAACCCAATCAGCAATTCATCATACGCAACAAGTAATGTTCACTCAAAATTGCATCTAGGGTAGAACAAGTAGGAGTAATAAACAATAAACACTGTCAGTTAATTAGCTGCTACTGACGTGTCCTGTTGGCTGCTACCCTGGACGGCTGGACCTGAGAGCCATCTGTAGGTGTCGGACGCCGCCGCCGTCTCGTCGTCCATATCACCGAGGAGCTCGTCGAATGTGAACGTACACTGCTGGTGCTCGTCGTCCGTGAGCATCGGCAAGTCGTCTCCGGGCATGGAGAACCAGGGATCCGCCGCCGGCTTCGAGACCTCATCCAACCACTTGTTGAACTCATCGGACACGTAGCCTTCGGCAGCCGGCGCCGGCGCTGGTGCTGGCAGAGGCGGGGGCAGATCGATCTTCAGCAGCTGTTCGTTCCAGCCCGCGTGTGCCGGATAGCCGACGTGCTCGGCGGCCTGCTGCTGCGACGTCGGTAGGTCATGCGCAGCGGTTGCCGGTCCTGACGCCGTCGGTGGCGCCGGCGGGGGCAGGGGCGGAGGCGGAGGCGGAACCATCTGCAGCATCTTGTGCCATTCCGCAAGCCCGGCGTACCCGAAGTGGTCGGCGGCCTGCTGCTGCTGCGACGCCGGCGGGTAATTCGCAGCGGTTGCCGGTCCTGACGCCAGCCCCGGCAAACCGGTTCGCCCCATGTAGCCGGCGTGCCCGGCACCTTGCAGCTGCACCGTCGGGTTCGCAGCGGCCGGCATTACCCAGCCGCTCGGCCCCGGTGCCGACGCCGTGGTACCAAACGCGTACCCGTGATGTGGCTGCCCAACGCTGGCTTGCGCCCGTGCCTTTGAGGTCGAGGCTACGAACGACGTCCCTGTGGCCGTCTGACGCGGCGATGGCAGCGCCGCCACCGTCGACGCAGCGGGGGGCGCCTTGGCCGCGCGGGAGGAGGTAGCGGCGCGCCGGTCAGCTTTCTTGTTCTCCTTCCCGCTTCTCATCTTGTAGAGGCGGTACACGGCCATGTCCGCGAGCTGCAAAATACAAGGGCGAAAATATGACCGTATCACGGCAATTTCAACGGGAACATACATTAGCGCATGCGTTGAACTGCAAATGCAGCTTCGAGCTTCAACATCAATTGTGATACATTGGAAAGTCTAAAATTATTACATGTTATAAAAGATACTTATGTAATTAATTTCGTATGGCCAACTTAAATATTTACAGTATGTGTTGTCGATCAAAAGTTGAAAGGTTTGGCTAACCACCTCACGATTTTCACGATCACTTTTATTTACCTTTTTTTTCCTACCTGGGTGACTACTAATTTTAAGAATGGTACCGCTAGTTCTTAGTCCATTTGAGATTTTTTAAAGTCTTAGAACTTTGCCATTTGATTAATTAGTTTTAAGATTCAGTTTTTGCTTTTTGCAGGCTACTAATTTTTTTTCTCTTTACCATCTGATAGAGATCCAACGGTTAGCTAGGATTAAAAATCCTAATTAGCACATATTACAAGATCAAAACCACAATTTTATGTGATAACCCCACAAAAATTAAAAATAAAGGAATAAATTTGACTAAAATCTGTCTTAATACATGTATATTATTTTGAACCCCAAAGCATCTATTGTTTTGCGTTGTTCTTAAACCCCATACGGAAAAATATAGACTTCTACGACATTGGTGTAATACGTATGATCCTCATATCCATTCTTGCACAGTCCCTAGCATTGACCCAACCTCAACAAAACCATCTTTGTGCAACATAGTTCCTAATACTCCAGTGACCCTTACCCACATAGAGAATAGCTGGAATTTGGCCACTAATGTAGACGTCCATTTAGTGACCTTAACTACATTCTTACTTCCTTTCAAGACAAAATGTGGGCATTCAGACATTTCCTCCAGCCTAGATACAGATGGGAACATGACCAAAAAGGTACCAGGCTCATATTCCTTCACCTTCCACACACCACCCCATAGAAACTATTTTGAAAAGGCCTCCTCTAGCTGCTTTTGTGAATTAAGAGTCCCAACCAACACTGTAACTAATCTCATAGCTTGTTTATACTTCTCCTTATCAACCTTCCTACCAGATTGAGCCACCAACATTTGAAGGCCATCATTTGCACATCCAGCAAGCTTAACAACTGTATTTGGCTTTGTCAGCATACTACACTTCTCAGACAAATGAGTGTCTCTACCATAGTTGGTACAAAACAGGACCGCTTTACATTCCTTAGCCAGATGACCAGCGTCAACATATCTATAGCATGCACTCTGCTTAACTACACTAGCATTTGTTCCCACCGCACCACTCTTCTAACCCTCACCACTCTATCTGCATTGGCTCTAGTAGCATTTTTGGTAGTACTTCATGTCACCACTCCTCCAGATGTTTGTGCACTTCCTGAAGAATTAGAACTCCCTATTCCTTGTATCACTGCCCAGCTGATCCCTTTCTGATGAAACTAGTCCCTGAACTGATTACTAGACCATTGATCTGCGAGAGGGAACATACTAGGAGAAGGACCTCGCAGATCTAGCATGAACGGACCACCTCTACCGAAGCTATATCCCTCCTGGAACTCCTGGTATGGCCTGAAGGTAACGACATCAACGTCTCTAGTGGACACTCTATGTCCCATGAGAGTCGATGTAGTCGTAAGAGAGAGAGAGAGAGAGAGGAGAGAGAGAGAGAGAGAGAGAGAGAGAGAGAGAGAGAGAGAGAGAGAGAGAGAGAGAGAGAGAGAGAGAGAGAGGGAGGGGGATCAGATGGAGGCTTCAAATTCATGGAGGATCAGGGGGAGGAATTTTGGGTTAAACTTTGTTTTTCGTTGTTCGGGTGGAGTATCGTGGGATATTTTTTAGGATTAGCTTCGTTTTTCTAGCAAAGGAGAGAAGGGCAAGAGAATAGGACATTACATGAGTTGAGGTCAAAGCAGAGTCTAGGATTATTTAGAAGCTGAATTTTGAAAAGGCATGTGATAGCGTGAATTGGAAATTTTAGAGAGGTTATGGAAACAAAAGGTTTTGAGAAGATTTGGATTAACCGGGGGCATACAAACTAGCCACTTATATATCTATCAAAGTCAATGGAGAAGATGGGAGTTATTTAACATTTATATGTGAGTAAGGCAGGGGACACTCCGCTCTGCTTTTCAATCCTATGGTTGATACTTTGGCACTTTATGTTGGCTCTGCTAAGCAAGCTAGAGTTTTGATCGGGGTGGTTCAACGTCTTTCCAAAAAGGTTTTACAGTATGTTGATGATACCATCACCATGCTAGAGAGGACAAGTTCTAATATTTTTCACATGAAAAGTTCTTGTTGTACTATTTTGAATCAATGTCTGGGCTTAATATTAATTACCATGGGAGTGATGTGGCGGTGATGGTATTCAGTAGAGAGAAGCAACAAATGGTAGCTAAGATGTTGAACTATAACCTAGGTTCATTATCTATGGCATACATGGGAGTTCTAGTAAGTGAGCATAATGTTACATATGACCAACTGGTGGGAGTGTCCAAAAGATTAAAAAGTGAATGGATCCTTCGAAATGTATGTTTTTATCATATGGAGGCAAGATGATTTCTTTCTAGTTCGTGCTATATTGTCCCTACCTACATCATGGGGTTTTGTTTGCTGAGATAAGGGAGTTCATACAGAAATGGTTAGAGTGAGAGCTACGTTTTACGGCAAGGAACTGGCAATCAGTTTAAGTATTAGATGATGAAAGGTGTGATGCCTGTAGATGAACAGACTTGGGGGCAGGAATCACTGGTACCCAGTTCATGAATATTCCCTTACTCCGAAAGTGGATTCAGAAGCCTTTCCAGCATCAAGATGCTCAAGAGAGTCACATCTGACATAAGAAGTGTCTGATGGGGATATTTTAAGGGCACAATATAGGGGCTCATAATTATGGAGGGGCATTATACAGGTAAAAATTGGTTCAAGTAGGGAGCCATTCGTAAGTTAGGTAATGGGGGGCAATATCAATTTTTTGCTTCATGTCTCGATTGGTTGAGTGTTTTTAAGAGTAAAATTCCCTAAACTTGTCATGGTAGCCACTATGCTAGAGTTTGTGATAGTTATTGGTGATCAACATAGTATTAACTTTAGAACATCCTTCGGGGAGTCTTGAGTTACAGACTAGTTTCATCTGATGGATGATCTTCAATCTACTTTCCTAAGTTTAGAAGAAGACGTTGTCTCATGGGCTTTGTACAACAAAGAGGGTACATTGCAAGGACTATGTATAGGGGCCATACTACAAAGCAAATAGTTTTTCCTTGTTATGCTTTCATAGAGGTTGTTACTTGAAAATGATATGAAAATTTAGAATGTTATTAAAATAAGACAATTATTTGGTATGTGTGACATGATATATCCCCTACTATGAAATAATAGGAGAAACGAGATGGACACATGAACAAATGTGGGCTCTATGAGGGAGGGTCAAAGTGTTGATCATATATTGTTTCACTGACCAATGTCCATGTTTGCTTGGAGTGTGACTAGGGAGGTGCTAGATTGGGAGTGGGTTCCTTGCTTGACAGCTGAGCTTATATAATTTGGGCTAGGAAAGCTTCTGGTGGATTCATAGATGTCACATACATGGGAGCTGTGGATTATTCGTAACAAGATGATTTTTATCGCAAACTATCAATGCACCTTAATGTCACAATCTACAAAATTATCTTCTGTGTGCAGCAATAGCGAGTGCTTTGGAAGGAGCCAGACAAGCACAAGGTGGTGGGGCTGGTGGTCAAACTAAAGGAGAAACTGTGAGTACTGAGAGCTAGATGATGTCAAAAGTTTGATGTTGGTGTCAAAGCTCTAGTATGTAGGATTTGGTAGTTAGATATGGGTTGTGTAGCCTTTTTATATATCCATGACATCGGTATCTGATTTAGCTGGTAACCTATGCATCTGTTTGTCTTTATTACCGAATATGTTGTCTAAGGATGCGTTTGGATCAGGGAACGAAGTGGAATGGAACGGAACCGTTCCGGATTCTGGGGCGGTTCGGGTGTTTGGTTCACGGAACGCAGCAAAGTGGAACGGAACGATTCGGTTCCACTGGAGGGAATATTCGCCCGAGATGCGGAACGAGCTGATAACGCAAAATCGATCGAACCAATCGGTTCCTCACCGCATCCGGTCGTCACCGTATCCTCTCATCTCCCCCAAACCCATCTCGCCTCCCCCCCTTTGTACTTCTCCCAGTGTGCAGCGGCGGCGGCGCTCTCGCAGGCTGCAGCGGCGGCGGCGCTCTCCCAGCCAGCGGCGGCGGCGCTCCCAGGCAAGCAGGCGGCAGCGGCGCGCTCCGAGGCAGCAACGGCGGTGGCGCGCTCCCAGGCAGCAGCGGCGGCGGCGGCAAGCAGGCAACGGCAAGCAGGCGGCGGCGACGCGCTCCCACGCAGCAGCGGCGGCGGCGCGTTCCCAGGCAAAAGCGGCGGCGGGGAGAGGAGATCTCGGGGAAGCCGGTGGCGGCGCTCCTAGGCAAGCAGGCGGTGGCGGCACCGGAGAACAGGCGGCGGCGGCACACTCCCAGGCAGCAGCGGCGGCGGCGGCAAGCAGGCAACGGCAAGTGGCAGCAGCGGCCGGCTCCCACGCAGCAGGTATGTAACCAACTGCTCCATGAATCAGCAAATGATGCTAGATCCATTAGATCCGGTGATTGCTTGCCGGCCGCCGGCGATGAACCATGGGCTCGGTCCATTTCCGCGTTGCCACTATAAAATGGACAGGAGGGGCTACGTTAAAAAAACTGGATACGGCACAAATTTGTCGTATCGATATCAGATACCGTATCGGATACCGATACGTATCGGATACTTCCAGATACGGTATCCGAGAAGTATCGGAAATTTTTTAATTTTAAAATAAAGAAAATAAATCCCGATACGCTACCGATACGTCCCGATACGGTCTGGATAGGTGAAACCCTAAATTACCTTACCCGTGAGCTCTCTGATTTGGGATTCGCTGCCTCCAAATCCCTTCACACGGGAGATCTGGAGCCGCCGCTCCCTCCCGCCGCCGCCGCTTCCCGCCCCTGCTCCCGCCGCCGTCGCCGGCCGCCGCTCCCCGCCCCTGCTCCGGTGCTCCCCGCCCCTGCTCCCGCCGCGGCCGCCGCTCCTCGCCCCTGCAGTCGCCGCCGCCGCCGCCGCTCCCTCTTCTGCTCCCACCGCGGGCGCCGGCGGCTCGGCTCGGCTCCCCTCCCCTGCTCCTGTTGGCTACTGCAGGCCTGCGGCCGTCGCTGCCCACCCGGCCGCCCCTGGCCCCTGCAAGGCTGCAAGGCTGCAAGCGCCGGCTCGCCGCCGCGGCGCCGCTCCCCTCCGGCCCTCCCGCTGCAGCTCGTCGCCAGCTCCCCTCCCGGCCTCTCGCTGCAGCCTGCTCCTCCCCTTCCCGGCCTCTCGCTGCAGCCTGCAGCCGCCGCTCCCCTCCGGCCTCTGGTAAAAACCATTTGCTCCTCCCCAAGTCCCCATCTTATTTTATTTTACCATTTGCAAGAACCTAGTAGGCAAGAACCGTCCTCCGGTGATTCATTTTTCTGTTCGATGCTATGATTACCATTATATCAAATCATGGGTTAAGCTTGTATGATGTTAGTGTCAAGGTGGTGCTAGATTGCATGTAAATGACATTATATTCCTGTTTGGATTTTTACCTTTTGTAATTGTTAAACTCAGTTGCATCTTTGTGTGATGATTGTTTATGCTACTTGAATTCTCTGACATAGTGAAGTGCTTATAACTATGTTGAACTTCGAACGTTAACTTTGACCTATTTTCAAGCTATTCCATGATTTGAATGCTTAATGGATGCCAAATTGCCAATGCCTTTCATTTATTGCGATTTTTATCCCTTTTAAGTTTTCGGAATTCCGCATGAATTATTTGCAATAGTTGTGTAGTTGCATGTTATCTTAATATAAAAAGTATATCAAGTTACAACGGATGCTTGCATTGCCTAGGTATTCTAAAATTATCGGTTTTCTCATTTCCTTATAAATATTCATTAATTTCAGTATATTTATTATTTATTATATATATACAAACGTATCGCCGTATCGGTGTTTTTAGAAAAATGCCGTATCGGGGTTTCGCCGTATCGCGTACCGGTATCGGTATCGCCGTATCGGGGTAACTTAGGTGAGTTGTGGAGCAGATTGGATTTGGATTTCTAGGGTTTGCTTGCTCGTCTCCCCTTCTTCCCCTTGATTGGATGGGATTGGATTGGATATGATCCCCAACTCCTCCATCTTCCTCTAATCTGAGCTCGGATCGGATTGCACTCTCCTTGCACCCAGCTTCCACTTGACAAGATTTCAGGGATGTCCTGCTACTTTGTTTTTCAAGTTTATTGGTCCTTGCTATTGCTGAATTCGCTTCAAAAGAAATAGTAAGGGAGTTGCTTCAAAGGGCAAGGTATGTATCTTCTGAATCATTTGCACCTAGGGATATGATGATGATGCAGGGGATACATAACGAGCTAAATGGGCTAGTACTTTTGTAGAGCGGGGTGAGCGCTGATCCAGCAGGGAGGGAGGGAGGACGGGGCTGAAGCCGGTGGCCGGAGGAAGGAGATCGCAGGAGCTGGAGGGGTTCGTCGCCGGGAGACGCGAGAGTGAGAGGGAGACGTCCGTTAGCGTATGTAGGAGGACGCTGGGACAGGGCGGGTCGTGGGGAATATGGTGGCGAATATTGTGTGCACGTTGGCCGTCCAGAATGTTATTTTATCCGGTTGCTTTTTAGTTAAACTCGATAAAATATACATATGTTCTATTACATACACATAACATATGACTAACTCGTGCCCATCTAAAAAATATGATAATACGTGTAGAAAGAGCCCGAGTCGTCTTCTCATATTCTCATT
This sequence comes from Stipa capillata, assembly GCA_019208055.1. Lineage (NCBI taxonomy): Eukaryota > Viridiplantae > Streptophyta > Magnoliopsida > Poales > Poaceae > Stipa > Stipa capillata. The sequence goes on along the minus strand of JAGXJF010001228.1, from coordinate 138,884 downwards.
TGTATTCGATCCATTAACACCTAACAAAGCTCATGTTCAGCATTGTGCCCTTAACTAGATCGAAGACTAAAATAACCAGCATTGATGTGTTCTCTCTTGGACAGCGGATGTTCGTCAATGCATGATTTTCATACAAAATATAAACTCCTGAGCTGTAAAAAAGAGCTGTATTCAGATCTATGTTGGTGCGAACATTTTTCATAAGCATCTCACTCTCTCCGAACCCCATGGCACACAAGTCTCCTCTCTCTCACTACTCCGAACTCATCAGAGAAGGGTACCACTTCCCCTCCATGCACAGGAGTTCGTCTCATGATCAAGACATGGTCAAGGTGTGGTTGCAAGGATTGATGAGTTAAATGGCTATTTCATTGTCTACGGAAATGGGTTCCAAATGTGCTCATCGAGGAAAACATTACCTATCTATGAATGATAGCATATGTTGTAGTTTCAACTGTTCCCTCCGAAGAGGATCAGTGGCGACTAAGTGGTAAGCACATTTATAGCTGGTCCAATTAATCGTTTTCTGGAGATAGGTGTCTAGAGTTGTTAATTGCACTTTACATGAAAAATGTAACTTCAATGAGATCATCCGCAGCAAGCAGGCCGATGATGAAGAACCTAGCGTTCAGAAGGAGATTGACGGTCTAAAATTTGCCAACTTCTCCAATCCACAGCAGAACAACCTGGCGTTCGAATGGGAAGCACTCCAATCCTGATACTACTACATAGGATCGAGATTACAAAATAATGGCCCGAATCTTACGATTTAGGGAAAACGATTTTCGAGGTGCGATATCCTAAGACCCGACCATATGATCCTCGATCCCGACCCTGACGATCTCTGTTTGGGCCTAGTCACAGACTCAAGAGTCTGCTGCCCAAATTCAGGGCAGGATCTAGAGGAAGGCGAGGCCGAGGAACTCACCCTGGCCAGGGAGGACCGCCGGGTAGGGTGGGCCGCGGGCAAAGAGGGTCACCGCCCGCTTAGATCTGCCGACGGCCGAGAGGTAGAGCGGGGTGAGCGCTGATCCAGCAGCGAGGGAGGGAGGACGGGGCTGAAGCCGGTGGCCGGAGGAAGGAGATCGCAGGAGCTGGAGGGGTTCGTCGCCGGGAGACGCGAGAGTGAGAGGGAGACGTCCGTTAGCGTATGTAGGAGGACGCTAGCTACCTTCTTTTTTTCACTCAAACTTAGGAAAGTGTAGTTAGAGCATCTCCAACCGGTGCTGTATCCCATTCCTATCCCTAATTTTGGGTGAAATAGGCAAAAACAGCCCTCCAACGGGTTCCCCATCCTCTTCCCTATTCTAAACAGATCCCTATCCTCCCGACCTCGTTCCTCATTTCTGAGGACTCACCGCCGATCCCCATCCATCAACCTCCGGCCTCGGAGAAGCCCACCCCCCGTCCCGCGCCCGCTCGGAGAAGTCCATCCGTCCTCCTGCGCCCGCTGTGAGCAGATCGTCCCTTCCCGTGCGAGTTCGGAGGAGTTCCGCCGCCGTGCCACCTCCCGTCGCGGCGCCGACCTAGGAGCAGCAGCGGCCGTGCGACCGAGGGGAGCTCAGATCCGGCGCCGGCCATCCACGTCAGAGGTACGGTGTTCCCCTCCCTTCCTCGCAAGACCGGCGTCCTCCCAAATCCCTCCGCTGTTTACTTCTTGCTGTTTTCTCTTGCTGCCCGATTCAGATCTAGACGCTGGGTGATTTTCTTTGCCGCCGGAGGAAGCAGAGGTCGCGGGCTTCGTCTGTAGCGTCGTATCCCGGGGAAGCAGTAGCCGGCCGTTGAGGAGGACAGCTCGGACGCCGACATCCAGCCCGCCGCCTACCATCGCGAGTTCGCCGGTCCGGGACAGAAGGTATGGACTGCCGGCCTCCTCTAATGGATGTTGTTCTCCTCTCCCTTCTTCCATAGGGAATCGATTATCCTCGATGATCTTGTCAGCTTCCATAGGGAAAGTTCGTTTTGCACATGTTTTGATTCTATATGCGCTCTGACAGGACGAAATCGTCCCATACTTGGGACCTGCCCATGACAAGTGTTTCTTCAACTGTTGAATGTTCAGGTCCTCAGCAGCAGGAGGGACACAGTACTCTGCTGAATCCGGCGACTGCGAGGAAGTCCGGATCAGCAGCTCCTTGACCGCTGCAACAGCAAGGGCAGTACTGAAGGTACATTCCAGTACCTTCGAACATATTGTAGATTGTTGGTCAGATTGGCTGGGCTTAATCGATGCCATGATAAGCAATGAGATACATGAATTGCAAATATTTATGAACAGAATACTAGGAGCAGGATTCTAAGATATGAAAAAAGGAGTGGAGTTTCAATTTGAGATCATCCATTCAAACCTAAACTTGCACTGACCTAGAGCATTTTCTGTTCCTTGTATCACCTAGGCCAATGTTATGTGCCCTTAGATAAATATTGTATCAACTTTTGCTTATCCTTGTAGCATGCACATATTCGTTTCCTAGACTTTATTATGGAGTTATAAGAGTTAATTAACAGCAAGTCAACAACAACATGATATTTTCCTTTCATAGACTTTGAACTTTTGCTTATTTTGCATTGTGGTTAATTTGTAGTATGATATGTGGTATGAGCTGCTGTGCCGTGGATTTTTCTTGTGCTTTAGTTGCACCAACTTCATGATTTATACAATGAGGAACTAGTGTCATGACATACGAGCTTATGATAAGTACTGATATATCGAAGTTTTGGTTCGTCAATTTCCAATAGCTAGTACTGATATATCGGATAGTCGAACAACAAGCATAACTTGTAATATCGGATAGTCCAACTTGTAAATTTTTTAGCATGCATGAACAAGAACTATATGGATTTTTTTACATGTCCGACATATTATTGAATCAAGCGATTATATTTTTACCTTTACAAATAGCATGTTAGTTAGTGGAAACTAATAAAATATGGAAGAGTGGAGTATAGGGAATGAGATTTGGGGACTCGGTTGGAGTGTGAAGGGATTTTAGGGAAGGAATCTTTTAGGATGAATCCTCAAATGGAGACGACCCGCCCTGTCCCAGCGTCCTCCTACATACGCTAACGGACGTCTCCCTCTCACTCTCGTGTCTCCCGGCGACGAACCCCTCCAGCTCCTGCGATCTCTTTCCTCCGGCCACCGGCTTCAGCCCCGTCCTCCCTCCCTCGCTGCTGGATCAGCGCTCACCCCGCTCTACCTCTCGGCCGTCGGCAGATCTAAGCGGGCGGTGACCCTCTTTGCCCGCGGCCCACCCTACCCGGCGGTCCTCCCTGGCCAGGGTGAGTTCCTCGGCCTCGCCTTCCTCTAGATCCTGCCCTGAATTTGGGCAGCAGACTCTTGAGTCTGTGACTAGGCCAAACAGAGATCGTCAGGGTCGGGATCGAGGATCATATGGTCGGGTCTTAGGATATCGCACCTCGAAAATTGTTTTCCCTAAATCGTAAGATTCGGGCCATTATTTTGTAATCTCGATCCTATGTAGTAGTATCAGGATTGGAGTGCTTCCCATTCGAATGCCAGGTTGTTCTGCTGTGGATTGGAGAAGTTGGCAAATTTTAGACCGTCAATCTCCTTCTGAACGCTAGGTTCTTCATCATCGGCCTGCTTGCTGCGGATGATCTCATTGAAGTTACATTTTTCATGTAAAGTGCAATTAACAACTCTAGACACCTATCTCCAGAAAACGATTAATTGGACCAGCTATAAATGTGCTTACCACTTAGTCGCCACTGATCCTCTTCGGAGGGAATAGTTGAAACTACAACATATGTTATCATTCATAGATAGGTAATGTTTTCCTCGATGAGCACATTTGGAACCCATTTCCGTAGACAATGAAATAGCCATTTAACTCATCAATCCTTGCAACCACACCTTGACCATGTCTTGATCATGAGACGAACTCCTGTGCACGGAGGGGAAGTGGTACCCTTCTCTGATGAGTTCGGAGTAGTGAGAGAGAGGAGACTTGTGTGCCATGGGGTTCGGAGAGAGTGAGATGCTTATGAAAAATGTTCGCACCAACATAGATCTGAATACAGCTCTTTTTACAGCTCAGGAGTTTATATTTTGTATGAAAATCATGCATTGACGAACATCCGCTGTCCAAGAGAGAACACATCAATGCTGGTTATTTTAGTCTTCGATCTAGTTAAGGGCACAATGCTGAACATGAGCATTGTCCATGGCTCCATGCGTTCTATTCTGAGCATCTGGCTCTTGACTTCTTTAGTTGTCTTAGCTGCAATTGATTGGCCTCAAGTATTTACCTATTCTTTTGTTGGATTAACTGAGCACATTTTCATATTGTGATTTTTTGTTTGATTTGTTTTTAACGAGTTTCCTTTTTCAGCATATGAGGTGTTCGTAAATTTCAGCGCCCTTGTCTTGTACATTGGAGCCATCTGCTGCTATTTTATTTCCTTCAAAGTAAACCCTGGTAAAGCTGCTTCCAAATGTCAACCACAAAAGTGCTGGATCCTGCTTTTCAGGGAGCTGGCCAAAAAGTGCATCCTTCCACACGACTGCCAGTCAATTTCGTTTTTCTTTTTGTTGAGTAATTATTTTTGATAGAATTTCCTTGCTTGCTTAGCTGAGGATTTGGAGAGGACGACCATGGCCATGGAGGAGGTGGGAGTGCCTCTCCCCACGGAGAAGCTCTCCGTGGATCCAAATAGGTACCAAAAGAAAATCGGATCTTGGCTTGTTTTGATTGGTTGATATATAGCTTCATGTACTATCTATTGCTTGATTTATCTCGATACAGCAGGGATGGGGCAAGGCGATGTGGTGTTGTGCTAGTGGCCACCGGGAGCTTCAATCCTCCCACCTACATGCACCTACGCATGTTTGGTAAGCCTCAAGATTTATTAATATCTTTTGACTATCAAGTGTTGTGTTACTGTTCCCCGACAACATCCTGGGAAGGAGAGGAATAGAGTTTACCTTTTCCCTCATCTTTTCATGTGTTTAATTTTAGAGCTGGCTAAGGATGAGTTGCAGCAGCGAGGGTATTCTGTGTTGGGTGGATACATGTCCCCGGTGAATGATGCGTATAAGAAGAAGGTATTATGTGAAATTGGAAAATATGGATTTATATTACCACTGTCTCATATGAATTTATATTACCACTGTTCTCATATGAATTTATATTACCACTGCTCTCATATGACTTTATATTACCACTGTTTCTTGTGACTGAATTCGCAATTTGGAATTGATTAGGACCTCTTACCAGCTGTTCAGCGAATGCGCCTTTGTGAACTTGCGTGCGAAAGCTCATCTTTTGTGATGGTTGATCGGTGGGAGGTAACTTGATTTTTCATGTTAGTAGATACATTCAATTGGATTTTGCGATGTAACATAAATATTTGCAATTTGGATAATGCAGTGTTTCATACTTTCATGTACACATCGCTGTGCTCTTGATACAGGCAATGCAGAGTGGTTATCAGCGCAGTTTGACTATTCTCTCTAGAGTTAAGAACTCTTTGTGCAACGACGGCTTAGCTGACCGAGGTATATTGTGAGGAATGTTTGTTGTAATATAGGATGCCATTTCCCACATACTTCTGAGCCATACAAATTGTAGTTTGTCAGTGCTTTTTACCCTGTATATAAATCAGTTGTTGATAACATGCATTTTCTTTCAGGTAGTCTTAAGGTAATGCTTTTATGTGGTTCTGACCTGCTTGAGTCATTCAGCACCCCAGGAGTTTGGATTCCAGATCAGGTACAAATCTTGAACTTTGTTTGGTATCAACAATTCAACATACACAAATCCTGCACCCATTTTTGAAAATTATGGTGTCCTGTTTAGTAGTTGTTTCATTTTCCCTTATCGAAGAACCAACTTTGATGCACATCCTGTTTCCAGGTGAGGGCCATATTTAAAGACTTTGGTGTTGTTTGTATACGTAGAGAAGGAAAGGACGTTCAAAAGTTAATATCCGATAGCGAGACACTGCAAGAATGCAAGGTGAAACTTCTAGCTTGAGGAGCTTATTACTCCAATGGATTATTTTGCTTTACTCATATGTATCTACTCCCTTATATATTTTCAGGATAACATCATCTCGATTGATGAGATTGTGCCAATCAGATCAGTTCATCCAGAGTAAGGTATGATCTAGCGTTGGTGTCAAGACAATTATATGCTATTATCACCTTCGTATTGCCCTTGGTTGGATGCTGGGACGTTATTCCTGTACTTATATTTGATCAAATTGCAGAGAATGTATAAGGAGGTGTCTCTCGATAAAATATCTCACTTGTGATGGAGTAATTGAGTACATTAGAGAGCACAAATTATACATGGAAGCTGAAGGGAGTGATAGAAGATCATGACTCTAACCAGTGTTATTTTGGTATTTTTTTCCCTTTTTTATATACATTTCTGTATGGTGAACATCTACACTCCCTTGTAAATCATAATCGGAATACATGGTTCTAAAACACCCTTTTGTAACTAGTAAGCGTGCACGTGCAACGCACGTCTCGACTAATGCAAATTATAACTATAAAAAATTATAAATCATATTAATTATATTATAATTTCACTAATTTTAAAAACAGTAATCAACCACACAAAGTGCAATCGTATTGCCCAATATATACCACAACAAGTATGAGCTCATTTCTAAAATGTGAAGTCATATCTACTCTAATACAATCCCAACAAATTTTATATTTTCATATGAATATATTGTTTGAATTGAAAACAAACAAATATTTCTAGCCACTATTGAGATAAAGCTCACATAATGCGACGTTTTTCTTAATCGTCCCCAATAATTTTGAGTACAACCCGAGTAGACAATAGCATTTTCCAAACTGTATCTGTTAAAATAAAACAATATTGCACGTGCAAAGTTAGATCACTTAAAGACGAAAGAGTGACTTACACATTGTATTGTGCTTAAGAATTTTGAATTAGTGAACAGAAAAAGAGACTCATTGGTGAGAGCTCTAAATAATAAACAAAAATATATGTTACAACTCAGTGAATATCCTGTTTAACTATCTGTAGCACACTACTATATATCAATCTAAAGAGAAGCTGAGGGTCACATAGCTAATTAATTTCTAGTTTCCATAAGAAAACAATAAACCCAAACTCATTTCTCCTCTTTGAGTCCAACAAAGATCACAAATCGATGAAGATCTGAAGAAATTTCCATATTTACCTTGTTATACATCCTTCCTTTCTTCTATATCTAGTTCTACTAATGCCTTGTTCACCTCTCCTTGCACCAATTACTTGCCTGTGACCCAACATGCCTCTTTCAAATGCTTGCTTCACGTGTAAAAATAGTAAGCTCAGTACAGATGAATGAATAAAAGAAGGGAATATCAGTGAGAGGATGGTTGATTGCAAGAGTTCGGAGAAGAGATTACTCAGCAGATTACTGAGCATTGAAGGTTGCTTAGCCTCCTGGAGAAAAGGACCAAAATATGTATTACATGATAAAAATCAGATAAGTTTCTCCTTCACATGTCCAAAAATGATCTACAATTTAATACTCGCAATAAGTTCTCTCAATAAAATCGTGATCACAGATGCAGTTCACAAGATAACAGATCTGACCTGCTTTGAGCAGCAATTCAACTAATTGCGTAAGTAGCAAATATTTCTTAAAGAGTATACCTCGGGGATTATATCCTTTCCCTCCGAACACCATAATTCGATAGCGGTTTGCAAGAGTTCGCTCTGCCAAACACTTAAGAACTATGTAGATAAGTTCAGTCACTCTCTCAAGTAACTTCAAAGCAGCCATTGGCTTGTCACCCCCAAATCCAGCCCCACAGCCAACATACACTTTATTCTTGTGCTGCTGAGAATTGCTCCTCTATCAAACGATAGTAGTATTAGAAAAAATTAAGCATTCATTTCACTACGTTATAATTGACATGAAAAATTTCAGTTCTGCAAACTACCAACCAGCTTCACCACACAGTTCTGAACTTCTTCATGTGCTACTGCTTCCCTGTAATTATGTCGCTGTCAGCATGAAGAACATACATAGAAGCACTATTTTGGAGATAAAGATACAAAATCATCAAGGCAAATAATCTATCTACATGTACGACCTCAGGGTTCGACAAAATTATTTTCAATATGCCTTATCAATGACAAAACTCAAGAGCTAAACTATCAGCATGGGCGGACTTATCCGAGGGGTATGGAGGTTCAGTTGAAGCCCCAACTCCAGAGGAAGATTTGGATCCGATTTGCTCACAGAAAGAAAAGAGCAAACCAAAACTCACTCTTGAACAACCACCGAAACAAGCTAGGACCATCTCACCAACTGAAGAATATACCTAAAATTCTACCTAATATTGCATTCTCATGTAAGGAATACCTCAGTAATCTGCATCAGAAGAAAATACCCATACATGAAAACCATCGTGTCCTAGAGATACACATGTTTGAAAATTTGTCCATCGTGTCCTAGAGAAACACATGTTTGAAAATTTGTCCTTTAGTTCAAGGTCAAAACTCTTGAGAATGGAAAATTTTGATTTTCAACTTGAACCTCTCTCAGAAAAATATTGCGAAATTTAGACTCACAAGATGCGAATAGGAATATCTTTTCTATATTCCAACTCAAACTCTACGCAAATAGGCTTTCCAACTGATATTCCATAGAAGAGCTAATATCATATAATTTTATCATGGCATTTTCTTTGATTTATAAAATCCATCAATGTGCTAGTACAGTATGCAGGTTTGCTAACTGGTCAAAACATTATCTCCCTCTGTATTCCCACAAAGCAACTGTGAATTCCAGAAATTAATTATCTATATGTGTTTTCCTGAAATTTTGCAAGTACTTCTGCCCCTTTTACTGCAAATGTTTTTCATGAAATTTTGCAAGTACTTCTGCACCTTTTACTGCAGCATTTGCTTGACACAAAAAACTGCACTCGGAACAATAACCAGGCATTTCTTCTAATGAAAGGTTAATGGTAAACGATCAATAGTTCAATGCATAAACTGCCCAGTGTCCAACACCCCCACTATCAGAATCTGAACTTATGCTTATGCTGTGAAGTCCAGACTTCATCAGGGCATTTTTATTCTCAAAACAAAGCCCCTCCCACGATGCCGCCCTCGCCGTCGCCGGACTCCGGATCGGGGCCCTCCATGAGCGGCGCCAGCATCTCGCCACCCCCTGCAGCTGCGGAGAACCGCAGCGCGGCGTCCAGCTCCGCCGCTTCCGACCTCCGGCGTGCCGAGGGGCGGTGCGCGGGGGGAAGCGGCGAGCGGCGCCGGAGGCGGTAGGGGCGACCGGCGGCGTCGGGCGCAGGGGGCGAGCAGCGGCGCCGTCGGTGGCAGCGAGCGCCGGGGGCAGGGGCGAGTGGGCGGCGCAGCGGCGCTAGGGGCGGGAGGGCTCGCGGCTGTAGGGGCGAGGGGCCGACGCAATGGCGCCGTGGGCGGCAGCGAGCGGCACAGCGGCGGCAGGGGCGGCCGAGCGGCGGCAGGGGGTGAGCAGGCAGTAGGAGAGATCGCGGCGGGGGTTTTTCTTTTGATTAGGAGAGATTGGGGATTAAGCAGGGCGAGTGCGGGATGATTAGGAGTGATTGATGTGATTTGCTACATCATTAGACAAATATTACACGTTGGATTAAGAGAGATTAGTGAAGATGGAGGGTGGAGGTTATTTGGATCTGCTAAACTGGTGCTTTTATAATGTAGTATAGTATAGATCATTCATCAAACTGAGATATAAAATGTTAAGATGTAGTACAGACTTGCACCTTTTGCACTTTGTATTACCATGAAGAAACCGTATGCTTAAAGTGCAGTTAAGAAATGTACCAGCAAAAATAAACTGTTATTTAGTTACCATTTGGCGACTGGGTCATATCCTCAAAGTAAATCTGGTCAGCCAATACCACAAACCAATGACAAGCATACATATCAATCGAAAAAACAGCATGTCTGTAAAATTCAAACATACAAGGGGAGGGAGGCATTCATCAGCATGGCGGTGTAGCATAGAGAAGCCACCATGTGTGCTGATGTCGGACCACCTCAGCGTCTTGCAGAAGGACTGCACTGCTCGCCTCGCTGACATGGTGCCCGTTTAGACATGAAATTGAGACCTAAACTGAACAGCTTATCCCATAAGGAGTATGTACAAACAAATCTATTGATTAACTATCAAATTAAAGATTGGAAAGAAAAGTCATCCTCAGATTAGAACAACACGTATTCTAAATACACAATTTTCATTAATTTCTCTCCATTAAACATAATCAAAGAAAATATTAATACCCTATTCTCAAGATGCAAATAATATTTGCAATAGAATAGAAATCTCCAATATGAAATTCAAGAAGTAATTCCATTAATAATCTCCGTGCGTTGCAACGGAACCTCAAATAATGTTGATACAGATAATAAGACCACGAGTAAATTTTTTCCTATACATAAGTTTCAGTTGAACAGACAATCGGTAGATTTTTCATAAAAGTGAAGATGTACACAGAAGGCAATGAGCATTTTGAAAACCAAAAGCAAAGAACTCAAAAAAAGTATGTATTACATCATTTAGCATACGTACAAAAAATAACAGCTCAGCAAAAAAATACTACGCATATACAAAGAGCTTGATCCCTTGTAGCATGTAGTTTTGTTTCAGAACAAATATACAACAGAGAGTAACATTCTGTGACAAATGGCTCGACCGAAAGGAGTAAAGCACTAATGCTGAAGCTTCAGGAGCAGCTCTAGTTTGCTCTCATATAATATAACCGTGTTTCAAAAACAGCTCTAACCTTCTAGAAACTTCATGCATCAAACCTGACCAAACTGGATAGTAGATCATACAAAGGCAAAAGCAAGACACCAACCTTGGTCCAATACCTAGCAGTTTATAAAACCAAAGTAACAAAATCTCTTATGGTAAAATAAGTATAAGCCTTTGTGAAGACCACACAGTGAACTCAAGCTCACTAATCTTAGACCGGAAGAGGTGGTGTTAAGTCACCGGTTGTACCTTCTTCAAATGCATAATCCAAATTGAAGTACTTAACCTTTGCTTCCATTATGATCCACGCTAATGTCTTGAAACAAGATAGCTTCTAAGGTAGCAATTAGAACAAAAGTCCATGAAACAAATAAGGAAAAATCAAGAAAAAATTAGTTGTTAATTTGCACTCTTAACTTTTTGTTGACTGCATTCTCATCCCTTATTGTCTCAATGCTTCTCCACGCAGCTCCAGGGACGACCTTCCATGTTTGAACCTAAGAAAGCTCTAAATGGGACAACCGCAGAACAAAAATAGACTATGTAGTTGCTGAAAACTTCACTCAGAATTAGCTAGCTGAGTGTCTAACAAAATACTCCCATACTGCGCTAATCTATAGAGATTGGCATCAAATTCTGTGGTGCTTCTCTGTTTGTTGATATAGAACGCACAATTCTGCAGGTGATAAAGATTGCTGATAAAACAGTTTGCACTCTGTAAATTGAACAACAACGTAAAAAGAATTGAGCAACCAAAGCAACACTAAAACAACGATTGGGAAGAGTCCCCTGAAAGAAATTAGCATATCATACAAATTGTAGAAGGCTAACCTAGTGAAATCGATATTAAGCTGACAAATAAGTTACAGTCGATGTATGCTACTGATTACAACATATGTATCGGTTTGCATGATTGTTGACAACTGCAAACAATAGGAGCTAATGAACTACTACTTACCAGGTTGAAGCTCTTTACATATGTAAGAAATAAAACAATATGCAGCTCTTGCACCCTCTTTCGCTCCTTAGTTTGCCCCGGGTGAGTGTACTTAGCCTTGCAAGCTGAATACAAACAACATACTCTGGAGTTTAAACTCACAGTGCTAATCAGAACAGGAATAAACAAAGTATCATTCTCTGTACCGTAGAGAGGAGGGGGAGAAAGATGGAAGGACTCACCAAAAGGCTGAGGAATCGCAGAGAGGCAGTTCAAGTTCGATTTGATGTTGCAGTTAATTTGTATGCATTTGACTTGCTATTACATGAGTAATTTTATCAGAAATGTGCATTAAGCTCCACAATAGCTAGAAGAACAATAAATATATACTTCGAGTTCCTCACAACAGATTTCCAAATTAGCACTCCTAGGAAATATACAGAATCATGCCTAAAATGACATATGCACCAAGCATCTTTGTAATTTAGCCTCTTGCATTTTAGGATAACAATTTTTCAGCAGCTATCAAACACAGCAAAAGAAAGAATTGGAATCATTTTGGTAGCATACATTAAGCAATTTTGTAGCTGTAGCAAAAGACACATCCCATGTGAAATAAAACTAAAGCAAAAGGTCTTCATAATGTGTCAGGTCATGTATTTGTATTTTTATTAGTTTTCAACTATTTCGTGAACAATATGGTGCTAACATAGAGCCACAGTCTGAAATAGCCTATGAACCACTAAAAGGGCATGCAAGGAAAGTGATTAAATTTAATAACCGCAATTGTAAGTCTTGGTGGAGAAATATTTCGTCAACGGAATTTCAGGGATAATGAAATCTAGTTGTAGCTAATACGCTCCCAAGCGTGACTCCTGGCCTGATGATTATTTGTTGTACCACTGTTGTATGCAGGTGTAGAAGAAGAAAAGACGCATGACTAAATTGCAAACTTGATTAGCGTTATATAACAAAGCGAGTTATTTGGCATGTCTTCGCAAGCTCTGTCTATATGACAATATGCTCTGGTATCTAATAATCTCCATGAATTCCATATGTTAATTAAACACTAATAGTTCATGTATCTAATGATCAGGCCGGAAGTCCTTGAAGCTTCGGAATGAACTTGATTTCGCTTTCAACATGAACTTGGCTCCGTACAGGACCTTGATGGCGGCCTTGACTTCCTCGTCTTCTTCGGTCCCCGATGCGGCATCTTCTACCAAGGGCTTGCTGGAGTCGCTTCTCTGATGCAATGCCCGACGAATTATGCTACTTAATACAAAGAAATTCACTTCACAGAGGATTAATTTGGGTCTGATCGGTACATGGTAAGGGGGGGGACTGGAATCACCTGGAAGCGAGTAGGAGCGGAGCTTAGAATCGATGTTGTATCGGTGGGACTGCGAGCACAACACAAATCCGAGTGCGGCCAGCGATCGGAGGAGATGGCAGCGTCTCGGTGCGGGCGCCCTGGCCTGGGAACGCCATCGCTGGGGAGAGCGAACAGCTCCAGCGCCCTCTCGGATATCCTCGCCTGGAAGAAGAAGATGATGATCAAACACCACCACACGCAAACAAAGATTCACATCAGCTTCACCGCAAATTGGCAGAGTTCACACATGACCCGATAGATAGACAGGTGCTTTGCTTGCCTAGATTTCGATGATACGGGAGGAGGTCGTGTACTTCCGCGCTTCGGACTCGCTGTAGAATATCTCCGGCGGCGCCTGCACCTCTGGCCACGGCAGTGAAACAATTGCTTCAACCTCACCACGGAGTAAATTACACGAAGATGTGTCCTCAACAAGGAGCAAATCAGGGGGCTGATACTGCCATGGAAAGGGGAGGATGGATTTGGGAATCATTGGCTATCCATCGAGGTCGGTTGGTCAGATCTTGCCAAGAACAGAAGAAAAAAGGGCGGAAGTGAGGGCGAACGACGGGGCGCCGGCAGGGGCAAGCGGTGGCAGGGGTGAGCGGGCGGGCGAGCAGCGGCGGCGGCGGCAGGGGCGAGCAGGCGGGCGAGCAGCGCCGACGGCGGCAGGGGCGAGCAGGCGGGCGAGCACGGCAGGGTTTCTCGGCGCGATGGTTTTGCTTTTGATTGGGGATGACGGGCAGGAGAGAACAGTGATTGATGTGATTTGCTACATCATTAGACAAATATTAAACGTTGGATTAAGAGAGATTAGTGAAGATGAAGGGTGAAGGTTATTTGGATCTGCTAAACTGATGCTTTTATAATGTAGTATAGAAGTATAGATATAGATAGTATAGATATAGATAGTATAGATGATGCGGGCAACTGAGCATCAACCTTTTGATAAATGAAATGTTGGGTGTGAATGAATTATGATGACCTACAGTTGTTTTACATATGAAATAAAAGGGGCTTACTGCTTAGTTTTTTCATGTAATGCCTATATTTGTGCTATATATCACAATTAGTACTGTTACATGTATGGATTTGTCCATGCCAGTAACTCGGTAAGTCTCCGTGTCTCTCAAATAGACTGACCTTAGATGAAGCTCCCTTTGCTGCAACAACTCTATCTATGCATTAATGCATATATATATTAAAAGAGACAGTCCGGCGCCCTCTCAGGCCTTCAAACGGTCCGGATCTCCCGTGGCTCCCCCTGCTCGTGCCTGCGTGCCCTGCCCCGTGGGACACGTTGCGGGCGCCCTCCCCTTTCGAGGGTTGTTTGGGCTTCGGTCCTGCATGTGTGGGCTGCTACCGGGCCGCCGCTTCCTCCTGCACAATGCCCCTCCCCTCCCAACTCTTGAGCAATCCATTCTCTCGCGAGTCGCGACCCTTCCACTCCTCTGCTTTCTCTTGATGGGCGAACCCTAGGTCGCTGGCGCCACCGTCCCCTGCTGGCCGGGGCCGCTCCCCTTTGTCCCTCGTCGTGGGCCTCGGCCTCTCCTAACCCTCATCGACCTGATGGCGACGCTCATGGCCTCCATTCAGTCGACCGAGGGGGGGTTTTGGGGGCTATGCGGATTTGGGCGGCCAAGAAACCGTGAGCAACCTCGAAACACCTCTCTGCTCCAGTTCTAGGCGGTGGCGCCGGAGCAGGTGAGTCAACGGCGTCGGAGGAGGTGAGGCGACGGCCACGGAGGAGGTGAGGCCACGCTCTCCTATATCGTTGAGGTGCCTTCTCAGTTTGAAAAGCACTATGCAGTTCTGCTTATTGGTCCAACTGATGAACCAATTTAGTTATCTTGGGGATTCTTTGCTGATCTATAGACCTATACTTTACCTCACTGTTAAACATATCAGATGAGCCACAATTGTTCAAATTCATCGCATTTGGGAATCATTAAACAGTATATCACATTGCATTTTTAGGAGTAACTAGTTAAATACCCGTGTATTGTTATAGATAAATAAATTAGATTACTGAGCATATCGAATCATTGATGTCACGCTTCATACCATTTCCTCGGTTTTATCTCAACTTTTGGTTGAGCTTCAGCTCAGATAGAATTAGGAATTGTTTGTTCGGAGTAGTATTTTGGGTGAATTTAAATTTTTGAATTTCGAGTCGGTGAATGAGGGCGTCTATTGAGGTTTCGACATAGGTATATAGTTTTTGCTAAAATTTTGAGATGGCTCCACGGTAAGGAAGAGAAAAGAAGATATACGAAGCGCCACCACCGATTTAACCCTTTATAGGTGTAAAAATTGTAGGAGTAATTTGCGATCTAGGACCATGAGCCTAAACCAATATCAACCCAAGAAGCTATTTTTTGTGGAGAAACCCGCATAGTGTAGCGTGAGATCAAAATTGTTTTGTTCTAGTCTTCTTTAACGAGCTAGATGAGTAGCATATACAATTAGTTGGGATAAGTAGGAGAAACGAAGAGCTTACCGACGGCAGAGGTGGAGAGGGACATGGCGACAAGACCGAAGCGGCAAAGCCTGGCAAAGGACACGGATGCGGCCGCGGCGGCGATGGAGAGCGGCAGGCCGATCTCCGTGGCAGGCGAGGTGGCAAACCTGGAGACGGCGGTGGCGGCACTCCACGCCATGGCTAAAACCCTACAACAACCATGAGCACAGGATGTGGCAAAGAATTGGAAAGAGACAAAGAGCTCTGTTGTTTTCTTTTGGATTGTCGCAAGTGTAAAACCGGCAGTGGCATGACGAGGGGAGGGGATGTGCTGGGAGGCGGCGCGGCGAGGGGAGGCGACGTGCCGGGAGGCAGCATGACGATGGAGGGGAAATAGCGCTGGAGGCCAAGGTTGCGGGGAACGTTGCGTGTGCGTGCTGGCAGTTGGGGCGTGATGCAGAGCCGGGAGGTTCGCCACGGATGGAGAGCTAAGAGGGAGAGGATTCAGACTGGGGGAAGTTGTTGGAACTCGTTTTTGAGGACCTTTTCCTAAATATAGCTATGGAGAGCTGGATACAGATGCTGTTAGAGGTGCTCTTAGGATAGTTTGGCATTATCGTGGATTTGTAAAATCGCTTGCTTGTTTCTCTTTTTAGACACTGGTAGTTGAAACGAAAAATCTTTTAACTATAACCATAAAATTTTAGAAAAAAACAGTAGAGATTTTCTGACTAAACAAATTCCATAGCACGAGATGGCCTATGCAAGCTTTGTTAGGTGTTAATGGATCGAATACAAATGAGAGTATGCAAGAAATGGTGGCAGAAGGTTTCTTCTCTAAACCATATATCTTCATTTCCTTTGTTAGAGAATCCAATCAAGAAATCTGGTGATGTTCATGGCCTATGCTGAAGAGTTAGCATAGCATAGCTATGTTTTCTGTCTGTGATTATATGATAACTTTTGTCTCATCATCTTTATGACAGGTCTTTTGATGAGCTGGAGGCAGAGACGTTGCATGGACAAAAACTCCAGGTAAAGAAAATATCTGAAACCCAGAATGTATGATGAATGCATCAACTGCTCGGTGCATCTAATCGTGTTAGTTTCACAGGGGTATCCACAGCAAGAGAGGTGTATGAAGTATTAACTTACCGCGGGTGGCAGGAACTGTTTCCGCTTTTGTCGTCGACTACACCGTCGGGCAGTGAACTTGAGGCACCCCCGATTGAGTGCTGGGTCACCCGGGTGTGCGCAGGGGATAGCGGAACGGAGCGCGCAGCAATGAGCAAATACTTAGAGAAAATTTGGGTGAGTCAAGAAGTGAGTGTAACTTGTATTCCGTACCCCCAACCTGGTGGGTGCTCCCCTATTTATAGGCCTCGGGGAGCGCATGGCCGGATTACAATCCTGCCCCTAGGCAGGTTACGGTGCTACCCCCGACCCGTCGTACGGGCAAGGGCACGCAGGTCATTCGTACGCCACCTGCGGGAGCATATACCCTAGCATCTACGTGACGTCCGGCACGACACGGCGTACGGTATGCCACGTCAGTATTCGGCCCCCGGGCCGCCCGTACAACGCCTCTGCACTTGCGCTTGTACCCCGCGTCTGCACTTGCGCTCGTACCCCACGCCTGCACTTGCGCTCGTACCCCGCGTCTGCACTTGCCCTTGTACCCCGCGTCTGCACTTGCGCTCGTACCCCGCGTCTGTACTTGCGCTTCTCAAGGCTGCAAAGGAGTCAGACGTTAGTGTACAGCAGGTATGCATGCCTTACCGTTGCTCGTTGGTGTCCGGGACGCGCGGGGACCACAGTAGCCCCTTGCCGATGCGGACGGTCGAGAAACGTCCGTCCGGACCGGCGTTACACCCCCGAGAAGGGGTTGACGCACGGCCCGGACTAACGAGATTCAACCTTAGGAGTGAGACTGCACCTCCGCCTTCGCTCGAGGTTTAGGACCTTAGTACGCGTAGTTGTGTAGCGAGCTGTGCATGCCTCGTCAAGTGTTTTAGTTTGCTAGTGGCCTTGAGTTTCCGCAACACGTGTTAGACTTGCTTAGTGTTCGAGGCTCGCTGCCCGACTAACCTGGAGTAGCCCGGAGCGCTAGCGGCTGTTCGGCCGCTCTCCCAGAGCAAAGGGGGTCGGTCATACGCCCGAGGAGTAGACCGAGCTTAGAGCGCTGGCGCAAGGCGTTGGTCCGGGGCAGGCTGCGGCACCCGGCATGCAACCGAAGCGAACGCTGGGAGGCTTCAAGGCACACACGAGGTACCCGCGGGGCTACGGCGGCATTCAAGGACAGCTCGAGGTGGGCCAAGGACGCGCGGGGTCGCAGACTCGACCGGCGCGGCGCGGAGCGGCTTGGAACCGCCCGGAGCGTGCGCCCCGATTATTTTTTTTATTTTTTATTTTTTTTAATTTCATTTTTTTTCTTCTGGGCGAGACAGCGGTTAGCGCTAGGGGTGTATAAAAGGCGCCGGCGCCCCTTTCTGCCCTCCCCTTTTTTCCTCCCTTCAAGCCGCCGCCCTTCATTCATCGCTTCGGCCTGGATCTGGAGCGGACGAGCGCGCGTGGTGGCCGGGACTCGGGCACACGCGGCGACCGGAACAGGTGCGTGGCGGGGTTGAGGGGGTCACGACGCGGGCCAGAGGCGCCGCGCGGGCTAGAAGGAGGCGTGGCGCAGGCTAGAAGGAGGCGCGGCGCGGGGTCCGAACTTTGCCGGGTTAGGCCGGAGGGCACGCGGGCTTCGGCGGGGTAGGGCACGGCGCGGCGCGGGCTAGAAGAAGGCGCGGCGCGGGCTAGACGGAGGCGCGGCGCGGGGTCCGGACTTCGCCGGGTTAGGCCGAAGTGAGGGCACGCGGGCTTTGGCGGGGTAGGCCGCGGCACGGCACGGGCTCCGGCGGGGTAGGGCGCGGCGCGGGGTCCGGACTTCGCCGGGTTAGGCCGAAGTGAGGGCACGCGGGCTTTGGCGGGGTAGGCCACGGCGCGGCGCGGGCTCCGGCGGGGTAGGGCGCGGCGTGGCGCGGGCTTTGGCGGGAGCGAAGGGTGGCGCGGTCTTCGGCTGGGTAGACAACAGCGTGGCGCGGGCTTCGCGGCGGCGCGGTGCGGCGTAAGGGCACCACGCGGCGCGGTGCGGCGCAAGGGCGCGGCGTGGCGTGGCAGTGCGGGCTTCGCGGCGGAGAAGCATAAGGGCGTGGCGTGGCGCGGCGCGGCGGCGCGGGCTTCGCGGCGGCGCGGGGTAGAGCGGGCGTGGCGCGGCGCGGTGTGGCACAAGGGCACGGCGCGGCGCGGCGGCGCGGGCTTCACGGTCGTGCAGGCTTCGCGGCGGAGAGGCTTAAGGGCGCGGCGCGGGCTTTGCAGCAGCGCGGGGTAGAGCGGGCGAGGCGCGGCGCGGCGCGGCGCAGCGTGAGGGCGCGGCGTGGCACGGCCGCGCGGGCTTCGGCGGGGGCGAAGGGCGGCGCGGCGCGGGCCTCAGCGGGGTGAAGGGCAGCGCGGCGTAGCGCGGCGCGGGCCTCAGCGGGGTGAAGGACAGCGCGGCGCAGGGTTCGCGGCACGGGGTAGCTCGGGCTCCGCGGTGCGGCCGAGGCGGGGCGACCCGTGCTTTCTTTATTGTGAACAATGCTGACATTGCTTTGGTGCTTCTGTTGCAGGCCGAGTACTCCCGCCACCTTCTCAAGCCGGGGTCGAGGCGGGGTAGACCGTGCTTCGCGGCAAGGTTTCAGGGTAGCGGCGGAGTCTGAGCCCGACGCTGGGCTTCGTCGGCTCAGCTGGGCGCGCGAGGTACCGTGCCTCGGCTTGGCTCAGGCTGCGGGAGAGGGGGCGTGTCCTCGGGCTACGGTCGGCCGCGTATGCACACGCGCGGTCGCTCGAACGAGCCGTGTGTTGCCTCTGGACTTCGGCGCCCCCGCAGCCTCACCCGACAGCTCGTCCACTCATCGTCTTTCGGTGAGCACTCCGTACGTGCACCATTCGGCGACGTGGTTGGCTGTACCTGGAGCGGATCCAGGAAGATGCCGCGCTTTGCGGTGAGGTCTTGCGGCTTCCTTCGCCCATCGCTCAAGCTCCGGTATGATACGAACTGCCCCGCCGTCGCTACGCCCGCCGTATCTTATCGACATAGCTCACTGCTCCCCTTCTCATGGTTAGATGGCTGCTTCCGGAGGCGTGATCAACCGTAAGAAGGACCGTCAGAACGACCTCTCCCGCTTCCTTGGCACCTCTGCTATCACGAGGGAGGTGTTGGACGGCCTGATTGCGTTGGGACGCATCCCACCTGACGGGGGGCCGCATGGAGCACGCATCCCACCGCCAGACAAGAGCGTCGCCAAGCCTGACCCTAGGGAGATCGTCGTGTTTGCCGATCAGTTCACGGTGGGGCTATGCATCCCTGCCAGCGGCTTCGAGATCTCCGACCTCCACCCCAATGCCGTCGTCAAGCTTGCCTCATTCGAATGGGCGCTTAGGACCATGAGGTTGAGGAGGACGGCCACGTGCTTTGGATATTTCTTCGAGCCCGTCACGTCCCCCTCCCCCCTTGAGGATGGCCTCTACTCACGCTTCGGGAGCGTCAGCTTCCGATTCCAGCGCGGGCGCAGCAGCATCTTTCCCGTGTCCTCTACCAGGGACAAGTAGAATGATTGGAAGAGCAACTGGTTTTTTCTACCGGGTTGGCGACTTGGGCTACAGACACACATGCTCTTTCACTCCTCCCAGCTGCGCGGCCCCACGACTCTCGTCCGGCGACAGGGTTCGAAAAGCCGCTCTCGAGCGGATGTCGAAGGAGCTATGCGTCAGGGACTTGGTGGAGGAGTACTGCGCGCTAGGCATCGCCCCGCTCGCGGCACACTGGGAGTTGGGCCTGACGCGGCTGCCGGTAGGGGTCCCGCACCGACCCCTTGCGTTCGTTGACTGCCGTCCGGCGGAAGGTACGTTCCGGTGAAACGCAGCATACGACCCCAGGCCACCAAGTCCCGGCACCCTTCATCGTGACTCCTTTCCTTTTGTTCTGACAGGCTTGACGGCGGGAGACGTGGAGGCGGCAGCTACCCTACTGCTTGGGAAGCCACACAGGACTGAGGTGACTACAATCGCAGGACCATCACCGGAGCGCGTCGCAACCGGGCTTTCAAGGCATTCGGGTGGCCGGTCCCACCTCGCCCCACGCCCGTGCCCTCGGCAGACCGGGCAGGGTCCGGGAAGCGCCTCCGTGAGGGCACGCCCGACGTGCCGCGACAGCGGACGCGTCGGCATTCGGAACTGTCGAGGTCGGAGCACGAGGCCTCGTCCGAGACGGAGTCGCGCTCAGTCGACTCTCCATCAGGCGATGGATCCGGTGATGAATCAGCCGAGGAGGGGCATGCCACGAGTGCCGTCCGGAGGAGCTCACCGGGCGCAGGCTACTTCGACGACAACCTTGGTGGCTTAGCTGATGCGGGCGCACCCGCGGCCAGCGGCCGAGGCGGAGCAGCGCCCTCGTCTACTCCTCGACCCAAATGGGGGGTAAAGGGCCGATGCTATTCCAGCCGCGGTCTCCCTCGACAGGAGCGGACTCCTCGCCGCCTTCCTCCGTGGCGCACTTCGTGTTTGGCTCTGCTCGGCGGGCCAGCTTGCCGCGGGAGAGCGCTGCCACGGACGACTCCCCGACGGGGGCGGTGTTAGGCTCTGGGCTTCGCGCGGCGTGTGCCACGGATACCCCGACCCAGGCGGGCGTTGCCGGGGCCCCGGGGGGCGGCGCCGCGTCTGGTGTAGCGGAGCCGGCATTCGGTGATGTCCCTGACGCCACCCCGCGAGTCACTGTGCGAGCCAACACGGCGCGGCCCGGTGAGGGCAGTTCTTTCGCGCCTCCCCTCCGCGCGGCAGGCAGACTCACGGCCTCGAGCTTCACCGGCGGGGCGGCCGAGGCCAGCTTCCTCCGGGAGGTCACTGCGCGCATCGGGGTAGAGGACATGAATGACATCTTCGCCGGGCTTTTGCCGCGCCAGATATGCGAGGCATCTAGCTCCGCACTACTCAAGGTAACCTATCGAAAACACTACCCACTTCGTTCTTCCTGACACTTGATGGGTCAACACGATTTTGGTCCGCAGGGTCTATTTGCCGCACAGAGGATGTCCGGCCTTCAACAGTCGATGGAGGAGCACGACAGCCGGCTTTGCGAAGCCGAGGAGAAGGCACGGGAACAGGGGAGTCAGCTTCGTGCGGCCGAGCGGAGAGCGAAGGAGGCGGAAGACAGCGTCGCGGAGCTGCTTAAGAAGTTGGCTATCTCGGAGAAAACAGTGCGGGGCTTGAGGGCCAACTTGGCGACAGAACAAGCTCGTGTGATCGAGTTGACGGGCCGCGAAGCGCAGCACATTGCCCGCTCACAGGACGTGCTCCTCTTCGCACAGTCCACGTGCCAGGCCATCGACGAACTCGGAGCTGTGTTGGGCGCGCGCCTGGAGCCCTTCACTGCGGGTCCTGCCGGAGACGAGGCACGCGGCCGGCTGGCTTGGGCCGCGTGCGCGTGCGACGCCATACGTGACATTGCCCCTCGTTTCGGGCAGGTTGACATCTCCTGCCCAGCCTCCTTACCTGTATTTTACCCATCTGCATTGCTGCAATTAACCACGCTCGTTTCTTAGACTTGTGCCCAGGTGGCCACGGAGATGTCATTCTCATGCTTGCACTTAGCGGGGCGCGACGTGCGGGGCACCCTGTCTTCGGTGGACTACATCCCTCCGAGCGACGCGCAGATCAGCTTCGCCCGAGACGACATTGAGGACGACGCGAGAGCTTTCCTGACTCGCGTGTGGGCGCGTCGCAAGGCCGGCATGCAGTACACGACGGCCCTCTGGGAGTATGCCCTTGCCGTTGATGCTCCCTCTGACAACGAGGCTGCCGGGGGCGACAACCACGGGGGAGGCGAGGTGTGATGCCATTCTACCTTTTGGGGAGTAGAGCTTTACTTTTTGGGCCGCCTAGGCTCGTCAGCACATTCGGTGCATGCTTTCTTTTGGGATATGTCCGTTGCCGCAACTTTGTTGAACTTATGTCGTTTCGTCGCCGCGTCGACCGGTCTATGTTTCTGCACAATATCGGATGCTTTAGTTATTGCACTTGGATGTTGATGCATGGTCATCAAATGAAGTTATGGGTCACGCCACTATACTTGTCCCAGTTTTCATCCTGTTGTATTGGTTGCAGGACCTTACTTTGGGGCGTAAGACGTCGGCTGGGCGTCTCGGTACTCGACCTGCTGAGCGCATGTCTTTCAAACATTGCGCGTCGAAGGGGGTACCGAGGCGGGGGGGGGAACTTCCCCCAATGATGCACTATCTCTCCTTGCAATGGTCGCGGACTGCTTGCACGACTCTGCCACCTGAGATGTCATTACGCTAGCTTTTATATCATGTGTGTAATAGTGTAGCGGGGCGATATCCCTTGTAATAAGGTATAGCGGCGTGATACACTGTGCCCCCAACGAAAAAACCTAGCGACTAGCTATGTGACTAGTCGCTGCTCAGCTTGTAATAATTTGAAATAATGCGATGAAGTCACGAGACGTTACGCGGTGAATGTGACTGTTTTGCGGGTAAGGGGTGCGCGCCGCGGCGGGATGTGACCACGCAGTATGCCGGGGCTAAGAGCATGCGGCACGGTGGAATGTTCACGCGTCGCGGCGGAACGTTAGCACATAGGCAGGCACGGCGTGAAAGGCTACCGGTCTTGCGGGATGTTACTTCGCGGTGTGCCGGAGCAAAGGCGCGCGCCGCGGCGGGATGTTACCACGCGGGCGGACGCGGCGTTAAGACTGCCGGGCTCGCGGGATGTTACTTCGCGGTATGCCGGAGCGAAGGCGCGCGCCGCGGCGGGATGTTACCATGCAGGCGGACGCGGCGTTGGGACTGCCGGGCTCGCGGGATGTTACTTCGCGGTATGCCGGAGCGAAGGCGCGCGCCGCGGCGGGATGTTACCACGCAGGCGGACGCGGCGTTAGAGGCTGTCGGGCTCGCGGGATGTTGCTTCGCGGTATGCCGGAGCGAAGGCGCGCGCCGCGGCGGGATGTTACCACGCAGGCGCACGCGGCGTTGAGACTGCCGGGCTCGCGGGATGTTACTTCGCGGTATGCCGGAGCGAAGGCGCACACCGCGGTGGGATGTTACCACGCAGGCGAACGTGGCGCTGGAGGCTGCCGGGCTCGCGGGATGTTACTTCGTGGTATGCCGGAACGAAGGCGCGCGCCGCGGCGGGATGTTACCACGCAGGCGGACGCGGCGCTGGAGGCTGCCGGGATCGCGGGATGTTACTTCGCGGTATGCCGGAGCGAAGGCGCGCGCCGCGGTGGGATGTTACCACGCAGGCGGACGCGGCGTTGAGACTGCCGGGCTCGCGGGATGTTACTTCGCGGTATGCCGGAGCAAGGGCGCACGTCGCGGTGGGATGTTACCATGCAGGCGGACGCGGCGTTGGAGGCTGCCGGGCTCGCGGAATGTTACTTCGCGGCATGCCGGAGCGAAGGCGCGTGCCGCGACGGGATGTTACCACGCAGGCGGACGCGGCGTTGAGACTGCCGGGCTCGCGGAATGTTACTTCGCGGTATGCCGGAACGAAGGCGCGTGCCGCGGCTGGATGTTATCACGCAGGCGGACGCGGCGTTAGAGGCTGCCGGGCTCGCGGGATGTTACTTCGCGGTATGCCGGAGCGAAGGCGTGGGCGGACGCGCCGCGGCGCTGCAATGAATACGCAGAGGTAGACGTCATATAATTCATTAGGACTACGCATAAGCATAACAGAGTAGCACGACCATTACAATAGCCCTTGGGAGGGCGTTAGAAGTACAAGCACATCAAAAAGAAGGGGTAACATAAATGCACTCAGAACGACTTGTCATGTGACTTAAACATAATATTTGTGGAGGTTGTCGGCGTTCCAACTGTGCTTCAAAAGGACACCGTCGAGGCTGCGGAGGTGGAAGGAAGACGGGCGCGTAGAATTGACGACTTCGTAGGGGCCTTCCCATTTGGAACTGAGCTTACCATCACCTTCGGGATTCGCCTTGCGTTTGAGTACCCAATCACCTGCTTCGATTGGGCGGTGACGCACCGTCTTGTTGTACGCCCTTGCCATGGACGCCTGGTATCGCTCAATGTTTAGCGCTGCTTGCGCTCGGATGGCATCAACTCCTTCCACGGTGGCCTCGCGGACTTCGTTATCTGCTGGGCTGGAGATGCGGAGTGAGGCGAGCTTGATTTCCTCCGGGGTGACGGCTTCGTCACCGAACAGCAACTTGAACGGGGTGTAGCCAGTGGCACGGCTGGCCGTTGTGCGGGTGGACTAGAGCACGCTGGGTAGCTCGTTTGCCCAAGTCCCGCCAGGCAAACCGAACAAATGCTTGCACAGACCTGCGAGAAGTATGCCATTAGCTCTTTCCACGGCCCCGTTCGCCTTCAGGTTGGCCACGGATGCAAAGCATAACGTGATGCCGAGGCCAGTGCAGAAGGCCCTGAAGGTAGTGGCATCGAACTGGGTACCATTGTCCACAGTGAGCTCACGCGGTACTCCGAACCTGTAGACGAGTGTCTTCCATACAAACTTCTGAACAGAGGCGGAGGTTATCTTGGACAAGGGTTCAGCCTCGACCCACTTAGAGAAGTAGTCGACAGCGACTACGACGAACTTGGCGCCCTGACACGCGGTCTTGAACGGCCCGACTAGGTCGACGCCCCCACCGTGCAAGTGGCCAAGATGGGGAGATAGGTTGCAACTCGTGTGCAGGCCTGCTGGTCCCCCTGCCTATCCACTGACATGCAGGACACGTCCTCACGAGGCCCTCCGCATCGTGCAGCGCAGCCGGCCAGTAGAATCCTTGCCGATAGGCTTTGCCAACCAAAGACCTAGGAGCGAGGTGAGAGCCGCAGAGCCCATGGTGTATGTCGGCGAGCAGTGCTGCTCCTTCCTCCCTTGAGATGCACTTGAGGAACGGGGCGCAGACGCCACGCTTGTACAGCATGTCATTGTGTATGACAAAGCCCCTGGCGCGCGCCTTGAGCCGACGCGCCGCCACGGGGTTGTCGGGCTCGACTTCGTAATGAAGATAGCTGAAGATAGGAGTCCTCCAATCCTGCTCGCCAATGATGTGTATCTCGGGTAAGTCTTTGGTGGCGGGAGCTTGTAGGACTTCGAAGAATGCTTCGGCGGGCATATCCGTCATGGTGCTAGCAGCACGGGCTAGGGCATCAGCTTCGGTGTTCTCCAGTCGCGGGATGCTCCGCACAGTGATGCCGAGGAAGTGTTTCTCCATGGCTCGCGCGAGCGCAAGGTACCTGACCATTCCCGGGTCTTTGGCTTGGTAACTCTGATCCACGTGTCCCGCGATGAGCTGCGAGTCACTTTTAACGATGATGCGACGGGCGCCCGCCGCGCGTGCCTTGCGCAGTTCCAATAGCAGTGCCTCATACTCAGCTACATTTTTCGTGGCTTTGAAGTCCAAGCGAGCAGAGTACTTAGTACGGGCGCCTTCCGGGGACTTGAGCACTGCTCCTGCGCCAGCACCATCCGCGCACCAAGATCCATCCACACACATCGTCCACAAGGGTGCACCTTCTGTGCATGACGCGGGCGCGGTGGGTGGCGTCCATTCCGCCACGAAGTCCGCTAGGACTTGAGACTTGATTGCTGTCCTTGGGGGGAACTCAATAGAGAAAGGAGCCAGCTCCGCAGCCCATTTGCCGACACGGCCCGACGCTTGCCGGTTGCGCAGCATTTCTCCAATTGGGTATGACGAAGGGACGCGGATGGAATGAGCAAGGAAGTAGTGACGCAGCTTGCGCGATGCCATGAGGAGTGCATACGCGAGCTTTTTCAACTCCGTATAGCGCGTTCGGGCGTCTTGCAGGGACTCAGACACATAGTAAACTGGGTGTTGGCGTTGATCCGCTTCCTTCACCAAAACGGCGCTGACCGCGACCGGGGTAGCTGCCAAGTAAAGGAGCAACACGTCGCCTGCATGTGGGCTTTGCAACAGTGGTGGGGAGGATAGGTATGCCTTCAGGCTATCGAACGCATGTTGGCTCTCTGCTGTCCATTCAAACTTGTCGGACGCGCGGAGTGCTTTGAAGAACGGGAACCCCTTCTCCGCTGAGCGCGAGACAAAACGCCCAAGTGCAGCGAGACGACCCGTCAGCCGCTGCACGGCTTTCACGGTGGTTGGGGGCTCCATTTGGAGTTTGGCATCTATCTTCTTGGGGTTGGCTTCAATACCTCTTTTGGAAACGAGGAAGCCAAGGAGCTTCCCGGCCGGCACACCGAAGACACATTTCTCAGGGTTGAGCTTCATGCCAGAGCGGCGGAGGTTGTGGAATGTCTCTTCCAGGTTATTCACATGGTCTTGGGCCATGACGCTCTTCACCACCACGTCGTCGACGTACGCTTCGACGTTCCTTCCCAACTAACTTGACAGCGTCTTATGTACCAACCTTGCAAATGTTGTACCTGCGTTCTTGAGACCAAACTGCATGCGTACATAGCAGAAGGTTCCACTTGGGGTGATGAAGCTTGTCTTTTCTTCGTCCTCCCTAGCCATCCACACCTAGTGATAGCCAGAGTAAGCGTCTAGGAAGCTCATGAGGTCGCAGCCGGACGTGGCGTCGACCAGCTGGTCAATGCGTGGTAAGGAGAAGTCATCTTTCGGACATGCACGGTTAAGGTTGGTGTAGTCAATGCACATGCGCCACTGGCCGTTAGCCTTCTTGATGAAGACAGGGTTGGCGAGCTATTCTGGATGCATGACCTCGCGTATCACCCCGGCAGCGAGGAGCTTGTCCACCTGCTCCCGCACTGTGGCTTGGCGATCCGTAGACATCTTGCGGAGACGTTGCTTTACGGGGCGTGCGTCGGGGGCGCACCATGAGATGATGCTCGATGATGCTACGCGGGACGCCTGGCAGGTCTTCGTGCTCCCATGCGAATATGTCCTTGTTCGCACGGAGGGTACTCAACAGGGCGTCCTCAACCACGGGTGGGAGGTTCGCCCCGAGGAGCACGGTCTTCATTGGCACATCCGGGGACAGGGGGACTGCCTTGGTTTCGACATCGGGCTTGGGCTTAGGGACCCACCACCCAGACTCTGGTATTATGGGCGGCATGGGCTTCCCCAGCCCCTCATTCATTATGACCTCCTGATGTGGCGCGATTGTCGGAGAGGTAGATGAGACGCGCGGGGCAGCCCCTGGCGGGTGTGCCTCGGCGACGTCGTGAACGTACTTGATTGCCGCCGTGGTGGTTTCTTCTATTCTTCTCGACAGGCCTTGGTCCCCACGAACGGTGATGACGCCTGCTTGAGTTGGTATCTTCATGCATAAGAATGCGTGATGAGGGATTGCTCTGAACTTGTTGAGGGTGACGCGGCCAAGGATGGCGTTGTACTGGTAGGGTATGTCCACCACGTCAAAGAGTATGTTCTCGGTGCGTTCGCATAGGTCATTGCAGAACGTGACCGACAACTCGATCCTCCCAAGAGCGGCAATGGGCTCTCCGCCGAACCCGAGGAGGGGAATCCCAGGGGATTGCAAGACTACCCTCGGGATGCCCATGGCCTCCAGCGCCGAGGCAAAGAGGATGTCTGCTGAACTTCCCCATCGATGAAGACGCGGCGTATCTCGATGTCAGAGATGACCGCCGAGACGACGAGAGCATCGTGATGAGGAAGGACCACGCCGGCGGAGTCTTCTGGCCCGAAGGACACTGGTATGAGCACCCAAGGCGGCAGCTCGGTGGGCGGGTATGACGCGATATGCTGGACGCGCCACGTATAGGCCTTCCTTTGCCGCTTGGACGGGAAGGTATGCGCGCTCCCCCCGGTGATAGCATGGACGACGCGGCGAGGCTCGCCGCCGTTCTGGGCCGGCGGTCGACGCGGGGGTGGTGGAGGTAAAGGCGGCGTGGCCTCCCGCGGCGCTTGGTTGCGGTGTTCGCGCCTGTCAGGCATATTATAGCGCAGCTGAGTGACCAGGTCACACTCGGCGGTCCAATGGGTGTCGACGCGGTGAACGTGACAGTAACGCTCTGGCTGGATGTCGCGGGCGCCGGCGCGTGGGTGGTTGCACGGTGGGGGATTGCCCCGCGGCCCGTTGACAGCACCGGGATGCCTTCCTTCCTGACCCCGGGGGGGGGGAACCTTGCCGGGGGGCGACCTTCCATGGGGTCCCGATGTTCACCATGCCTGGGGTTCGGGTCTGCGTCGCGAACCCGACGGCGCGGGGCCTCGCGGGGGGATCTTGGTCTTCGTCGTAACCGGGGCGGCCGGCCGGGGGATGATCACGGGTAGATACGTGATAGACATCCCGCGGGCGCTGGCGACGCTTGTCGCGCCGCTCCACCTCCTGCGCCCGCGGCGATGCTGCCGCGCGCGCCTCCGCCTTCCTCAGCATCTGCCCTTCTTCGACGCGAGCGTATACGCGCATGATGT
Organism: Stipa capillata; assembly: GCA_019208055.1. Taxonomy (NCBI): domain Eukaryota; kingdom Viridiplantae; phylum Streptophyta; class Magnoliopsida; order Poales; family Poaceae; genus Stipa; species Stipa capillata. Next base: position 109,909 of record JAGXJF010001228.1, on the reverse strand, counting down.
CGTAGAGCTCCTGCACCCTGCTTGGGCGCTTTTTCTCCAACTTGTCCGCCAAAGCTTCATTTGTTATCGCTCGCCAAGCTGCTTCGCAGATAGTTTGCTCGGTGACCCCGTTAACTTGGCACTGGACTTCCGAGAAGCGCCACTGGAATGCTATGATTGTTTCTCCCGGGCGCTGCCGGAGGTTGTTCAAGTCGGTAGAGGTCATCTCCTTGTTGCGGTACCCTTGGAAATGGCTGTGTAGCTTATCCCGGAGGTGCTCCCATGAATATACAGTGCGGGGGTGGCAGTCCAAGGTACCATGCCTGTGCTGTTCCCGTGAGGACGAGGAGCAAGCTCCGAGCCATCACAGCTTCGTCTCCTCCGGCGGCCATCACCGCGGCTTCGTACACCCGCGTGTATTACACTGGGTCAGAGTGACCAGAGAACTTTGGCAGGTCTGCCGGGCGGAACTTTGGTGGAAAAGGGACCGCCAGTATCCCTGGGCTGAGCGGACTGGAGTTGTTGGTGAGGTCGATAAATTCGGCGGGTTGGCGTTGGACTTCGCAGGATGCTTGCGGGACGGGTGCGTACGTCACATGGGCGGGCGACTTGGCGAAGAGCGCTTTACCAGCGCGTTGCGCAGGGTCGCCAAGCCCCTGCGTGCTTGTGCCAGTCGCATGGCCGTAGAGGGCTGCGTACGCCACCTCTTGATTCTGCTGGATGGCGGCTCGGAATGCCTCAGCATCCCGGTCGACGGAGCTGGGGGGCGAATGCTGGCGCGGGCTGCTGCGCGCATGTCGCTCTGTTGACGGCGGAGGTCGTCCGCGGCAGGTGTCGCTGGGTTTGGCAACGGGGCAGCAAGTGCTTGGGTTGCTTCAAGCTGTGCGCGGTAGAGGTCGGCGACGTGCATGGTCTGGGCCGTTGCACGGAGGACGTCGCGCTCGATTGCCCGCAGGCGTTCGCGAAGCTCCTCCGCACGCTGAGTTGCCTCTTCGACTTGCCGGTGTAGGTCGTCAATCGATGTCTCTGGAGCCGTCGTCGCTGCGGGAGCGGGGGCGGGTGGGTCTGGGCGACCGTCGACGACACCCGGGGGATCCCCGGCGCTCGTCACGGAGCAAGTGGCCATTCTCCGGGGTGCCGCTGGGGGAGCCCCTTGCACGGTGCTGGCTCCGACGACGCCCTCCGCAGGGGTGACCTGCGGGGCGGGTTCCGTGCGCGCCGAAGTCTCGCCCAACTCGGGCGCGCGTGCTTGGGTTCTCGCGGACGTAACCTTCATCGCTGAGCCACCCGCGGGCTTCCTCTTGGCGCTTCTCTTCGCTTTTGGAGGCATGATCTCGTTGCGCTCGCTGCTGCGTTGCACGTGACTTCTCGTCTGCGATCCCCACGGACGGCGCCAACTGTCGTCGAATACACCGTCGGACAGTGAACTTGAGGCACCCCTGGTTGAGTGCTGGGTCACCTGGGTGTGCGCAGGGGATAGCGGAACGGAGCGCGCAGCATCGAGCAAACACTTAGAGAAAATTTGGGCGAGTCAAGAAGTGAGAGTAACTTGTATTCCGTACCCCCAACCTGGTGGGTGCTCCCCTATTTATAGGCCTCGGGGAGCGCATGGCCGGATTACAATCCTGCCCCTAGGCAGGTTACGGTGCTACCCCCGACCCGCCGTACGGGCAAGGGCACGCAGGTCATTCGTACGCCACCTACGGGAGCATATACCCTAGCATCTACGTGACGTCCGGCACGACACGCCGTACGGTACGCCACATCGGCGTCCGGCCTCCGGGCCGCCCATACCCCGCCTCTGCACTTGCGCTCGTACCCCGCGTCTGCACTTGCGCTCGTACCCCGCGTCTGCACTTACGCTTCTCAAGGCTGCAAAGGAGTCAGACGTTAGTGTACAGCAGGTATGCATGCCTTACCGTTGCTCGTTGGTGTCCGGGACGCGCGGGGACCCCTCCCACAACAGCTTTTATCAACCGTACACGAGATATGTATTGGACAACTGCCTCCTACATCAATAGTTGAATACAGTGAGCATACGCCCAATCTCTCCATCATCGGTGGTTCTACTCCATGTTACTGAGCTAGATACTGAAATTTGTATTACTGCCTCAATTCTCAGTATCACTTGTTATAAGCAAAACAAGTCGAGATATACTGAATGTCTGAATATCTTTCATATAGAAATATAATTGTTTAGTCACCTCATAAAGTGCATGACCCTATGAGTCCATGCTCCTATCTCTAGTTGGTTGAAAATTTAGTGCTTATCAACCTTACAGAGGAATCAGTGAATTACATGCTGTGTTTCACGAGGATGCTCCTCACATGAGAAAGAGCACCAAAAGCTGTACCTCGTGTTAAAGTTTAAATTAGAGTTCATACCAACGCTCCAAATTGCCTGGAAATCAGGAATTATTGAGCTTTGAGCTATGCATTCCCCCCTAAATTGCTGCAGTATTAACGCACTACATCCGGGAAGGATTGAATCAATCAAATCAATGGGTCTAGTATTAATTCAGTGCACAATCTTGTGAAATATTGTGTTCTGTTATTACCATGCTGGATAAATTGATCCCAATTTCCAAGTATTAGAAGGAAACCCAATAATTGAACGGTGAGATTTTAATATTTCATATTTTAAGAACTCATTGTATTATATATGTAAGGAGGTCTCGAGTGATTTAATTTTGGAGGTCTTGCAATGATATTTTGGATTGAAGGGGTTGGTATCGTAATTGTAAAATTGGGAGGCATTTCCAATCCTGAACTCTTGGTCAAGACAGTGTGAATGCAGATGAAATTTGTATATAACTGTATTATAAATTTTCAAATGGTGGGTTGCCGTTGTAATTACTTTCGCTGATGGAACTATGGATTGTAGAACCATAAACATGGAGAACATTCATATTGGAAGAAACTCCATTCGTGTGCAGTAAAACACAGGAGTAGAAGATTATAAATTCAGTACATTCAAATTCCTCACCCTACTTTAACTCCCTGAATCGACTGAGATCCAAGATCCTAGAGTTTACATCTTGACATTGCTAATAAGTTAGCACATTATGGGACGAAAAAACTGAAAGCTAAATTTTTATGTTGTAGATTTCCAGTGTTCTGTACTATAAAACAACTTTATATCTTGCACCAAGATTTTCTTAGGCAGATTTACACATCCTCCAAGCTTTTCTTAGACTAATTGTATTAACCCATTTTCATTACCAGCAGTGTGTGCCAGTGGGGTGTCTCATAACCCATTTCCATTATTAGCAGTGTGTACCAGTGGGGTGTCTCACTAAATAGGTTATGTGAAAGTTTCCACCTTAGTTTTCTTCCCCAAGGACGCTGACAGTTAATGTATTTGACTTAACACAAAATTTGGTCTTCTGAAGCAGAAAACAGCTTCCTTTTAGTAAATTTTGATTGGGATTAACATTATCTGACACCTCAAACTGCATCTATAGCTGAAAATATGCTATTTTTATATGTTTCAGAATATTGGAGAGCTTAAAAGGTCCCTACAAGTCAAGAAAGCAATATATCATGTTAAATATCCTAATATTGTCATGATATGCTTTGTTTTTTGAATAGTATGTTTTGTCTCTTTCACTAGATTTTCACGTAGGTGAGTATTACTTGGACTTTCACCTTACTTTGATGTGTATACTCATGTATTTCCTGGACAAAAACTTCACATGGTATTCTCCAATGTCCTGCCAATAACCAATTGCAACACGATTACAATAATCTTTGCCTGAGTTTAAATTGTGCATGATGCCAAAACAACAAGCAAATAAGTATATCTACTATGTGAAGATGAAGAGGAAACAGGTCACTGATGATTAATGTGGCATCAACTGTTTTAGCATGCAATCATATGCAGCCAAAATAAACCACTTTAACCTTTCACAGTTTTATGGAGTATGATACCGTAGTGGATTAAATATTAAATACTGATAAAATGTCTGTGTCATTTGTCATACTTTTTAAAAACTCAATTTTCAACCTTCATGGGAGCAAGGGGACCAAATATAGTTCTTTCATCTTTCAGTGTCCAGAAAGTGATTTGGTAATGTAATTCCACATGCTATGATGACACAGGAACATGATTAACATGAAAGAGCAAAGTTCAAAACTTTAACAGGAATCCATCTATTATAATGCCTGATATGCTCACACGGATTCTTGGTCCAGTTTCTTGAATTAAAGTCTGCGACATCGTATTAGCCTCAGCTAGGTGTTGAGTTATTGAATCTATCCTGACATGGAACCATTTCTGGGCTCCACTGAAGGTAAATATCTGAAGATGACATTGAGAACAATTTTGGGTTGGTAAAGGTCTTGAAGACTGAACATTCCATTAGTTTCTAATGGCAGGCAAAGCAAGGCTCAGGGAATTTTACATGTCAGACTATTTTTTTCATTCATTTTGTGGGATCATCTGTCAGATCTTACGCGTCTCCTGGCTTCAGCAAACACCCATGCAAGAAGTCATCAGAATGTACTTGATAGGTCATATCTGTTTGTAATAGGTAACACATTATGCTCACATATGCATTTTTGAAAAAGATCAGCAATGTGTGAGCAATGGAATTTTGTTAATCCAGTCGTGGCAGGGAAGGCTGCTTTTGTTGCCATCTTACAGAAGCTGTTAACTGTGTTTAGAGGTCATCCTCAGCAGCACTTATCAGGTTGTATTTAAGGGAAGTGTAACATTTGCCACTCGACTTACTACTGGAGTCAGTCAGCATGACTGGGAGTCGTTGCATGCTGAGTTCTCTCTGGCATCTTGTCACAACTCCATGTGTATGATATGTCGGACCTAGCTGAAAAAAGTATGGCTTGTGAATCTGCCTAAAGGGATGTTTGATTGGGTTTTTTAGCAGCTTTTCACTGGAAATAGCTGCAGCCCAACCAAATGGCCAGCTTTTCAGCAGCTTTTCCAGACAGCCAGCCAATATCAGCTTTGTCAACAGTCACAGCCCAACCAAACAGGCCCTAACTTGGCTTCCAATGTAAATCTGTGGTTGTAACTGCTTCCTTTTATTTCTGCGAAAGATGTAGCTACTGCGTTTGCTCCACAGATTTGTGGCGATGTAGACAAGAACAGTATAAATTTGATGCACGTACACTTCATTTAGTGTAATTATATCCAGAACCAGAAGAATATATTGAAATCCTGTTGAACAAGGGACACACAGACATACACAACAAATCACATCAAATGAGAATATGTATGTTGGAACATTCATCAGCAATATGGAAAACATAACCAAATATCTATTCGTTTTGAGTCACAATTTACCAGTGGACGTCTTAGAACCATAACACAAATGATGGTCGAGAATAGTTCCCACATTCATGACAGGCCATGCTGGTACAAAATATGCAATCCCTGCTAAACTTATTCAGTTCTTGATCTTTCCAAAGACTGATAACAATACTAAGCAGACTCTGACTTGGTGTAGATCCGTACAGCGACAGCCAGGCCCAGTATCGCTAAGGGAACCAAAAACTGAAGGATCTTGATGATGAACTCTGGGGTCTTGTCCTGGTTGTAGTGTGGTTGCTTGGGGGGAGTGTACTTCACCTTGGTGGGTATCGTGGTTGCGTCGATCTCACCGACGTAGTACTCATCCATCATTGCCCGAGCAGTCGTGCTGTGCCCCACATCCTCGAAGTCGTCAGTAGCATCCTTGGCTGCAACATAAAAGAAACTTTGTAAGCTGAAATCGCAATGTCTACAGACTTATTTGCCAAAGAAGTATGCAATGGATCAGTACCAGTTGAAGACAACAAGACATCATCACCTCCGGGGTGATCATCCAGAAACTTGGTCACATTGTACACCTACAGAAGCACAACATATTCTTCAGTGAGTTTGGTTTGTGGAAAGGATAAACTTTGTCATCACACGAGGCCTTGTCAATATGAAAACAATGACACTAGTAAGAAAGTGCAAGTCACTTTGGAACTGTCACACATGTCATGTAGAATTGTAACCGAGGTGTGAATCCTATGCAATAAAACTTGAGAACAAGAACTGCAGACGTGGCTTACAAGGCCCAGCTTTTGGAATTGAGCCACCAAATATTTTAGGCTGCGTCAACATCTTCTTTGGAAATTAGGCTCCAAGATGATGACAGATTACCAAACTATGTTTATCAGTACACACTCAACAAGAAATAAGGTCATTATATGCCTAATAATTAGACGTACATTTACTATTATCTACAAAGCAAAGCAGCATACTGATAACTGATCAACTGTTTAATCTCTAAAGGTTCTGAGCAAGACAGGATCTCCAAAAAGATGTAGTGAAGAGAAAAGTTAGAATGAAACAGTTAAGCACTACGTAACCTAATAAAACCAAAATGACAAATAGAAAATCCGTTTGGTCCAGTAAACTCTCTTGAACAAAATTTTCAAGCAAGGTTAACCGGTTTCGCTAAATTGAAACACAAGAGTGCCTCAGGTCTTACAACAACTCGAGAAGAAACAAATTGAGCTGAAAGAGATGAATTGTTCTAAAAGGCGGCTGCGTAGCCCACGAAGCCGATTTATCCCGCCTAGGCAGCCGCTCCTAATAGCTTTGGTCCGCCACCCGACTAGCACCTTGGTAACTGAGATGAACATTACACTAACAGCTTTTTGTTTTTTTGTATCAGCATATGAATGATCCCAATGCTTATTCTAGCATACTTTCTAATCCTTGTATGAACGATTACTATGCAGTTTTGCAAGCCTTTAAGGTTTAGAATACGTTGGCGTCACACTGACATGGTCGTCAAGCTCCTAGGCAAACTGCACCCAAGGCCCTCGGATCTGCTTAGATGCGATCCAGAAACAATAAACGAATCCCAACAATAGACCCCCGAATAAAATATCTGATAGAATTATCAGAAAGCACAGGCCATTCACTAACAGTAGCAACTGAAATCAACAACAACAAAAAACAGATAAATAATACACCGAGCAACCAGACACGTAAAGCATCAAAAGTGAAACTTTTTTCCATGTCTCAGATCTCTCACCCATCAAGCCTAACAAACTAGCACTTACTGCACCCCACCACTCCCCACAGAATCAGGAATCTACTAGTAGACGAAATTAAGGACAGGATCTTGTAATCCAACTACAAATCAAGAAGGCGCCGAGGGTGGGGGTCACAAATCATCCGATTCTTTGGGCGGAGATTCCCAGGAAAATAAAAAGATGTGCCGGATCTTGAGAATCTTGGGAAAGAATCAGCGGGAGGTGCAAGAAAAAAGAAAAGAAGAAAAAAGGAGAGACCTTGCCGCCGATGATGAGCCAGCAGTCGTCCTTGGAGTTGTGCTTGGCGACTTCCTCGAGCGTGAACACCTTCGACATCTTCTTCGAAACGAGCGAGAGAGAGAGAGATGGGATTGGCTTGGATCCGAGGAGATTGATAGGGCGAGTGGTGGCGGTGGGTAGTGGTGGTTGGGGAGGAGCGCTGTGGGGCCGTGCTTCGAAGAGGGCCCACGAGTCATAGTCTAGGAGGTCTTGGAGTAGGAGAGTGTTTGACCCCACCTACCCCAGCCACATCTACCCACCCACCTGCAGTATGGTGTGCTGTGGCCTGTGGGCGCCCGCTGATCCTCCTCCTATTCAACAGAACAGTCTAGAATGTCAACAGTCAGTCATGTTAATTGTGGTCTAAAAAATGTCATGCTAATTATGTGTACACATTCCAGTCAATGCTCCCTACAAGTACTCCGTATATTAATTCAGTACAGTGCTAGTTCTATCATCTTCTGCTCTTTAAGTTTCATCCAGTAAGCCACACCGAGCAGTTCTCCTTAGTTACTCCTCGAGAGAAAAAAAGTCGGTTGTTGTATTTAGTTATAAATTTTCTTCCATAAATCGTTTAAAATTTTACTATTATATCTGGATAATATTTTTTTCCAACTGACTACAACATCCGAAAAATAAAAATAATTTTTTTTAAAAGGCACCCCAGTTAGCCTATGACACGGAACTTTCACCTCTAGCTGAAAATTGATACACTCTACATTCTTAGATTTGAAAAATGCGTGTCTATCACATCGTCAAGTTCATTGTGTTGTCAACGACGATTGAAGAGAGAGAGAGAGAAATGGAAAGTGGGGTTGACATATGAGGTTAGGTTGATGATTATAGGTGAATCGATAGCGTAGTTGGACATTTTTCCTTATGTGGGTTTGTCACTGACTAATGTGATACAATAAAGATGTCAAAATATTGCTTTTTTAAAACTAACACAGAATCCGAACCAAAACTTTATCCTCGCTAGTTAATTGTCTACACATTACATAAAAAAATTAATTGTCTACACTATCACTTCTAAGTATCAAGTATAAATCCCTTTCAAACAAGAAAGTTTCAAGTACTGCGATGTTTTTGGAGTGTACAGATGCACTATTAGATCGAAGGCGTTTTTTTAGAGCAAAGGCGTGCACTATCTCAATAATAGTAGGTGCATATGGTTCTATGAACATATTGTTTACAATAATGTGTAGACATTGTGATGCGTTGTATGACTGGTTATAGGTTTCCACCTTCTTGTGGACTTGAAATGTGGATTGAGCTCATTCTCCTTTTGAGAGATGTCACTGTTTATTAATTGTAGTAAGTACTGTGCTATCTACAGTTGTGGAAACGCCCCTGCATATCAGCAATAATTTATCCGGTCCCTTAATTTCTAGATGCACAAGCCGCATCATGGGTTTTATGCTCTTTAATTGAAGTGGTCGGCAACTTGTGATCGATGCATGCTCAGTAGCATTTTTTCATATATTCTTTTTGGAATGGAAGTATCAGTAGCACTGCGTTGCTGCAAGGAAATTGATGTTACTCACTCAGGACCAAATCTTGCAATGTTGGTGCCAGTCACGTACGACACTCCCCCCAAAAACAACATCTCAAACCGACACTCAGGGTGTTTGTACCGTTTGCTTTTTGAAATTGTCTACGTATACATATACAAATGCCAACAAAGTACGAGCATTTCCCAACACAAAAGGATCCGTTACTTGTACAGTACAAGTATTCCTTGGTCTACGGACTTTCTTGGTGTACGATACAGGTGCGGGTCCAACTGAAAAGCGTATTGAGTTTGCGCAATTAACAGTGTACAATATCAATAAACAGGGTCAAACATGGTTGCTAACCTTTTTGACAAGAATTCGAATCTGCTGACATACGAACAACAATGTACAGTGCACAGATTAACACACTTGCACCTAAGAACTTTTTCACAAGAATTTTGACTATGAGCACTTACTAACAATCAACTCCAGTGCATAAATACACACAAAATTATATATCTATCTATTATATACTAAAAGCACATTATAGGTTAACCAGAAAAAAAATAGACATGCTAAAAATTTTCACGACAAAGTAAAACATTAGTCATTAATTTGATGGACCCTTTTCATATTAATGGACCACAACCAATAGATCTTCATAACTCCCTCTAAAATTGATCACAGTCGATAGATTTTCATAACTATACTTGAACAAATCTGTGGCGTACCAGGTTTTAAGGCCGGATAAACCCTTGTGTTTACTGTACCGATCCCATGATCAGTAATCGGTACACACAAGTTAACATGTACATCAAGATCATACACGTACTTATTAGAAAATAATATAAAACCGATCTTCGAGATCGAATAATTATACCATTAGCCCAACGGCCAAAAATCTTGCAGCGGAAATCAATCGGTGGTGGCCCATCAATATGCCATTCCCAACAGGCAACTGACTGAGGGTTTCGCCTTAGCTTTCGCGGATACCGTCGTTGCTTTCGAGCTGTCGACCTTCGGTCTGGCCAAATCAACAAGCCAGGTGAGTACATGGAATGTACTCGCAAACTTCCCACCGGGGAGTTAGATACGGTTGATAAATGCATGCGGGGGTATATCAAGAAATGGCTCTAGCCTATGTTTCATATTGTGCGAGAAAGTAAGTTTGCATGAAATAAGTAAATAGATATTAAAAGCAGTTTTCATAAATTGCCTCGGTATTGCGAGACAAGTATTTGTTCCATCTGTCTTCCCTGCAACAACGGGAATCAAATCTGCGCTTTCCTACAACAACGGAAAGCTTCGTAATCACCCGCTTCAGCGGGGAGTCTCAGCTCACCCGATATGATGGGGATACTAGGGTTTGCCCGAGTCCACGGGGAAATCCCTTCTTCACTCTTCCCGACTCAACGGGAACTTGCATGTCACCCTGCGAACACGGCGGATCGCGTTCTTAATCCCATAACCACATTTTTTGTTTTGAAAACCAATCTACTTTAGTGTGGCCCAACCAAGTTCGTCCATGACCGTGGACACGGCTATTCGAATAGTTTTTATTCCTCTGCAGATGTGGTACGGCTTTACCCACACGATGTAGTTCGCTCTGGGCATACCGTGCACTGCATACTACCAGAGCTAGTACAACGAGACTCTTCGCCGGTGTGAACCCAGCCATGAACCCACCAGAAGAACATGTTCCAAACCTAGCTTGAGTCAGTATCATCGCTTGCAAGGAGGTTGGTGTTCCAACTTTGTGGCGAACAAGCCATCGCTTTCCCTGGAAACTTTTCTCTACAGAGGCTACAACCTCATCTGCACACTGCTTACTACCTACGGGTTCATGCTAGTTCAGGCCGGGTACTAGTTCAAGTCCTTCCCATAAAGGACATGTGGACGTATGGTAAGACTTGGTCAAACAACACTTAAGATCGGTCCTTATGTGATCCGAGAGGGACTTCACGCCTCACCCGTAAACGGGCTGTGAGAACCACGCCGGGCATTACCTCACATTTAACAAGCTTTCTGCTTTCCCCCTTCATTTTTGACCCGGATCAAAATCTTCTCCATCTTGTTTTTCAGGTTTTAACTCCAGACCTTGGGACAGGCGGAGATGTCCTTTGTCCAGTGGCCGAAGAAGGACATACTCCTTGTGCCCTTCACATCGGCACCGCCTCCTGCTTCCCCACCATTGCCTGCTGAATCTGAGCCACTCTTCGCACCACATCCCGTCATGAGCACGCCGTCTGTGCCGCCTTCGTGCCCACAACCTCAAGGGTCACCCAAGCAAGCGCCGGTGCTTCCGACACCAGGAGATGTTGACTTACCGTCACCGCCCGCACCAGTGCAGACTAGAAGTACGAGATCAGCGCCGCTGAAGGGCACGGGCAAGGGACAGGGCAAGGCCAAGGGCAAGGGCCAGGGCAAGGGCCAGGGCAAGGCCGACAAGCTGGGGTTCATGACGGACGAAGAATTGAACCGAATGTTTCCCCCGGCGGAGGTCGTAAGGAAGTACATCAAATGAGAGCCATTGCTATCCCCCCAAGACTTGGTGACAGCAGGTTTGATATGCAGAAGGCTACATGACCACTATATGAAACTATGTCAAGCCGGTGAGATGAGCATTCCGGTGTGCTTCAAGAAGAAGCATTTCCTTCATGATATAAATAATTGTGCCACGGTGGACTTCGAGGACTTGTTTCTCCTCTTCAACCTGGATGAGCTCGATGCCTCCCTCATGAGATGCTGGACATTGTAAGTATTTTACAAGGAATTCCACATTCTGGCAACTCTCTTTTGTTTCGTAAATGATACCTCTTTTCTTTCGTATGCTTAGGAAAATGATCACCGAATGCGAGGCTTGGAAAGAACCGGTGGGTTTCCTCGACCCACAGTTGGTCTCGAAGCAACAAATCGAGGCGAATAAGGGAATTGATCTTTGATTATGTCGTCGGCGCGTTGATGGCTCAACAGAACAAAGAGTTCATTCTCCTTCCATACAACCAGCAGTATGTGTGGTTTTATACATTAGCTGTACGTCCATTGTCATCATTCCACACGGGTTGTGATATCTTTTTTTTGCAGCAAACATTGGATCTTAATTATCATCATACCTAAATGGAGCAAAGCCGTCCACCTTGATTCCTTGCAAGCGGCACGTTACGACTACTCGGAGATAAGGGAATTCTTGTATAGTGCTTTCGCCGAGTACGCCAAGCGTGGAGGGAGGTGCTCACCAAATAAGGACCCGGGGGTCTTGGACCAAGGAGCCGACAACTTGGTGCAGGTAACAATTGGTACAACATTCCTCCTAAGTGGTAAGTAATGCTAATTGATGCCCTAATTGATGCCGTAATTCCTCAACAACTTTTCAGTGTAACCAGCAGCCAGCAGGAACCAACCTTTGTGCTTTTTACGTTTGTAAGCAAATGACGAGGATTGCTCCGAGTTCGAAGACAAGAGGCATTGCTGGCCTCCCTACGGTTAGTACTGTATGTGAGACTCAAAGATTTTACTTTTTACCTACATGCACATAAATCTGAATTTAATTACTTCATGCAGATTTTGAATTCCATGGACAAAGCACCGTTGAGTCAAGCCGATATTGTCGACATTAGAGGACAGTTTGCCTTATTCTTCCTCACGCATGTCATAGCGGAAAAGGGACAATTCAGATCACCTTAATTCGTTGTGAGGTATTTATTTTCTTCGTTGTGAGGTATTTATTTTCTTTCTGTTGGCTGTCAACCTTGTCAGATCCAAACTTGTACGAATGTTGGCTGTGAACTCCTGTTTACGTAGCTGTGAATGGGTCAACTCATATTCAATTGATTCAATTTGCTTATATGTCGGCTGTGAAATGTATGTGATCTCTGTTTTATTTGTGTTTGGATCAAATCCGTGTATTTTGCCTGATGGATGAAATCTGCGTATATATGTGCCTGAATAATGAATTCTGTGAATGTGGCCGATGAATTCTGCTAAATGATATTGTTGCCTGAGATTTCCAATTGTCGCTACTGTTGCATTCCCAGCATCACACACGGCTCGGCGGCCCGAATCGTGGGCGATGTGCCAGTCAACGCACACGGACCAGAGCATTGGACCGTGTGTGATGTGGCTACTCATCGCACACAGTCCCAAATATATGCTCGTGTGTGATGACGCGCAGTCATCGTCCCACGGTTAAGACCAAATAACCGTGTGCGATGTGGGACAAATATCACACACGGTTCTGAAACCATGACCGTGTGCGATGTGGGATATTATTGCACACGGGTCCTATTTTGGAAGCGTGTGCGATGTGTATCTTCATCGCACACGGTGGATACTGTGGACCCGTGTGCGATGTCCCGAGCCATCGCACACGGTGAAAAGAATCGAATCGTGTGCGATGTCCCGAGCCATCGCACACGGGCCTATTTAAAAAGCCGTGTGCGATGTGCGTATCATCGCATACGGCGCTGGACCCGTGTGCGATGTGCCCCCCACATCGCTGACCAGCCCGTGCATACGGGCTGGAAAACCGTATGCGATGAGCTTTTTTACCCGTGTGCGATGAGCTTTTCTGTGGTAGTGTTTGGTGAAGAACAAATTGCTTGATGTATTTGGAGCAGCAAGATCAGGGTTTCTCCCGAGAGGGTAGCAGCTAGGAGTTCCAACGGAAGATGGGTCGAGCGAAGATAAGAACAAAAGGTTCACCACGCACTGATGGTGAGGATATCAAGATTGACCGAGAAGAGGTTATGGATGTGCATCACTTTCACGATTTTGAAATCAAAGTTTTAATTAGGTTCGCTAATTATCTGATTATTAGCAGAAATTTTTTTGTTGGCCTTAATTCTTGAGTTTCAGAAATTCAGGGTGTTACAAAATCACAACCCATAAATCTTCATAATTATACTTAAACATATCACAACCGATAGATCTTCATAATTGTACCTAGATAGATCAAATCGATAAATTTTCATAAATTTGGCAACCCGATGAACCCTAATCATTAATAGGCCACAACTGATAGATTGTCGTAATTGTACCTAAACATTATGTGGCATGATCTGGTGTACGTTAACTATTAATAGCTCATAACTAATAGATATTTATAATTTTACACCTCACAAAAGAGCTACATAATCTATAAGTCTACGTACTGATCTAATATCACATAAAAATGATTAGCTAATCACGATTCGAATTGTAATTTCATGTGATCTAATATCATGTACAAACAATTACCAACTCAGTAAGGCGTGACGACACGTGATTTAAACTTTTTATTTCCCATACCGATCTAATATCACATACAAATCTAAAAGAATTAAATACGGTTAAAGATGTTTTTCAGGTGATTGTGCGGAAAACCGGGCTAGTTGCACTTAAAAATCAACGCTTGGATTTGTACAGATAGCATGTAGGGTTGGACGGATAAAATCTTAGAAACATATTCATTAACAACTAGAATAACAGTTCTGGCCATTAAAAACCACAAGGCCCCGTTTGGCAACCTTGTAAAAAATTTCACTTGTAAACAGTTTACAAGGATAATTTACTTATCACAAATAAAATAAAGGACTACAATTGTAATTTTATTCCCTGTTTGGTATTATCTAAAACAGCCCTAAATCAGCACCCTACCGATTCCCTTCCTTTCCTTCCCTTGAACAAAGCGGCCGTGGTGGCGCCATGGGCGACAGCGGTGCAGACTGGGACGGCGACGGCTGGGCGGACCAGGAGCAGGGCAATGGTGGGAGCCGCGGCGGCGGGAAGGCGAAGCAGTCGGAGATCTACACCATGTTCGTCTCGGACCCCCAGGGCCTCCTCCCCGACCTGCTCGCTACCTCCGCCAACCTCCTCCGCCACCTCCGCCAACTCCAACTCCGGCTCCGTCCGCCGCGGCCCGCTCACCTCCTTCGACTGGAATGACACCGACACGCGCCGCATCGGGACCTCCTCTATCGCCACAGACGGCCTCCTCCGGGTTGGTGGAGCGTCGGGTCGCCGCCCCGTCGAGGAGAGCGCCGCCGCCAGGGAGAGGCGGGCCGGAGTGAGGAGAGGCGGCGCCGGAGCGGGAAGAGATGGACGGAGGGGTCGAGGTGTGGCGTCGGCGGCGCGGCTCGCGAGCGTGTGGTGCGAGGAGGCCGGGGAAAAGAGCATGCGGTGCGGTGTTCCTCGGAATGAAAAACGGATGTGCAGTGCGGATAATTTTTTTACGGGTGTAAATGAAAAAACGACGGAACAGGTCAGCCCAATACTGGCTATCCAAACACCCGATTATAGTCCGAAAACCGGCCTTCTAAACAGGGCCCAAGTAACGAAAACACACAAAAAAACGTATAGACCCATATAAACATATATGAATCCAACTTTTGGCATACTTTTCTTTTTGACAAATCACCACAATTTTCTGTGCCATATATACGGGAGTAATGGAAAAGAGGAGAGAGGCAGGGAGATTAAAATAATACTGTAGAGCTTGTACAGTGGGTCCGTATGCACTATTCACAATGGGATGTAATTTGCGTATTTTCCCGAAACCAGAACATGTGGTACAGATTTCGATTCTGGACGGAGGCAGTTTCAGAAAATCGACGTTCGACAGTCCCCATCTTATTATTACAAACGAGATAAACAACTTCCAAGGATCATTACATGCATGATGATTACATCCATCGTCGATCTTCTTCACAAGGGGTACGAAAGAAAAAATGAATCTTGAATGCCAAATTAAGGGAAAGAAGTAATAAGAGGAACGAACCAAATGAAGATATGTACGATCACTCCGAAATGCAGGGCTGATCATAACAGAGATAATGAAGAGATTTCAATCTGTTGGGCGTTAATTCTTGGTGGGGTAGGAGGCCATCTTGTTGATGCCGCAGAGGCCGTCGCGCTTGCCGGTGCCCCTCCTCATCCTGATGTATCCCTTCTCGCCCCAGCTTGCGCCCCACGAGTTCTTCACGATGATGTAGTCGTGTCCTTTGCTGCCCTTGTCCGACCCGTACCCCACGGCCGCCACCCCGTGATCCAGCTGCGTCCCGCACGGGCCATCAAACACGCCCTGCATTTCAGGTTAAGTACAATATTTCGCATGATTAATTTTGAACTATGCAAGAGGATCTCTGCAAGATGATGACGATGATGATGATGAGCTCAGTGCATGCATGCTCACGTACCCCGCTGTAGAACTGGAAGTTCCTGCCTGACGCGTCAATGGCGACGCTGATAGGCTGGTGCGCCAGGGCTTTGAGCAGCGCCTGCTCGTTGTTCCTCGGGACGTCCTCGTGCCCCGTGATCGTCACCACGCCGTCGTCTTCCTCAGACTGACCAGAATCAAACATCTCAAAACATAGTGCATGCCTTGAATCTCTGACTCATGCATGTGTGCATGGCCTAGCTAGCTAGAGAAAGAAAGAGAGAGAGGATTTTCACGTACGGTCTTGCGCTGGCAGGTGCCTTCCTCCATGAGGTAGGGGTATGCGTCCTCGGAGTGGAGGCCGCCGTTGTCGGCGATGTACTTGAAGGCGTTGTCCATGAGCCCGCCGTTGCAGCCGTTGTTGCCGTCGGTGTCGCAGTCGATCAGCTCCTGCTCCGACAGGGCCGTCAGGTTCCCCGTCACGATCGCGTTGATCCCCTCCACCGCAGCCACCGTCGAGAACGCCCAGCAGCTGCCGCACTGCCCCTGGTTCTTCACGCCTGTCACCGCCCCCTTCTTCCTCCAGTCCACGGCCTTCGGCACCTCCACCACGCCCTCGTACCTGAAGCTGCCGCTCCTCCTCGGCGACGGCGAACCGGCGCCGTCGACGTCCCTGATGTTGAGGCCGAGGTATGCCGCCTTGAACTCGTCGTGGGTGAGGTCGGCGAACTCGTTGAGGCCGAGCCAGTAGCTGCGCGCCTCCCTGTTGGTCTCGTCGATGTGCCTGAGGTTGTCAGCGAAGGTCTCGAACCGCCGGAGCTTCTCCTCAAAGCTCGCGTACGCCTTGTGGTGCTTGGAGATCCACCGCTCGAAGAGCTCAGCGATGCGGTCGTGCGAGGCCAGGTCCTCCTCGGCGTAGCCGACGATGGAGAAGTCGCTCTGACGAGCCGCGCACGCGCCGACGCAGAGGAGGAGGAGAGCAATGGACAGCTTCAGGTTCAGATGAGAAGAAGAAGCCATGATCGGAATGATGTTTGCGAGAGGGAAAATAAGAAGAGATGGGATGGGATGATGAATGGTGTGGCGAGAGGATGCATGTATATATAGGTTTGCTTAGGTTAATCTTGCTTCAAAGCAAGGTTTGCATTGAGAAAATGTGGTGCGGAGATGACGAATCATGCCAGAGCTTTAAGGTTTGGTCTGAGACTTTGCTTTTAAGCAGGGCACCGTTATTGTTGACATGTAAAGCAAGTCTGCATCTTAAGCATTGTCACATTGTGTGTTGGTTCTGAAGATCGAACCCGGAGGTGGTGCAAGAAATGCATCTGAAGCAAGCTGCACATGCATGGGAGGAACTTCAGATAAGATGATTTTTGTTTTTTTGGGGTGGATTTAGTTCGTGTGCAGAAATTAACCATTTTTTTGTCAGAAGCGATCTCGTAATGTACTAATTGATGGGGAACACGATCAAAACGTGGTATTGCTTGATTGCAAGGCCCCTATGAGTGCAGAAACCTGCATAACATTATTTCTCTATCATATGCTCAAACAAGATGCAAATATGGAACCAAACGCCTTCCTCTCTTTCCTAGCCTCCCTCTCTCTTCGTGTTTTTGTTTTTGTGTTTTTTCACTTCCCGATCGGGATCTTCCCTACCGTTGCTTTGGCAATAAATATTTACTTGTAAGGAAGCTCTTAGTTCCTTGTCTAGTTGGAGAAACTCCGAGTTGAAAGTTGCTGACTAGAGTATGACACATGGATTTGGAGATTTTGAAGTTAACAGCTTAATGATATCACAATATGTCACTACTAAGACCGATGGAGCTAAATCTAGGTGTGCGTTTCAGTCTCTTGGTGAGCTATCTGTAGCCATCCTCCTCTCGAATCAATTATGATTAGATAATGAGAATATATGTCTAAAGAGAGAATTAGATGCTTCAGTATGGGCAGCTTCACTGAACTCTTCACAAGCAAAAACTCATTTCTACCGTGCCCGTGACCTACCGGTAAAGCATTCGCCGTTCCGCCGTGCCCAAGATCTCGATTTTGACGACCCCCCGCACTGACCAATTGCTGCTCGATGCGTTCAGGATTGGTTTTGAGGTGAATTTCTTTCCATCAAAGGAATTTGTGTTGGGTTCTTGGATCGGTTTTTGGATTGGGATTTCTGGATTGAGGCTGAGAGATTTGGTTCGTGCAGATATCGCTGGTCGGCAGTTGGTGATGACTGATGAGTAGAGCCAGTGGAGGCAGGGATTTTGATTATTAGAGCATGTACAATGCAAGTGTTTGGGGAGGTGCTTAGTAAAATAAACTGATTTTTTCTCGTCACATAGGCTGGCATTGATGCTTATTTTATAGTATGAATGCTTAATTAGACACCATGCTTAAGATGTGTTTGTGTATTTAATTAGTACTAAATAATATATAATAAATAATCTAAGCATCCTTAAAGGGAAGCTTGCATCGGAGTAAGTAAAATCTACATGATATTTGATGATGTGGCTATGTGCTATCTCTTTAAGCACTCTTATATAAGCACCTTGCGTTATACATGCTCTTAGAGGCTTGTTTAGAATCACGGAAATCAAATATATTTCCCTGCACAGTGTACTCCTCGCATTGCATTTTTGTTGATTGGAGGACAGTTGATCCAACCTCCAGTTATTCCGAATCCTTTCTGGTAAGCGATTCATTACATGTATATAGAAGCAAACAGTTTCTGAATTGCTTTACATCTTAACCCAGTGTACATAAGTGTGTTGTGTGTGTGTCAAGGTTCTTCATTTGCTTGGTGCTGATGGATAAAAATACTTAGTTATGCTTCTCTTCATAATAAAGTAACGGTGCTTCTATTCTGTAGTATATTGTGCTTTAGCTTAGGATGGCTGAGTGAGGGGTTAGTCATTTTAAATCCATTCCGTGATGCATTTTTCCTGTTTCTACATGGGGGGGACAAATTATGATGCTTCTATGCTGTAGAAACCGAACACTGAGATTGCTTGGGTGCTCCTGATTTAGTGATTTCAGATTTTCAGAGGAGAAAATTTCCCACGATAGTCTGAGAATGTCTTGTGGCTAATTATTTGCTCCAAAGGCTTGATTGGTTATTTACTCCTGTATACCAATATCAATTGCTTCAAATACTCCGTGTTTCAGATTACGTGATGAAGAGTCTGAAATTGTAAAAACTAGTCTTCGTCTGCTCCTAGTTCCTCATGAGATTAGTTTGTGTTCATTTTACATTAGCACGTGATCTTAGTTCTAATACTTACAAAACAATTCTAGAAAGCTAGTTGGATGCGATCATCAATAAGCAAAAATTGCTTGGTACAAATTAGGGATGGATAACAAACAAACAAAAAGATCACCATTTCAGATGGGGTCATTTACACATGAGGAGCGCTATCGACACAATAGGACAACACATAGCTCTCCCGGATGATACAAGGACGTGTTTGGTTCGAAATTAGTGGCCCACCGCTGCTCGCGGCCCACTACGCCCAACCCCTGCCGGCTGCCGCTATCCAATTGCGTTACCGAGTCTCCTCCGCCCCCGATCTCCTCCTCCAAACCCTCCTCCCCCGATCCCCTCCATCCCCAGATCTCTTCCGCCGCCACCTCCTCCGGCGAGCAGCAGAACCACTGGTGGCAAGCAACGCCGTCCTCCTACCTTCCAATCGAACCGCGCCACTTGGAAGAAGCGCCGGCCACCAATCCCCTCGGCCCCCGATCTCCTTCGCCGCCCCCTCCTCCGGCGAGCAGCTGAGGGGAGCATCTCTCCTTCGTCAGCCGTCCCCAGCCGGACGCCACTCATTTCCCCACCGCCCATCTCTTCTCAAAGAAAGCTTGCGAAGAAGCTGGGATGAGCGGGGACTTCCGGCTAATTGAAGGAGCTCTGGGTGTTAATCAGCGTCCAATCTTTGGTTGAATCAGTACACAGAGGTATCTTGTGTTTCCCTTTCTCAGATCTGCTTCCGGTGTTCAAAAATTTCCCTTGGTTTGCAGTCCAATCTGTCATGTGTGTATACATAGACTTCTGGTGTTCTAATGCTTTCCGTGAACAACCTGCAGTTTATTCAAATATTGCAAATATTCGGTGGTAATGTGCTTCTTGTGTTCAAATATTGCAAATATTCGTGTGCTGCATCGATGCTTGTTTATGAAATAATGCAAATGTATCGGTGCTTGTTTATTCAAGTATTGCAAATGTATTAAACATCGATGCTTGTTTATTCAAATAATGCAAAGCATGCGGTTAGATGGCATGGTCAGGAAGGGTTGCTTAGGAAGTTTGTGAATGCTTTTGCTTTGCTTAGTTGGGCTTGTGCCGTAGGATTGCAGCTCAAAAACAGAGTGCCAATTGATTTTTTCTTGAAACAAGATCAGCAGTTCGTATGAGCAGGACTGCTCCTTTTGCTAAAATAGGATGAGCTGGATGTAATCTGATTACACTGCATAACCAAACACTATAAAGTAATTTGATTCCATTACTGACTTGAACCAAACGAATTGGGGAATAATCTCATTACACCCTATTCCCACTGTAATCCCATTTCAATACCTTTTACATTACCATTATGAACCAAACACCTCCTAACTACGTATGCTACTTCCGATGTCGACGTAACACACAATGTACTGTACGTGATACGAACCTAGCTCAGATTTTGAGTAGAAATTAACAAGAAGAATCAAGCGTGTTTGCCGTATGTGACTGGGTCATGCACGGCGTCTTCCATGACTGATCTTTATAAATGACCCAGAGATCGAACAATTGTACGTACGCCACATGTACATGCATGCTTCGCTTAATTGCAAGCACTACATTAAAAGTATAATTAGCCCGATCTCGGCTGACCATTAACCATACCTAGCCTGAGTGTGGACTCGCTTCCTTCGGTGGGTATTGTACCTCTTTTATCTACTGTTTTATTCGTGTTTTGAGATTTACATATTTTATATCTTTACACTATAGTATTGTATTTCTCGTGATGAACTAATTTATATTTAGCTCGTACTAGTCTATTTTCATTTCACATTTGTGTCATAGTTGAATCTAGACCGTGTTGATCATATTTTACACACAGTGATATTATATAATTAGATTGTAAAATAAAAATGTGCTAGTGAAAATTATAAAAATCTATAAATCTCAAACTATAAACCGACGCTGAATCTAGAAGTGACATATCTTCCGGATGTATGGATACGTGAAGGGTCGCCATCTATATATCTCGAGCTGACGAGGAGTCTGATCTGTTCTAGTCTTCTAGACTCCGTAGTTGAATCGACCATTAATTCCTAGTCTGAATTTTCAGCAGTAATTTTCCAAATAATCACGTACACATGCAACAGAGAAACCAAACACGTGCCTACACGTAAGTAGACATATACGTGCATGGCATCTAGGAGGTTCGACGAGCAACTACAGCGAATCAAAGTCAAACGCGCGGGCAATTAATTAGTTAACGATTCACGTGCGCTGGGCGGATGGTTAAAAGAAGAATACTACCTCCGTCCATAAATATAAGACGTGTACGGAATTTAAAGTCTAACTTTGACCAATAATTAAACCAATATTATTGAATTATATGACATAGTAGTGGTACCATTGGATTCATATTCAAACGTATTTTCAAACGGTATCACTTTCGTATTATATAATTCAATATTATTGGCTTAATTGTTGGTCAAAGTTGAACCTAAGCCGCACGGGAAGGGAAACACATCTAGTTAAGATCTTCCACGCTAGTTTCAAAGGAGACACTTGAAAATTTTACCATACTTTACGACCGGTTTTATGCTACCAAATTCTGGTGCGCTGCCAACACAAAATTTTAGGAAAATAATACGCCCTCTTATAGGCAAATCCACGTTCCATCTCTCTTTATTCCAAGATGTGAAATCAAAATATTGCTAAACTAGGTTGGATGGCAAATTTGGCCTAAATAATTGCTAGTAACTGGAACTCTGGTTGTTGGGCCCACCTGACAGCATCGCCCCCTGCCACCGAAGCCCAACCGAAGCCAACGAAGCCGCCTCCCGATTTCGGTTTCCTCTCTGTCGTCGTCTTCTTCTTCTTCCAACCCCACCCCCACCCCCACCCCCATCGCCATCGCCATCCCCATCTCCTCCTCCTCCTTTTCCTCTCCCCTACTCCTCCGCCCCTCCCCGACCCAACACCGCGGCCGATTCCTCTAGGGTTTCGCCTCCACCCCGTGGCCCCGATCCGTCTTGCGGGGTTTCCAAGTAGGTGACTTCGGCGACCTGCTCGATCTTGAAGTAGGGTTGTTTGGATTCTCGCGAGGTCGCGACTAGGGTCCAGGGGGTAGCAGATTTCTTCTCAAGGGGAGATTTTGTTTCTGTTCTAGAACAAAAAAGGTGGTCGCGACTAGGGTCCAGGGGGTAGCAGATTTCTTCTCAAGGGGAGATTTTGTTTCTGTTCTAGAACAAAAAAAGGTGCTTTTTGGTCGGTTAAGACTTCTTCTTATGTTCAGATTTTGCGTCGACTAATTTGGCCAGGGTGTTTAGTGCACTTGATTACAGGATTGGGCTTGTGCATTTACAGCGGCAGAAAAGTTATGGTTTTACAGCAGCAGTATTACTTTTTCATAAGAAAGTTAGGGTTTTTCCTCCTCCTTTTTCCCCGCTGTGTGTTGGGTGCGCTGTATGGTGAGACAGGACGAATCAATTTGCGTCAGTAGGTTGCAAGTTTAGAGCTGCAATGCGAGCATAACATCTTTAATGATTCCAGTTTCTTGCCTGTAGGGCCACTCTGATTAATGGTAGTTACCTTCTTTTTTTGCACATGGACATGTGAAAGTTTCAAGTTTTATGAGCAAAATCTATCGCTGATATTCATACAACTGCTTCTTGTTGATCCTGGATTCCTGGTAGAACCAATAGCTTGTGCACTCAAAACTTAGGAAAGTGTAGTTAGTAGTAAAGATTACAAAACAGATGTTGAGTTCTGGCCTTCTGTTCTTCCTTTCTAGTTGCCTTGTGATTATTACTTAATAACTATAGGCACCTTATTTTGATGCAAATTTCACTGTCTTTCAGGTTTTCCTTTCGAGTTGGTGTATATAAGATACCATATACCATCATTATGGTCTCATTGAGCAATGTGTAGCAGTTGCCACTCACAAGACTTGTTCTCAATCCCCTATACTCATACAGATATACTAGATGATGGCAAAACTTCCAATAGTTGGTCGCAGGTTTGCATACCTTCCTTTTCCTTAATATCTGTTGCTCACTATGCCACCTTGTTTTGATCCTTCTCTTGGCACCCATGCAGCACACTTAGGAAACCCAACGAAAGCATGAGGCTTGTTGTAGTAACAATTGTTGGAGTGGTGTTTGGTTTCTTTATTGGAATCTCGTTCCCAACAGTTAGCATAACAAAGGTATAACATGCTCTACCAGCATACTGAAGTAACTGCAACGATGCAACTGAATATCAAGAAGTTAACTTATTATTGTTTGAAAATGCTGCAGCTTCACTTTCCTTCTAGCATTGTTTCCTACATAGAAGAGAAGAACTCAGGACTGACAGCTCAGGCTATACTTAATCATGCTTGGACTGCTGCTAGAAACACAAGGGGAAATGGTTCTGAGCCTAGTTCTAACACTACCATGAAGGTAGGATGTGACGTACTAGCGAATTCTTCGACTGGAACTCTGCTTCTGCATTTCCGAGTTAAAAGTATATCATGCATGTCCTTACTTGTTAATTAATGTTGGTCTTGCTTGATAACTTTCTAGATTTATGTACCAACAAACCCAAGGGGTGCAGAGTTGCTAGCACCTGGTATTGTCGTACCAGAGTCTGATTTCTATCAGCACAGGTTATGGGGTGACCCGGCTGAGGTAACTGCTCTTGCCTGCAGTGCCCGTATCACATTACTTGTAATATCTAGCTGGATGTATTTCAGTTCCAGCCTTCCAGGGATGTCTTCCCTTCTTTCTTCTCCACTAGATATTGATGTATTCCACCTTTAAAAAGTGACTGTGCTGTATTAAAGTGACTGTGCTGTATTCTGCTTATCAAATTGTTCTCAAATAATCAGCATGTGCTTGCTCTTGTTATTGTACAAATTATTATGCCTGCGTATTGTTCTCAAACAATTTTGTGAAAATGATAGTTCTTGCACAATTAATACATGCTGTCGTACTGAAGGTTTGTGTGTTTTGGTGAATTCCAATCTCATTACTTCGTCATTTTATATAATTGTCCTGAACTTGTGCCCTATGCTGCATTTCCTTGCTGATCTATAAGCCCAGATTTTGCATTCTTGCTTTCATGTATCATCAAACTTAATTAATGTCATCTTAATTTCTGCACTCTTGCCTTTATGGTGCATCAAATTTAACCTCAGTGTTCGAGTTAACCCTTCCAAATTTTGATTGGCTTGTATGTTTGTTCTCACTTATGCTGATATTTGAATTCACAGGACCTACCCTTCAAGCCAAAGTACCTTGTTACTTTCACCGTCGGAATATCACAGAAAGAAAACATAAATAGAGCAGTCAAGAAGGTAATTTCTTGAGAAAATTCATCTTTATGATTTATTAATTATCTGAACGTCCCAGGTTATATTGTCAAACAGTTGCTGTTTCTTTTCTGTTACAGGGAATGTTTGTGTTGTATCATCTTTACTTTTATCTATAAATTTATTCATACCATGAAATTGTAACTCGGCAAACTGCCTAATTGTTTGAACTCTTGATTGTTGCAGTTTTCTGATAATTTTGCTATCCTATTATTTCACTATGATGGCCGGGTGAGTGAATGGGATGAATTTGAGTGGTCAAAGAGAGCTATCCATATAAGTGTCCTGAAACAAGCAAAATGGTGTGCTCTGGGGGTTCGGTATTTCCTTAAATTTCTCAATATGGAAGGTGATTCTAGAAGTTTAATAATTATCTTTCCTTCTAGGTGGTATGCCAAAAGATTCTTGCACCCTGATATCGTGGCACCTTATGAGTATATATTTATCTGGGATGAGGACCTTGGAGTTGAGCATTTTAATGCAGAGGAGTATGCTTCCAATCTTCACTTAACATAACACCTTTTCCCGTTGCAGGTTTTTTAGATGACTTGCTAACATGATTTACATTGCAGGTATATTAAACTTGTGAAGAAATATCAACTGGATATCTCACAACCTGGTTTGGAGCCAGATAAGGGATTGACATGGCAGATGACCAAAAGAAGAGGGGATCGCCAGGTCCACAAGTAAGTGGAAGAACTCTAATCTGTAGATACATATGTGCTGTTTGGTTTGTGTCCGCTAGAAATGTGCATTACCTCATGTATACATAGTAGAGACATTATTTGATCTGTAATCCTCAATATGTGTTTTGCACAATAATTCAAAATATTATGACTCATGCAAGGCGACAAAAATTCTTAACATCCCTTCCGAGGTACAGAACATGGCTTTTCTTCCTTTTTATCTCATAAAGCTAACTGATTGGTGGTCTTGTTTTAACAGGGATACTGAGGAGAGACCAGGCTGGTGCACTGATCCTCATCTTCCACCTTGCGCTGCGTATGTATTTTTCCCTAGCGGCTGAGTTTTCTTACTTCGGTTGCTGATATATGTGGAAAAGGGCCTAACCTTTTATGTTAGATGTACAGGTTTGTTGAAATTATGGCTCCAGTCTTCTCCAGAGATGCATGGAGATGTGTATGGCATATGATTCAGGTACAGCATAATTTCATCATCTGCTTTCCTCTATTTTTCCACTTCATGTGGTTAATATCCTTATGTTGTTGCAGAATGACTTGGTTCATGGATGGGGTCTCGATTTTGCTCTGAGGAAATGTGTGGAGGTATGAACCACACACCCGTGGCAAACATTGAACTAGAAATTGAAGAGATTTTTTGCTCTTGTTCGTCTTATCTCCATGTCTTTGATTAATGTCTTTACTCTTTGCAGCCTGCTCATGAGAAAATTGGTGTTGTCGATTCCCAATGGATTTTACACCAAGTGGTTCCTTCTCTTGGGAACCAGGTAAGAAAAAAAAACATATCTTATGAGTATGAGATCCTATCATAACACCCAAATTTGTGCTTACCATCAACTTATTCCCATCCTTTTTCCCTGTCAAAAATTTGCAGGGGCGTTCAGAGAATGGGAAGGCACCATGGGAAGGGGTATGAATCCGATACATTTCTTAGAAGTATTTTCTCCCACATTGGCTGCGCTTTTGTTACTAAACTCACTATCATCGTGTTATATAGGTAAGAGAGCGATGCCGGAAAGAATGGGGGATTTTCCAGACGAGGATAGCGGAAGCTGACAAGGCGTATTACGAGATGATGGGCGTCACCCCTCCAAACGTAACATTTGTCCACTAGGCTATATCGCTGCTGTTAATCCGCTCATGGTTGTTTTTTTAGTCCCTCTAGTAGAGCGCTTATGTAGAGAGCTAGGTGAATGGAGATATTGATGATACGTGTAGAGCATACGAGATGTCATATCTATTAATTCATTTCCTTTTTCTGCTCTGTTCGTTTGATCTCCTTGCTGTATCTTTCTCATGAAAGAGTTCTCAGCCCATTCCGTTTGGAACGACACATTATTTCCTGAACCATATGGGAATTGACCTGTTACGTGCAAAATTCATGCGTTCCAAACGGGGCTTACTACGATCTGTCTGTTGGCTATATTATCATATAACCAAAATCATTTCTTCAAATTCTCTTGAACTCTGAAGATGCTTATGATGAACTGGGACGGAACGATTCTTTACGTGCCCAAACGGAGATTACCTTTTGTTGTATACTTCCATTATTTTTAACCAACGTTAAACCACAAGTTTGTAACAGTTGTAGTACATGTGAGCCCACAAAACCCTCGTCATGCCTAAAACTGATTAAGAAACCCCAGATAACAACGCAGTTAAAGAATTGTTGACATGAAAATCTCCTTAAGAAACTCGATTCTCTGCAGCCTCTCCTCCAGTTCCAGCTGGGTCACATGCTGGTTTGACCTGGAAAATAATAATAATAACACCATTGTTACTTAGCTACAACAATCTCAACGCTACTGAAAACAATCATCAGAAGTAGCATCTTGCTCACCTCTGAACTTCTGGGATTGCTGAAATAACATTCTCACAGTGGCTTACCCCGCTGTGCGATTTGGATTCGATTTCATCAATGCTGCAGATGAATTGGGAGAGCAGTGGATCAGGTGAAAGATCTTGGTATGACCTGTTCACCATGTAGGTGTTCATTTGGTATGGCCCTTCAGAGGAGTTCACTTCATATGGCTCCTTATTTCTAGATGCTGCTGGCCATGAGTTGGGCTTGGAAGGCTTCCTCCTCTGCCATGATCAGATGCTGATGAGATGCTCAAGGGGCTAGGCACTAGCTTACTGTTGTTTTTTGTGCCTGTAATGCCATTCATTCTGAAGTAGGAGGAACCGATAGTACCTTGAGAAGATGGGAGTGTTGAACTCTGAAATGGGCAGACATGTCCTTCCCTAGATTGTCGGCACAGATCGGGCAAACCTGAAGTACAACAGGTAACCGTCAGCCATCATCGAGTCGGCATCAGAAAGAAAAAATCGCATCAGAAAGAGAAAATCATAAGCTTTAATTGTTCTGTTTACAGAATTAAGCCATTTACCATTTTTCAAGGAACTTAAAATCCATCTTTCTATCAGATTTCAACGTTCAAATAAGTAATAAAGGGATGGTAAGTGGGTAAGGTGAGTGGCTATGCTAGTTTTTTTTATTAGTAGCTGTATCAGTACCTTGGAATTTTATAAATAAATATGCATGAACTCACTAGGAGCCTCCATATTGCACTCTTGTTCAGAAAACATCTCATTACTGTAAATGCATATCCAGCCTGTGCAATTGATTAGCTTCAGGTATGTTTTTGATTAATCAAGGTTATTTTGCCTAGTAGTATTTCCAACAAACGGCTTGTGGACAGAAGGGTAAAAAATAAGAAAAGAGAGTCTCTCTTACAGCATTTTTTGTGTCAAAGCAATGTTCCTCCTGCAGATGGTTGCAGATGAAGGGCACTTCAACCTCAATATAGCAGAAAGGGCAAGGGAAGTACTCCCATAATTCGCCATCTTCTGAGTAATATCAACAAAAATCAGTTGATGTGTTGTAAGTAATTCATAGTCTAATCTAATCATTCAGTCCTTATTTACGCTGTTCCTTCTTGTATTGATGAAGAAAAAGGTGTACAATCACCTTATCAATGTTGCAATGCAAATTTTTTTAATGAGCTAGAAGGACTAGAACATCCAACTTTAGATCATTCTCAGATATGGCCAAGGAAAGTGAAAGGCAAGAAAGAATTCGATTTTTTTCTTGTTACATCTGATCAAGACATGACTAAACCAGTGCATCTAAAAAACTTCTGAGCAATCACAAACCAAAAGTAGCAGAAAATAGAAGGCAAAAGTTTAAGAGAGATCCATGAACAAGTATAGCTGGACCCCTCATAAACAGAAAGGCAGATCAGATGCAAGAACATGTCACAGGACAGTAAGATTGCCAAGACAACTTTTTCTTGAGAGCAAGCATGAATGGACCCAGCAAATCAGCGAAGAAATAAAGGAGCAGTTCAGTAACCAAACAACAACTTATCTCTTTTCTTAATGAAATTACGCGCAACTCTTTTGCATGTTCTCGAAAGAAGAAACCAAACAGCAGCTAAAGGAACGAGAGCATACCTGCAGGATGGGGAGGAGGGGGCCGATAAGGCGGGTGCCTGCCTGCTGGGAGGAAGCCACAACTGTAGGAAGCTTCTGCTTCCACCTCCATGGCTGCACTGCTGCTCTTCTTACTCTGCTCCTCAGCAAGAAGGGATGGGTAACTGTAATTGTAACTGACAGAGCACATACAAGCAAGTAAACACCAAGGGAGTGGAGCTGGATCAGAGCTCCTCAGACATGACTCATGTCTGTTTATAGCCCCCTTCTAGATAACTTATGGGGTGGCTTATGGGCTCAAGAAGTCATAAGCTGTCTAGAAGGCATAGTTTGGCTTAAGCTTAAGTTTAAGCACATACCTTTTACTGTTGGTGAGAGGAAGCCTCAAGAATGAGGCTTTCCGAGCTTCTCCCAGCAACTTTTTCTTCTAATTACCATTCTATCCCTGCTATTTCTTGAAATTTACCCACTTATGCCATCGAGTATATAACAAAAAATCCCCCTCTCCCCGGTCCCATCCCCCTTCTCCCCCATCCCGAGCCCAATCTCCCCCCCTCCAACCCTCTTCTCTTCTCTCTCTCGCAGCACCCGCCACCACCGTTCGCCGTTCGCCTCCCTCCCCCGCGGGTGCCGCCGTCCTCCGCCCTAGTCGGCCTGCGCCCGCCCTCCTCCATACCTATGGCGCCGCCCCACCGCCGGATCTGCTCTTCCCGTGCTGGCACGCGCCGCCCTCGTCCGTCCTAGCCGGCCCGCCCCGCCCTCCTCCGCCCTAATCGTCCACCACCCCTCCCGCCAACTGCCCCGAGGTTCCAAGCGCCGCCCCTCCTGCCGCGCCTCTCGACCAGCACCACTCCGACCAGAGGCGGGCGGTGGCGGCTCGCCATGGGACCCGCAGCCTTTCGTCGTGTGGCGTACCCGGTTTTAAGGTCGGATAAACCCTTGTATTTACTGTACCGGTCCCATGATCAGTAGCCAGTACACACAAGTTAACCTGTATATCAAGGTCATACACGCACTTATTAGAATATGATATAAAACCGATCTTCGAGATCGAAGAATTATACTTTTAGCCCAACGGCTAAAAATCTTGCAGTGGAAATCAAACGATGGAGTGACCCATCAATATGTCATTCCCAATAGGCAACTGACTGGGGTTACGCCCTAACTTTCACGGATACCGTCGTCGCTTTTGAACTGTGCCCTTCTGTCTGGCCAATTCAACAAGCCAGGTGAGTACATTGAATGTACTCGCAAACTCTCCGCCAGGGAGATTATCGCAGGGATATGCATGCACGGGTATAACAAGATTTGGGCTCTAGCCTCTGTTTCGTGTTGTGCGAGAAAGTAAGTTTGCATTTGAAATAAGTAAATAGATATTAAAAGCAGTTTTCAAAAGTTGTCTCGGTGCATCGAGATGAGGTACCTGTTTTCCTCATTCTTCCCGCTACAACGGGAAGATCATCTCGGTGCTTTCTGCTACAACAGAAAAGCCTGATAATCACCCACTTCAACGGGGAGGCATATGCTCACCCGCTACGACGGGAAATTGTATCTGCGAGTTTCTGCTATAACAGAGAACTCTGTAATCACTCGCTACGAGGGGGATATCGACGGTTACCTGCTTCAACGGGAACCCTTTCTTCACCCTTCCCGCTACAACGGGAGTCTTTTCGGTCACCCTGCGAACACGGTGGATCGCGTCCTTAAACCCATAACCACATTTTAGGTTTTGAAACTCAGTCTACTTTAGTGTGGCCTAACCAAGTTCGTCCTTGACCGTGGACACGGCTATTCGAATAGTTTTAACCCTCTGCAGAGGTGGTACGGCTTTACCCACACGATGTAGTTCACCTTGGGCATACTGCGCGCCGTATACTGACAGGGCTAGTATAACGAGACTCTTCACCGGAATAAACCCAGCCATGAACCCACCAAAAGGACATGTTCCACAACTGGCTTGAGTCAGTATCATCGCTACAAGGAGGTTGGTGTTCCAACTTTATGGCGAACAAGCCATCGCTTTCCCACGGAAATTTTTCTCTACAGAGGCTACAACCTCATCTGCACACTGCTCACTGCCTACGGGTTCATGCTAGTTCAGACCGGGTACTAGATCAAGTCCTTTCCATAAAGGACATGTGGACGTACAGTAAGACTTGGCCAAACGGCACTTAAGATCGGTCCTTATGTGATCCGAGAGGGACTCTACACCTCACCCGTAAATGGGCGCAAGAACCGCGCCAGGCATTACCTCGCTTTTAACAAGCTTCCTGCTTTCCCCCTTCATTTTCGATCCGGATCAAAATCTTCTCTATTTTTGCTTTGGTTTCACAAAACCTTTTTACGGTAAAATATCTCAACCCATGGATATCCTACCCTCATACACCTTCGAACATGATGGTCCGTTTCCAAACATTTGCCACATGAAATATGGGGGTATTCCCCCTTTTTTATTTCGAAAACCTAATTTTGCTACCGCAGGGCTAAGCATAGATACCTATTCTACCATAGTTTTCCGGTAACTTTTCCAGAGTACGTAATCCTTAGGGTGACAAGGAGTACAGGGTCGAGCTAGGGTTTTCTAAGCATCGGCCATAACTACCCTACATAAAATAACGGGTGTAAAACATAGCATGCATGTTTCGTAAAACAAAATACATTTCGTAAACTTGGGATTCAACATGATCAAGGGCAGAGAGCTTGCCTAGCAATATTGTCCGGATGCTGGCCTCGAGCTTGATTCGACAGCGATCCTAGGTCCTTCGCGCGATATCCCGTAACGTCGTATCTACACGTCAGGAAGAACAGCGAATCACCAACGGTGCGAGGAAGAACCATTTAAGAACCAAAATACACTCAAGAAACACTTAAAATCATGCATTGCTCTTAGAAGGATGCTAGGGTTTTCAAAATGTTGCGATGGAATTAATATCACATGAGGTAAAGCTTTTCGCATACAAGAGAATTAGGGTTTGCCATGTTATGGTCATCTTACCCCCTCCTTTTTTTTGAAAGCTTTTAGTTGTCATACAAAGGTTGGGTCCGGAGGAAATTATTCATGTTTCAAAGATTTGAGAAAGCTTACATGAAAGCTTTTTAGAACATAGATTAAAAAGGGGTGTATGTGTATATCTATAAGTACATGCTTACAAGAGTTATATGAATATCAACATGTTTATCAAATTCCTTACTGCTTTTATTAGATACGAGTTTTGAAATTAAAGATGCACTGAAGCCACATGACTTACTTGATCTCATGCAAAAAGGGATTAACCAAATTAAACTATGCCTAAGGAAATATCACATGTTCATTATGAACTTGTTGAAAATTTAAACCACTTCAAAAATTATGAAACTAGCATTGTTGGGTAGATTTTGACTTTAGATGAATATAGGAAAAGATTGGGGTCAATCGGAGCTAGGACGAGGAAGGTATGAGCGTCCGAAATTTCGTCGGGGGAGGAATAAAAGAAAGGGTAACTCTGCTGGTAGAGTTAGGGCTAATGTTGAAAGCGTATTTGAGGAGTACACCTTTGGCATTGATAAAACGGAGAGCAAGGGTGCTTGGTAGGGAGTACATTTTCCTGCTGGAACAACGTACCTACAAGGGCAGCGAAGGAGATACGTCTCTAGGAAGGGGAGACGTACTCACGGAAGGCGTTGTCCATTGGATCCATACGGTTTTACAGAGGAGGAGAAGTTGAGGAAAATGCACGGGATTAGCCACTGGTCATAACCGTTGTCCCCCACATGAGCTAAACCTGGTTAGGGTTAATTGCCGGTGAGCAACGGGCTGGTCCCGAGGCATACACCGGAGGGGAGGCTTCTCGGCAGCGTTTCGCGGTGCTAGGGACGTCGGCGATGACGGGGCCAAGCTGAGGACGCGGAGGAGACTTGGGCCGAGGCGGCGATAGCTCCTTGCTGCGGCCGTCGGTGACCTGCCGCAGCAGGGCAAGGGGCAGAGGCAGCTGCCGCGATGGGAGGAGCTGCGGCGCAGGGCTGCTGCGGTGGAAGAAGTTGCAGCGCGGGACTGCCGCGGTGGAGGAGAGGCTGCCGCGTTGTTGCCGTGGCGGGGGAAGAGCTGCCGCAGTGGGAGGGGGTTGTCGCGGCAGGCTAGAAGGTTGCCGCGGTGCTGCCACGGTGGGAGCAAGTGGCAGCGTGGGCTGCCGCGGTAGGAGCAGAGTGCAGCGGCAGTGGCCGTGAGCTGCCGCGGCAGGAGCGGTAGAGCTCGGGTGAAGAAGCGGCAGGGGGCTCAGCTTCTATGGGAAGCATAGAAAGGTGGAGGGGTGGGGTCTGGAGCTCGAGCTCGGGCTTGGCCTGCGTGGCCTGGCGCAAAGCCGAGTGACAAGGAGCAGCAGGGAGCTCGGCCTGCTGGGGGAGAAGAACCTGGGGGAGGAGGGGTGCTCGCCGGCTGCTTGTCTCTGGTAGAATGGAGAAGAAAAGAGGGGCAGGTAGAGGGCCAATGGGGAGTTTGGCTGCTTGCTGCTCAGCCTTAAGAACCGAATGAAGGGGCAGACCGTGCTTGGGGTTGGCTCGGTACAGAAGTGAAGAGGAGAGCAGTTGGGGAGTGAGGAGGGGAGTCAACTCATGGTGGCTTGGCGTGTGGCATTGGGGAAGGGGATGGAGTGAGGTGGAGTGAGGCAGCTCGAGCTGTAGGTGTGGAGAAAAGCTGGCGGAGGAGTGAAGGATAGGGGTGGAGAAGATTGGGGAGGAGGAGAAGCTCTTGGCAGGGGCAGTGAGCAGCTCGGGTTGGCTTTAGAGGAAAAAGGGGGCGTTTGAGTAGAGGAGCTAGAGCAGCTCGGCCAGCTTGGAAGCAAAGGGGAAATGGAGCAGCTTAGGAGAGAAGAAGCTATGGCAGCTTGGGAGCTCGAGCTAGATTTGTAGAGCAGCGAGGCAGGAGAGGTTGGGGCGCTTCCATTGGCGTCAAGCAGAGAAGTTGGAGCTTGGGGTGTGAAGTGAGGAAGGAGGAGGATGGGGCGCTCGGTGGGAGGAGTGAAGAACAACAGGAGGGAGTGGAGTAGAGGAGAAAGGAGTTAGGTAATGAAGGAAGGGAGATATGAGGGAGAGAACATGGAGTAGCTCGGTTTGGTGAAAAGAAATGAAGAGGAGTGCGAGCAGGGTAGGGGGACATGGCAGCTCAGGGAGGGCAGGGGAGAAGGAGGTGGCGTGTGGAGCTTGGTTGGGGAGCTGGCCATGCAGCATCGATGTCAACCAGGAGAAGAGGTTGAGTGCTGAGTTGGTTTTAGAAGGAGTAGAGAAAAAGGGCACATGGGTGGTGCTAGGCTGCGACAGGACCTGCTGAGGAGTACAGGTGAGCTAGACCGGGTTTCTTGGTAGGGAGTGAGTAAAGGAGAGCTCAGACTCTTGCAAAATTTGAGGGGGAAACAGTAGGGAGGAGACTGAGGTGCTCAGGCATGGGAATGAGCAGCACGGAAAAAGAACCAATGGGGAGGAGCATTGAGCTCGGCTTCCAGCTGAAAGGAGAAGAAGTGGGAAATGGGTGCTCGGTTGATTGCAAGTGAAGCGTGATGCAAGGGGAAAAAGGTAGCTTGGGCAAGAGTTATTAGACAGGGGAAGAAAAAGGGCACATGGGCTGCCGTGTTAGAATTGGTGGATGCAATAGAGAAAAGAGAAACTAGAAGTCAAACATAACAGTGGAGAATACCCGGGAAATAGCAGAGATGTTTGGAGTGTCTTTATTGGATTACTTGGTAGGTCAGCCGAGTGGTGGAAGAGGGAGAGCGAGGAAGCTTTGAGACTTATAGCAAGTATGGTCCTCGAATTGAGATGGAGTCAAGAGCTATGATGTATAGGGTTATGGGTTAGATTTAGGTTTAATTCATGTCTTAGGAGAGAGAAAAGGTGGTAGGGTGACTATGAGAATATATAGGATTGCAATGAGGTTGGAACAATCACAGGGGGTCGTGGTAGGCTAGGGTTTGAGTAGGTATTGCCAATATACCCGTATATACTCATAGGATTGTAGCGGGCCGAACGAAGAATTAGGGTTTTGATCCGTAGCTCGGAAGGAATGGATCAGGGTTTTGCGTATGTGCGTATACACAAAAGCAGTATATTGTTGCACATGCTCGCGATAGAACATGGTGGAGTAGATGGTAGAAGATTACGTCATTCGGAAAAGATTCATGACGTATATATGCTCTAGTTTTCGCAAAAGTGCCGTGTGGGTACTTAGCTGCAGATGTTGATCCAGGTTTCACCGGCTAGGCAAAAGGGGAAGGGAAGCCGAAGGTACGCTCGTGGCGGGATGCGAGGGCGAGTAGCCTCGCATGGAGACAAGGTTTAAAGCAGGGTTTGGAGTGTAGGACTTCACCTCAATGGTTCCATATAGGTGCAGAACAAATGGCTCAATGGTTTTGGAGAAGCAGGATCAGGGTTTCTCCCGAGAGGGCAGAAGCTAGGAGTCCCAACAGGAGATGAGCCGGGATAAAATAAGAACAGAAAGGTTCACACACACTGATGGTGAGGATATCAAGATTGACAAAGAAGAAGTTTTAGATGTGCATCAACTTTCATGATTTTGAAATCAAGATTTCACCATCTGGACCGACAAGAACCGACATAACCATGACATCTGAAGAGGCAACTAGAACTTATGTTGACCTCTACTGAAAGGTCATTTGGCTTGCTCATTAACCAACTTATTACATGGATTTTACTTACACTTTCCCCAAAGCTCTACACGCTGCTTCGCACGAGAATTTTCCCAACGAAAAGTAAGATGTCTTCGGGGCTTGTGAATTGCACGAGCTCTTCTGAAAGCTACTGAAAATCTTGGTCTTCCAGGATCTACGAGATTAGCATGTAAATGAACAAGAAAAGTTTGATGAGTTGTTCTTGCTACTCTACTCTCTGCATGAAAGGAATAATAATAAATTAATAATGCTGGTGCATGCAGTGTCTTGAGAGTTGTCTTTCCAGTCAGCAATTAATCGAACCTGAAAGCTGTGTCTAAATTATAGTTCCCACGGCATCTGTAAATCTGAAGATAAAGTTGCTAGTCCAGACCCGTATAAAATTAAAAGGGAGCAGCAGTTGTGGCCACTGAATCAGTTGATGACAGATTGACAGCGATGTGAATTGCGTCTGCTAGTGCCATGCCTTTTGTTCTTCCTCTTTGGTAGAAAGTTGAATGGAGTTGCTGGGCACCTTTAGCTGAAAAAAGAAAGAGTTGGCAAAAACTGTATTTCTTTATTAGCTCACTGTTCATCCTTCTGGCTTGTGTGATTGTCTTGGCACTGCACTTAATATGTCACCAGGGGTTTCCAGCAATTTTTGTTTGAGACAGTTTATCAAACGGGCAAATATTTTAAGCTCATTACTTCAGCGTTCAATTTAAAGAAGAAAAAAACGTATTTTTTTCACCCTCTCAAAAAAAGATCAAACTAATATATCTCCTTTCTGGACGTTGCGCCATGATCACATGAGCAAATAACTGAACATATTATGCCACTCAAATGGATCACACTGCTATTGAACACCAAGCGCCCGGTCAAAAATTGAACACCAAGCATCTGTATCTCAGAATCAAACAGACAATGTATTGACCACTATATGCTGTTCTATAACTGTCAAGCAATAGGTGCAAACTGCAATTGGATATAAAAAAATGCACAAATTAACAGCAATATATGGACTATAATGAACAACAAGAAGCGTGTCTCCTGTTTTCAAATAATACATGTAACAGAAATACAAATCACCAGTAGATTATGAATACACTTAGCCACAACAAGGCGTGGTTGATCCATTCAAGTACTCGTTTTCCTGGTCATCGCTGCCCATGATGATAGCTATAAACCATATTTGTAAGGCAGGCAATCATCTCTCAAATGAACGACATCAACTTGAAATATATAATCAAGTAAATGGAAAGAGACAGCACTGCACAAATGTGCTGCCAGAACAGGAGCGCGGATGCTTCCTTAACACTGTAGCCTCTCAGGCTTGCAATTGCTCCAAGCAGGATCGCGCTAGGGCTGGAGTATTGCAACGAGAGCACAAATCGGTACATGTGGTCATTCTCAACAAGTAGATGCAACCTGTCTGCTAGCATCACGACACCAATGCCAATGCATGGGAGCACCAGAAGCCTTGCCACAATTATGCCGATGATAGTCCGGATACCCAAGGCGTTATCATTTGGGCCTTCTGCAAGCATACCTCCTAGAATTAACATCACTGAGGGAACCACAGCAGCAGCTAGAATTTCTAAACTATCAGTGAAGAATGAGAGCGGTGCGTCAGCCCCAAACACGAAATCTTTGAATACAGGAACCATGCCAATGATAATGGCGAGCAAGGAGGCGATAGTTGGTGGCTGAAGGACATGCTGAATTGGAGTCTTTTCAGCTACAACCCTCATCCTCCTGACCACTTTTGGCTCTGCCAAGCACCTCAGTGACTTTGGACTGTTAGGTGCAGCACCAGAAGTTCCCTCTTCTGTAAAATCAATATCAGGAAATGTATTCTGCGAGGAGCCTGAAATGCTCATGAAAATCCTTGCTATGAATGGTGTCTTGGAGTGCTCCGTTTCTTTATCAGCCATCCCCGGCCATTCCGCTTCATGAAGCAGAGGCCTACTGAAGTTGCTGATCTGTTCAGGCTCTTCCTCGATCTCATTTCCCTCGCCGACAATCTCATAGAACTGCATCGGTGGCTCCATCATGTGGTAGACCAAGGTGTAGACAAGGATAACAGCGACCCACTGAGCGAACGAGACGTAAGCAATACCCTTGCGGTGGCACCCAGGACCAAAGGGGTGATCCGTGGTATGGCAGACCGACCCGATGATTGCGATTGGGAGGTTCCCCGTGTTGCCGAACCCGGTCATGATGATCGTGAACCTGAAGAACTGCGGAGGCGGGTGGCAGATGAGCACCACGATGAAACCAAGGACACACCCGATGGCGGTGCTGATGAGCACGTTGACCGGGATGAACCACCAGTGCAGCACATTGTCGATGGTGACCGACTGGCCGAGGTGGACGAAGATCAGGCAGGGGAGGAAGAGCGCGAAGACGAGCTTGCTGAGGAGCTTGAAGGTGGCCTTGGGCACGATCTGCGTCCTCGGGTTGGCGAGGAGCAGGCCGATGACCGTCAGGCACAGCAGCTTCATCAGCGGCATAACGGCCGACACCCAGTCGCCATGGACGGTCACCTGTGGGTCCATGGACCAAACCATTGCCGCCGCTGCTAAAGCTGCAGTCTTTTCTTTCTTCTCTGCCTCGTTTAATAAGAATATTATTTCACTCCCCTTTTCGTCTGTCCAACCAATTAACTGCGCAGATTCAAGAGGGGTTTGTTTGTATCCAATCTGCATACCAAGGAAAAAAAAGAGGATTCATGAATCAGGAATGGGGAATGGAATCCATGGATACGATATGGGAATAAGAAGCAAACGATCGAGCTGGGACATGGCCATGCAAGACCGTAGTGCGAGTGTACAACTGCAATATCAAATCTTGAACTCGGAATCAGCGCTGTGAAGCATAATAACGTAACATCAAATCTACTCGAATAAATCTATGGATCCAAGAGCCTTGAAGCAACCTAAACAAATCATTTCTCAAGAAAGAAAAGATAAGGCAACCCTATACAAATCAAGCGTGCTTACCAATGGTTATCTTTGCCCTCTGGATCTTCGGGATTTCCCCGTCGCCTTCGTCCGCTCCTTGGCCCCGATTTCGCCGCGGAGAAGAAGAGTCCCGGCGCCTTGGATCGATCTCTCGGGCTTTCGTCTCGGTCTCCCGTGATGTGATGGGACGGACGGGGA
Source organism: Stipa capillata (assembly GCA_019208055.1). NCBI lineage: Eukaryota > Viridiplantae > Streptophyta > Magnoliopsida > Poales > Poaceae > Stipa > Stipa capillata. The sequence continues at coordinate 71,501 of JAGXJF010001228.1, read as the reverse complement.
TCAGGACGAGCGGCTGTTCTTGGCCATTTTTTTCCATGTGGGTTTCTGATAAACTTTGGCGTGGTGGGCCCACCAGAAGGTGATGCCATCTCTTGATTGATTTATCCAAATTTTGTATCCAACAACTCAACATCTCACGTGAATCTCAAGGGGATGCGACAGGGATGGCATGTGTGTGTCTTTACTAGATTACTGATTATATGATATTTGTTTAATTACTGATTATATGATATTTGTTTAAGTTACCTAAAATCATTCGATGCCATGATCGACAAAATAAAAATAAAAGATGGTTAAGATTTTGTTTCAAGTACACGGTACAACTCCCACGCGCACACCCACCATCATATATATGCAACCACATAGTACCTACTGAAGACTGGAATTCTCATTGAAATAATATTTCGTCATAGTGAGAACCAAACATGTGGTTTGATGTTTGTTGTAGACGACAAAATGTATATCTATCTCCACTACCACTTAAGTAACAACTTGGTTCTCTAAGATAATAAGATTCTGTTGTAGGCCTCGGTAAAAAGAATTGAAGTAAGAAATGGAGGTAATTCACTCGGATGGAAAAATTCGTACAAAAGATGTTTGAATTGTAAGAAATTCTGAAGATAAAAATGCGTAATCAATCAAAAAAATAATCCTACAAGAGGTGTTTAGGTTATAAGATTGCTTCAAACCAATTTCATAGGATTGGACAATTTGCTACGTATTTTGGAGAAATTTTAACATCTCGCGTATTAGCTTCAGCTGAACTGAAGAAATTAGACATAACCTTGAAGAGCAACTAGAAGCTAACAGAGTGTCATTATTTTCCGAACCATGCAACTGACTGTCACTATAGTTGTTCATACGCTCTACTGAAGGATTAATCTTGCTTTCTCGTTAACCAAGTCGATCGTTACATGGATTTTTCGCATGCTAATTAGTCGGATTTTATATGCACTTGTCTTCCGCATGGCCGAACAGTTCAGTTCTGTCCTATCTATTTGCCCAGAGCGCAACACGTTGCTTCGCACGACAAGTTTTCGACGAGAGGTTCGCAGCTAAACAAGAAAAATCTGATGAGTTGTTCTTGCTACTCTACCCTCTGCATACAAGGAATAACAATGTCCTGAGAGTTATCTTAATTTCCAGTCAGCAAACGAACCTGAAAGGTAATCTATGTATAAATTATAATTCCCATGGCATCTGTAAATCTGAAGCAGCTCAGACCTGTAGAAAATTAGAATGGATTGACATGGCCACTCAATTCAGTCGATGACAGTGATGTGCATTGCATCTGCTAGTGCCCTGCCCTTTTGCTCTTCCTCTCACAAGGAGAAAGTTGCATCGAGTTGCTGGACACCTTTACCTGAAAAAAGAAATATTTGCTCAAATTGCATTTCTTTATTGGATCAGTCTTCGTCCTTCTGGCTTGTGTGGTTGTCTTGGCACTGTACTTCAGATTTCACTAGGGATTATCCCCTAATGGTAACTGTTTTCAGTTCTAGACATGCTCTTGCTTGTAATTAATAACATAAAAATACACCTTTCTCAGTGGCAAGAACATTGAGATTTTCTTTGAGGGACGCACGTACCCCACAAACCTACACGTATACGACACATGCACACACACGCGTATGTACTAAAACTAGCTAAGATACACCGTGCCAATACAAGGGATCGAGCCCTTCCAACCGATAGAGATGAATATCCTCGCTTCCACCGCAAACAATCCTATAGTTTTCAGATTTCAGCTCGTCCGAGTAGTGGCGTTCCTCAATGATCGGCAGAGAACGAACAAAATATACATCCTAGAAAGAGAACGAACAAAATATACATCCTAGAATTGTGTTGAGGGCTTCTTGTGGATCGAGTATAGAATCCTTTCTACCAAGATTCCTGCCATCTTCTGGACAATATTTTATCACAGATCAAACTCGATGCACATGTACAGTGCAAAATCCACAACAAACTTAACTTATTGCAAAGCAGATCGTCTGAATCAAGAGGATTGTGCTAAAATAGCTGTCTTGGTCACTTGTGACAAAGAAAGCATGGATGGACTTGGTTAGAATAAGCACTGAACCGGCTTAATTAGTCGGTCATGCTATTGCTGTCCCATTAGATTCTCATCACATCTGTCTTAGTAACATCTCGACCTAACAAACACTGTTTTATTCCCTGTACCTAAGAAAGGCAAACCTAGGATATCTCTTGTTTTTACTTTTAACCACATGTTTTTAACCTTTTACCCTGGTTTGGGTGATGTGATAATGCTATAGTGCTGGTTAGGTCTGTGAAATTCCTAGCTATGTTTGGTCAGAGGTCTGGTTACTCCTCTTAGTTATCAAAAGTTCAGAAATACCTCCAAAAAGTTCAAGTTAGAGGTGGTTTTTTCCAGTGATCTTAAGTAGATTGGTTGTTGTGAACTTTCCTTTTTCATTGATGAAAGTGACTAAACCGTCCAAATTAAGCAAATGTTTTTGTCTCTCCATCAATCTTAAGTAGATCTGATCTTCTCCACGGCACAAGAAGTCAAGAAAGAAGTAAAGGAATGGAGGAAAAAGTTGGCGAGAAAAAGTGCCTTTTCGTTTACAAAGTGACCTGACGATGAGTCAGCTCAGTTCGTTCTCTCCATTAGATCATCCTGTCACCTTTCTCTTGCTGTATGTATGCTACGTCGAGTGTAGGTTTAGCTTTGTTTACTGAAAAGACTCCACTAGGACAGACTATGTACATGCTGTGTTTAGTTTTGTTTAGTGAGTTTTACAGGCGAATCAGGGCCTAATGGAGGAGGGAATGTTCCGGTTTGCTTTTTTCCTAACCACGATATTGTTCTTGTCTTGTAGTAGTCCTTGCCTTTTATCATTTTGTTGCATCAACAAAAACACCTTTCTGGTTAATTTGTTGAACACCAGTTGGGCAAATGCGGCGTACTGTCTAATTGAAAGGCCCTTATGATTCTGACAATCCATTTGATTTGGAACTGTGTTGGTGTCATACGATGTAACATTTTTCTTGGAGAGGTATGATACCAAATTTTTGTCTAAAGTATCTGTAATGGCACTTCATGTTTATTTAAGACTGAACTAAGCAATATTTTCTAATTAAAGACTACTAATAGCCTGTTGGTAACGCACGAATTTAATAAAAAAAAGACCTAGTGTGATCGGTAGCGTTTTCTGAAAAAGGCTCCACGGAGTTCTACATTCTAACCCCGTTTGCAACACATGATTTGATTTTGGTGAAGATTTTTTTGTATCAAAAAACTGGAAAATTCATGGAGAGTGATTGTTCCATTTTCTCTGAAATTCGTCGAGAATTCCTGCATTCCCGTAACAAGGCCCATACCAATGCAAATAAACGTGGTGGGCCTAGGCCCACATAGAGAACCCGAACGAGACGTGGTGGGCCCGGCCCAGCCCAGCCCAGGCCCACCTTACTACCTCCGCACGCATGCCTTCTTCCCCATGGAGCAAGGCAAACCCCCTAAACCTCACTCAATCACGACGACGAAATGGCGCCGCCTCCAGCCTTCTCCCACCTCCGCCGCCTCCCTCTCCGCCGCCACCGCCTCTTCTCCACCGCAACCTCCGCCTCCGCCTCCCCTTCGCCGCCTCCCCAGCATGCCGCCGCCCCGACCTCGGAGTCCGTCCTCTACTCGCTCCGAAGCCTCTCCAAGGACCCCTCCCTCGCGCTCGCCTTCTTCGGCCGCTCCGCCGCCGCAGGCCACCCGCTTGGCTCCTCCGCCTACAACCTCATGCTCCGCACCCTCGCCTCCCACCCCTCCTCCGCGCAGGCCCACTTCTGGCCCTTCCTCCGCGACATGGAGGCCGGCGGCCACTCCGTCGACCACGGCACCTACCTCGCCGCCCTCGCCTCCTTCAAGAAGGCCAGTCTCGCCGCCGACTACGCCTCCCTCACCGCGCACCTCGCCAAGGCCAGGGACAACGCCAAGGTGGGCAACCCCGTCTCCGCCGCCGCCGAGGCCGTCCGGGGGATCGAGGAGGGCTCGGACGCCGCCGCGGCGGAGGAGGAGCTCGGGAAGAGGCTGGAGGGCGTCGAGCTGTTGCCACTCACAGAGACCGCCGTGGCCAAGGTGCTCCGGGAGGTGAGGGACTGTCCGGTCAAGGCTCTCGGGTTCTTCCGGTGGGCTGGGCGGCAGAAGGGGTACAAGCACGGGTCCGTTGCATACAATGCGATGGTGAGGGTGCTCGGCCGGGAGGAATCAGTGCGGGAGTTCTGGGAGCTGATCCAGGAGATGAAGGCCGACGGGATGCACGTCGATATCGACACCTATGTGAAGCTGTCCAGGCAGTTCCAGAAGCGCCACATGCTGACGGAGGCCGTGGAGCTCTACGAGCTCATGATGGATGGCCCCTACAAGCCGTCGCAGCAGGACGGGCCGGTGCTCCTCAGGCGCATCGCGCTGGGGCCGTCGCCAGACCTTGAGCTGGTCTATCGGGTAGTGAAGAAGTTCGAGGCCGTGTGGGAGTTCAAGACTAAAGATGTGTTTGATGGGATCCATAGGGCACTAACGAGTAATGGGAAGTTCGATGAGGCTGCAGAGATTGTGGAAAGGATGAGGGGCGCAGGCCACCAGCCGGACAATATTACATATAGCCAATTGGTGTTTGGGCTATGCAAGGCCAACCAGTGTGATGAAGCACGCAAGGTGCTTGACGAGATGGAGGCTGAAGGATGCGTACCAGATTTAAAGACTTGGACCATGTTGATCCAAGGGCACTGTGCGGCTGGGGAGGTGGACAAGGCTCTGCAGTACTTGACGGAGATGATTGAGAAGAACTTAGATGCAGATGCCGATTTGCTGGATGTGATGGTGAAAGGTCTGTGTAGCCAAGACAAGGTTGATGTGGCTTATACTTGTTTGTTGAGATGGTGGACAAGGCCCAGTTAAACCCTTGGCAAGGCACTTACAAGCATATAATTAGCGAGTTGCTGAGGGTAAGAAACTCGAGGAGGCACTTGGCCTTCTGAAATCAATGAAAGCCCGCAAGTTCCCACCTTTTGCGGACCCCTTCCCTCCTCACATTGCTGACTACGGGACGCTTGAAGATGCAAGGGACTTTCTGAAGGCCTTGAAAGGGTCAGTGAATAACTATCCGTCACACACTGCCTATCTGCACGTGTTCAAGTCATTCTTTGCAGAGGGGAGATATTCAGAAGCTCAGGATTTACTGTACAAATGCCCTATCCATATCCGCAAGCATCATGACATCACCAATTTGTTTGACTCAATAAAGTTGAGAGTACTTCTTGACTGAAGCACAAGAAATGGTTGGTGAGAATAAGATTATGCTGAAAACCTACTTTTGCCTACTAGCTAGCTGTTGTTTAGTAATCTTACTTTTGCAATTGCGACATGGTATATCACTTGTGATGAGTATTTGGTTATCTTATATCTGTGTTTTCTCTTCAGTTCTGATAGTACCATTGCAGCTATGCCGATGTCTTTTCCCTTGAAATACAATCCAAACTAAAGCACTCGTTCACAAATTTGAGTGCTTATGCAGTAAAAATTGTTTCAACAATAGTCATTCTCACTTTCAGCCTGTACCTTGTTCTTTTGGTGTTTATCTGCTGTAGTCTCCATGAACTGTCTTGTGTGTCTCTATGCTTCTAGAACATGATTTGAGGTACAGCACCACATATCTAGAGCTTAGAATGATGATATATGATCTCATAATGATCAATGTTGATAGAGATTAGCAGGAAACTGGTATGAGCAGGTCAAGACTCTTTATTAGTGTAATTTGTAATTACTTTTAATCACAACTCAGAACTGGTATGAGCCTTTGGTTACTGCAATGTGCCTGTCAAATTTATTTTATCAGCATAGTGTTTCTCTATGTTATAAGCTTCTATAACCTAGTATTAAGGTGAAATTGCAATGGCACCTCGTTGATTTTTCTTTAGTGAGACTTCTTGTTGATTGACATCGTAATGTTTGCATTACAGTGTCCATCACGGAAGTCCATAGTTTATTCCTCTTAATTTATGGTTAATAAGAAGAAATGAGTATTTCATGTAGAAACAAGTCAAACAACAATATTATAATACCCTGATATTCGTATTTAAGAATATCATACACAGGTGTTGCAAATAATAGTACAACATATTCACATGATTTATTGCAAATAACAGCACTCTAGTCACAGTGTAACACGACCCAGCAATATTCAGGCTCCTCCAAGAAAGCAGCATCTCTTATTCAAACTGGACCTAATAGACAAAGCATAAGTAGATAATACCATGGCTAATTGATCCCTGCTGCTTTTAAGAAGCTGGATACATGGTTGTGCTCTTTTGGAGTGCCCAAGACATGTGCTTACGCTTGATGAAGTCCGAAGCCACCGTATCCACATCCTTATTCATGTCATTAGCATGGTTGTCCTGAAATTTGACATTCTTTTGGTGGGCTTGGAAATGGTTTGGTCCTATTGCTACTTCTTTCGTAACATTGGCATGGTTATCCTGAAACTTGGCATGTTTTTGGTGGGCTTGGAAATATAGCATAGGAGTGTGAGACATTGTTCCTTGCTTAAAGCTATGAGAAAATGCTGGAAGGGTAGGAATTGGTTTGCAGCTGTGATGTTTTCTTGTCCTCTTTTATAGGCCAATAAGGTTGTTTGTTTTGAGATGGATAAGTGGGCATCATATTCTCCAATTTGACAATTTTGAGGGAATCTTCTGAGTTTTCTTTCTTGTTCGCTTCTTCGTTCAAATCTGTTAGGCGTTGTATGACTTGTCTTATCTCGTCAATAATTTGGCTAGCTAGGGTTCTAACTTAGAATGGACCTAAGGTAAGTGCCTTGGAAGTTTCAAAAAAAAAGTGCCTTGGGCAGTTTCTTCTCATCTCCTTTTAAGTAGGAAGCATCGAGTTGTTTTCCCCTTTTCACTGATAAAAATAAGAAATATATTCATCATATACTGGCATGGACCAATTAAGGCAATTATATATTTGAGATTTTTTTTGACAAGTGTGAATAACAAGAAAAATATCAAGCATATTATCTAGCTCTTATTGTTCTGCTAATTTCACTGTATTTTTAGTTAAGTTCATCCTTATTCACAGGAATGTAGATAGTTGTGGTAAAGCATTATTTTTAATTTATTTACTCCATGGATCCATCAAACAGCTAAAATAATTAACTTATTTTTCCCTTTTCTGAAAGGGTGCATATCAGAAATGTTAATAACATTATACATGTACCATGTTTTCCTCACCATGAAAAGCTGTTCTCATCGTTCCTTTCCATTGCATATGATTCTCAGTCTATCATCTTTCTATTTTTTAGAAAGAAGAATTTGATGCTTTTCCTGTTTGTAGTCAACTTTTCACGTGCCTGAGAAATATCGTGCAGTGACAGAGGCACTTAACCGCTGCTTCCGTTTATTTGCAGAGTTGCTCAATGAGAGATGGATTTCCTGCACAATCTCATCAAGCGTGCTGGTGATAGATTACGTGGATCAAGTCAGGCACTGATTGCTTGACGGAGTTTGGCATGATAAAGATTGGTAACAGAAAGCAATGATATATTGATACGCTCCTCTGAAGATGCTTCAGCCATGCGCTAGCGACATCTGCAGAATATGTACCACATGGGCATCTTGATAATTTTATATAGCTGTATACGACCGAAACTGTAACAGTTCGGATCTAGCAAGCAAGAGTGCGTTGTCGTCATATATTTGTTCAATGTGACTGAATTGCCCAACTTCGGTAAGACAGTTTAGAACTTCAGATCTTTTCCTGGTAGTATTATCATCTTTCTAGAATTTCAGAGCCAGGTGATAGTGCACAGCAGTTTGTTTCTTTTGGTTATGTCTTGATATGTTTGTCGGTTTTGCTACATCTAAAGTTGCTTGATTTTTTGTCTCGAGTGAAGCCATATTGTTTGACCATTTGATTTATATGTATATCTGTATGCCATATGAATGGATACTGATACAAAGTGTGACTGACTATGAACTTCAGTCACCTTACAAATAAACAACCCTTTTTTTTCGTTGGTTGTTGTACCCTGTCTCTTATTTTTTTAGAGGAGATGCTTTCTTTGTTCTATTCATAAGAACAAATCTACTCTCTTTTTCAAAAAAATAATGATCCTACTGGTTCTACCTGGGCATCAGCTACGGCCTATTGGGCTCATTCTGAGGCCGAACTACTTTTGCGGCTGGCCCAATTTATCAAGAATTGAAGCCCAATCCCCAATCCCACCTACGTTCCTCTCCATCTCCGGCAGACTCATCCAGTTCCTCCCCCGCCACCGGCACCGCCTTCTCGCCGGCTCTCGAATCCTCGCCGCCGCCCAGTCCTCAACCTCCAGGGTACTCCGATGGCGGTGGCATCCACGGCGTCGTTCTCCGGCTACGCTCCTCCACTCCCCAGCACCCTAAACTCCAGTCCCAACACCACCCGCCTCGCCCCATTCACGCCACGCCCCCGTCTCCATCCACTTCGCGCCACCGCCGCCACTCTCCGCGAGGTCTGCGCCGGCCACGTCCCGGACCACGTCCTCCAGAGGTAACTGACTGAACCCCGTGCCACAATTTCCAAAAAAGAAATTTTGTTTCTGTTTTTTGGTGAAGAGAAGTTTCTTGTATTTTGCAGGGCTGAGGATGTTGGATACGTCGTGCCTACCGAGGTGCAGGAGCAATCTCTGCCGGTTCTACTCTCCGGCCAAGACTGCATCCTCCACTCTCAGGTGCTCGCCATAGCCCTCGTGGCTCTGTTAATTTCTTTGGACAGTTCATGTTACAATTGCGGGTTGGATGTAGACAGGTTCCGGTAAGACCCTGGCCTATCTACTCTCGATCTTCTCGGTGATAGATGTTGGGCGGTCCTCGGTGCAGGCGCTGGTTATCGTCCCGACAAGAGAGCTCGGTATTCAGGTGATAGCTGTTTTGCTATGGAATGTTTCTGCTGCCTGCCTTATGCACCCGGTCTGACTGGCTTGTTGCTGTTCATGCACCACCGCAAGGTTACCAAAGTTTCTAGGCTTCTCGCGGCGAAGGCTTGCACCGTCATGGCTTTGCTTGATGGTGGGATGTTGAGGAGGCAAAAGAGCTGGGTAAAGGTAAGTAACCATCTTTTGGTGGAGTATGTGTCTATGCCATTGCTCACTTAATTGTAGTAACATTTTGCTAGGCAATAGCCATGACATTGTTAAATCTAGATCTCCTGTTCATTGGAGTTTCAGGTCCCTTTATGTTTATATGATTATATTGCATAGGCAATTATGACATAACAAGGAAATTTGGCTTGGCAGATATACACATCTATGTACTATTTCTTTCTATTTGACATATAAGAGTGTCGCTATTTATGTATTTCTCTTATCTCTTGTCCTGTCTCCCTGCTAACAACATTGGTCTTTTTCCAGGCAGAGCCCCCTGCAATAATTGTAGCTACGGTTGCAAGCTTGTGTCAAATGGTTGAGAAGCGTGCTTTCAGTCTTGGATCGATCAAAATATTGGTTATTGATGAGGTGATCACTCTATTCTTCAGTCCCAGATCAAATTTACTTATCAAGTGTCTACTATCTTCTAAGATGCCACGCTAACTCATTTGGGAAGAGATTAGCTAATGTAAAACCTCATTGTTTTGACAGGTTGATTTTATTTTTGGATCATCAAAGCAAGTAAACTCTCTTCGCAAAATATTAAATTCTTTTACAGCAGCTTCCAGTCGTCAAACCATATTCGCTAGCGCGTCGATACCTCAGCACAATCGCTTTGTGCATGACTGTGTACAACATAAATGGACCAAGGTTGATCTAACATCCATTGACCAATTATGGACTATTGGAATTATTTGTCTACACGTCTTGACTATACATTCTCATTACTACCTGAATGACTGTGCCTTTTGAACTTCAGATGGATACATATACTTTTTTTTTCACATGTTCTGTCTTATCTGTGTGCAGAGTGATGTGGTTCATGTTCATGTGAACCCTGTACAACCCATGCCTTCACACCTACATCACAAATATGTGGTGAGCATATCTTCTTAATGATCAAATTCCATCTTAAGTTTCCTCATTTATTTCCTTCAGCATACATTTGAATTTGCTCTTCACTCTCCTACCACAACCGTAGGCACTTAGCCACAGGCATGCCTAGAAAATTTAGTCCTTTTACATTGCTTGGCAGATCTTGTATTTCTCGTATTCTTCATTAATCCCATGGATCTTTCCCTTCTACAATTAGTACCGTCTGACCGACTAGGTGCAGAACCAACCTCCTTGCTCTTAAAAGTTCTTTTCTGACCTCAGTTTGATTCTTAGTGCTTGTGACAACACAATCAATGTACAGATCTGCAGTAAGAAGGAAAGGTTGCATGTTTTACTGTCCTTGCTTGAGAGGGATGCACCAAAGTCCGTGATTATATTTGTCGCTCAACAGGTACTATCATATAGGGATCCGTCATATAGGGATCCGTCATGTTTTCAGTTTCCGCTATCATGGTGGCCTGGTGCTATGATCAATGCCCAGTTCAAAACCCATAGCATTGTTATTATACCTTACATTACTTTCATTTTAAAAAATTTTGTGTTGGTATATAACTATATAAGTAACAATTCTGGAGCAAGAGTTTACTAGCTGAGCACTTCACTGTTTTGTCATCGAGTTCTTAGCACTTGCGCTGATACTGAATGAGTCTAACTCAAATCATGGTAGTAGTCTGAGACCACTATTCTGTTTGATAACTCTTCCTCCCGTTTTGTTAGTCTGAGAAATCAAAAAGGCTGGAAACCCTCCTTCGACTACCCTTGTTGTTGACTTTATGAGAACTGCGTACAAGGGAAGCCTAGAGGTGCTTGTATTGGAAGAAGATATGAATTTCAACGCTCGGGCTACCTCATTCAGTGTAAGTGTTCTCTTTCACTTGTTTGTCTGAAGTCCCAGCATCTTCATTATGTTGATTAAGGACCATCATGTACTGTTTCTCTGCAGGAAGTAAAAGGAAAAGGTTTCCTGCTAGTTTCTACAGACATAGCAAGCAGAGGGTTTGACCTTCCGCAAACCAGCCACGTATACAACTTTGACCTTCCTAAGACGGCGACCGACTACCTTCATCGTGCTGGAAGAACTGGGAGAGAACCATTCTCCAAGTCAGAATGCAGCGTGACGACCCTCATGACGGAGGATGAGCACTTCGTGTTACAGAGATTTCAGAACGAGCTGAAGTTCCACTCTCAAGAGCTGCCCTTAGATTCCATGTTCACTTTTAACTTGTCGGGTTCACCTGGGTCTGGAGGTAAATAGTCCTTCCTCCCTGTTTTATCTGGACTGGAGGGACGTTTTTCTTGTACTAGATGGCAGATCTATCTTGGCGAACATACTAGCGTTAAAACAAATGCTCCTGAATCTCAGTAAAGCTGGTCAGATTCAACCGCTACGGTTGCGAACACCCAAACCATAGTTAGACAACCTCACATGTCACGTTCTACTCTTAATTTCAGTCATCCACATGTTATATTATCGACAGAAAAAGCGAAATCATCAGACGATAACAATTTTGCAGCCATGATACCTTAGTACCAGCGAAGACTGTTTAGATGCTCATGAAATCATTCCATAAGCCGGATGACTGCTTAGTACGGGTGGCGTCTGGTCTAGCATCAAGAGGGGCATGGTTAAAGAGATTGAACTCCTCGGCAGTTATTGATGTTGTTGAGGCACAGCCAACTCGGAAACACAATCAAGGATGGAAAGATGATTATAAATTGCGATATATCAAATCACCAAGTTTCAGCAAGCATGGTATATTTGGCTGGTGGTAGGCTGGTAGGTAAGCATAGTAAATATGCTAAACACAAAACAACTCATTGAAATACTTTGCAACAGGGAGATGAGGCTTGAGATGCTAGTCCTGACAGGGTAATATTCTGACATTGACTGCAGTAACAGCGAGAACTACTTGTAAGATAATTTATTGGCTACAGAGATTAGCCAGCTCGCAAAGAATTGACTGACTTGCGAGATCGCCATGTGGCCTGGCCTGACCTTTGGAAGCCCACAAGAACCACAACCGAAATATGTAAGATGATTTATTGGCGACAGAGATCGGCCAGCTCGCAAAAAATTCTGAATGCTTCCTTTGATGGGCTAGAATTACCTGCACCGGAAGGTATTGACTGATTTAGCGAGGTCGCGGTGTGGCACGGCCACAAGAAAAGTACTCTCTCCGTCCACAAACGTAAAGCGCGCACGGAATTTAAGGTTCAACTTTGACCAATAATTAAACTAATAATATTGAACTATATAACACAAAAGTGATACCATTTGAATATGAATCTAATGGTACCATTTTTGTGTTATATAATTCAATATTATTGGTTTAATTATTGGTCAAAATTGAACCTTTAATTTCGTGCACGTCTTACATTTATGGACGGAGAGAGTAGTAGTGTATTCTAATGCGGCCATGGCGATCTCACCTTCACATTGCATCAAACCAACCACACCCACATCCACCAGAGTCCACGATGCGTAATTTTGATTTGTCAGAAAAATTGCATGTTACTATTAGGCAGCGAGTCTCTGGTGTGGTTTACCATTTTCATGCCGTAATTTTGCGTGCTCGTAGCTTCCTATCAGTTTGCACAGCAAGGAGTTTTTGCTGTGGGTATGGTCCATTTACTCTTTAAGTCTGGTCTGAACTTCCTGACATCTTATTAATTCTTTTCGCTGTGCAGCGTAAACCTTTGGAAGCCCACAAAAGCCACAATCGATACAATGTAAGATGATTTATTGGCGACAGAGATTGGCCAGCTCGCAAGGACTTGTCAATGCCCCCTTTGATGGGCTAGAATTACCTGCACCAAAAGGTATTGACTGACTTAGCGAGGTCGTGGTGCGGCATGACCACGGCGGTCTCACCTTCACGTTACATCAAACCAACCACAGCCACGTCCACCGGAGTCTACGGTGCCTACTGTGGTCGCCGTCGGTGTGTTTTCTTGCTTGGGTCAAGCGTGACCATAAAATGTGCAGTAGCAAGGTAGTCATGCAGGTGGTACTTAGATATAAGGCCTCCCTGAGACAATGCACCACATACACTGTTAAATCCCCATATACTTGCACTGCTGCCTGACCTGAATTTCTCTAGTGAAATTGGGAGCTGTGCAAGGCGTGTAGATCATGATCATCTTGCCAATGGTGATGTATGCATCACTCTCTCTGTTGGTACTCGGGTCAGTAGGAAAGCTAACAGCGCTAGCATCTGGAGTTGTAACAAGCCACAACCCCGAAGGTAATTGGGCGCATCCATCAAGTGCTGTGCTCGATGGTTGCCCGAAGCGCTGCGGCAATCTGAGCTTCGACTATCCCTTCGGCGTCAGATCCGGGTGCTCCCGGGGGCCCGACTTCGACCTCATTTGCAACGACACCGCTCATCCCCCCAGACTCTTCTTGCGCGACGGCATCACCGAGGTGGTCGACAACATCAGCATTAACAGTGATTATTTGAACTATTTAAACTACATCAGCGCCTCCTTCAGGCATACCATCCCCATGAAATCTGGTGTCAGTGTCTACAACTTGTCTTTGAAACCGCCTGGGAGGTCCTTCGGACTTGAATTCATCGTTCTAAACATCACCGGTTGCGACCTGGACGTGTACTGGGTCACAGACAATTCCACCAAGTGGGTCTGCAAAACTGTGTGCCCGGATCAAGGAATCACAGAGATGGCGGCTATGCACAACTGTAGTGGCCTCGGATGTTGTCATGTTGAGGTGGAAACCTATGCCGACACTTTTCAGTTCAAATTTGTCTATGGCCACAGCAAAAACAAAACTGGAACGCGCTCTAACCAGACCTCTCAATTGTGGGATAGAATCAGCATAACTAGTGATGGGCCTGATGGCTTTGAGCTCGCGTGGCAGATAGTTGATCAACCCACCTGTGTTGCAGCCCTACAAAACAGGACAACCTATGCCTGTATCAGCAAGCATGCCCGGTGCATCGACAGTACAATGAATGATTGTGATACCGTCGAAGGTGCCGAGTGCATTGACGGAGGCAATGGCTACAGCTGCTTATGCAGCAGTGGCTATACAGGCAACCCCTACCTTCCAGATGGCTGCTACAAGGACAAAGGTGAGTCTTTTTTTCCTAACCAAGCGACCAAACGTATAGTTTTTGTTAGGTATTTTGGGCATTGGATTGACACATGCTAATTTGCTAACCTTTTACTGATCAAACTAGGGTATAATCCGATTCCGAGCAGGGATGATTGTACCCGTCGGTGTGGTAATGTTAGTGTGCAATTTCCGTTCGGCTTAGAAGAGGGTTGCTTTGCAAGGGAACAGTTCCACCTTAACTGCACAAATATGACGTCATCAGCTGTCCTCATGTTGATGTATTATCAGGTCATCAGCATAAATTTTGACGAAGGGACCATTAACGCTACCGATCCTGACGAACAAGAGGGAAGCACCATGTCTGGAGTAGCAAGCCTTCTTTTTTATACCGGGTTCGTCTCATCTGTGGAATGGGTTGCTGCTAATATAAGTTGCAGAGACGCCCAACAGAATGTGTCTGGATATGCTTGTGTCAGTACCAACAGCAAGTGTGTGGAAGTAAACAAGAAAAGGGTCTATTTTGGTTACCGCTGCAAATGCTCAGATGGCTTCCAAGGAAATCCATACATCCAAAGTGGTTGTCGAGGTAGTCCCTCCCTCCCTCTCTCCCCGCACACACACCCTTGGGTCATAAATGATACAACATAACCTTGTATACAACATATTTTATCAACGCGCAACGTCTAGAGATGTTCCAAACATTGTGCTATACCAACTACCTTAACTACCTATACCACTGGAGAAAAATTTACTGCTGCCTATTTCTTAATTCTCTAAAAGTTAGCTGTACAGATATATTAGAAGGCGTGTGTTATTAAAAAAATGGCATATTACTATTAGGCAATGATTTTTTCGCTACTTCTAGTTTCATTTATCATTCGTGTAGGTTTCATTTAATTGGTTGATATATTGTTCCATGTTAATTGAATGATGTACTGTGTTTCATTTTATTTATTTTGTTGGCGCGTCTTATCAAGATTTTGTTAATTTCAGATATTAATGAATGCCTTGGACCAAACAATTGTAAAGGGATCTGCCATAATACCGAAGGAAGCTTCAATTGTACTGAATGTCCTCGCAAGACTCAGTATGATCCATTAAACAAGCACTGTACTAGGACAAAACAACAGACTCTCCTTTTAGGTAAGACTATATTATCGTTATATTTATGCTAGACAAGATAGAACAGAAACTTAAAGAGCTTAATGCCTACAGGTACAATTATTGGGCTGTCCTGTGGTTTCGGCATTCTACTTCTGAGCTTCAGTGCAGTACTTCTCATTCATAGATGGAAAAGAAATGTTCAAAAGCAACTACGGAAGAACTACTTCCGGAAGAACCAAGGTCTTCTCCTACAAACGTTGATATCATCTGATGAAACTGCAAATGACCAAACAAAGATTTTCTTGTTAGAAGAGTTAGAAAAGGCAACAAACAACTTTGATCCTACACGTATCATCGGCCGTGGGGGCCATGGCACGGTTTACAAAGGCATATTATCTGATCAACGTGTGGTTGCAATAAAAAAGTCTAAGGTCGTTGAGCAGTGTGAGATCACTCAATTCATCAATGAGGTCGCAGTGCTCTCTCAAATAAATCATAGAAATATTGTAAAGCTCTTTGGGTGTTGTCTCGAAACCGAGGTTCCACTGCTGGTTTATGACTATGTATCCAGTGGCTCGCTGTCTCAAGTTCTTCATGCTGATTCAAGTAATAGTTTTTCTTTGTCTTGGGGTGATTGCTTAAGGATTGCCCTGGAAACTGCAGGAGCTCTATCTTATCTCCACTCTGCAGCTTCAATATCAATCTTCCACCGTGACGTGAAATCCTCAAATATACTCTTGGATGGGAACTACACAGCTAAAGTTTCCGATTTTGGTGCTTCTAGATTGGTTCCAATTGATCAAACACACATTGTTACAAATGTACAAGGTACATTTGGTTACTTAGATCCAGAGTATTTTCATACCAGACAGTTAAACGAGAAGAGTGATGTGTACAGTTTTGGTGTGGTACTAGTGGAGTTGCTTCTTAGAATGAAACCTGTTTTCACAAGTGAATCGGGCACAATACAAAACTTGTCAACCTACTTTCTCCGTGAGTTGAAGGAGGAAGAATCATAGGTATTGTTAATTCTCAGGTCCTTGAGGAAGCAACCGATGAAGAGATCAGCTGTGTCGCCTCTCTTGCTGAGGTGTGCTTAAGACTACGTGGTGAAGAAAGACCAACCATGAAACAAGTGGAGACGGAATTGCAGATTTTACGAACAAAATGGGTGAACTCATGTCAAGTGGATCCAAGGAATGAAGAACAAATGCAACCAAGGTCGTTAACTCGAAGAGCTAGAGCTGCTCGCCAATCGCACACGACGGAATTGGGCGAGAGAGTCAACTTACGCTCAAGAGACAGCCAACAATGCTATAGCTTGGAGCAAGAGTTCATGTCATCTGCTAGTCTACCACGCTAGATGCATTTGTTGAGTTCATAATAATGGATGATTATGCTTCCTGTTTTGGATGCATGGGCTTGTATTATAGGCAAACAATACTACGGAGCTTGGTGCTGTAAGTCTGAGTCATGTCCAGATAATTACTATCAGGTATCATCTGATTGTGTAAGTTTTCGATTGGAACGAGATTACCTTGTATGCTGTCATGCAGTGCTGCTGCTCCTATGTTTTTGTTTATGTAAACTGGTTGCATGTTACCTCGAGATGTGGAGTGAATTACTGGCATGCACTGTATTGATGAGATGCTCAGAAGACTCGTTGTGGATATATATTTATATGGGCATTGCTTTTAGCATTAATGATACGATATTTTGTTTTACTCTGATCACTAATGGGTACTGTCTTGCTGCGCAATAGCATGGTGAATAAGAGTGAGAAAAAAAAACAGCACGAGAGTAAGGCAAATCAACCGAGTTCTTCAAGCAAGCTGCACTGGAACGGCGTGCATGTTCGACTATGCCGGATGCATGTCCATCCTTACCAGCTGACGCTGCACTGGAATATGATCAGCAGAGACCGGCACTTGTACCTCCTCTGCTCCTACACTGCACTTGTTCAAAGTCCAAACTCACATACTACACTGCACAAGATAGGGTTGCTTCACATCATGTTGGGATCATGGTTCATACTTTCCACTCCAGTTCAAGCACAACTGAGCAAAAGTGCGCTCCTCCAGTACATAGAAGATTGAGGAAAGAAACATTCTTGTGTCACTTATGGAGTAGACCAGTAGACGCGACATGCATGTTAGATTATGTCTTTAAGCAATTCACAGCGACAGATATGATAACCTCCAAAAACAACATTCAAACGCTAGAAGCTACTGCTACTGCATCCAAGCAAACCATCCTACGCGTAGATAGGCCTGCTGCTCTCAGGATAGATGCGAGTAGTGAGATCAAACTGTGTAGCGATTCTTGACACCTTTGTCCATCTTCTTTGCATCCTCCTGCAAACAGAAAGAAACAGTGTCAGCCACAGCTATCCTGGGCACGACAAGAAATCAGGATTTGAGTGCTACTCACATGAAAGATGAATCCAATAGAGTCCTTGTAGTCCAGAAATTCCTTCCACTGCTTCCCAATGCTTATCTGGTAAGAAACAAGGAATAAGTTCAGCATTTCTGGCTGATGATCCTCAAACTGTGTAGCGATTCTACGCTAAGATAGGGGATAAAATTGACCCAGGTAAACCCCCCCTCCCCCCCCCCAAAAAAAATTGCCATAGAAAGAAGAGGGAGTATTTTGCGTGGGTGGTAATGGTAATGCTTGCATATGAGGGAGATAAAATAAATAGGGGCAAAAACATCATTTAGTTTACATGCATGCCATACATTTATCAGCAAAGCTTCAAAAATTATCTGCCTTGCATCATTCAATAGAGGGAGTATTCCTAACATTATCAGATCTTTGGATGTTATTGCAACACAATGGTGGCAGTTATAAAAACAAATGCTAGAAAAGGCAAAACAAGTGCTTCCAAAAGTAGTTAATAGAAACATACAACAGGAGAATAACACTAAGTAATGTTGAATAACACGGTAGTTTAGCTGAAATAATGAAACCTTTCCCTACGAGAGACTTATCTTGGAAACTACAAGCATAGACCCATTGTACACCCAAAGATAACAATCCTTTCAGCTTTAATTCTCTTCAATAATGTTCTGCTGTTCGAAGTGCCATATATATCCTTTCAGGAATAAGTTTCTTCTATTATGTTCTGCAGTTCGGATTACCGTATAGGCGAATACATATAAACAGAGAGCATTCATCATGTACAGGGCGACACTTGGCACAAGCACACTGTAAAGAGCTCCACACAGCCAGGTCATACTTTTTAAAGCAGGTCACATCATCACTATGCATGCTTATATTTGACACAATTTGAATGTGTGATATTGCAAACTACATGGTTGTTGCCTGCAGTGAAATAAACAATTTAGTAGTATGCATTTTAGAACTCGTACCTGAGCAGCTTCATTAGCAGCGTTTTTAGTCCAGATGGCTATTAATTCTTTCCTGCTTCGCACGCACGCTAACAACTGCTCCACAAATTTCATCACCATAGTCGAATTGTTCACCAATCAATGCCAGTAACTGAACATAATATTTGTGGAAAAAGAATTAGGGTGGAGTTTATAGAAAAAGATAATCATGTAAAAAAAGATGCAAAAGATGCTTACCGTATGCAACCACAATGTGTCAGATTTCCCTCTGCCAAAACTGACGGTCCATTTACCGCCATTAGCACAAATGGGGTCTTCCCATTTTGGTTCAATCTTATTCTTGAAGCAATGGAAGTCTGCTCCCATACCCAACTTGCTAGGGTGGTGGATATTGTTGTATAGGCTGAAATACCAATCAACTTGTTAGCCATAAGGAATATGTGAGCAGGTGAACACAAAAGTTGGAAAATACATGAAAGAATGAAGCAGGTTATCACAACGAACATAAACAGATCTTTCAAGCACACACTATTAGTGAAAAGTTCATCCTGAACACATATATGCTTGCAGGAGGCTGAAATTTGCTCATAAAACTGGAACCACAAAGCATAATATCCTTTTTGGTTAATATCAACTAGACTTTAGATTTTGGTGCTTCTAGATTGGTTCCAATTGATCAAACACATATTGTTACTAACGTGCAAGGTACATTTGGTTACTTAGATCCAGAGTATTTTCATACCAGACAGTTAAGCGAGAAGAGCGATGTGTACAGTTTTGGTGTGGTACTAGTGGAGTTGCTTCTGAGAATGAAGCCTGTTTTCACAAGTGAATCGGGCACAATACAAAACTTGTCAAGCTACTTTCTCCGCGAGTTGCAGGAGGGAAGAATCACAGGTATTGTTAATTCTCAGGTCCTTGAGGAAGCTACCGATGAAGAGATCAGCTGTGTCGCCTCTCTTGCTGAGGTGTGCTTAAGACTACGCGGTGAAGAAAGACCAACCATGAAACAAGTGGAGATGGAATTGCAGATTTTACTAACAAAACGGGTGAACTCATGTCAAGTGGATCAAATGAATGAAGAACAAATGCAACCAAGGTCGTTAACTTGAAGAGGTAGAACTGCTCGCCAATCGCACGCGACGGAATTGGGCGAGAGAGTCAACTTACGGTCAAGAGACAGCCAACGATGCTACCACACTTTGGAGCAAGAGTTCACATCATCTACTAATCTACCACGCTAGATGCGTTTGTTGAGTTCATAATAATGGATGATTATGCTTCCTGTTTTGGATGCATGGGCTTGTATTATAGGCAAACAATACTACAGAGCTTGGTACTGTAAGTCGAGTCATGTCCAGATAGTTACTATCAGGCATGATGTGATTGTATAAGTTCTCGATTGGAATGAGATTACCTTGTATACTGTCATGCAGTGCCGCTGCTCATATGTTTTTGTTTATGTAAACTGTTTGTTACCTTGAGATTGTGGAGTGAATTACTGGCATGCATTGTCTTGATGAGATGCTGAGAAGACTCGTTGTGGATATATGTTTACATGGCCATTGTTTTTAGCATTCATGATACGATGCGGGGATCATGATACGATATGTTGTTTTAGTCTGATCACGCATGGATACTATCTCGCTCCAATTGCATGGTGAATAAGAGTGAGAGAAAAAAAACAGCACGAGTGTAAGACAAATCAACCGAGTTCGTTGAGCGCGTGAAAGCTCATTTCAATAGCAACAGGTCTGCATATACCAACTAAACAGTATCGTCCATTCCACCAGCAAGGAATCTGCACACGAGACCAGAAGGAATCAACCAAGATTTTCACAGCGTACAAACACCGAACAGACTATGCGCGGCATGGGCAAGATGGACGAGCATGATCCAACAAGTTTTAACACGCAAAGTCTAGCTACGACGCAATTAGAAGAGATAAAAACAAGGCACTAAATTAAGCTAGCCGATCATGGGCGTCGTCAGTTGCTCCAATCCAGCAGTCCTGCTCGCGTCTCCACTCTGCGCTGCTGCTGAGAGGATGAATTCTGCCGCCAGCTTCCAAGTGTACTCCGCCTTCTCACGGTGCCATTTTGCTTCCAAATCTTCAGATACATGCCCTCAAAGAAGGGGGGGTGGATCATGGATCGAAATTTAGTTCATTGGGGAATTAATTAAGCGAGTTGAGTTGAGAGGAACCGCACCACAGGGAGATGCTGACGAGCTCCTTGATGAACCGGCAGCGGGGACGGGGGTCGAGGTAGCTGACGAGCGCCTCCGGCGTCCCGTCCGGCGGAGGCTGCCATCTCTGCCTTGGATTAGCGCGCCAAGAGAGAAGGCGGCAGCTGAGAGGAGAAGCCAAGGGAATCAACAAACAGGTACGTGGGGTATATAGATACTTGGGTGCGTTAATCGAAATCCAACGATGGTGTCAGGTTTCTGGACGAGCAAGCTGCACTCGAACGATGGTGGCCGGATGCATGTCCATCTTCTTTGCATCCTCCTGCAAACAGAAAGAAACCGTGTCAGCCACAGCTATCCAGGGCACGACGAGAAATCTGAATTTGAGCGCTACTCACATGAACGATGAATCCAATAGAATCTTGTAGTCCCGAAATTCCTTGCACTGCTTCCCAATGCTTATCTATAATTCTTCTCTGTCATCGGATGATAACAACTTTGCAGCCATGATACTTTAGTACCATCGAAGACTGTTTAGATGCTCATGAAATCATTCCATAAGCCGGATGACTGTTTACTACGGGTGACGCCTGGTCTAGCATCAAGAGGGGCATGGTTAAAGAGATTGAACTCCTCGGCAGTTATTGATGTTGTTGAGGCACAACCAACTCGGAAGCGCAGGCCACGATCTTCAACCTGCTTACTGTTTCTACGATTTCCTCGTTCTTGACTGTTGCATCTGTTAGGATGAAAGTCCAGACATTGTCGCAGAACCTGTAGGTGTGCAGATGGCCCTGAGAGACAAGAGGAAAACCATCATACAGATGCAATCAAGGAATGGAAAGATGATTACAGATTGCGATATATCAAATCACCAAGTTTCAGCAAGCATGGTATATTTGGGCTGGTAGGTAAGCATAGTAAATATGCTAAACACAGAACAACTCCTTGAAATACTGTGCAACAGGGAGATGAGGCTTGAGATCGATGCTTGTCCTGGCAGGATAATATTCTGAAATTGACTGAAATAACAGCGAGAACTACTTGAGAGAAGCTATTGGCATGTATAAGTATTGCTTTTAATAATAAGCAGAGATGCATGCCAGCCTGCCAGGTCATGCAAAAAAGAGTGTCGTGTCCGGAATTAATTCTTGATTGAATACAGAAAAGGAATTCTTCAAATCCAATCAGTAAGAAATATGTCCTTCCCAATGCTATCAATAAAGTACAACACCTTAGTTTGCAATTTGGGGTGGGCATCTTTATAAGTTGGAACAGGAAACTGCAGGCAATGGATAGGTGCCTAGGATTTTACAAGTGGAGAATAGTACTTGGAAAAATGTATGTGCGAAACTACCATATGTTGGGTTAGCAAGAAAATGGACTCAACCATCCAGTTACTTGTAGGTCCAAATATAAGTTAGAAACAGAACAGGAAATCCACATGCTTGCTTGTGATCGCGTCGCAGACACTTTGGACTTGATACTAGGCAATTAACATCAGCACATGGTTACATTTTAACTTTCTGAAAAACCAAATCCCCCCAAAAGTGCTAACTTATTATGTAACTGTATTTTTGTGTGTATTTTCCACAGAAGGTTTAACCAACTGCTGAATTTTGGCTATTAAAATGCTAGTTGTGAAAAAGAATGAGAAACCTGCTCCGAAAAGAACACTGGGCTGTAGTGACTTGGAAAAATGACACGCCAATATTCCACGTAATTTACTTCATAAGTACACAATGCGTTATACCATCAATAAGAAATCGGAAGCTGCGCTGTACCCTGTATTCCGTGTCAAAATAATATTAAGATGGTCAGTAACAAACACCTTTGTTGCCGATACAGCTACGTACACTGACAGGTAACAGCGAGTAATCTCAACACTCCCTTGAAGCCTCTACAGCTACAAAATGATTAGTAACAGCAGCACAATACATAGCACACGGAAGAGGCATTGTTACCGAGAGAAATGGCAATTTACCTTGATGGTGGCCTTGCTTTTGACCTGATGCTCCAGCGCGTCGGTCATGGACTAAACACAAGAAGAGCAAGCTGGTCAGAACACGCAGCAACTCACCAGGACTTGTTAACCTGCACGCACGGGTGATCGGCATCGAACTGCAGGACGACCTGGATGGCGAGCTCGGGGGTCAAGACCATGTCGTCCAGCGACTCGGTGAGGCGCATCCTGATGGTGGATCTCCGGTACATCTCGAAGGTGGCTATCCCTCCCCTGCAATTGATCCTCAACAGTATCAGAATTCAGGATACCACAAATAGCCTCAACCTAACATCCAGTCGCCGCTGGGCAACCGCCTCCCCCACTACCCCGGCGTGAGAGACAGGAGCGAGCGAGAGCGCCACCTTCTTCCCATTGGTGCCTTGCTTTCTCCTCCTACCCCTAAAACTCCCTCCTCCAATTCTACCTTGGTCCCTAACACCGCACCGTGCACAGCAGCTCGCCGTCCAAGAGGACACGCTCCATGGTGGTCGCTCGCGCCACGGCCCACCCTCTCTCTCTCCCTCTTCCACCTCCAATGTCCTTTGAGCAGGCAGCGGAGCCCTTCGAAGAATTGGATGCATATATATGTATCCTGAGATTGTGCGGTGTCGAAACAATCTCAGGCATTGCGTTCTCTTCAGCCCTGATGAACCCACTTGTCCCAAAAAACCTAAGCAATCCATGTACAGGTGCTCATGTCTTGTTATTGTTTTACATGATTCTATATCTCTACTTTATCTTCAGCGGTCAGAAATTTTAGTTTGTTATGCCCTCGATTGCAGTTAAGCGAACAACAGCTAATATTAGGGATGGATCATTTACTGTTAGCTAGGTTTGGAAGCCATCAGTTTAGCTATTTTTCTACAAGGTGGGACTGAAAATTGGCAGCATACTGTCATGGTTGATGAGATGGAATTTTCAATCCATTGTGTGCTACCCTTCCGCATTCTCCTGATAGCCCCCTGCTGGTGAGTTTCTGGTGTTATTTGCCATTTCATGCCGTAATTTTACGTGTTCATAGGCTCCTATCAGTTTGCACAGCAAGGGATTTCTGTTGTGCGTATGCTTCATTTACTCTTTTAAGTCTGGGCTGAACTTCCTATTTACTCTTTTAAGTCTGGCCTGAACTTCCTAACATCTTATTAGTTTGTTTTGTTGTGCAGCGTGAACCTTGGAAGCCCACAAAAGCCTCAACAGAAACATGTGATATGATTTATTGGGGACAGAAATCAACCGGCTGGCAAAGACTTGTCGATGCCCCCTTTGATGGGCTGGAGTTACCTGCAGCAGAAGGTACTGACTGACTTGCGAGGTCGCCATGCGGCCTAACCTTGGAAGCCTACAAAAGCCTCAACCGAAACATGTAATATGATTTATTGGCGACAGAGATCGGCCGGCCAGCTCGCAAAGAATTCTCAGTGCTCCCTTTGATGGGCTAGAATTATCTGCACCAGAAGGTATTGACTGACTTAGCGAGGTCGTGGTGCGGCATGACCACAAGAAAAGTAGTAGTGTATTCTGATACGGCCATGGCGATGTCACCTTCACATTGCATCAAACCAACCACAGCCACATCCACCGGAGCCCACGATGCGTACGTATTTATGTGTACACCTCGCTGTCGGTGTGTTTTCTTGCTTGGGTCAAGCGTGACCATAAACGTTCAGTAGCAAGGCAGTCATGCAAGTGGTGCTTAGATATAAGGCCTCCCTGAGACAATACACCACATACACCGTTAAATCCCCATATACTTGCACTGCTGCCTGACCTGAATTTCTCTACTGAAACTGGGAGCTGTGCAAGGCGTGTAGATCATGATCATCTTGCCAATGGTGATGTATGCATCACTCTCTGTGTTGGTACTCGGGTCAGTAGGAAAGCTAACAGCGCTAGCATCTGGAGTTGTAACAAGCCACAACCCCGAAGGTAATTGGGCGCATCCATCAAGTGCTGTGCTCGCTGGCTGCCGGAAGAGCTGCGGCAATCTGAGCTTCGACTATCCCTTCGGCGTCGGATCCGGGTGCTCCCGGGGGCCCGACTTCGACCTCATTTGCAACGACACCGCTCATCCCCCTAGACTCTTCTGCGCGACGGCATCACCGAGGTGATCAAGAACATCAACAGTGCCAATATTGGTTTAATCTATTCGAACCTCATCATGGCCTCCTTCAGGCATACCATCCCCATGAAATCTGGTGTCAGTGTCTACAACTTGTCTTTGAAACCGCCTGGGAGGTCCTTCGAACTTGATTCCATCGTTCTAAACATCAACGGTTGCGACCTGGACGTGTACTGGGTCAAGGACAATTCCACCAACTGGGTCTGCAAAACTGCGTGCCCGGATCAAGGAATCACAGAGATGGTGGCTATGCACAACTGTAATGGCCTCGGATGTTGTCATGTTGAGGTGGAAACCGATGCCGACACTTTCCATTTCCAATTTGTCTATGACCACAGCAAAGACAACACTGGAACGCGCTCTAACCAGACCTCTCAATTGTGGGATAGAATCAGCATAACTAGTGATGGGCCTGTTGGCTTTGGGCTCTCGTGGCATGCAGATAGTTGATCAACCCACCTGTGTCGCCGCCATGCAAAACAGGACAACCTATGCCTGTATCAGCAAGCATGCCGGGTGCGTCGACAGTACAACCAATAGCTGTGCCATCAAAGGTGCCGAGTGCATTGACGGAGGCAATGGCTACGGCTGCTTCTGCAGCACTACCTATACAGGCAACCCCTACATTTCAGATGGCTGCTCCAGCGACAAAGGTAAGTCTTTTGTTTTCGTAATCAAGCGACCAAACCTATAGCTTTGTTAGGTATTTTGGCATTGGATTGATACATGCTAAGTTGCTAACCTTTTACTGATCAAACCAGGGTATAATCCGATTCCGAGCAAGGCTGATTGTGCCCGTCGACGGTGTGGTAACATTAGTGTGCAATTCCCGTTCGGCTTAGAAGAGGGTTGCTTTGCGAGGGAAGAGTTTCACCTCAACTGCATAAATATGACGTCATTAGCTGTCCTCAGGTTGAGGGATGACCAGGTCATCGACATAAATGTTGACGAAGGGACCATTAGCGCCACCATTCCTAACCTACAAGGGAGATGCATAAATGTTGATGAAGGGACCGTTAACGCCACCAATCCTGAACTACAAGGGAGATACATCATACCTGAACGAGGAAGCCTTCTTTTTAATGTTTATAGCGGGTGCTTCTCCTCTCTACAATGGTCTGTTGCTAATCTAAGCTGCGTTGAGGCCCAACAGAATGTGTCTGGATATGCTTGTATCAGTACCAACAGCAAGTGTGTGAAAGTAAACGCTGAAAGGGTATATGTTGGTTACCGCTGCAAATGCTCAGATGGTTTCCAAGGAAATCCATACATCCAAAGTGGTTGTCAAGGTAGTCCCTCCACGCCCCCCCCTCTTCCCCCGCACACACACACACCCTTGGGTCACAAATGATACCGCATTACCACATACTTTATCAACGTGCAACGTTTAGAGATGTTCCAAACATTGTACTATACCAACTATCTTAACTACCTATACCACTGGACAAAAATGTACTACTGCCTATTTCTTAATTCTCTAAAAAGGTTGTACAGATATATTGAAATGCGTGTGTTATTAAAAAAAGGAATGTTATTGTTAGGCAGTGAACTTTTTCGCTACTTCTAGTTTCTTTTATCATTCGTGTAGGTTCCATATAATTGGCTAATTTACTGTTCCGTGTTAATTGAATGATGTACTGTGTTACTTGTTATATATTTTGTTGGCGCATCTTATTAAGATTTTGTTAATTTCATATATTAATGAATGCCATCAACCAAATAATTGTGAAGCAATCTGCCATAATACCCAAGGAAGCTTCGATTGTACTGAATGTCCTCGCAAAACTGAGTACGATCCATTAAACATGCAGGTACTAGGACAAAACAATAGACTCTGCTTTTAGGTAAGACTATATTATCGTTATATTTATGCTAGACAAGATAGAACAGAAACTTAAAGAGCTTAATGCTTACAGGTACAATTATTGGGCTGTCATGTGGTTTCGGCATTCTACTTCTGAGCTTCAGTGCAATACTTCTCATTCATAGATGGAAAAGAAATGTTCAAAAGCAACTACGGAAGAACTACTTCCGGAAGAACCAAGGTCTTCTCCTAGAAACGTTGATATCCTCTGATGAAACTGCAAATGACCAAACAAAGATTTTCTTATTAGAAGAGCTAGAAAAGGCAACAAACAACTTTGATCCTACACGTATCATTGGCTGTGGGGGCCATGGCACGGTTTACAAAGGCATATTATCTAATCAACGTGTGGTTGCAATAAAAAAGTCTAAGGTCATTGAGCAGTGTGAGATCACTCAATTCATCAATGAGGTTGCAGTGCTCTCTCAAATAAATCACAGAAATATTGTAAAGCTCTTCGGATGTTGTCTCGAAACCGAGGTTCCACTGCTGGTGTATGACTATGTATCCAGTGGCTCACTATCCCAAGTTCTTCATGCCGATTCAAGTAATGGTTTGTCTTTGTCTTGGGGTGATTACTTAAGGATTGCCCTGGAAACTGCAGGAGCTCTATCTTATCTCCACTGTGCAGCTTCAATATCAATCTTCCATCGTGACGTGAAATCCTCAAATATACTTTTGGATGGGAACTACACAGCTAAAGTTTCCGATTTTGGTGCTTTTAGATTGGTTCCAATTAATCAAACACACATTATTACTAATGTACAAGGTACATTTGGTTACTTAGATCCAGAGTATTTCCATACCAGACAGTTAAACGAGAAGAGTGATGTGTACAGTTTTGGTGTGGTACTAGTGGAGTTGCTTCTGAGAATGAAGCCTGTTTTCACAAGTGAATCGGGCATAGTACAAAACTTGTCAAGCTACTTTCTCCATGAGTTGCAAGAGGGAAGAATCACAGGTATTGTTAATTCTCAGGTCCGTGAGGAAGCAACCGATGAAGAGATCAGCAGTGTCTCCTCTCTTGCTGAGGTGTGCTTAAGACTACGCGGTGAAGAAAGACCAACCATGAAACAAGTGGAGATGGAATTGCAGATTTTGCGAACAAAATGGGTGAACTCATGTCAGGTAGATCCAATGAATGAAGAACAAATGCAACCAAGGTCGTTAACTCGAAGAGGTAGAGTTGCTCGCCAATCGCACGCGACGGAATTGGGCGAGAGAGTCAACTTACGGTCAAGAGACAGCCAACGATGCTACAGCTTGGAGCAAGAGTTCACGTCATCTGCTAGTCTACCACGCTAGATGCGTTTGTTGAGTTCATAATAACGGATAATGATGCTTCCTGTTTTGGATGCGTGGGCTTGTATTATGGGCAAACAATACTGCAGAGCTTGGTATTGTAAGTCGTGTCATGTCCAGATAATTACTATCAGGCATCATGTGATTGTATAAGTTCTCGATTG
Organism: Stipa capillata; assembly: GCA_019208055.1. NCBI lineage: Eukaryota > Viridiplantae > Streptophyta > Magnoliopsida > Poales > Poaceae > Stipa > Stipa capillata. Next base: position 43,297 of record JAGXJF010001228.1, on the reverse strand, counting down.
GAATGAGATTACCTTGCATGCTGTCATGCAGTGCTGCTGCTCCTACGTTTCGTTTATGTAAACTGGTTGTTACCTTGAGATGTGGAGTGAATTTCTGGCATGCTGAGAAGACTCGTTGTGGATATATATATATATATATATATATATATATATATATATATATATAGCCATTAATTGTTTTTAGCATTCATGATTCGATATGTTGTTTTAGTCTGATCACGAATGGGTACTATGTCGCTGCGCAATTGCATGGTGAATAAGAGTGAGAAAAAAAACAGCACGGTAAGGCAAATCAACCGAGTTCTTTGAGCGCGTGAAAACTCATTTAATAGCAACAGGTCTGCATATACCAACTAAACAGTATCGTCCATTCCACCAGCAAGGAATCTGAAGACGAGACCAGAAGGAATCAACCAAGTTTTCACAGCGGACAAACACCGATCAGACTGTGCGCGGCATGGGCAAGATGGACGAGCATGATCCAACAAGTTTTAACACGCAGAGTCTAGTTACGACGCAATTAGAAGAGGTAAAAACAAGGCAATAAATTAAGCTAGCCGATCGTGGGCGTCGTCAGTTGCTCCAGTCCAGCAGTCCTGCTCGCGTCTCCACTCTGCGCTGCTGCTGAGAGGCTGCATTCTGCCGCCAGCTTCCTCGCGTACTCCGAGTTCTCGCGGTGCCATTTTGCTTCCAAATCTTCAGATACATGCCCTGCTTAATACTTGGGTGCGTTAATCGAAATCCAACTAGCGACCAATCACGTAGAGAAAATCGTTACGTCGATCGATTGGTGGCCGAGTAGATATCGACGAGCAAGCTGCACTAGAACGGCGTCCATCCTGACGAGCTGACGCTGTACTGGAAGATGATCAGCAGAGACCGGCACTCAGTTCCTCCTCTGCTCCTACACTGCACTTGTTCAAAGTTCAAACTCACATACTACACTGCACAAGATAGGGTTGCTTCACATCATGTTGGGATCATGGCTCATACTTTCCGCTCCAGTTCAAGCACAACTGAGCAAAAGTGCGCTCCTCCGGTACATAGGACATCGAAGGAAGAAACATTCTTGTGTCACTTATGGAGTAGACCGATAAACGCAACATGCATGTTAGATTATGTCTTTAAGCAATTCAAAGCGACAGATATGATAACCTCCAAAAACATCATTCAAACGCTACAAGCTACTGCTACTGCATCCAAGAAAACCACCCTACGCGTAGATAGGCCTGCTGCTCTCGGGATAGATGCGAGTAGTGAGATCAAACTGTGTAGCGCTTCTTGAGACCTTTGTCCATTTTCTTTCCATCCTCCTGCAAACAGAAAGAAAGTAGATAGGTTTCCTGCTAGTTTCTACAGACATAGCAAGTAGAGGGTTTGACCTTCCGCAAACCAGCCACATATACAACTTTGACCTTTCTAAGACGGTGACCGACTTCCTTCATCGTGCCGGAAGAACTGGGAGAGAACCATTCTCTCCCAACTTTAACTTAGATTTCATGTTCACTTTCAACTTGTGAGGTTCACCTGGGGTCTGGAGGTAAATAGTCCTTCCTCCCTGTTATATCTGGACTGGAGGGACGTTTTTCTTGTACTAGTAATCATGCACGTGCAATGCACGTTTGACTCTATTCATTGTTTTTTAGCTAAAATATAATTTTATTATAAAATTTGTATTTGTAAATAGATTATGTCATCCCTGTTTGGATAAGAAAAAGAAACGTGAAACAGATGGTCAAACATTTTTATGGACACTAATGCAACTCATGTCTAATATTGCATGTGTTGATCACCATGTAAATAAAGTGAAGTGAGATAAGACACCGAAGAGATAAAATAATTATTGCTTAGCAACTTAAACAGACATCAACTTGCACTTGAGTACATGAGACACACAAGGAAGACTGATAAGACATAACGAAACTCTGCTTATTAAATTATGCTTGAGGTTCTGCACTTATTTCTTTACTGATTATGTCAGAATTTCTTTGCAGTGCAAAATTGCTCATGCTCTGGAAAAGACTAAATATCCATATTCAGATATATTCTGGAAGAAGTATGATGAGAAGTACCATTTCTATGAAGCATCCGGAAGTGGAACAATACAACCATAGATCATCTTGACTGCAGGCACAGAGTTTTTGTAGATAATGAGGGCGTCCCCTGCCTGAAGACCATGTGTCTTCACAAATTCACCTGACAAAAGAATATGATGGTTGAACGAAAAGATTCTGACAGCCATGCTAACAGTTCAATGAAAAGATTCTAAATCAATCGTAAATCTACAGTAATCTGGTTTGGACAATATTGCTGTAAGGAAAAGAACTGTATCCTATAACTTCCATAGCAATCAATAGTAGATAATTTCAAGTGCGAACTCTCCATTTGAATCCCTATAACTTCAATAGCAATCAATATAGTAGATCATTCCAAGTGCTAACTCTCCACTTGAATAAAATTTCAGAACCTGCCAATGCAATGGTCCCTGCATTGTACCTATTTCAACACCTAGTCTGAGATAGATCCAAAGATCAACGAAGAAAAACTGCACATAATTATCATGATCAGACGATCCTTCAATAGAGCAAGAGTCGAAGTTAATCAATTTACCATTTATATGTGTGTTGATTACATCATTCAAAGGGGTACGTTCCACAGACCCCAACAAAGAAGATGATTGAGGTTCTTCGACGTAACTAACATTTAGAGCTGCAGCCTTCTTTTGTTGGCGAGCTATACGCTGCTTCTTTAGGTATTCTGCTTTGTTCTCATCAGACATTCGAGCATACCAACCCCGACCACTGTGTCGCTTATGTCGTAGATGATCGTTAGTCATTGGATTTGCAACCCCATCTGTTGTTGTGTTTGTTAGGTCTTTAAAGGGGGAACGCTCCCCCAATCTACATGAAGATGGATCTAATTGATTTTTCATCTGCGAGGAATATTAGTGAGCAAATGTTAAATTATCTGAGAATGTTACACCTTTTTAGACATTATGAATGGAAAGATTTGTTAGACCTCCATGTAGAGTTCTCTAACTAAACTAATGATCCACAGAGATCCAGTATATTTGTTAGAGCTCCATATAGGGTTCCGTACAAATGTTACTATCAGCCTATTGTTGCTATATGTGAATACAATAAAAATGAATGCAAAGTCCCAAATCACTCTATGAGTGCTAAGTAGCATCACAATGTGACTTTATAAGAAAGAAATAATGCATCATGAGCATCTTTCCATGTGTTAACCCACTACAATCTGAGTAAGGAGTAATAAAACAGAAGAAACTCTAAAACAGTTCTATTTTACTACTTTTGGAAATATACTATCTAATGCACATCATATCTTTTAGTAAAACTCTAGAGCTGAATGCAGTGCAGCACAAAAGGTTATCCAATATCACTATTCAAAAGGCTGATCAATGCCATATTATATCCAATAAAAAATTCACTGAGAAACATCAATTAACATTAGATCATCCAATAATAATATATATACTCCTAAATAAGATGAGTAAAGCAATATACCGAGACAAAGAATATTGAACTTGATTGAAGTGACAACATTAACCATGACATTATAAAGATACCACAAATAGCATCAGAAGTTTGTATGTTGGTACATGTATTCCACTCATCCTATCACGTACACAACGGTTGCAACCTGCACCCAAATAATCCAATCTAACCTTTTACCGCTTGGATGGCTTGGGGAAGATATCGGGCATGAACTTCTGCGTGCTATAAGCTGTACACCAATAGTCAATCATATGTTGCATGCTATAAGCTGTACACTGCACGTTTGTCATTTCCACTGAAATATAAAATACTTTATTAGATTCCAAATGGCATGGTGGCTAACAACAGTAGTAACTTCAAAGAAAAGAAATTGTTTTAGTTCTCCGCTGATATTGTAAAAGCAAAGATAATACGGTACAAGCACAATTACATCTTCTAGCAAAGCAGTCAGATGGTGGAGACCACATCTTATTATTATCCTTCTTAATGCATGATACTGATTACCAGGATGACACACAACAAAGGTCCAGACAACATTTTGAATCCTAAAATGACTATATCTTAACTTGCATAGAGTGATGGTTGCCCATTGCAAACTTTAATTAAAACAAACAGCAAGATGCAACCAATTGGACACTCGGTTTATACAATAAAAGTTAGCCATACAGTTAGCTATGAACTTTAAATTAAAAATTAAAAATTTCATTTGAGTATCATCACAACTCATATGGACCTGACACTGCCATAGCCCTGCTGTCTCGTTTCCTCCAAACCAACTCATGAATCATGCGAAACTGCAAGTAGCAAAGTAGAATTTCGTCATGAATCAAGAATAACATTTTATTTTAACCATCAAAAATCTTTACTCACTATTGGTTGCTGAAGGGAATTAGTCACGAATTTTATTCCTGAAGATTCACAACTCACCCAAAACTGATTAGGCTCTGTCCTACGTGCACAAAATGAGATTGCCAGAGGGCAAGACGATGGCAGTGACATTGAGGAGGCAGGCGGTACGATGTTCCGGTAGCACCAGCGAAGAGGGCCCTACCGCCCTAGCGCCCTCAATGCTGGCGCACTTCATAGGATATGTTTATGTACTGCTGAGTGCTGAGGCTGAACTGTAAGTTTTGCTTTTGTAAGCTAGTTGAAATATACCAAATGCACTAAAGTGTACCTTTCTATAGAAGCCTGATCGGTTGCTGACATAACCGTAGAGAAGGAAAAAAAACATACAACATGCTCATTTGTACTACATTGATAACAAGACAGTAGAACAAGTTTATGTGTCAGCAAATTTCGTGCATGAAAATTGGGTGGACTGAAAGTGCAACGGGTATCAAAAGCCTAAACAGTGCACAAACCTCCGTCAAAGAAGAATGAGCAAGGAAAATCAAAGAACAATGTCTATGTTGGCTGGGTTCAAAAGAGCTGATCGGATTCCTGTCATCAATAGGCAAAGATACATTCAAATCTCTAGATCATTTTGGCGTTCCTGAAGTTGTCATTCAACATAAAGATCTTCCACAGAAAGATAAGAAAAAACATGGCATATGTGACGACAAACTCTGGTCTTTGTTTAGGAAATCAAAGCTTAAGTACAAGAAGATGAAACACTCGCTAGTTCAGAAGATAACAGTGATTCAATTATATGAATAAGAAAACTCGGATGATGACCTCTGAATCCAGTACTCCAAAAGGGATTTCTGAAAGAAACAAGAGATGCTTTGCTTCTCTGCAGCAATTACAATCATACAAACACACTATAACCATTAATCGTCTAAGCTACATCTACTAATCAGACAGATCTATGCATCACGTAGAACCGTGCAAGAACAAAATTGCCCATTCCAGGTATCACAAAAACAAAATTGCATCTTGAGAAGATCAATAACGTAGAACACTCCACTGGTCCAGAGCTCAAAGCCTACTCTTGTATCCTAGTATTATGTTCTTTCTTAATTAAAATAGACCTCAGGTTTGGTTAAGCCACACTAATACTGACCACTCAATGCCCACAGAATTCACATACAATACTCACTGTCACTGCTACGAATAACAAATTGGCTGCTCTTCACATTCACAAACTCAACATCCTCTTGGTGAAGCTCTACACCCCAGCGCTCTGCTTGCTTCCGCGTTCTGATTTAAATCGTGCCCCCGTGATGACATTGGTACGTGAACACTATCGATTTAATACAAACAGCGAAAAGTCTTACTTATCCATCCGATCAGGTCCAGTTATGCCATCCGGGAAACCGGGAAATTGGGAAAATTCTCCACCTCGGTCGTGGTCCTCAGCTGCCCTCCAGGAACACCGCCCACCTGGTAACCATCGAACACGACGGGTTTAAGGTTCGGCCGTGCGGCGTAAATGGCCGCGGTGTACCCTGCCAGACCAGAACGATGATCACCAGGTTCTCCACTCCCCTGCAAGGATCTGCAAGCACAAGAGAATACCAGTAGACAGTACCAAATCAACGCAAGTAACTCCCATGGTGAGGACTGCAGGCTGAGGGCAGCCCAATTTAAAATCTGAACGGACGGAAGCGAGCGTGCACGAGAGAGTGATAGAGAGAGGAACCTTCAAAGTATCCATGAGCAGAAACGGCGGCGGTGGCGGCGGCGGCAGGGCGAGCGACGGGCTCGTGGAGCCGGCGGTAGCAGGGGCAAGCGGCGGCAGGGGTGAGCGGGCAGGCAAGCAGCGGCGGCAGCGGCAGGGCGAGCAGCGCCGGTGGCGGCATGGCCGAGCGGCACGGGTTCTCGGCGCGACGGTTTTGCTTTTGATCGGGATTGATTAATCGGGGATGATGGGCAGGAGAGATTAGTGATTGATGTGATTTGCTACATCATTAGGCAAACGTGAAACGTTAGATTAGTGGAGATTAGTGAAGATGGATGGTGGAGATTATTTGGATCTGCTAAACTGGTGCTTTTACTAGTTATTATTATTATTATTATACTAGTATTACTAGTATACTATTATATAAATAAATATAAATATAATATAATAAGTAGTATAGAAGTATAGATATAGATGTAGATGTAGATGTAGATGTAGATATAGATAGTAGTGTAGATGTAGATGTAGATGTAAATGTAGATGTAGACTAGATGCCAGATCTATCTTGGCGAACATACTTGCGTTAAAACAAATGCTCCTGAATCTTAATAAAGCTGGTCAGATTCAACCTCTATGTGTGCCAACACCCAAACCATAGTTAGACAACATCACATGTCACATTCTACTCTTAATTTCAGTCATCCGCATGTTATATTATCGACAGAAAAGAGCGAAATCATCGGATGATAACAACTTTGCAGCCATGATACTTTAGTTGCATCGAAGACTGTTTAGATGCTCATGAAATCATTCCATAAGCCAGATGACTGTTTACTACGGGTGACGCCTGGTCTAGCATCAAGAGGGGCATGGTTAAAGAGATTGAACTCCTCGGCAGTTATTGATGTTGTTGAGCACAACCAACTCGGAAGCGCAGGCCTCAATCTTCAACCTGCTTACTGTTTCTGCGATTTTCTCGTTCTTGACTGTTGCATCTGTTAGGATGAAAGTCCAGACATTGTCGCCGAACCTGTAGGTGTGCAGATGGCCCTGAGAAGACAAGAGGAAAACCATCATACAGATGCAATCAAGGAATGGAAAGATGATTACAGATTGCAATATAATCGCCAAGTTTCAGCAAGCATGGTATATTGGCTGGTGATAGGCTGGTAGGTAAGCATAGTAAATATGCTAAACACAAAACAACTCATTGAAATACTGTGCAACAGGGAGATGAGGCTTGAGATGCTAATCCTGGCAGGGTAATATTCTGAAATTGACTGAAATAACAGCGAGAGCTACTTGAGGGAAGCTATTGGCATGTAGATGTATTGCTTTAATAATAAGCAGAAATGCATGCCAGGTCATGCAGAGAAGGAATTCTTCAAATCCAATCAGTAAGAAATATGTCCTTCCCATGCTATCAACAAAGTACAACACCTAGTTTGCAATGTGTTATCTTTATAAGTTGGAACAGGAAACTGCAGGCAATGGATAGGTGCCTAGGATTTTACAAGTGGAGAATAGTACTTGGAGAAATTTATGTGCGAAACTATCATATGTTAGGTTAGCAAGAAAATGCACTCAACCATTCAGTTATTTGTAGGTCCAAATATAAGTTAGAAACAGAACATGAAATCCACATGCTTGCTTGCGGTCGCGTTACAGACACTTTGGACTTGATACTAGGCAATTAACATCAGCACGTGGTTACATTTTCATTTTCTGAAAAATCAAATCCCCCCAAAAGTGCTAACTTATTATGCAAATTGTACTTTCGTGTGTATTTTGCACAGAAGGTTTAACCAGCTGCTGAATTTGGCTATTAAATGCTAGTTGTGATTTCTTGAGCTGATGCTACAACGCGTCGGGTCAAGGACTAAGCACAAGAAGAGCAAGCTAGTCAGAACACGCAGCAACTCACTAGCAGGACCTGTTAACCTGCACGCACGAGTGAGCATCCCTCCTCTGCAATTGATCCTCAACAGTACCAGAATTCAGGACGCCACAAATAGCTTCGGATCGGCGTGTAAAATAAACACCTCGGGAGATTTGATAATATGACCCTTTTTGTTGGACTTTGCTCAGGAAGCACTAAGTAGTTTGTAATAGAAGAAATGACCCGTTTTAGCTCTAATGTTTGATTAAATGACCCATTTCACACTTAAGACTCAAATTAGCAGTAATCCTCCAATCCTGGAAATGAAATGACCTCCCTGCCCCTCACTTATTCCCCTTCTAAAAGGCACACACGGGAGAGCCAAAGCGGCGGCGCCCGAGCTGTGTCACCGGCCCCCGCCCGAGCCCGACCTCCGCCGCCCGCCCCGAGCTCCGTCCGGCCCCCGCCCTGCTCCGGCCGCCGGCCCCCGCCCAAGCTCCGCCCGTTCCCAGCCCGAGTTCCGCCCGGGCCCCGCTAGGCCCTGCTCCGGCCGCCGGTCCCCGCCCGAGCTCCGCCCGGCCCCCGCTCGGCTCTGCTCCGGCCGCCGCTCCCCGCCCGTGCTCCGGTCACCGACCCCCCGCCCGATCTCCGGCCGCCCGAGGTCCGGTCGCCCCCGCCCGCCCGAGCTTCGGCCGCCCCCGCTAGGCCCTGCTCCGGCCGCCGGCCCCCGCCTGAGCTGTGTCACCGGCCCCCGCCCGACCTGCTCCCGCCCGCCCCGAGCTCCGTCCGCCCCCCGCCCTGCTCCGGCCGCCGGCCCCCGCCCGAGCTCCGGCCGCTCCCCGCCCGAGCTCCGCCCGGCCCCTGCTTGGCTCTGCTCTGGCCGCCGCTCCCCGCCCGTGCTCCGGTCACCGAAGCGAGGAGGCGGCGGACGACCGAGACGAGGAGGCGGAGGAGCTTGTCGGCGGCGGAGCTTGTCGGCGGAGGCTCAGACGCGGAGGAGCTTGTCGGCGGAGGCGGAGGCGAGGAGGCGGCCGTCCAGGGAGAACTTGACGGCGGAGACGGCGCGGCGGTGGCCCGTGAGCGTCGCACGGAGGGCGTAGCCAGGGGAGGCCGGGGTGTCGTCGGCCGCCGGCGCCGCCGCTTGGCTCTCCCGTGTGTGCCTTTTAGAAGGGGAATAAGTGAGGGGCAGGGAGGTCATTTCATTCCCAGGATTGGAGGATTACTGCTAATTTGAGTCTTAAGTGTGAAATAGGTTATTTAATCAAACATTAGAGCTAAAACGGGTCATTTCTTCTATTACAAACTACTTAGTGCTTCCTGAGCAAAGTCCAACAAAAAATGGGTCATATTATCAAATCTCCCATAGTAGTGGCGATCCCACCTTCAAATTGCATCAAACCAACCGCACCCACATCCACCGGAGTCCACGGTGCCTACTTTTCTTGCTTAGATATAAGGCCTCCCTGAGACAATGCACCACATACACTGTTAAATCCCCATATACTTGCACTGCTGCCTGACCTGAATTTCTCTACTGAAATTGGGAGCTGTGCAAGGCGAGTAGATCATGATCATCTTGCCAATGGTGATGTATGCATCACTCTCTGTGTTGGTACTCGGTCAGTAGGAAAGCTAACAGCGCTAGCATCTGGAGTTGTAACAAGCCACAACCCCGAAGGTAATTGGGCGCATCCATCAAGTGCTGTGCTCGATGGTTGCCCGAAGCGCTGCGGCAATCTGACCTTCGACTATCCCTTCGGCGTCAGAGCCGGGTGCTCCCGGGGGCCCGACTTCGACCTCATTTGCAACGACACCGCTCATCCCCCCAGACTCTTCTTGCGCGACGGCATCACCGAGGTGGTCGACAACATCAGCATTAACAGTGATGAGTTCGACTATTTAAACTACATCAGCGCCTCCTTCAGGCATACCATCCCCATGAAATCTGGTGTCAGTGTCTACAACTTGACTTTGGAACAGCCTGGGAGGTCCTTCGAACTTGATTTCATCGTTCTAAACATCACCGGTTGCGACCTGGACGTGTACTGGGTCAAAGGCAATGCCACCAAGCGGGTCTGCAAAACTGTGTGCCCGGATCAAGGAATCACAGAGATGGTGGCTATGCACAACTGTACTGGCCTGACTGGCCTCGGATGTTGTCGTGTTGAGGTGGAAACCGATGCCGACACTTTTCAGTTCAAATTTGTCTATGGCCACAGCAAAAACAAAACTGGAACGCGCTCTAACCAGACCTCTCAATTGTGGGATAGAATCAGCATAACTAGTGATGGGCCTGATGGCTTTGGGCTCTCGTGGCAGATAGTTGATCAACCCTCCTGTGTTGCAGCCCTACAAAACAGGACAACCTATGCCCGTATCAGCAAGCATGCCCGGTGCATCGACAGTACAACGAATTATTGTCATACCGAAGGTGCCGAGTGCATTGGCGGAGGCAATGGCTACAGCTGCTTATGCAGCAGTGGCTACACAGGCAACCCCTACCTTCCAGATGGCTGCTACAAGGACAAAGGTGAGTCTTTTTTTCCTAACCAAGCGACCAAACGTATAGTTTTTGTTAGGTATTTTGGGCATTGGATTGACACATGCTAATTTGCTAACCTTTTACTGATCAAACTAGGGTATAATCCGATTCCGAGCAGGGCTGATTGTACCCGTTGGTGTGGTAATGTTAGTGTGCAATTTCCGTTCGGCTTAGAAGAGGGTTGCTTTGCAAGGGAACAGTTCCACCTTACCTGCACAAATATGACGTCATCAGCTGTCCTCATGTTGATGTATTACCAGGTCATCAGCATAAATTTTGACGAAGGGACCATTAACGCTACCTCTCCTGACAAACAAGACGAAGACATGATGTCTGGAGTAGCAGGCCTTCTTTTTTCTACCGGGTTCGTCTCGTCTGTGGAATGGGTTGCTGCTAATATAAGTTGCAGAGAAGCCCAACAGAATGCATCTGGATATGCTTGTGTCAGTACCAACAGCAAGTGTGTGGAAGTAAACATGGAAAGGGTCTATGCTCAGTTCTATGTTGGTTACCGCTGCAAATGCTCAGATGGCTTCCAAGGAAATCCATACATCCAAAGTGGTTGTCGAGGTAGTCCCTCCCTCCCCCTCTCCCCGCACACACACCCTTGGATCATAAATGATACAACATAATCTTGTATACAACAAATTTTATCAACGTGCAACGTTTAGAGATGTTCCAAACATTGTACTATACCAACTACCTTAACTATCTATATCACTGGAGAAAAATTTACTGTTGCCTATTTCTTAATTCTCTAAAAGAAAGTTGTACAGATATATTAGAAGGCGTGTGTTATAAAAAAAATGGCATATTACTATTAGGCAATGATTTTTTCACTACTTCTAGTTTCATTTATCATTCGTGTAGGTTTCATTTAATTGGTTGATATATTGTTCCATGTTAATTGAATGATGTACTGTGTTTCATTTTATTTATTTTGTTGGCGCATCTTACCAAGATTTTGTTAATTTCAGATATTAATGAATGCCTTCGACCAAACAATTGTAATGGGATCTGCCATAATACCGAAGGAAGCTTCAATTGTACTGAATGTCCTCGCAAGACTCAGTATGATCCATTAAACAAGCACTGTACTAGGACAAAACAACAGACTCTCCTTTTAGGTAAGACTATATTATCGTTATATTTATGCTAGACAAGATAGAACAGAAACTTAAAGAGCTTAATGCCTACAGGTACAATTATTGGGCTGTCCTGTGGTTTCGGCATTCTACTTCTGAGCTTCAGTGCAGTACTTCTCATTCATAGATGGAAAAGAAATGTTCAAAAGCAACTACGGAAGAACTACTTCCGGAAGAACCAAGGTCTTCTCCTACAAACGTTGATATCATCTGATGAAACTGCAAATGACCAAACAAAGATTTTCTTGTTAGAAGAGTTAGAAAAGGCAACAAATGTCGAACCCCAGAATTCATAACAGAGAGGCTTAAGAGAAACCACCCGCTAAGTCGAAACGTCAACCCCGACCTCAACTCCTGGGTGTCAATTCCAAGAGGAGTGGAGTGATATGGCTCCGAATAGCCCGAGACGTCAACCCCAAAGCTTACTCTGGCAAGCGCACAGAGTAGTAGGGTGATATGGTCTCCTCACTCTTGTCCTACCGAACCGGAACATCAACCCCGAACTCGTCCCGGCAAATTAATGCACGGCTGGAGTAGGGTGATATAGTTCCCAATCTCTCAGTAGTAGAGTCGCTTCACAGGGGTGATTAAACTTAATGACTCTATGATATAAACCCTAAAGTCCTACCCACAACATGCGCTTCATCACATACACGCACGGCACATGAGTGGGCGAAAACAACCCGATCTCACAACAGTGACTCTACAACAGAAACTGCAATATTGTAAGTTTGGAACTTAACAACCATATATACACACAGCGGAAGAGTTTATAAGGCTACGAAGCCAAACAGTAGGGCCAAAAGTGGCAACGGAAACAAACCAAAATACCAACCCAGGGCAGGATCACTGCCTGGGATTCCCAGCGTCTAGGCGTCGTCGGTATCGATCTCTAAATAGAAACCACCCTCTGAAGGGGTAGTTTCCTCTGCAACAAAACAACAACAATAGCAGGGTGAGTACAAAATTGTACTCCGCAAGACTTACAGTGCGGAAATAGTAGTGATTGTGCCAGGTATCAACAAAAGGGTAATTGTGGACTAATTTGCGGAAAGCCAAGTTTACCTTTTCAATAACCATAAGTAGATTGAAATTCGACTACTAGAATACCTTTTCAAAGGGGACGAGTCGACACTTCGCGAATATTCCTTACTGCAGATCACCACACCTGTAAAACCCTCGACCCATCCTCAACCACCCTGGGAGGAAGCTGTCGCTAACCACATCCTTAGAGTTGGCAAGTTTTAGAGTTGGTTATAGTTGTCTAATTCGATGCAAAATCTTACCAAGTTGTCCATAACCGCGGACACGGCTGTTCAACAGTTTTAACCCTGCAGGGGTGTACATCTTTACCTACACGTATCGATCGTCTCCTAGTGCCATCGCGATTTACACACTTTCACGAGGTGTGCTGGCGGAGGGTGATCGAACACGACCTTTACAATGCTTTCGACCTAGGTATGAGCCACCCGTACGGGCTAGTCCATGTACATCAGTCCGGCCGTAACTACGACACGGTCCCATACGTTGTAGCAGGTGATACATCCCCGGACTCGAACCGTGTGTAACCCTTACACCTATATTGAAGCATCACACCACATTCCTTTTTCCACGCACCCAATACACGAAAACGGCAAACTATGCGGCTCATAGTCTAAGTCTAGGCAAATTATTCAGTCGTGGGTGGCCCCATAATCCACCCGTGTAGAAGTACGCGAAGCTTGGTTCGAAGGACACCGGAAACCGGTCCTTGCGGGAAGACGAGACAACCCACCATGCTCCCAGCCATGGCCTCTCGTCTAGCCCAGATATGATTAAGCCAATTCATTAGTTATCCCGGTGAACACCCACCTACCACGTAACCCATTCCCAGTGTTGATTTACCTGCTATCCCAGGAATTACGACTTCTACAAGTCTAAGCACGTCTAAGCATAAATAGCATAATAGCATTCGAACAGTGGATACTAGACTATGCTAGATGGGTTAGGTTAGTGGTGGAGCTGTTTAAGCGACAAGGTGAGTCGTATTCATCGGACTAGGGCTTTTCTTAGCGGAAAAATAGCAGTTGAACGCATGTAATAATGAATTTGAAAACAACTACTACTTTGCAATTAGTAGGAGCTTTGCAACGTGACCAAAGGGGATGCTTGCCTGGTTGCTCTGCAACGACACCCTGCTCTTGATCGAGACTCTCACTTTGCGGATCTTCCGGCTCTATCGAGGAAAAACGGAAACACCGGAAACAAGGGCATAATCGTAATTATTAAAATGCACAACATCAGCATGAGATGCAATGCATGCCATGACATAGAGGGTGCAAAAAGAAGACTAATGCAAGTGGAATCAATTTAATCGGAGTTCGGACGCATAAAATGTCGCGATCCGAAAATCCTCCGGCTAATCGGAAACCCTAATTTTGAGTTTTGAACAAATTGTATTATTCCTAGCATGCAAACATGTATGAAAATGATGTTTTTGAATAGATCTTCTTTTTCTGAACATTTTGATATATTATTTGCAATTTTCTGATTAGAGATGAATTTTCTGTGAATTTTACAAGATTTAATCCATTTTTACCCCTTTGTTGTATTTTTCTCAGTAATAATAATATTTAAATTAATTCAAATATAGCAGAGGCTGACATGTGGGACCTTGGGTCAAATCTGGTCAAACTTGACTCAGGTCCATGACAGTGGGGCCCACTGCCATGCAATTCCCATTTCTTTTATTCTTTCACTCAAATTCTTACAATTGGGACCCACATGTCATATACTCCATTTTATTAATCTTTATTTTATTTTCTTACAGGTGGGGTCCACATGTAATAGAGACATCTTTAAGAAATTCATTAATTGAACTGATTTGGCATTAAACAGTGGCATTAACATGTCGGTTTGGTATTAATTTCTCATGATTAGCACTTAATTCATTTAATAAAACCCTAGTCATTAACTAGGGCAATTAGGATGCCCTAACCGCCGGATTAAAGGGGCCATTAGTGCCCCTAACCGTGGCTCGGTCGGGACTGCCGCTGGGCTCGGTGACTCGGCACTGGGCCGGTGCCGACGGCAAACGGCACGGAGGAGCTCGGCCAAGGCTTACCGGCGTCAGGCTCCGGCGAGGCGGTGGACGCCGGGGAGCGGCGGTTGGCCGGGAGGAGGCGGAGCGGCACCCAGGGGCTAGCGGCGAGGGGAGGCGGACCCGAGGTGAGGCGCCGGGGACTTGGGAGCGGCGGCGAGAGGGGAGCTCGGGGCGGCGCGGTAAGACGGCCGGGTGAAGGGGCGGATGGAGGGTGGCGGTAGGGGATTGGGTAGCCGGCGGCGAGGTTTGAGGCCCGGGGTGGCTCGGGGAGCACGGCGAGCGGCGGGCTTCGAGCGGGGCGGAGGGAGCGGTGGAGCGGGGATGGCGGCCAGCAAGGGTGCGAGCGGCGGGGAACCGGGCGGAGCCGAGCGGTGCGGCGACTCGGGTCGGGTGGCGGGGTGGCGACGGAGGGAGCTAGGCAGGAGAGCGGCGGTGGGGTGAGATAAGGATGGGGGCGCCGGGTGGATAGGGATAGAGATGAGGGAGAGAGAGGATAGGGGGGCGGCGGGGTGGCTTAACAGAGAAGGAACCCGGTGTGAGAACCCGTATTTTCTAATAATCTAAACGTCAGAATTTGGTGATTGAATCCATTCATCTCATTCATGCATGTCAGAATCTGAGAAAAATTTAAAAAATTTCTTAACTGATAAACAATTCACATGCATATATATATACATATACAAAAGCAATTCAATACATGAGAGATTAACTAGTTACCGAATAAATCTATATACATGAGTATTGTAAAGAGGCATATGAATACACTTAAATAATTTGATTACAAGTATAGGGAATTGAGTTACAAAAAAAAATCTCAATGTTACAAGCCATGGTACTACAAAAACATCTACAAGAGGAAAACCTAACTAAAATCTTCAATCTTCTCTCAAATCCTTTCTCATCCTCAACTCTTCTCCAATTCTTTAACCTGCACATAAAACAAGAACAAAACACTACAAAAGAGAGTTGATTAAGGATTAAAATGTTGCATTTCCAAAATGGAAATGCATTTGTTTAGGAGGTCAGTTTTGAGAATTCAGAGAACTAGTTCTGAACTCAAAAGAGTTTAAATTGGCTTAGAGATCTGATTAGGCAACAGGCAACAATCTTAAAGGCAACAAGTGTTAATTCTGAGGCAGCACGATATATCGCAGTAGGCAACAAAAGGCATCTGAATTCGAATAGGCAGCAAGGCAGCGATTGATCTCTTTAGGTCAATTTAAGTTTAAAACTAACCTCCATTAGCATCAGGCAACCAATTTATGTTAAACATGGATTAAAGGTCTGCTTTCATGTTTTAAATCCAGCAAGACCTAGGTTTTCCAATATGCTAAGCATAGCAACAGCCAACGTGCAGCAACAATGGACAAAAACTCAATTATCTTGCCCATAACCTGTCCAAAGGGATGGAACCAGCAACAAGCAGCTGGTGGCATTGCATTGCCACCTCAAGCTTGAGAAAGAGATGAGGATCAGCTAGAGGCTGCCAAGCAAGCAGCTTACTCACCAAGTGAAGAGAGGAGTCACCTCTTAGGTGTCAAGCAAAGACAATTTCGAAATTCCAGCTCATCAGCCCCCAAACACCTATAAATAGGGCCAAAGGAGTCTCATTCTCATCTCAAACCAACCCAAAACAGCACCACATCAAAAGGGCCAAGAGTTAGATAGTTGAGAAGCAAGTCAAGGTAGCGAGGAGGAGGAGGCAAAGCCTGAAGAAGCAGGTCTCAGAATACCACAAGAGCAAGCTTCAGTTGCTTAAGGTATAGTAGAGGGAGTAGGAACAACTAGAACAGAAAGAAAGGAGAAGTGTTAAAACTCCGCAGAAAATATGCTGCGTTAGGTTGAATGAGCCAACCTTTGAAATCAAGTATAAGCAATCTGTTCTTATAAAATTGGAAAGGAAAGGGGAAAAGAAATAGCATCTGTTCTTATCAGTTTAAAATTAGATAAGAAAGAACTAAAGAAGGGATGAACAGAGATAAATTAAGAAAAACAAAGTGTAAAGCAATCTGTTCTTACCAAATTAGAATGGAAAGAAAGAAAGAAGTATAGTAATCTGTTCTTATTAGCTAAAAGTTTAGAAGAAGACAAGCTAAGGAACAAGTGAGAGTAATCTGTTCTTATCAGTTTAAAGAAAAAGGATAGGTCAAGAAGTGAGCATCTGTTCTTATTAATCTTTAATAATCACCTCAGATGCTTAATATTATTTCTAACTTAGCTAAGCAACAAGTGCATGATCTGTTCTTCAGAACAATGATCTAATATAGGTATATACTCAAGCAAGAATAACTAAAAATAAGTGCAGCATCTGTTCTTAGGTTAATGAAGCACATGCTCACAAAGAATAGGAGGTATAGACAGAAATCAAGGGTAATGCCTGTTCCTCAATCAAATAATTAGATAACTGTTGCAGTACCTGTTCTTACCAGAAAAGTATACTTTTCCCTAAATCATTCTTAGGTAAAAGCTATTGTAGAAATAAACTAAGTCATGGCACCAAATTATACACTAGTTCAACCCACAAATGTTTAACAGAGAAGTCCATTGCACAAATTACTCCAAGCAGACAATCAAAAAAATGATACATGATTCAATTAACCATATGTAATTCCATAAGAAACTCTAGAATTTTTAACATCAAGTTGCGATCAAATCAATGATGGGGAAATGCTAGGATTGGGGAAACACTGGTGTAAACCCTAGAGCAAATTGGGAGATTTAATTCCAGAAAAGATTGGAGATAATAGAAAGAAAGGGGAATAGAGACTTACCGGAAGCGGCGCGCCACCGCGGTTGCGGTGCGGCCAACCCACCGCCGTCCATCGGTGGCGGCCGGAGGGAGGAGCGATCGGGGAGTAGGCGGCGGTCACTCGGGGAGACCGAGTTGGAGGCGGCCGATGAGGCGGCCGGGTCGGAGGCGACCAAGGCGGTCGGCGAAGGCAGCCGGAGCGGAGGCGGCCGATGGGGAGGCAGCCGAGGCGGATGGCGGCCGAGGCAGAGGACCCGAGGCGGCGGCGGTGTCCAGGGCCACGGGAGGCGGCGGCAGGCACCGAGCAAGCGGCGGCCGACGGGAGAAGGCGGCGGAACCGAGTGAGGCGGCGGGGCAAAGGAGAGACCGGCGGCCGGTGAGAGCGGGAGTAAGGGCCGGCGGCCATGGGAGGATAGAAGGGGAGCACAGAGGATGCGGGTGTGAAATTGGGGATTTCAGGAGAGAGAATGAAGGGTGAGGCCGGCGGCGTGGTAAGAAAAAGAAAGGACTGGTTAGGGTAACCTAACCAGGGTCCCGAGTAGGCCTTGGGCCAAGAGTTGGCCACGGCCGACCCAAATTGAGAGCAAATTCTTTTCTTTCTTTTTCTTTATATAATGGAGAAAGTCTCTTATAAATTGAAAATTTCAAGAGAATATATATATATATTTCAAATTCAATTGAATGATCTAAAATCACTAATGTAATTTAAATAACTCATAAGAGCTCTTCTAATCCAAATAATGAATATATATATATATATACCTATCCATTTAAAGAAAACCTAAAAATACTCCTTATAAATTCCTGCAAATTCAGAATTCAGGGTTTGGCTTAGCTACTTTAAGGTTCATGAACTCCGACGGTTTAATAACTTCACCACACCGCGAAATTTTTGATAGTAAATTTTATAAATTCAAAAGATAGAGCAGATAAAAAAATCAAGAAAATTAATAATAGATATCATCTATTGCATTGTCTTCGACAAGGTAATCCACATCGTCCAAACAATCCAAATTATGTAAATCAAATTCATCATCATAAGCATGCATACATCCATAAATTTCTATCTTCGGAAATAGTCCTTATTGGACGATTATTCCACTTCAGATCCCGAGGTTCTGCCGATTTTATCCGAAGGGACATCTCACTTCACCTCTTATCCATCTCAAGGCAAGTTCATTTCTTGTTCATGTTGATGATTATTTCTACCACATATATGCAATGCTTCTTCTTATCACCTGTGATAATTAATAAATGAACTGCATTATGATTCGTTGAATCATATATTGGTGGGCAGTGGAACCCCGGTTTGGAACTTGTGGGGTGGTCAGGGTTCCATTGCATATGGTATCATCATAAGGTTAATAACAAATGTCAGTTGGCATTCTTACGCCGTAAAGATAGCGTTAACCGCAAGACCTGTTATGGGACAGGCGAGTCAAGTAATACCTTCTCAGTGCATATCTCCCAGGAACGTATGTAAAGTAACGCCTGGGGAAGCGGTAAGTCCCTCGCCCAGGGGAGCGATAAACCCTGAATTTCCGCTTTGGGAGGCGTTATGTCCCTGACTATACAGAAAAGTACGCTATAATGACGAGGTGGGTAGTCGGTGCTGGATCGACTACATAAGGGGAGATATTGCCAAAGGGAAGGGTGAAAATGACTCGGAACCTTAGACCTGGCCACGCACCGATGGGAGTGTGATGGGTCTCGTACCCGGCTAAAGGCTAAGTACCACTTGTGGGTAAAGTAGCGCACCTCTGCAGAGTGTATTGAAGTGTGGCATTGTCACTCCCTGTTCTGGGTATGAACTGCGATCGTGGCGGGAAAGGAACCATCGGAGGTTCTAACGACCCGTGAAGCCTTCTGAACATAGCTAAATTAAAATTGACTCTCCAAGAACGATATTGGATTCATGCATATCCTTTGAGGACTTTGTCCTAGTAGAAATAGTCATTCAAACACATGTTGTTAATATGAACTTGTTGAGTACCTTCTGTACTCATCCCCTACGTAAATCTTTCCTTTGTTAGACTCTGAGTCGTTAGAGGTTGAGTACGAGGAAGTTGAAGTCCAAGAGGGGAAGGAGGAGCCGGACCTGACCGAAGGGATCGAAGGAGTCGATTACTATATCGACTATGGAGAGCAAGACAGAGCAGAGCCAGAACAAGAGTAGTTTAGTTTAGTATAAGAATAAAATATCAGCTTTACTTTCCTGCACTTTAATCTTCAGTTCTATATTTCTGTTGCTGTTTCCAGTTGAACTTAACTTGCTGTATTTCTGTAATAACTTATGTATATTTTGGAGTCTGTAATATATATAGTTGTTGGACCATCAATGCTTCTGTTGAACACTCTGATCGATGTAATATAATAAGATGGGATTTTGTTATATTATATCAAAGACTGGCACACTACACCGTGCAGTGGTGTGCAGGGTCGCTACACCCGGGGCGGTTGCGGGCTGGACTGGAGGAAAGGGAACGGGCCGGGCAAGCCCATCCGGGTAGAATTAGGGCTTTAGAAAGATTGGGTTTAGGGTTTTAGAATTTAGGTCTTTCCATTTTGCTTTGCATATTGAATTTCTGATGTAAATTCTTTGAACGGTTGAAAGATTTTCAAACCCAAATTCTCCCTTCCGACCAAATTCCACTATACTTTTCTATTTTCGAACCCCTTTTCACAAACCACATTTTACCCCAATTCTTTTCAAAACAAATTGAGCTTTAGGACTTCACTTGCTTAATCGATTTAGGGTTTTTAGACCGAGTTCGTTAAAAAGTTCAAAATTCTTCACATTTTTGAGTGCATAGATGGATGACATGATGCACATTACACGGTTAAAGAAACAGGGACGTTACAACAAACAACTTTGATCCTACACGTATCATCGGCCATGGGGGACATGGCACAGTTTACAAAGGCATATTATCTGATCAACGTGTGGTTGCAATAAAAAAGTCTAAGGTCATTGAGCAGTGTGAGATCACTCAATTCATCAATGAGGTCGCAGTGCTCTCTCAAATAAATCATAGAAATATTGTAAAGCTCTTTGGGTGTTGTCTCGAAACCGAGGTTCCACTGCTGGTTTATGACTATGTATCCAGTGGCTCACTATCTCAAGTTCTTCATGCGGATTCAAGTAATGGTTTTTCTTTGTCTTGGGGTGATTGCTTAAGGATTGCCCTGGAAACTGCAGGAGCTCTATCTTATCTCCACTCCGCAGCTTCAATATCAATCTTCCACCGTGACGTGAAATCCTCAAATATACTCTTGGATGGGAACTACACAGCTAAAGTTTCCGATTTTGGTGCTTCTAGATTGGTTCCAATTGATCAAACACACATTGTTACAAATGTACAAGGTACATTTGGTTACTTAGATCCAGAGTATTTCCATACCAGACAGTTAAACGAGAAGAGTGATGTGTACAGTTTTGGTGTGGTACTAGTGGAGTTGCTTCTTAGAATGAAACCTATTTTCACAAGTGAATCGGGCACAATACAAAACTTGTCAACCTACTTTCTCCGCGAGTTGAAGGAGGGAAGAATCATAAGTATTGTTAATTCTCAGGTCCTTGAGGAAGCAACCGATGAAGAGATCAGCTGTGTCGCCTCTCTTGCTGAGGTGTGCTTAAGACTACGTGGTGAAGAAAGACCAACCATGAAACAAGTGGAGATGGAATTGCAGATTTTACGAACAAAATGGGTGAATTCATGTCAAGTGGATCAAAGGAATGAAGAACAATTGCAACCAAGGTTGTTAACTCGAAGAGCTAGAGCTGCTCGCCAATCGCACACGACGGAATTGGGCGAGAGAGTCAACTTACGGTCAAGAGACAGCCAACAATGCTATAGCTTGGAGCAAGAGTTCATGTCATCTGCTAGTCTACCACGCTAGATGCGTTTGTTGAGTTCATAATAATGGAGGATTATGCTTCCTATTTTGGATGCATGTGCTTGTATTATAGGCAAATAATACTACGGAGCTTGGTGCTGTAAGTCGAGTCATGTCCGGATAATTACTATCAGGCATCATCTGATTGTGTAAGTTTTCGATTGGAACGAGATTACCTTGTATGCTGTCATGCAGTGCTGCTGCTCCTATGTTTTTGTTTATGTAAACTGGTTGCATGTTACCTCGAGATGTGGAGTGAATTACTGGCATGCACTGTATTGATGAGATGCTCAGAAGACTCGTTGTGGATATATATTTATATGGGCATTGCTTTTAGCATTAATGATACGATATTTTGTTTTAGTCTGATCACTAATGGGTACTGTCTTGCTGCGCAATAGCATGGTGACTAAGAGTGAGAAAAAAAAACAGCACGAGAGTAAGGCAAATCAACCGAGTTCTTTGAGCAAGCTGCACTGGAACGGCGTGCATGTTCGACTATGCCGGATGCATGTCCATCCTTACCAGCTGACGCTGCACTGGAATATGATCAGCAGAGACCGGCACTTGTACCTCCTCTGCTCCTACACTGCACTTGTTCAAAGTCCAAACTCACATACTACACTGCACAAGATAGGGTTGCTTCACATCATGTTGGGATCATGGTTCATACTTTTCACTCCAGTTCAAGCACAACTGAGCAAAAGTGCGCTCCTCCAGTACATAGAAGATTGAGGAAAGAAACATTCTTGTGTCACTTATGGAGTAGACCAGTAGACGCGACATGCATGTTAGATTATGTCTTTAAGCAATTCACAGCGACAGATATGATAACCTCCAAAAACAGCATTCAAACGCTAGAAGCTACTGCTACTGCATCCAAGCAAACCATCCTACGCGTAGATAGGCCTGCTGCTCTCAGGATAGATGCGAGTAGTGAGATCAAACTGTGTAGCGATTCTTGACACCTTTGTCCTTCTTTGCATCCTCCTGCAAACAGAAAGAAACAGTGTCAGCCACAGCTATCCTGGGCACGACAAGAAATCAGGATTTGAGTGCTACTCACATGAAAGATGAATCCAATAGAGTCCTTGTAGTCCAGAAATTCCTTCCACTGCTTCCCAATGCTTATCTGGTAAGAAACAAGGAATAAGTTCAGCATTTCTGGCTGATGATCCTCAAACTGTGTAGCGATTCTACACTAAGATAGGTGATAAAATTGACCCAGGTAAACCAAATTGCCATAGAAAGATGAGGGAGTGTTTTGCGTGGGTGGTAATGGTAATGTTTGCATATGAGGGAGATAAAATAAGTAGGGGCAAAAACATTATTTAGTTTACATGCATGCCATACATTTATCAGCAAAGCTTCAAAAATTATCTGCCTTGCATTATTCAATGGAGGGAGTATTCCTGACATTATCACATTTTTGGATGTTATTGCAATACAGTGGTGGCAGTTATAAAAACAAATGCTAGAAAAGGCAAAACAAGTGCTTCCAAAAGTAGTTAATAGAAACATACAACAGGAGAATGTAGTTTAGCTGAAATAATGAAACCTTTCCCTACAAGAGACTTATCTTGGAAAGTGGAAACTACAAGCATAGACCCATTGTACACCCAAAGATAACAATCCTTTCAGCTTTAATTTTCTTCAATAATGTTCTGCTGTTCAAAGTACCATATATATCCTTTCAGGAATAAGTTTCTTCTATTATGTTCTGCAGTTCGGATTACCGTATAGGCGAATACATATAAACAGAGAGCATTCATCACGTACAGAGCGACACTTGGCACAAGCACACTGTAAAGGGCTCCACACAGCCAGGTCATACTTTTTAAAGCAGGTCACATCATCACTATACATGCTTATAATTGACACAATTTGAATGTGTGATATTGCAAACTACATGGTTGTTGCCTGCAGTGAAATAAACAATTTAGTATTATGCATTTTAGAACTCGTACCTGAGCAGCTTCATTAGCAGCGTTTTTAGTCCAGATGGCTATTTTTTCCTGCCTCGGACGCACGCTAACAACTGCTCCACAAATTTCATCACCATAGTCGAATTGTTCACCAATCAATGCCAGTAACTGAACATAATATTTGTGGAAAAAGAATCAGGGTGGAGTTTATAGAAAAAGATAATCATGTAAAAAAAGATGCAAAAGATGCTTACCGTATGCAACCACAATGTGTCAGATTTCCCTCTGCCACAACTGACGGTCCATTTACCGCCATTAGCACAAATGGGGTCTTCCCATTTTGGTTCAATCTTATTCTTGAAGCAATAGAAGTCCGCTTGCACAGCCAACTTGCTAGGGTGGTGGATATTGTTGTAAAGGCTGAAATACCAATCAACTTGTTAGCCATAAGGAATATGTGAGCAGGTGAACACAAACGTTGGAAAATACATGAAAGAATGAAGCAGGTTATCACAACGAACATAAACAGATCTTTCAAGCACACTATTAGTGAAAAGTTCATCCTGAACACATATATGCTTGCAGGAGGCTGAAATTTGCTCATAAAACTGGAACCACAAAGCATAATATCATTTTTGATTAATATCAATTAGACTTTAGAGGGCTCAAGTTTGTGTACCAAATGCAATATTACCTAAAATTAATTTTCGAAATTTCCATATCAAGTGTTTTGAGGCACCATCTTCAGAAAATCCTCCAACATTTCCATCAATATAGAACCAGAGTTTTCATACATGCTAACAACATTAACAGAATAGAGGAATACACACAGGAGATCAAGTCTCGGAGTAGAGAAATAAAAGGCCAGCGCAATTGCAAATACCAATTTTTGGCTGCATGTCTGATTGGTGAAGAACGGTATGAAAAAAAAAGGCAAGTGCAAATGCAAACCTTCTGAAATTAATTACAGAAACAATGACCCAAGCAGTATAAAAGATCAAAATTGGAATTACTGAATGTTGAGCTCATGACAACAATGAAGAATGTCTCCTGGGCCTAATAATTTCCCCAACCAACCACATCGAAGCATAAACTACAAGACAATACAATGCTGTCTCCACTCAAATAATAGCGAAGGAAACTCTCATTAATGCAACAAATAAATTACTGCATCACAACATCTGTAGCAAAAATAGGCATCACAATTTGGTGTCTATTTGCTACCCGAGAGCGCCAAACACAGTGTATTATTATTAGGTATCATAAACCTAATCTCATAAGCCAAGTTTCCAATTTTAGAAGAAAGAAAAAATCAAACATCCACCTTACTAATCTCACTCCAAGCTGACCGCGCCAAATAACTGCTATAATTCAGTTAGAAAGCAATCATGATCTCATAACCATCCCCCATAGACTGCAACGAACGCAGATATTAGGACTACCTAGATCCACAAACCATCATAGCTTGAGCCACGCCTGCTAAACCTTGGGCATCAGCAACAATAAGGAATCACACAAATTACAACCAAGCGTTGCATCAGGGACAAGCCTAACTGGAGGGCAATCCAATCGGATTAACAAATCTAGTCGTATCAGGTAAGAGGAGGGTTTGGGGAAGCGAAGGGGGTGTGGGAAGGGAAGGGGAAACCTCCAGAAGTCCTCGACGGTGGCGAAGGTGTGGATGGGGTGGATGGAGCTCCCCCAGGCGACCTGCCTGGACTTGGCCTGCCCGTTGTCGAACCAGAAGGTCCATGCGTGTTCGAGAGGGTGGGTCGCGGAGGGGTTGGCCAGCGCGTGCGCGGCGGAGTCGTCGTCGGCGATCTCCCCCTCCTCCCGCTCCTCGGCGCCGGCGGAAGCGGGCCTCGTCTCGGTGTCCTCGGCCATGCCGGCGGTGGCGGTGGCGGTGGCGGTGGCGGTGGCGGCGATGAGGTTTTGGGGCTTAGGTCGAAGGGAACAACGGTGGAGGTGCTGGTCTGGTCTGCGTAGAAAACAAGGGGCCGCAACGAACTAGGCTGTGGAGGCCCGTGCCTTTTCTACCGCTGGATTTCACCCACGTCACGTCTCCCTCTCCAGCAATGACACATGATGTGCAAAGAAAGGCAGTGCATTGCAGCGGGAAAAGCTTGTAACATCTGATGCGGGCATGTTTGTTTGTCTGGCTTTTGGTTTTCTGGACTTTGATTTCAAAGTTAGAAAAGCACCTATTTACCTATTTTTAGCTTTTAGCTTCGAAAAGCCTGAAACAACTTTTGGAGATTTGGGCCTTCTTCCCTAAATCCATATAACATGATGTGTTGTTTTTCATCGATAGACGTGAAAATGCTAGTTAGCGGAGTCAATGGCACGATAAGGTAGCAAGCTCGGCGCCGTCTGAGTGTAGCGGACATGACTCATAGTCATAGAGCCGCGACGGTAACAAAGAAAGAATGTTGTACACAATGTGCTACCATTCTACTACACTTAAACAACGACATCACGGATGACTCGCTGCAACCAAAACAAAATCAAACAAGATCAAAAATTAGATCGGTGGATCTCGATCTGAACGGTGGGCCATCACTCTTTGTTTTGTTTTCCCTTCCTTAAATAACCACCTCTATAGCTCGCCACCCCCCACCGACATCGCCTCCTCGGAACCCCACCCCAAATCCGCCCAATAATCGGAGCATGTCGTCGCCGGCCCCCTCCAGGGTGGATCTCGACGGCAACCCCGTCGCTCCTCTCACCATCTGCATGATCGGCGCCGGCGGCTTCATCGGCTCCCACCTCTGCGAGAAGCTCATGGCCGAGACCCCGCACGTCGTGCTCGCCGTCGACGTCTACTGCGACAAGATCCGCCATCTCGTCGACCCGTCGCCGCCCCACCTCACCGGCCGCATCTCCTTCCACCGCCTCAACATCAAGAACGACTCCAGGCTCGAGGGCCTCATCAAGATGGCCGATCTGGTTCGTTCTCTACTCCCACCCCACATTCCATTCCCCTCCCCCTCGCATTCTACCTTGATTTTTTTTCAATGGCGGGTTGGTTTGCAAAAAGGGGAATTAACACAAACTTTTGGGAATTTTCAACATTTTATGGGTGATTATACTGGCTGATTTCGGAGCCAATTGTGCATTCATCTTCTTAAAAGAATCGCATTCCCTTTAATTCTGGCAAGCTATTGACGAGTTCTACTTGCTTTCCTATCTGCTGCGCTCGGTTGGATCTGCGAAGACGATAAACTTGGCGGCGATCTGCACGCCGGCGGACTACAACACGCGGCCGCTCGACACAATCTACAGCAACTTCATCGACGCCCTCCCAGTGGTACTCCCCACTCCGATTACGCACTTCTTCTCGTTAATTTTGGCGTCTCCTAGTGTGGAATGTCTCAGTGTCATGTGTTCGTGCTGTGCAGGTCAAGTATTGCTCGGAGAACAACAAGCGTCTGATCCACTTCTCCACGTGCGAGGTCTACGGGAAAACCATCGGCAGCTTCCTCCCCAGGGATCACCCCCTCCGCAAGGTAATGGCAAATTCTCCATCCCCTGTTAAGAATATCTGCCTCTGGATTATGTGGAGTTTGTGGATAATGTGGTAGTATCTGAAGTAGTCTGACCTTGTCGGTTGGTTGGATAAATAAACTGATTGGATTAGCAGTGGAATGGATCTGGTGCAGGTTGCTAGATTGGGATCCAACTGCAATTATTCTCTCTCTGTACTGCGGTCCTTATATAAAGGTTGGACTAGATTTGGTGTTGGTTGGGAGTGGATTTTTCTTGTTGAAGCTTGTTTGGTTGTTGGCTGGCATTGGGATAATGTCTTGTGGTGGTGGTTTAGTATGAAGATTATGGAATGTCTTGCCTTCTGAGGAAGAGCAGAGTTTGACTGCATATATATACATACATACATACATACATATATATATATAGTCTTTTTTATGTTACACATTTACTAATCTCTGTAGATTGTGGCAGTACCATTTTATGGAACGTTTAGGGCTAGTTGTATGATAGGTGCTGTGATATGATATGGTTTGCTCCTTTTCTAGCTTCAAAATACTTATTTGTTCAAGCGATGTCATGCTTTTGCCTGTAGAAATCATGCTATGATAAGGAACTGTCCTTTTCTCATTGCTTTTTTTTTATAAGTTAGGTCAGTTGGAGCTTCAGCATTTAAGGATTTTAAAGCATTTACGTGAAACACAATCTACTAATCTATTCTTTGATCTAAATTTCGCTGCGAAAAACACCATCTGATTTCAACGTAGCCCGATCTAATTCAAAAATTTCCCCGTGATTGTTTACTTAAATGATAATTTGTTTGATTTAAAAATTTGCTGTTATCCGTTGTTTTCTGGATATAATTTTGCTATTCCTGTCTTCGAATTCCATTTTTGTATCGGGCTCAGGCCAACTGTATGAGAATAGTTTCCTTCATGGTAGTGTGTTAGTTTACTATGTCACAATCAAATCTGGTATACATACTCATTTTGATCATATTTGGCTGTTCTCTGATGTTTCATGTGCCTTTTACCTTTCAAACAGGAAGCTGAATTTTATGTGCTGAAAGAAGATGAATCACCCTGCATTTTTGGTCCAATTGTGAAACAGCGATGGTCCTATGCATGCGCGAAGCAGCTTATCGAGAGGCTTATTTTTGGTGAGTGGAGTAACTTGTGTTAATTTTGTCATTAGCAACACTCTTTCTTCTCTTGGTAACCATGGACATTTTGAATTTCCACCAGCTGAAGGTGCAGAAAATGAT
Source organism: Stipa capillata (assembly GCA_019208055.1). Taxonomy (NCBI): domain Eukaryota; kingdom Viridiplantae; phylum Streptophyta; class Magnoliopsida; order Poales; family Poaceae; genus Stipa; species Stipa capillata. The sequence continues at coordinate 15,250 of JAGXJF010001228.1, read as the reverse complement.
CTCGAATTCACAATTGTGAGACCTTTCAATTGGATTGGACCAAGGATGGACTTCATTCCTGGTGTTGATGGTCCCAGTGAGGGTGTTCCTCGGGTTTTGGCTTGCTTCAGCAACGTATGTAAACTTGTACCTTGCTGAGGATGAATACCTTCATTTCATTATGTTCAGTCTTCTCAAAAGATATGCACTACCAATGGGTTTGCAGAATCTCCTCCGCAGAGAGCCTCTGAAGCTTGTTGATGGCGGCGAGTCCCAGAGAACTTTCGTTTACATCAAGGATGCCATTGAAGCTGTTCTTTTGATGATTGTAGGTCTTTTCTGTTTATCTTTGGTTCTTTGTTCTTAAATTAGTAGTGACCACATCACTGGAACTTAAATAGCTGTTGTTCTATCAAAGGAAAATCCTGCTCGAGCCAATGGTCATATCTTCAATGTTGGGAATCCCAACAATGAAGTCACTGTTAGGGAATTGGCTGAAATGATGACGGAGGTATACCATTGATGCGGCACTTGTATTTTCTGTTACTTGTATCTGTTCTGAATCTCTCATTATCTTCATCTGCAGGTCTATGCTAATGTCTCAGGAGAGCCACCACTGGCTGAACCTTTGATTGATGTCAGTGCGAAGCAGTTCTATGGTGAAGGATATGACGATAGTGATAAGAGAATTCCTGATATGACCCTAATCAACAAGCAGCTTGGTATTACTCTCTGCAATAACGTGTTCTTACAATGTTGTCATCCCTAACTAGTATCTGATGTCCAAATGCTGATTAAATGTAGGGTGGAATCCAAAGACTCCTCTCAAGGATTTGCTAGAGACAACATTGACCTACCAGCACAAGACTTACAAAGAAGCTATCAAAAGGCAAATGTCACAGGCTTCAGTGTCTAGTTAGTTATCATGTTCCGATTCGAAGGTGGTGATATTGCTCATGTAGAGCACAGTTGCAGCGGTTATGATCTTTTGAAAGTCGGATACGCATGCTCTAGTGTTCTTTTTGCGCCTCTGGTTACTCCCAAGAATCCTATTGACCTAGATTCCTAGATTCCATTCTGTGTAAGCGGGCAAGGGATTATCTATACCTGTGGCAGAATTGATGTATTCCATTGTACTTTTGGTTGCACCTCCCGTGCTATTCTTTCCTATTGCTTCATTGGTGAGAGCAATTCTTGTTCAGCATAGATGATGTGAAATTACAGGCTGGAAGTTACCGGTTTTGAGCTCAATCCTGTGAGTTTTAGTACATAAACCTCTTTGGTTAGTTCACTTCATGGTACTGGTATAGATAATGGTATGCATAATGTCTTAGGTGTACAAACTGGCAACTTCGCTGCCTGACACTTGCCTTATTGTCTTTCTGCAAAAAACCACTTATTGTTTTGACCTTGATCCTCTTATGAGGGATTGTTTTGTGGTGAACTGATAACCGTTTGTTCTCTACACCTAGCGGTTCAAACTGCATGTTCTAACGCCATCTTTCTTCAGCCGGTAGATGGTTTTGCAACCCAGAGTGAGACTCAAATCAGCACTCCAACTACTATAAGAGAGTACCAGAAAAAAGGAGAGGAAGAAATTAGCTTAGTACAAATAGAATTGATTGTATCATCTCTGTTAGAAGGATTGGTTCATCATTGATTTGTTAGCTTCCTTTTTCTCTGAGAGCAAAATCCAACCTTATTTTTGTTTTTTCACGTGCATTTCTTTTGCATCTTCTGACTGTCTTCTCCATTTGGGAACGCCGGATGCACAAGGCAGAAGAAAAGACACATGACTGAACGAACAAAATGAAGTGTAACGGAAGAAAACAGAGGGAATGAAATCTAGATGCTGGAGGCTGGGCCAATGTGTTGGTGCATTAAACCAGACCAAAATTGAAAAGGATGTATTTTGGCCTTGCTTTGCTTGACATGATGATGATGGTGATTTCTTGCACTAATAAATTTAGCTAAGATTGCTTTTGGGGTTTCCTTAATCTCTCGTCTACTCTGAGTTTAATGGAGAAAGCCAAAAGAAGGAAATCAAGTCAATGGAGGAAAAGAAAAGAGAGAAAAGAGAAAGATCAAAGGAAGAAAAAGCAAAAGAGTGGAAGAGGGGATAATTGCTTGTTAAAAATAATATAGATCTACGACGTGTTATATCACGTACGCTGACGAAAATTTGTACACATAGGAGATACATTTTTCTGAACCACGGTGCAGCTGCACCACCTCTTATAGTCACCAGATATTCTTGAGATTCGAGAATAGTAGTAAAATAATAGAATATGAGTCATAAAAAAACTCATCTTATATGTATGCTTTTTTAGTTTGGTAACAGCTACACCTAGGTTCAGCCCAAATTTATCCGTATATATACAATACATGATAATCGTATTTTCACATAATATTTGCACATGGACACATTATATCGTGCTGTTCATCTATGGGTGTCTTTTGTTTTCGTGAATACAGAAAATGTATTTCTACGTGACAAAACCAACTTCTTCATGTAAGCGACTTTAGCTGTACTGCGCTTCCTATCGACACGAGAGAGTTCGTGGGTTTGGGTTTGGGGCCGCAGCAGCGAGAGAGAAGCCGGACTGGGAGAAGGAGGCGATGGGCAACGTCGGGAGCGCGCCGGAGCACGCGAAGAAGGCGGACGCCAACGTCGCCGAGGGGGCCGGCCTCCCGCCGTCGACGGTGCGGTTCTTCCCCAGCGCCGCACAGCACACGGCGAGGCAGCCGCCGCCTATCAAGCTGGAGGAGGAGGACGTGCCCCCGCCGCCCGCCGCCGAGGAGGACATGACCCCACGCAACCTCTGGCAGGTACGCCATCATTATCACCATCATCGTCGTCGGGCTCCTCACCTTACCATTTACACGGCTGGCGAGTAAAATCCCCACACAGAACAGACCCCATGGTTAGTCGCCACGCCCCGAATTCCTTCCTAGGTTTTGACAAGGGAAGCGCCATCGTCTAGATTTTTCCTGCGATTCGCAGCGCAGAAGTAACGAATCTATCCTCGTGCTGTTTAGCATTTGGATTTATGTGGAATGTTGTTGTGGTTCGATCTGAGAGTTATCCACAGCGAACTGCACTGCACTGAACTGGACTGGACAGGATGAGATTTTGAGCTGCCATTGAATATGTAGTGTTAGTGTCAGATGCACCCTTTTTCAGAGCATTTGTGCTAGATAAGCTATCAAGTTTCAGTTCCTACTTCAATGGGATGTTATTCGGAGAGAACTTGTGAGTGGTCTAGAATAGATTGCAGAAATCTGGAGAAACTCGTGCTACTTGCATCACGATTTAACGAGTGTATCTACACAACACGCACCTACATATTTCCTACTGATTTTTTTAAAAAAAATTCTGAACTGGAGCTTGTCATGTCTTTTCACAAAATTGAGCATGACACATATACGATGATTATTTAAGGTTCAGTATGAAGCTTTGATTTGGTTCCTCTAGTTGATGCAGAGCACATTATTGTTTTCTCCCAGTTGGTGACTTCAGTCTTCAGAGAAATTAGCTCATTCCATCAGAGAACCCTACCTTTCTTTTCCTGAGGTTTTCAGATGATATAGTTCTGCGGTGTCAACCGTTAGTGTTTTTCAAATACTACATTTCTGAAAAGATTATGTGTTATCTTGCTACTCCTGTAGGTGTACGCGCTTGGAGCGTTCATCGTTCTGCGATGGGGCTGGGCTAAGTGGAAGGAGAGCAAGGACAGAGATGACTCGCTGGATGGCCATTCACCAGATGGGTCATCTTAGGTTGCCCCTGCAAGGGCCGGACTCTGCTTGTGGTCTGAAGGATTCCTAGCAAAGAAGATGAATATCGTTCAGGGGTGATGATGAACTTCTTGTTGCGGATTGTGTTGATGATGCATCACTCTGTCCATGTAATGAGATTTTCTTCCCATCATTGTTGCTGTGTAACTGGATTAGTCTGTCTCTGTTTTGCGCACAATTTTTGCAACAAGCGACTTGCTTCCAATTATACTAGTATTTCCTTGTTCCTGAGACTTGTGTGCTACTATGTGATGAACATGCTCTGCTTAACATTGTGCATCAACTATGGGATATTATTTCCCCTAAGGTGGTATTCACAGTTGATACCTTATATCATTATAAATTCTTTAGGAAAAGCCTAAGCCTAACATGTTGTCGCAATACATGTTGCAGATGCATACTTTACTACACTTATATCTCCACACATTCATGTAAATGGAGCACATCTTTCTCGACAAGTGGATCCGGATCGATGTTCTAAATTAATCTAGCAATAGAAGTAACTTGTTTTTCTTCCAACATATTCGGTGATAGCTGGTATGAAAAATGAAAAGAAATGGATAAAGGTCGACTTGTAGAATTAACAGTAGCTAACAATTAACTGATCTAGTATCTCTCAAGGGACTAGCGCCTAGACCTAGTTAGCAGCAGCAAGCTATAGAAGAAGCTATATAGCTCGCCGGCATCGATCCATGCACCCCTGGAGCCGTCCGGCCGGCCGGAAGCACCCAGCTAGCCCAGGACGCCGGCCTATGACGTGACGACGATACTACGTAACAGCATGCGATTCCAGGCAACATATATTCATACAGCGAACGACGAAAACCAGAAGAAGAACATATATACATATATTCATGCAACGAACAGCGAAAACCAGAAGAAATAAAAAGAAGAAATGAATGTGAAGTGCTGGCTGTGGGGTTCGAACCCACGCGCACTTCTGTGCAGAAGATCTTAAGTCTTCCCCCTTAACCACTCGGGCAAACCAGCTTGCTGAACGTTTGGCCTCCGTGAACTTAATTGAATATTACTTTAGAAAATCAGTTCCAAATTTTCTTTTGTAGCAGAAATATTCAGTTCTTCCTGGTTAATTAATCACTTGGAGGTGTAAAGAGACATATAGCATACTTGGTGCAGTGATGATCTACTAGAGAGCTCATACATATTTCTCCGGTTCTGCGTGGAAGGGTCTGCAGCCGCGCGCCTTGGCCCAACAGTGGTGAGGATCGGGCCGGTGGTGTAAAACATGTACATCTCGCTCACCTCTCACCTCTCACCTCCCGATTGATCTCCAGGACCACCGCGTCGGCTTCTCCGTCGCCGGCGAAGGAAATGTCTGCCTGTCTGTGAGTCTCTCGTGTTTCGTTATGGGCCGCTTACTTGTGCTTGCTGTTGCTGACGTGGCCGTAGTAGAAAGAGGTCCTCCTGGACTCTCTGGTACTACACCAACTTGGCGCCCTCGATGCTCCATCCAGGAAGAAGGCACGTACGCGTTTCAAGGCCTTGCCTTGATGTGCTACCGGAATGCTCCTTTTAGTGATGGCAGCTCAGGGGTACATATATAGTTTTTCAGCATGCGCCCAATCTGAAATTTAACACCAAGATTTATCACATCTATTACAAAATTTCTTGTCTAGTTCTGAGTACACATCCTCTACTTGGTTCTAGTCGTCATGACCTGCATTAAGACCATTACCTCCCTCGCCTTGGCATCCGGGAGAACAGCTCAAAACAGACTCAGGAATTCCGACGCTGAAGCACATCATCACCTTCCCATGGAATACTGCAGACCTCACATGCTTCTATTTCATTTGTAAAAGCCAAGCATGACTTCTGATATCTTTAAGAAATGTACCCAGGTTTTCCCTACAAAAGAACACGTATTAATATAAAATGGTAAAATTCAAGAAATTCAGGAAAGTGGATTATATACTTACTTGGACACCTCTTTCAGCTTCTTTGACAGGTCATCCAATTGACAAGTGTCTAAAGTTGGTTGCAGCCCTGCCACGTTAAGCTGATTAGCCATATTTGAGATACAATCCAGTTAATGTCCAATATCCCTACAATCTTCAACTTGGAACTGCAGTAAAGTCCCCTTAGCTGAAATTGAATTGTACCTGAAAAGGTCAGTTCGTTGCTGCCAAAAGTAACAACAGTTGAAACTACACAATAACGGGAGATGCTAAACGGGAACAGGCGTAACTACTCCAAACCATGTGAACCGTTTGATCATTGCTGAAATGGTATGGCTATATCGATGCCCTAGGATCTCATTAAGTTGCCAAGTGTCCTAAATGACCACATGATGCTCATAAACGAACTGGTGTGCTTACATCTGAACCGTTCATCTCATCTAGGCTCCGATTAAATTCTGAATCCAATTCAAACTTGCAGCTGTCTGACAATACGACACCTTAGGAGACCATTCTCCTTGGTCACAGGACCATGAAGCTATACAGTTTAAACATATAATCTCAAATTTGATGCCCAAGTTCAGGTTGAGGATTTTACACAAGTTGAAACTCGCCCTTTTCTTCACCAGATCACACGACCACCGAATTTGGCACTTGGTTTTGGGAAATTTACAGCGACAAGATCATTCGTAGACTGCCAAAATTGTATCTCAATTGTTAACGTACTATATGTCAAATACATGTCCCTGGCATACCAACACCAGTTCTGCAATGGCTTTAAAGTCTTAGCTTGCATAAGTATTGTCCAGAATTCCAATAGCCAAGATTTTTTGCGTGGTGCCGATATTTGTTTATCTTTGCAAAAACCTATTTACAAACTTGCTAATTAAAAGACACACACACCCAGAAATCTGCAATCCTCTTAACTGTTTAGATATTACAAAGCCAAAATGATCTGCAGGCGGGGTTGGCTTTGGAGCAGCGAACTCACCTGCAGCGGTGCCAAATGCCTTGTGCGCTGGCCTTCCGTGTGCAAGCCGAAGATTTTCGGAGGGCTGGGCGTGCTAGATTTTGCCAAAATCGGCCGGGCTTGTCACCTCAGATAGGCTTGGCTCAAGTGGACACAGCCCCTGTGGCCATGGACATCTATGGAGATCCTCCTCGACCCCATCGACCGCGATCTCTTCGCCGCCCTAACATCCGTTTCAGTTGGCGATGGCAAATGGGCGTCCGTGGCTACATGGGCTCAGACCCAAGGACATCGCACCGCTCATCTACCTCGCCTTGCGCCGAAAGAATGGATCCGTGATGGATGCCATGACTGACAACAAGTGGATCTCTGATGTGGCTGATCGTATCAATGCAAACAATCTCAGGGAATATGTTGAGCTCTTCCAACAGGTGGCAGGCACCTTGCTCATGCCGAACACCCCTAATTCCATCACCTGGAAGGCCACGGCATTGGGCTTGTACTCGGCCAAGTCTGCTTACAATGCCCAATTCGAAGGATCGCTACACTGCCCCTTCCCAAAGTTACTTTGGAGCGTGTGGGCACCGGAGAAGTGTCGCTTCTTCGGCTGGTTAGCGATACAGGAGCGTATCCCCTCGGCTGATCTTCTGCAAACCCGAAATATTCCAAACAACGGTTATTGTGTCTTTTGCAGAAACATCCCAGAGACAGCGCGGCATCTTCTCATTCACTGCCCATATGCTAGAGACAACGGGCTGGGCAGTGGCTTCCCCACCTGAGGCCAATGGGTTGGGCGCGGGATACCTGCGTATCCCAATGGTGGCTGAACCGACATGAGGGAGGAAACACAGAGGGAGCTCGTACGAGACGAAAGGCTGCCTGATCCCTGCTCATCTTCACGCTGTGAGAAATCTGGAGGGAGCACAACCGCCGTATCTTCGACCACAAAGCCCTCTGGGGTGGGAGCCTCCTAATTCTTATCCAGAACGAGGCGGCGTTCTGGGCCAGAGCCGGGTGGCTGGGCCTCAGCGAGCTTACCTCTGGCTCAGATGATGTTCCATAAGCTTGGCCTTTAGCTGTTTTCTGGTTTTCTATTTTTCTATTTTTTTCTTTTGTCTTCTTTTCCGTGTTTTACTTTACTCCCATTGCATGTATTTTCCTCCTGGTTGGCCCTCCCCAACCCCACCTTTGGCAATAAATAGCACGCGGCAACTGTTTCGTAAAAAAAAATGATCTTAATAGTATAAATGTCCTCTCTTGGAATTGTGGAGGGGCTGGTGGCTCCCTCCGTAGTGCTAATATGATCCACTAAGGCGTCTTATCTCCTCTACACGAGCTAAGGTAACTTTTGTTTCTAAAATTAGGTTTTCTAAATACTCTACTGATGATCTAGTAAATTACTTCCCTGAAGACAACTGTTTTGTGTATCCTGCTGATGGCCGTGGCTTTTGTGGACTGATGACTTAGACCTTACGGTAGTAGACTCTTCCCGCAACTATATATTAGCTATTGTAAATAGCCCTAGCCTAGATATCTCCTACAGGTTAGTGTGTATGTATGGCGACCCTCACCATGTAAATACCTCTAAAATATGGCAAACAGTGGCAGACTTTGTAGCAAATGCTTTTTGCATGTCGGAGTTCGATAAAATGTTGTCTACTAATGATAAGTTTAGCAATGTTCCTCCGAATATTTCTCGCATTCAGAAATTTTCTACTATCATCAAGAGTTACGGTCTCATTGACATAGGATACAATGGTGCTGCTTATAATTAAACTAACCGTAGATTTTTCTTCCGCTCCTACATTTGAAAGGCTTGACAGATGCTTGGCCCATGCAGCTTGGTGATGTAAGGTCCCTCAAATAGGTTCAGCCTCAAATTGAACGGCCATGTTATCAATTGACAAGAAACTCGCATAGAGGAGAGCCAATAGGGAATAAGCCCCCGATTCCCCATGGACGCGCGATATGGGTTATGAAAGAACACTTTGTTCACAGGACATTGGAGATAGATTACCGTCGGCAGCCAGTGCGTGGATGCAGCTCCAAAAAATGCTAAACACTTGCAAGCCAGTGACAAAGGTATCCGTCGGGTCTGGGCAATTTGTTTCCTTCTGGTTTGACGGAGGAGTCCTATATACGCGCTTTCCTGCATTGTTTTTCGCATGCTATAAGACCTCACATATCGGTTGCTGACTGTCACGCAATGAATGGCCGGACCATCATGACACGATCTTTAACCTCGGACAGAGCTGCTGATGAACTTAGGCAACTCATTGTAAAACTACAGGGGTCCAAATCTCTGGCAGTTTCCCCGACATCAGATTCATGTGCATCGACACCTCTCGTGATTTTTCACTACCCAAAGCACTTTACTCCCTATCGAACTTTGGAGGAGCACCGTAGTTTCGAGGTTTTTGATCGCCTTGTGCGATGTTTGTCTTTTGGCTGTGTCGGTTTAGTTTATCCCCTTTCTGTTGGTTCTTTTCTTTCTTTAAACATGTGAAACTTGTGGATGTTTGTGCTGGCTGTGTGCATTATTATGCAGAGGCCGGGAGTAATATAATTTCTTCCTTTATCAAAAAAAAATCGAACTTTGGAGGAAGTTACGGTGTAGTGGCACCTCTGATTTGGTCCTGTGCTACTCTGGAGAGGGATTGTGGCTGATGATATATGCCCTTTTGGTTGCGGGAGCAGTGAATCAGCAACCCGTTTTGCTTTTGAGTGTCCCCATACCATTGGTATTCTTACCCTGTTGAGCATCAGTTTTGCAGGTGCTAGAACTACACGTGATGTCTTCCTGCTTGACCATGTTGATAGCTCATCTCCACAACAGCAAAAAATTCGGTGCACTGTCATGGTTTCGATTCTCTGGATGATCTGGTTGGCCAGAAACCGAAAAGTTTTGATGATGTCACACTCCCAGTGCGGATGATAGCTTCACAATGCGTTGACATAATGGAGAAATCGAGTGAAGTTTGCTGACAGATAGGAGGTCTATAACTGGCTGATTCCTTGGCAATTCAGTCACTGCTTCTCTCTATCCGCAAGGGCCGGGCTGGGGCTCTCCAAAATAAGGCCAAGCATGCCGGGGTCCGACCTCGCCGCGAGGAGATAGATGACTCATGGCTCGGCCGTCGTGAAGCACAGCCAAAGGGGCGCAGCAGGCGGCTGCCGTGGAGGGTTGAAAGGCTGCTTGACAGGTAGCGGTGGTTGGAGGGGAACACCATTCATGGTATGGGAGCAAAAGGAAGGGGAATTGCGCGATTGCTTTCATCCCAAAATCACCACTGGCCTTGCAAATTGCAACCGGGAGGCGACGAAATCATATATTCCGACCAAAGTCCAGACCGCGCGTGAGAGGAGGGGCGCCGATGCGAGCGACGGCGACTGTGACCGATCGAGCTCCTCCGCAGCGGCAATCATATCTTCCCCCGGCGCGCGGGGGCCTCGTTTCAAAAAAAGTATTCATTCAATTCATCTTATGAAAAAAATAAGCGTTCATTCAATTGAATAGCTCCTTACTAACATAGTTGCTTGGATTATTGACATAAGCACCAGTGCTTGAAACTTATTTCTCCCTTAATTGCGCGAGGTGCACGCTTACCCTACTACATGCACTATCGAGACGATTGCTCCCTCGATCGATACTGATTTATTTGATGGTGTCTAGAGTGCTCGTATAGATGCATGAACCAATGGCATCTACGAGGCGAATGTAACGACGGCGCTGGCGCCGCTGCGGTGGAACCTGGAGGCAGCGCAGTCGGTGGAGAAGAGGCCAGACGAGTGGTACTTGGGCGCGCCACCCATGATGGGCATCTTGGCCGTGACGTTGACCTTGCTGACGTAGTCGGGGCGGTAGGTCTGGCCGAGCACGCCGTCAACGCTCTTGGTGAGAGCGTGGAACTTGAATCCGAGGTCGAGGTGCACGAGGCTGTCGCTCCCTGTCTTGCTGTAGTGGTGGATCCGGGAGTCCTCCTCCGTGATAGGCACGGCGTTGGCCGAGATGCTAAACACGCCGTCGAGCTCCATGATGATGGTGTTGACGGTATCGGTGCGCGTGACAGTTAGGCCAGGCAGGGTTTTCGAGACCCACCGGGCGTTCTTGGCGGCCTCTACGTTGATGGGCTCGCCGTCGAGGGCGATCTGGACGTGGTCCTCGTCCTCGTCCCACTCGACAGTTTTCCGGGCGCCGATGTAGAGACGGTGACCATCACCGAAGGTAACACCGAGGGCCTGCACCCACGTGAAGTCGCGGTTCATGGCGGGGTTGTGGTTGCCGATGAAGTGGGCGTTGATGTGAAGATCCTGATCGGAGATGATGCAGAAATCCTGGTCCTTCTTGCCATGGAAGTAGAAGGTATTACCGTCGCCACCGGTGAAGCGCGGATCCCCGCACGTGGTGCCAGGGAAGAGATCGCACACTGCATCATCTCATGGTTAAATCGACCGATCAATACTAAGAAAATTGGTCTGAATGCGCGTGACAACGATAGATCCAGACGTACTGCAGAACGTCATGCAGTAGCTGCATGCGGCGAGGCACTTGTTGGGGCAGTTGGAGGGGCAGGAGACGATGCAGGGCGGGCCGCCGGTGTCTGTGCAGGTGACCTCGTACTTGCGCTTGTGGAACTTGTTGAAGGTGACGGTCTTGAACTTGGTGTTGGCCGGGAGCTTACCTTTGTTCCCCGGCACCGCCACCCTCGGGCGCGGCTGAGCCGACGCCACGCCGCACGCCACCGCGAGCGCCACCACCAAGCACCAGCCTACCATCTGCTTCGCCGCCATTTCAGCCGGCCGACGAGCTAGCTAGCTAGCTAAAGCTTGAAGCCTATCGTTGTGCGCGCTTTGCTCGATCGATCTGGCTGCTTGCTGCTTGGGGATGATCGATCGATCCTGCTGTGGGTGAGAATATGTGGCAGGAGGCGAGACGATTCTTATGGAGGTGTGAGGGGTGCGACTTTGGGGATGGGCGGAGGGGTGAAGTGTAGGTGAAGTGGATTGTGTGGGAAGTGGCGTAGGAGAAGACAAAGTGACAAAAAATTCGACATGCATACGTACGTACGTTTGCTGGAATTAGGGCACGATCCAGCATGCATGCATGTTACCCTGCGTTCGGTTCTACGCATCGTCCTAGCTATTTGCTAGAGCTCTGACTCTCGGAAAGGAGAGTGCATGCGTTGACCTACAATCCTACATAAAGTTTCGTTGCTTTCCAGCTGTGGATTGTAAGACACAAACGTACCGGCTGAGCTAAGTTGCTGCATGCTCTTTCGGTCCTAGGAGGAAAGATTCAGATGGAAGTTCCATTCGTATATATGTGCGTGTTGGTCAACTCAACCTGTGCCGGCCATCTCTCGCCGGCGCCAGTTGCTACCTTGCCGTGACATGCATGCGCGGTGACCGTCCTTGCCGGCCAACGGCGCGGCTGCGGTGATAGTCAAGGTCAACCTCCATCGACGTGTACACTCTTGTGGAAACTTTTTGCACGTGATCGAATTGGGCCGGTTGTCAACGTGGACTGGATATTTTCTGCACCAGAACGTGGCCCTGGCTCGAATTCCTAGCAGGTAACCACCAGAAGCGAAACAAAACTTAGGCCTACCTGTGTCCGGCCCATGCAACGTATACAATTTCTTTCCTTTCGAATCATGGAGTTCTTTTCCGGGCAAAGTTGTGTTAACATTCTGGCGACTATTGGTTCTCAGGTTGCCGGAGTTCGTTTGTTCAACGGAAATCCATTTTCGGCTAAAAGGTAAAAAGCGTACACAATGTGCCACTGCATCTGCATCACGTTGTTACAGAATGAAAATAGTTTACCGCAGTAACTATTCACTTGCGTGGCGTCTCCTGCGGCTTCCTAACTATATCTTCTCAACTTAGATTTTACCATTGTTTTTACCCTCATCTGAATGGTCCTCGAGATGCTACCTGCGTGCATCCTTGTACTTTACCTGAGCATGCATGTCTCTCTTCTGTTTGATCTCTGCTCTATCAAGAAAACTACCATAGCACGCACCCTTTCTATTTTTTTCCTTTTTTTTTGAACAGATGGTAGAGAGCTTTGTATCTTACATAGTACATGTCAAAAAGCCCCAAGGGGCAAGAACGTACAAATCGAATTGTAAAGAAAATAAAAGAAAACAAAAAATGGACAAAAATAAAAGTGGTGCTTAAGTTAAGCAGTACTTGACTTCATCGTTACTATTACTGCCATTAGAATGACTTTATTAAGCAGTGATCGACTTAATTTACTATCAGTGACATACAGCTCGATCGATTCCTTCGGAGTTTTTTTTTAAATATTATTTTTTTTTCAGAAATTTCAGAAATAATACCGCTACTGAAAAAATTGCAAAAATAACCTTCAATCGCCATGGGTCATGGCGGTAGGGTCCAATCGCCATGACCCGTGGCGATTTCTGCGTAACCGCCAGCCCATGTGCCGATTCAATATTGAATCGTCAAGCGCCATGGCGGTTGGACGTAATCGCCAGAAGCCATGGCGATTTCCTGTAATCGCCACGAGCCGTGGCGATTTCCCCTAATCGCCACGGCTCGTGGCGATTTCGCGCCGAAAGTGGCCCTGCGCCACCCTGCCCCCCTCCAGCGTCCTTTTGTCGCCCGTGAAGGTCACCTCCTGCCTGTGAAGTGAGAATCCTAAGCCTCCTGCCCGCTCTCCTGCCCGCCTCATGCGCGCTCTCTATTTATTCACCCCTCACCTGTCTCTACCTTCCACCAATTCATGGAAAATTGAAAAATCGATACAGAGAAGAGAGGGAGAGGGATTAGGGTTTGGGAGCGAGGTGAGAAGAAATAAGCTCTCGGAAGTAGGGTTTAGGGTTTAGGGCGGTGTGAGGTAAATAGTTGCGTTATTATTTTGTTTAGTTTCCTAAAAATAGTAAATATGGCGTATTCCAAAATGGCAGGAATGGCCTCATCTGGTGCTGACGAGATGCCGAAGCAGAAGATGGTTGCCGACCTGCCCGCAGGTATCGAAGTTCCCCATTGCTGGTGCCAAGATCCGTGCAGACTGATGAGGTCGGATGAGTTCGGCTACACGTACGGAAGAAGGTTCTTCATGTGTGCTAACTACGACGAAGAGCCACCGAAGTTTGGCATGCGCACACGGCGTGAAAGGGTAAAACTCGTACATACCCGCATTTCTAACACGATGCAATACAATGGTAACAGTCGTTTGCTTGCAGTCTCGACCTACTATATGTGACTACATACAGTGGCTGGACGTGACCCAATCGAAAGAGAATGAGGAAGAACTCAGGTGGATGGTTGTCTGTGCTCGAGGTCGGATTGAGGAACGCATGCACGAGGAAGAGGAGGAGGAGAAGAGAAAGCGTTGGCAGGAGATGCAACGCAAAGAAAAGGAGGAGGCGGAACGTCGAGCTGCGGAGGCACGTGAGGCCGAAAGGGCGAGGAAGCGCGAGATGGCGCGTCGCGCGAAGGAAGAAGGGGAGGAAGCTCACGCTCGTCGTATGAGGAAGGGAAAATATCCGAAAGGCCCTGAGTAGCTATTTCAATATTCTATTAGGTTGTTTGGCTGTATGCAAATGTTATCGTACCGTGTTGTCACGCCATGCGTAGTGCTAACGTTGTATCGAACTCTATATTTCGAAGAAATAAACTGAGTGTTCCATGCAATTCAGTAGAACAAATGGTACTCGAAATACGAAGTGCTGATAGAATAACCGGGTGAGCAGACGCTCCCACCCCGTAGATAATCTTCCCTGGGTTATTCAGAAAAAATATTGGTATCTCGGAGTAGCTTGTTTAGATTTCGGAGTAGAAGAAGTACGTATTCTTCTACTGATTTTGGTTGTGGTTGATCAAATAAGTTGATTGGTGTTTGCTAAAATCAATTAGTAATGATGAAATATGTACGTATTCTATAAAACATAGTTTCTCCACATGTCTGTTCATGCAAGAGTATGTCGTGAGAAGTGGTGTACAATCATTTTGTCTTCAGATTTGATTTTAAAGATTGACAGATTGCATCTCCATGATTGCATTGCATATCGGTCATCCATGAGACGTAGCACAGGCTGATACTGACAGGAACATGTCTGTTATATTTAATGTTCTTCTGCTGTTTTATTCGGTCGTTCGTTCGGCTTCCTTACCTTCCCTTTCTCTATACCATCCTTCGTATGGGGTTTAGGGTGAACTATGGTGCGAAACATTCTTGATTTGGCTGTTAAGCTAGATTCTCTAGAATCTTTGTTTTATTTTTCTCAGTAAAAACAGGAAGGTGAATACTCGTGTAATCAACTGGGTGGTGAGGATTACGAGATGATAGAGTCCATCGGGGCTAACGAAGCCATGAGTGTCGGGGCTAACGATGTATGGAACTCTATATTTCGAAGAAATAAACAGAGTGTTCCATGCAATTCAGTAGAACTAATGACACTGGAAATACGAAGTGCTCATAGAATATAATGTAATACAGTACTGAAGTCATGGACGCCTAGTCTCGTTGTCGCCTCTTCCTGATCAGCGACGGTGAGTACCTCTGCCTAGGCTGCCCCGCTCCCGCCCTAGGAGCCCTGCCCACCGGAAGTGTCGGGTC